>JANRMT010062815.1:15526960-15550047 GCA_026402145.1 Polypterus bichir lapradei | reverse complement strand
ATATATATATATATATAATATAGAGAGAGAGAGAGACTCAAAACCATTATGACAGCAGCAATCCAAGCTGTGAGAAAACAGTAAAAAGGAGGCGTGTCAGATGTCATGGTACATTTTCTAATGCAGCTAGACGAAAACAACTTTGTGACGCTGCTGCCAAATACACAAAACAATTACTTTCATAATCATGTTACATTATTTTTCAAATGTTTCCTTTTCTTTTTCATAACTTCTTTAACACACGACATCGCTGCGAAGTGCAGTTATTTTGCTATATATATATATCACAGCGACACTCATAACAGTGACAAAACAATTACATTGACAATCCTGTTACGTTATTTTTTAAATTTTTCCTTTTCTTTTTCATACCTTCTTCAACACACTACTTCTCCGCTGCGAAGCGCGGGTATTCTGCTATATTAACAATAAGAGCAGCTCACTACTGAAAACAGCAAATACAGGAGACGGTCAGGATTGAACTGGGGACTCTCGATTACAAGTCGGCAAATCTTACCGCTATGCCACGGAAGCTGTTGTATCGTCCTTGAACCTTTTGTGAAAGTGTTTATTTGATCTTTGGACTTCAGGCTTCACACATTGTGTAGTTCATGCCTACATTTTGTAACATTTATTACTAAAATATGAAAAAGTTTGTTTTAACAATGTGTTTACACAGATTACTGTAGAAATGGAACACACATGAAGTGCATGTGTTCCAAATAACGATCTATTATTTCCACTCTAAAACTCCAGCACTTCACTCACTCTTATATAATCAAACAAGGCATGAGCTTGGAGAATTTTGTGAACTTTCTGCAACGGTGGGGGAATGGAATAGCTGGCTGCTTACTGCTTGTCTTAATTGGCACATTTACAGGACAAAAGACGCTGACGGAGAGGTGCAAATGGATTTAAGGTGGGCTAGATTTACGATTTTTCTCATAGGCTCTGGTAATTCTAGTGTTAATCTTCACAGATATATAATTTATAATATGAACCCATAGATGACCTTTCAATTAATATCCCAGACAGGGTATTTTATCCAGTTATTTATAACATGCACATTTCTTTAGTCTGTGCAAAGCATGGTGCGTATCGCCCTGAAAGATTTGTATGATGAAAAATTTTAAGATTAAAGTAATCTGACATCTGTTAGACACAGAATAACACTTGCAGATAGTGTCTTAACATACTGGACTTATTAGGTTGTATGTTTTGGGAATTTTCCACCCAGGACCATTTTGCAGGAAAATAATTTGCTTATTTCTCATATAGTGTTGGACTCATTGGGAAAATAAAGTAATGTCTTGTATCATTTAAAACTAGAAAACAAATCATATTTTCCTCATGAGAAATGGAGCAAAGCTTCTTTAGAATTTGGCTAGAATTCATTAATGCTCTTCTAAAAAAGCCTGTTGGGCCACTGCCTGCATTTTGTTTTCTTTTGAAGTGTTAGTATATATCTTATAATAGGTTTTTGGTTTATATGGCTCTCTGAACAAGTGCCAGTGTTCTTGCTGCCCTACTTACCCATCCTGCATGTGTGTACCAGTTCTTTGATGAATGGTAGACTGTGTAAGGGAAAGCTTCAAGAAAGCTTGAACACGGTGAAGACTTCACAGGGGAACAATGTGTTTCTGCACAATGTAGATTCCATGGTATCAGAATTGAAATCAATATATTAGTACTGATCCAATGCGACTGGGAGCAATTAAGTCCTAATGCAGTTCTGAAAGTAATATATCCAATTACACTGAAGTGATGAGTGACATAATTTTTGATAACCTCTTTCGCTTTCTCACTTCCCTTTAAATAACACTAGGGGCCCAGGAATACTGCAAAATCTAGGGTCATGAAAAGTTTTCAAAAGAATGCTGTCAAAGTAAAGTGAGAGTGGTAACACTGAGGTTAAACTTGTACTTTGAGCTACATCCTTTGTATGAAAATGTGCTATAGAAATAAATGTTGTCAGAACAGGACAAACGCAAGAAATATTGTGGCAGTCCTCTGGACACTGTTATTTTTCAGTTGGGCCACTAGCGAGGGATCCCTGGGAAAACCATGGACCAACCCAATGTGGCAGTTTTTATGGTGTTTATGAAGTATTAAACATCCATTTATTTTGTGCAGCTTCTGTGTCTTTGTTTAAAATTTTAAATATTAATGGATGCAGAGGAAGCTGGTGATTTGCACTTGATCCTTCACTATTGTAGTTACAGTTTTGATTCTCAGGCCTGCACTGTCTTTCTGTCTTGTAAACCTATGAAACGTTCTTAATGGTATATGAACAAAGTGAATCTGTTTACTGAGATTTTGACAAGTTCCTGTTACTACTGTTTATCAGGTATTTGCATGAATTCTATACTGCACCACCATGGCAGAGTGGGAAAGGCTTTTCAAGCAAAGTTTGGTGATCCGACTTCATCCTCAAAGAAACAGGCTGCAGCAAGAGGAATCGGAAGGTTTTCTTCTTATGCTAAAGCAAATGGAAGGGGCTGTATTTCATCAGGTAAGAGTCAGGACTACTTTAACAAAATAAGTAAAGGACATATATATGTTAGTAGGTATGGTGTACAGGCCTGTTTGCCAGATTTTGCCATACTGTTAAACAGTTATTTAATGTTTGTAAATGCATCACTCAATAGGTTTTGGCATATGTAATGAACTTTGTCTGTGTATAGTTTGCTTCCAAGTGTTTAACAAGGTTTATTAGTATATGTGGTCATTTAAGGTGGGGCATAGGCAACATTTCCAAACAGTAGGAAATACATCCATTATTCACCAACTGTGAGTTGACACTGCACTGTTTGATTCTTATTTAATGTAAGTGTTGCTGTCAGGCCTTAGCAACAGCAACAATAATAAAAGGAAACACTTTGAGACCAGAATCATTAACTAGATGTTTCTCCAGGAATCACATCAGTGGACATTGGATCGGGTCTTTTAGCTGTAGCTTTAAAGCTCTTTCATAATCACTTTTTTTATTATTATTTTTTAAATTATATCAAAATACCAACATTGGCTTTGATCTAACTGGAAATCCGCACTTTTTGTTGAAGTTTGTAGTTGGACTAAATTTATGCTTTTCACTCCAAAGGACTACCTGTTAATCTTAAGGGGCATAAGAAGTATGGACTTCTGAAAAGAAGTTCATCTTTTACTTCTAGAGTTGTTTTTTGCTTTTTATTTTTGGCTGCATTTTTTTCACATTCTTAATTAAGCTTTAGTTCAAAGTAAACTGTACTTTTTGAATGTTACGCAGGTCAGCAGAAAAATACAAACCTTTATTTTTTTGTTGTATGCAGGTAAACTGCAGTATTTACTTGTGTGACTGATATTGTATTTCATTTTTATGTTGCATACTGGTGCTGCAATAACTGTGGTGGGAGATGTATTTGTGTAACTTAGCTGAATAATGAAATTTCAAACATTGACACAAGAGGGCCTTCTTGGTTTATAACAGAGATCTTCCTTGATTCCCACTTTTACAGAATGTTGTGTAGTTGCTAGCAGAAAGCTATCCTGAATTAAATTTTGATAAGGTCTTTTCTTTAAATGCATTCTTTTCTAATATTAAACTTTCAGATGTTGCTCAGAATTCTTAAGTTAATGTAAATTTTATTTAAATATTTTAATTAACATTTTTTTAAATTCATGATATTTCATATGTAATGTGTTGAATGTTTTTTCTTTTAACCAATGTTCATTTAAGTTATTGACTATTTGGTCATTTTTAATTAACGTTGTATAAAAGGTTTCAATAGTACTTCAGTTAAGCAATTTTGCTGAGCTCTCTAATTTAATCCCATGGCAGGGAAATTTCTTCATAATTTCGTTTGCATCTGAAATTTAGTTTAATGGATGTTGCTATTTTTGCTGCCCTATCCCTGACAGCCAAGAGTCAGATTATACCCCAATTTAATTTATATAAATGTTCATCAGTGGAACCATGTCATTGTTGGTTGAACCTCAGTGTGAATCCAAGAAATGAAGCTTGCTTTAATCACTTTTTATGGGTCCTCAAAAAAAAGAGAATAATTCAACCAAATCCCAGATGGCAACTATCATGTCAAATTCAACAGTCTTTGCCTTACTCTTTGATTCTTGGGCCTCTTCATGGGATTTTGGATAACAGCCGGGTGCAGGTGAGTACATTATGTTGGTTGCAGAACATCAGCTTTAGTTTCTGCATTTTCTATAATTGCTTTTGGAATGGGAAGCATTAATCATTTAATTGTTTATGAATGTATTTTTTGGGTTCATAGGAACTGATTTTTTGTGCTTCTTTTGCTTTTATTGTTTAGAATCTCCTGAGTGGGCTTCAGGGAGTTCAATTTCAAGTTCGTGTTACTCTCTTTGACATCAGTTACCGACACTTCTTTGGTCAAACATGGAAAAGTCCGACAAAAGCAGTGAAAAATGTATCTGGACAAATGCCCAAAGTGCCTTTTAATGAGGTAGGATGTAAATAGCTTTTATTTTTCATTTGCTGGCTTTTAAGACTATAGTTTGAATATTAGCATTGATGTAATGAGGCTGTTATGAACTGTGGAAACCCATACTTTCTGTGATTATAACCTATCAATAACTTAATCACTTATTTATCTAAAGATGGTATTGTTATTTTTCCCAGAATATTGTCATACACTTGAGAATACAAAATTGCATGGCTCCCCACACTGACACTGAACTACACACAAACTGGGCCAATCCTCTTAATCTAGGCCACACTCTAATCTTTTATTATCAAATGATGAATGTGAGCTAACAAATATATTATAAATGTATCATGCTTCTCTTGTTCTATGCTACATTATTTCAACAAATCTGTTAAAATAGGTTAATTAGCGTAAATTAATGTCTTGTATTCATAAAAAGGGAGATGTTAACCTTTCTGTATATATACGTTATACTGTTTAACGTTGGCACCTTAATCCCCTTTTATTGATATTATTCTTTCTTTAGCATTTTTTTTAAATTTTAAAGATGATTTACAAAATAAATAAATTTGCCTAAAAGTTACAAACTACAAATGAATAAAACCCTGCCCCTCTTGAAATTGGACAAAAGAAGTATATTTCTTTTTTCCACATTTCCTGTTAAATGTTTCTGTTGGTGTTGCAGCCACAACATGTTAACTGAATGCATCCTATACAGTACTTCCACGCATCATTTTTTTTTTCCTGACACTCCTCGGTTAACAAACGTAGTCAATGTTTTCCTCTTTCTGTGGATAAATAAAAAAAAAAAGTCTGACTTAATATTTAATGCCTTGAGGCAGTCATTGGTTCATTTCATGTATTATACTTTGTTGATATATACAGTACAGGCCAAAAGTTTGGACACACCTCCTCATTCAATGTGTTTTCTTTATTTTCATGACCATTTACAGCACTCCATCACTCTCCTTCTTGGTCAAATAGCCCTTACACAGCCTGGAGGTGTGTTTGGGGTCATTGTCCTGTTGAAAAATAAATGATCGTCCAACTAACCTGACTTCTGCACAACACAACTGCTGGTCCCAACCCCATTGATAAAGCAAGAAATTCCACTAAATAACCCTGATAAGGCACACCTGTGAAGTGAAAACCATTTCAGGTGACTACCTGTTGAAGCTCATTGAGAGAATGCCAAGAGTGTGCAAAGCAGTAATCAGAGCCAAGGATGGCTATTTTGAAGAAACTAGAATATAAAACATGTTTTCAGTTATTTCACCTTTTTTTAAGTACATAACTCCACATGTGTTCATTCATAGTTTTGATGCCTTCAGTCATGAAAATAAAGAAAACACATTGAATGAAGAGGTGTGTCCAAACTTTTGGCCTGTACTGTACATTTGCTGGAACAGGAGATGGCACCCTTGTGGCATGTCTCCTCACCAAAATAAAGCCAATGAGCCCCAACTGAAAGACAACAGTTTGTTTATTATTGAGAAAATGCATGAGGCCAACAATAGTGAGGGCACTCTGTACAAATGAAATTGATAAAATTAAATCCAGCTGCTTATCTGGTTCTTCCTAATACAGGTAGTTGTTCTCGTCTATCAGCTGGGTTGGCTGACCTCCAATATCAACTTTCCAAGTTTCCCTCAAAAGGACTTTTTCCTGTATTGCCCTGTCTCTGTGTTTCTTACTCTTAGTGTCTCAGGCCTGTTTCTTTTCCAGTTAGCCTTTAATTCCAACTCTCCTCCTGACCGTATACTGAATTGGACCATTGATTAGAGGGCACTGTCTCTGTCTCTTTGTTTGTCTCTCTCTTGGTCCCTGTGTGTAGCGGGGGTTCCTTAAGATACAAAAATGACACAGGGCAGATAAAGTATCACCCTTGCTTCTGGCAACCTTGTGCCACTTTGGCACCCCATCACTTGAATGTACAGTATATGTAACATACCATTCTCAGATGGCCCTGAACTGGATGATATTATTTTTAAGTTGCCCTAAGACAGTTTAAATTGTCCATTGAACATAAGTTCTGTTATATTTTGTTGGAATCTATGTTGATTCCGTGATTTGTAGAATGTAATTGTAATATAGAACAATAAAGTGCCTTGTGAAAGATAATGGAGGCACATGCTTTACTAGCATGGAGCAAAGACACTTGTAATGATGAGTCAGAGACTGCAATAGCAAACAATTTTTGTAATGACATTTGATTTACTTAATGTATGATTTGGTTTATGGATACATGTTAGGTACTGTATATCTGCAGATTATCCAATTATGCAGTTTTTTGCGATGCTTTGTTGAGGAATACAGTATTTCTGAAATAGTATTATGAACTTACAGATGCTCTACAATTGGGCCAATGTCTTAGAATCTCATTATGAAACCACAGAGGATTCTAGCCATAAGGGAACTGTTACAAGTGGCATTATTTAGTGTACAGGCAGCCGTACATTTTCTGGACGGCTGAGTAGTTTATGAAGTGAAAGAAATGTATCTGATGCAAATTTGAAACGCACATTTATCAAAATTTCTATTTTCACTAGATAAATGACCACAGAGAAATAACCAGCATTTTGACGTTTAAAATTTATGTTAAATTTTTTTTTTAAGCATCCCTGTCAGTTTGACTGTAAGCTTGGTCTTTATACACCTTCTATATTATTTTATCTTTTTGTTTTCATAAAGTTAACAAAGTAGGTCATGCTTGAAGACTTAATATATTAGAGTATTTTAATTTGGTAAACAGAAATCATAAGCAACGTTTTCATCATGATAGAATAATTGGTAAAGTACCATCATTGAGTGCTGTATGAGCACCAGCATGGTTGATTCTTCAATTAAGATCTACAGATAAGTTACTATCTAGACATTTTTGAATTCATCCCTATATAAAGGACCAAAATCCAGGCTTCACAAAGGAAATAGAAAGACATGAGAATGACTAATTTAAATGTATAAAAAGATTAGATTGACATCCTTGAGAAGAATTTATACACTGTACTGGTGTCATGGCAATAGTCATCCATCCATCCATCTGTTGAGCTGTATTTAATACAAAACAGAGACACAGTGAGGTTTAGATTGTCCTTGCAGTAAGTCAGGAACCATCCCTGGCCTGGGAGAAGTCTGAATGCTTGCACATCCCAGTTTTATAGGAGTTAATTCCGATTTCGCAAATAATGCAAAATGAATATCAGTGGAATGTGGTAGGAAAAGTAGAGTCCTGAGAGATAAACCTTCACAGAGAATGTGCTACCTCCACAGAGACTTTCCCTGAGACATAGTTCAAGCCATCTTCTACAGGTGGCAGGGAGCAGTGCCACCATAAAAATATGAAAAGTATTAGTGACATATAGATCTGTGGATGATGCCATCCACACGGGCCTTCATTTTGTGCTAGAGCATCTGGACTGTAAAGGAACTTATGCCAGAATACTGTTTGTTGATTTCAGTTCAGCTTTTAACAGCATTGTCCCTTAACCATTGGTAACTAAACTTCTATAGTCTGAACTGAATCCTTCCATCTGTAAATGGATTCACATTTTTCTGATAAACCGGAAACAAATGTTTGTGTGGGCTCCCACCTCTCTGACTGTCTCCATATTAGCACAAATGCCTCTCAAGGCTGTGTACTTTTACCCCTACTTTATTCCTTGTACACCAGTGACTGCTAGTCCATTGATCCTTTAGTTAAAATCATTACGTTTGCTGATGACACCACCATTATTAGTCTAACGGCAACGAAACACATTATAGAAATTGAGTTGTCTTGTCTTGTGTCTTGGTGTACTTCCAACAACCTAGTGGAAATGGTCATTGACTTTCACAAACAGCAGTTACACCCTCTCCCACTAGAAATAAGTGATTCTGTCATCAATATGATGGAATCATTCAAGTTTTTGGGCAATCACTTTCACCTGGGACCTTAACATGAACTACACCACTAAAAAGGCACAGCAGTGATTGTACTTCTTATAACTAAATAAATATTTTACAGCTAATCCTAGTTCAGTTTTACAAAGCCATAACTGAAAGTTTAATTACATTCTCAATTGTTGTCTGGCTTGGTTCAGCAATGGCACACTCCAATAATTACAGCGTGTTGTGAGGTCTGGTAAGAAAATAATTGCTTATACCCTTCCACCTTCTACAGACCTGTATACATCTTGTGTCACTAACCATGTCAAAAGGATTACCACAGACTCATCTCACCCTGCTCATCACTTATTCCATAAACTCCCCTCTGGTAAATGCTTCAGGTCAGTTAAAACTAAAACTAACAGACACCTCAATGGTTTCTTTCCTTGAGGCATGGCTCTCTCAAACCAGTAAGCTAGCCTAACTTCTTTGTGCATGCATTTTGTCAGACACTGTATGAATGTGTGTGTACAGTATATGTGCATGTTTATGTGTGTATGTGCATACACATTACACACTCTCACTCAAAAGCATTGTGAAAGAAGCTGTCAGTTGCTACCGTCCTGCCTTTGTCCAATCTGATAGCGGTCACGGGACATCATGTTTTTGATTGCAGGTATACAAATAGTTGTGAGCAGGCATCAGCCACAGTGCTACTTTTCTGAAAAGAATGGAGATAAATGCCATCAACTCAGAGAGGGAGAGGCAGGTTCATTATACCACGTGAACGTCACTGAAAGAAAAAAAATAAATGATAAAAAAAACAAGTGCTAACTTATACTAGTAGCCAAAATTTACACTATGTGTTACAGACTCAAATCAAATGTATGTTTTTATTATATTGTAGAAATAATAATAATAATAATAATAGCTGCTCACTACTCCAAACGCTGAGCACTTGGTCTTGAACCTGAGACTTTTGGGTTATAAGGCAGCCGTTCTTATCTCTGCACCATTCAAGAATACGTGTAAACTCCCTGTCGATTGATATTTTAGCTTGCATTTTTAACTCATTGACAGCCACATGTAAATTTTTTGCTTTGGTTATATTCTTGAATAAAAGCGCACGTGTTTATTTGATATTTGGACTAAAGTCTTCACACATTACACAGTTCATGTCATTATTAGTAAAACATGGAAAATGTTTCTGCTTTAGGTATGTGTTCAGCATTTCTTGCATTTCCTTTCATCCTGCACTTACCCAGATCTTTGTAGACATGGAACACACATGAAACGCATGTATTCCAAATAATGATATACTGTATTATTTACCCTATACAACTCTGGATCTCACACGCGGTTAAGGAGCCTTGGCTTGAGCTGGGAGAAGTTTTTGCCCGAGCTGAGATCCGTCAAGGCAGGGGCTGGGACAGCAAGCTGCTTGCTGCTTATGCTGATCGACACATTTACAAAACAAAAGACGCTGATGGAGAGGGGCGAAGGTATGTAAGGTGGGCTGGGATTATGAGTTTTTTCGTAGGCTTCAGGAATTCTAGTGTTAACTACATGTGTTCTTTAGGTGGACAGAGAACCATATCTTAGTGAGGGTGCTTGGATTTGACAGGAAAGCATTAAAGAAAGAGGCCTTATTTTAGGATTGTGGTATTGACTCCCCAATGCAGACAATAATTTCACTGCACATATTTGTAATAATAAAAAGATATTATAGACAATGGGGCATTTAAACTACCAGAATATTAACTGGATTGACCTTCCTATTACTGAAGTACAGGAGCCAGGATTCTTTAGATGTAATCAGTAGCTGTTTTTTTAACACAGTACATTAAAGCACCAACATGAGGAGATGTCTGTCTAGAGTTAATATTTTGTAATAACCAGGACCGGTTTTAGGATGTAGGGATGATTTAACCCTACAGTGAAGCAATCATAATATAATACAATTATCTGTGTTTTGGCAGAGTGCTGATGCAAAGACTAAAACTGTTTAATTTTGTTAGGAAAATTTTTGAACAGATGTGTCAGCGTCTAAAAGGTATAAGCTAGGATAAGCTTTTAAGTGTGCAGACAGTTCAGCAGCAGTGGAACAGGTTTAAAAACATTTTAAAAAATCTGCAAAGGGTAAGGAAAGAGATACAAAAGGAAGCTGCAAAGGAAAGAAAAACCGCTCTATAAGGCGTAGCTAAAGAACAGTTGAGAAGGAGAAACGTATCAGGAATAGTAAAGGGGAATGAAAATACACACACATACAGTGAAACAGCAAGTGCTGTAAACTTGCATTTTTCTGAAGTCTTCACATTTGAGGAAATGAATATTCTCCCAGAGAGGTAATGATTTGGAAATTGTAAAGGGAGAAGTACTGCTCAGATTAAATAAGGTGAAATCAAACAACCAGGATTAGATAATATCCATCCTCAAGTGCTTCAGGAAATTGGTGAGTACATATAGAAACCCTTGTCGCATAATTTTAGGAAGTCATTGTGCATTGGGGATATTCCAAAGGACTGGAAAATGGCAAATATTCTCCTGTTATATAAAAAGGGTTATTGGGCAGATCCAAGTAAGTATAAGCCAGTAAACTTAACATGCATCACAGGTAAATTAATGGAAGGATTTATTAAGGAAAAGACTGAGCAACACATGGTAAGAACAGGAGTTTTACTGAACAATCAGAATGGATTCAGACAAGGGAGGTTATGTTTTACTAATATGCTAGAATCTGTATGAGGAAGCAACAAAAAGATATGGTCAAAGTGGTGCATATGATATTATTTGTCTTGACTTTCAGAAAGCATTTGATAAGGTCCCACTTGGGAGGTTGGGCATCAGAGTAAAACAAGAGGGAGTTCAGGGTATTGTGTGCGGATGGTTGCAAAATTGGCTCAGGGACTGTAAGCAGAGAGTTATGGTACAAGGAACCCTTTCAGAATTGGGTGAAGTTAATGGTGGTGTTCCTTAGTGGTCAGTGCTAGGGTAGCTGTTATTTTTCATATACATACAGTAAGTGATTTGAATATGAATATACAGGGTGAGCCAAAATGAAATACCACATTTCTCAAGGTCATTGTGTGAGGTAGAGGCAGCCGAGTGGTTTGGGGTGGGGATGCTTTGGTAGGCGATCCCTTATAGTTTTCAGTTGGCAACATGCCTTGGTCCAGTGCACACTGTGCTTTTCCTGTCTAATTGTTCTTCAAAAACAACAAATCCATCATCACTGCAACGCGCCATCTGAACGCACTTCAGCGTTCCTCCTAACGGTATCATCCCAAATCAGAAAAGAATTCTTCAGTAGGTGGCTGGGGGCATGTAGCAAACCTTCTTGTGGTGCCCCTGTTAATCTGCCCTACCAGACATAGACAAATTGCTACACTACACAGTTCACTGCACTCATCCAGGGGTGGTAAAAGAATAAACACTCTGCCCTGAAGATGTCCAAGTTTACAGTTGTTACCTTCAATGCTGAAGGCATGTCTGCTAACAAAGTTCAAATGCTTAAATCACTTGATGCTGACATTATATGCCTGCAGGAGACCCATAAGACCTCTGCACCTCCCATATTACCAGAAATGGACCTTGTCATCTTCCATCCAAGCTCAATTCACTGAAGTGCGATATATGTCTGGGGCAAATCCACCATCCTGGCAAGCAGAGATTTTACAAACAAGGGGATTGAGATCCTGGCTGTGGAAATGGAACACCTGAACATCATCTCTGTGTACAAGCCACCTCCAGCCCCATTTAATAGGCTCCAGGCAGTCCAGCTTGAACCAAAAGCTCACCTCATAGTAGGTGACTTTAATAGTCACAATAACATTTGGAAATACAGTCAGACTAATCAAGATGGTTAAGCTGTGGAAGAATGGGCACTAAATAATAACCTCACAATTCTCTACAACGCTAAAGACAAGCCATCCTTCCAAAGTACTCGCTGGAAACGAGGGTACACTTCAGACATGGTTTTTGCCTCCTCAAAACAATACCCAAATTTCGAAAAGTCCACCACAAATCCCATACCTAAATCCCAACACCGACTAATCCTAACTGACATCAAGCCCATAATAAGACCTAGAGAGACACAATCAAAACCAAGGTTTAACTTTTGAAAAGCCAACTGGAAGAAATTTACAGCAGACCTGGAAGCTAACATCATAAATATCAGACCTGTTCCACAGTGCTATGCAGAGTTCCAGCATACTGTATGGGAGTGCTCTAAAAGTAACATCCCAAGGAGCTGTAGGAAAGAGTATATCCTAGGCCTCAGTGAAGAAAGCAAGGCTCTTTACAGAGATTACATGCAAGCATATAATGAGGACCCCTTTGCTGAGAATAAGATATGATGATGATCAACTTTGCAGTCTCCTAGATGTTCAACTTGCAAACATGCTTCTGCATTAGGCATTTCCAACACGTCTTTGAGGAGGATTTTTCATGAGGACCTTAATTTCCATTTATACAAAATGATGGTAGTGCAGTATCTCATTGAGAGAGACTGGTAGAGCCGTAGAGAGTTGGGTGTGAACATTATGCAAACCGTTCATTGAGATGTCAGTGTCATGTGCAGCGACGAGGCACATTTCCATTTGAATGGTTGTGTAAATAAGCAAAAATGTCGCTATTTGCCAGAAACCAACCCTCGTGAACTTCATCTGAGACCCCTGCACAGTGAGCGTGTTACAGTTTGGTGTGGCGTTGCAGAATTTGGCATTGTAGGCCCTTACTTTTTTGAGGAGGGGGGAGCAACAGTCACCATCACTTCAGAATGTTACATTGAAATGCTAGAGAACTTTTTGCGGCCCCAACTTGAGGAATTGGATTTGGTAGATGCCCGCTTTCAACAGGATGGGGTAACAGCTCATACGGTGCAGAGATCCATGCAAGTTTTGCAGGAGATGTTTTGGGGAAGATGATTTATCTGTGTGGCGATGTTGGGTGGCCTTCGTGTTCGCCTGATCTCGCTCCGTACTATTACTTCTTGTGGGAATATCTCAAGTCGAAGGTATACACTCACCGACCTCAAAACCTTGAAGCCCTCATGGATGCTATTCGCAACAAAATTGCTGCTCTTCCCCTTGAAATGACCAAAAGAGTCATGTGATCATTTAGATTCGAAGAGTGTATCGCTAATAATGGCCACCACCTTGAAGACATAATTTTTAAAACACAGTGAAAGAAATCTCTTTTGTATACCCTTTCTTGTGTCGTAATGAAATTTAATCTAGAATCTGTTGAATCATTATAGATGGACTTGGACAGCATGCAGGCTTGGGTAGATTTGTGGCAGTTGAAATTTAATGTAAGTTAATGTAAAGAATTGTACATAGGAAGTAAAAATATTAGCTATAAATATGCAAAGGTATGTCTGAAAATTAAAAGAACACCTTATGAGAAGGATGTAGACTTGTCACTATCAACTCCCAGACTGTGTTTAGATGCTATTAAGAAGGCTAACACATTGTTAGGTTATATAGCATGATGCATAGGGTTCAAGTCAAAGGAGGCTATGCATAAGCTTTATAATGCACTGGTGAGACCTCATCTGGAGTGCAGTTTTGGTCTGTGGGCTGCACAAAAGACATAGAAGTGTTAGAAGAAGTCCCAAGAGGAGTGAACAGGCTGATTCCAGGACTAAGTTATGAAGAAAGATTAAAGAAGCTAAGCTTTTTCAGTTTAAGAAAAGGAGGTTAAGAGGTGATATGATTGAAGTGTTTAGAATTATGAAGGGAATTAATACAGTGGATTGAGGCTGTTACTTTAAAATGAGTACAGTAAGAACATGGGAGCACAGTTGGAAACTTGTTAAGGGTAAATTTTGCACAAACATTAGGAAGTTTTTCTTCACACCCAGAACCATTGACACATGAAATAAGTTACCATATAGTGTGAGAGACGGTAGGAGTTTAGGGACCCTCAAAACTAGACTTGATGTTATTTTGGAAGAATTATGGTAAATCAGGTTGTCCCTGATGATATGATTCTTTAAAATATTATGCTGAAATCCCCTGTGATAATAACACAGCCCGCTTGTTTTTATACTGGGAGAATTCCTATGTTGTTCACACATTAAATTCAAGTATTGCACTGTAATTTTGTATTTATGAATTCTAATACTAGTTCACTTAAATGATAGCTGGGCAATTATTTGATCGATTGTAGTTACTGTTAGTGAATATATATATTTGATGTTATATTTCAGACAAAGGCACAATATTGTCTACTTGAATAATGGAGTGTCTTTTAATTAAGGAGCCAGTGAAAGGGATTCCAGTTTTTTTTTTTTTTTTTTAATCGAATAGATATCTCATGTCGTTACTGGTATTGAGTGCAAAAATTATGGTATCATGACATCCTTACTTCATTGTGATTCACAATGAAACAGATTGGTATATCATTAACATAAATGTTAAAGGATAAATTATACCCTTGAATCAAATGATTCAAAGGTAACAAATAGAAGGGAGAAGGCTTAGGGGACCACAAAAACAACATGCACTATGGTTCATGTGAACTCACAAGTGGCAACTAGGACTTGTTTGTCTGAGATACAAGTTAAACTAATTTAGAGGAGTGCCGAATATTTTCACCCACTAAGTCTCTTGTTAATTAACAAAACTTGATCATTTATATAGCTGCAAGAACTCATTGTCATAATTGATAATAACTGATTATTAAAAGTGTTGGCAACAATCACTTTCATTGATTAGTTAATTGTGTTATTAGGCGGAATACATTCTGCTGTGCAATTGTGTCACTACTTCATTCAGTTATGAATGCATTTCAAAAAAGGCAGATGGTAAGCAAGTGCCAGAAAAGACAGTGCAACCTAAGACTTACAGAGTTTGGGAGCACTTTACTCTGAACGCAGAAAAAAAGGTTATGAGTTGCAGAATGTTTAGGTCTGACCTTCTAAGGCATGAGAGCACAATGGAGATGCACAAAATTTTAATAGGAAACATACCGCTCCAGGCTCTGTGGAGGAGGAAGACTTGCCTTTGTCCTAGTATGTTGAATGTTAATTCAACATTATGTGATGCAGATACTCAAGAAGCGTTTGATATGTTAGGCATAATGACATGACTTTTGGTTTGATGTGAGAAATAATTTGGGGCATTGTCCAGCCCTCTACAATGCAATCAAACCACTACCATATGTGACACAATTTCATGATATGCAACTATAAAAAAATATGTGTCATTAGCCACTAGATAGTAAATGTTCAGATTTTTATTTGCCATTTTTGGGTATTTTTTGATGCAGTCACTCGGCTAAATTATGGTGTTGCATTTCATACTTGCATACACGTGTAATCTTAGAGTGTATGTGTTTACAAAAAATGAATGCGACGAACCTTAAGTACCTTTCTGAGCAGAAAACTGTTTTTTAGTCTCATAAGGATATCAAAACTTGGTGAGAGTTCAGTGGTGTATTACTCAGTCTAAGCAAAAAGATAGGAGTGGAGTCGAAAAACAAAAGTTACAAATTATTTTGCTGTCAAACTTAAACTGGCTTTTAAACAGTATGGAGGAAGACAAAACATATGCAAGTACTGCTGCAGCAAGCCTACTTTATTCAGTAAAACAGATTTTGTGGTAGGATCACACTGAAAAATCCATGGTAAATTACAGTGCATGAACAATTAACCAGTTCATACTTAAGCACCAATTACTGAGAGTAAGGGAAATGATTTGTAAGGGCTTTTTAACATACATTCAGCTATGGAGGGAATTTGCATTTATTAATCAAAATGCAGACACACACATTTTTTTTTTCTTTTTGGGATCTTACAGTGTTGAAATACATTAATTCTGAAGAAAAAGTTCCACCTTTACTTGTTGGTTTTCTGTTTGTAGGCAGCCTTAGAACTGGATAACTGGTTGTATATGATTGTATAACTTTACAGCCATGTTTTACCCTTTAGATTTCTATATTTGAAGCATAGACCTGAGCTAATGAACATTTAAAAGTAGCTAAGATATCCACCCCTTGATGACAAGCTTTATAATATTAAAGTCCAGGTGAGATTCATTGCTGAAGAATTTATTTTATCTGAATATAAGAGCATCAGAAATTGTAAAAGTCAGAGGAGGCCATTCAGTTCATGTACTTAATTTGGGAAGCTAATAACCAATACAGTAAATTGTTACTTTACAGATGTCATGTTATGTGCTGTTTTAGCAACGTTATTAGAATAGCTTGCTCTAGACTTCCTCTGCTCTCTATGTAGACATTATTTCTGTTTTATGTCTTGTTAATTTCTGCCAGTCTCCTGAAATGTGTCTGCTGTTGCTGCTGAACTCACTTTGTGGATGGATTAGGTCTCAACAGTCTCCTCTGTTCAGGATGGATGATACTGAGTTATATTAGTCCATCAGAAAAATGTCCTTTAGTTCAAGGGTGTGCTTGCTTCATTGTTACTGTTCAGATTGTAATGTAATTAAATGTCTCTTGTGGTGTGGTGACTAGAGTTGCAGAGAATCATTAATGTACTGAATGTAAACTGTCTTGATTTATATTTTACAGTTTTTTTAAAATAATGCTCACATTTTTAGCCGATTTAAATGCTTCTGCACTTTGCCTTGAGGATGAAAACATTGTGTCACATAAACACCTAAATTCTTTTCAGAATTTCTTTCTTGTGGGTTAGCACCTTCTGACTTGAATTTATATGTAACATTCCTTTACCTTCATGTTGCACTTAGTAAGTACTTTGCCAGACAAGCCAATTAAATGGTTTCAAAAACATTATAAACAATAAGCAGGCGTTAAGTTGAGCAAGAAAGCAAATCTAAGTTCAGCATTAAATTTCAATGAAATATACCATGTGTATGTTGTTTTTTTTCATTAGTTTGGAGGATATTAATATTTTATGCAAAGTTAAAGCAATAGTTACTCTGGGCATACCTAAAATTGATCAAAGCTTACTAAAACTTAAATTACAAAGTTTACATCTGTTTTAAAATGTTTGTATATAAAAGTAAAACTAACAGATTGATGTAATAAATTAAATGATCTCAGTTTCACTCTTGAATAATTATTATTTCATAATTAACAGAGACATTATATACCTCCTGTACTTTTGAAGAGGAACATTTTGTCACACCTGAACTGATTAATAAAAATTAAAACAATGTTTTTCAACCTCTCTGGTGTCATGACCCACTTGATTCCATGGTGGTGTTTTTGTGATCCACCAAAGTGAGGTGGGCCCCCCTTTGTGAATCTCACTTGATGAATCAAACACTGTTTTTCAATGGTGGTTCCCCCTTAGTGAACTTAGCACCTAAAATAGCAATAGTGGCAAGCTATTAGGCTTTAAATGGGCTGTAGGGCATGATATTTATAGCTATCAGTACACATGGGGAGTTAATCACACCTGTGCTTTTACTGTGCTTTGGTTTCTAATCCTTTATGTGACAACAGAAGCCTATATAAACTAACAAAGATTCAAAATATGCAGCAGTGTCCCTCTTAAAATGTAACTAAAATACAGCCTGTACATCATATTCATCAAAGCACAGTATATTAATAATTTTGTAGTATGAATTATAAAATGTTTGAGTTGTCATTTTGCTGGTTTGGTTGCATTTCCCTACATGATCAGCATTACACCTGGGTCAGAGTTGCTTTAAATATATGCAAGTTCACCTGTCAGGTTTTTTTTTTGCATGGAAGATGGTGTACAGTGATCCCTCCTTGATCGCTGGGATTGTGTTCCAGAACCCTCCGCAAAAGGTGAAAATCCGCGAAGTGAAAACCATATGTTCATGTGGTTTTTTTATATATATTTTAAGCCCTTATAAACTCTCCCACACTCTCGAATAAACATTTCCTGCACAGTTATACAGCGTAAACCCTTTGTATTCTCTTAGATATTAGGTAAGATTCATTGAAATTATATATGTAAATGCACTGTTTATATACAGTAAAACCTAAATATTTTTTTAAAGATATCGAGCGTCTCCAATATCACATATGTTACAGCCATTATGATAGACAGGCCACCAGCAATAAATACGTACAATGCAAGAAAAATTATATACAGTAAAATGTGTGTACAGTGACACTAAACGTACATACATGTACTAAGTACTGTACGTAGAAAATTAATTATGGTTACTCACCAACAATGACACAGCGACTTGTCCGATAACGATGAGTTTAATTTTACTGCACAACAAAGGAGAGAGTTACAGCTCTTCTAAAGGAGCTTCTTCAGGCAACTGTGTAGCACCGCCGTTGTTTTTCTTCTGGCAGTCTTCAATCCAAATCCCTAAAGCAGATTCTGTCCGGACTACCGTCTTATTACGTCCACATACAACTCATTTTGAGCCCTGGTTAAAGGACACTGTGGCCGTAGACCTTATATTCTTTTCCTCCTTTTTAAATTAAAAGAACCATGGACTTATTGATGTTTAATGGCGTCCTACAGCGGTGTAGCTGTTCCCTTCCTTCAACATATCCAAAACTTTTACCTTTTCGGCAATCGTTTGCATCTTCCGTTGGCGCTTGGGCACGGCCCTTGAAGCAGTAGCAGGAGCATATTGTTTTGTACCCATAACGAAGGGCTTGATTATGCACAAAGATAAACACAAAAGTTAACTCTTTACACAGTGAAACACGTTGATACTGAATGAGTGAGACGAGATTTCTTGGTTAACGCAGCGGAATCGAAGTTGGCGCTCCGTTGCTGAGCCAATCAGCTCACAGGAACTTAACTGCGTGCTCTGATTGGGTAGCTTCTCAGCCATCCGCCAATAGTGTCCCTTATATGAAATCAACTGGGCAAACCAACTGAGGAAGCATGTACCAGAAATAAAAAGACCCATTGTCCGCAGAAATCCACGAACCAGCAAAAAATCTGCGTTATATATTTAGATATGGTTACATATAAAATCCGCGATAGAGTGAAGCCGCGAAAGTCGAAGCGTGATACAGTAATCCCTCCTTGATCGCGGGGGTTGCGTTCCAGAACCCCCCGCGATAGGTGAAAATCCGCGAAGTAGAAACCATATGTTTGTATGGTTATTTTTATATCTTTTATGCCCTTAGATACTCTCCCACACTGTTTATAAATATTCTCCGCACAGTTATACAGCAAACCCTCGTTTATCGCGGTTAATCCGCTCCAGACAGATAAATGAATTTCCATGAAGTAGGATTCTTTATTTATAAATCTAATATTTTCGCAGTTAGAGCATAGAAAACCTGTTTACGACCGTCTAAATACATTTTTTGACATTATTAGAGCCCTCTAGACATGAAATAACACCCTTTAGTTAAAAGTTTAAACTGTGCTCCATGACAAGACAGAGACAGTTCTTTCTCACAATTAAAAGAATGCAAACATATCTTCCTTTTCAAAGGAGTGTGCGTCAGGAGCAGAAAATGTCAGAGAGAGAGAGAGAAAAGTAAACAATCAAAAATCAATAGGGCTGTTGGGCTTTTAAGTATGCGAAGCACTGCAATAAAGTGGCAGCAATGAAGGGATCAAAGTGAAGGTAGTCTTTCAGCATTTTTTAGAGGAGCGTCCGTATCTTCTAAGCAAACAGCCCCTCTGCTCACACTCCCTCCGTCAGGAGCAGAGAATGTCAGAGAGAGTGAGAGAGACAGAGAAAAGCAAACAATCAAAAATCAATACAGGCTGTTAGAGCTTTTAAGTGTGCAAAGCACCGTGCGGGAAGCATATCATATATCATTGAGGAGTTTTATTTAATACGTAATACGTGCTCTGATTGGGTAGCTTCTCAGACATCCGCCAATAGCGTCCCTTGTATGAAATCAACTGGGCAAATAAACTGAGGATGCATGTACCATAAATTAAAAGACCCATTGTCCGCAGAAATCTGCAAACCAGCGAAAAATCTGTGATATATATTTAGATATGCTTACATTTAAAATCCGTGATGGAGTGAAGCCGCGAAAGTCGAAGCGCGATGTAGCGAGGGATTACTGTATTCACATTTCAGGCCTCTTTTTATGTGATCACAAGTTTTAGAAATATGACCCTTGTTGTTTTATTTATATTCTGAGGTATGCAGAGTGAAGAGAAAATGAGACCGGACTGTTCCGTGTGGTGCTCTGGTGTTGCTCACATGCATATGAGACACACAGTGTTCAGCTGTTCAAACTGTGGTCTGTCAGTCTTTTATGCAGAACACCATATGCTCATCATCCTGCAAATCTGTGTGTTTACCCTCTAACAGGGATGACTGGTTGGTATTAAAAGCACTGGAAAATCAAAAACAAATGCAGTAATCCTGGCAGTGATTCCAGCTTTGTTTAGGTGACAGTAAGCCTTGTGGCTCTGATAAATTGAACCTTCCACTCCATTCTTTGTCTGATACACCACCTGGACCCTCTGCAGTTGGTCTATCGCAAGAGGACGTATATAGTCCAGGAACAGCCTCTCAAAGGTCTTCATGATCTGTAGTCATGAGGTGAGGAGGCATCCACCTTCTTTAAAACAGGAACACTGCTTTGTGTTTTCCATAGGAGTGGTATTTTTTTGCAGTCTTAATGAGAGACTAAACATTTAAAAGAGGATATCACAAAGCTGGTCAGCACAAGTGTTAAGAACTCAAGGACTGACTCTGTTTGATTCTGTGTCTTTTCTTGTGTGTATCCTCCACAGATAGTTCCTTGCTTGCTCATCAGTTACTGACAGTGTATACTGATATAAGAAGTGGATATATCCATTTGCATTCCAGTTGAAGTGGTAGGAAGTTGTTGATGTAGTAGGCATGATGTTAAGAAAAGGTTAAAAAAAAAAACAAACAAAAAAACCAGAAAATAAGGAGTTTCTGTAAAACGCTGCTGCTTGCACAGCACCAGGGAGTACTGCTAAGTGAGCCAACATTTAGGAATTTTGGAGATGTCTAAACCAATCCAAGATAAAAGCAGTTGACTTTGATTTAAGACTGGTTATTCGCAAACCTGGACAAAATAAACAAGTGGTAGTACCTGTTCTTTTAACCAAAGCAAAGACAAAGGTGATGGTAATGATGTAGTGTAGATGGAGACATGAGTAGCAATATGTAGTTTATTTATTACTTTCCATTCAAACATCCATCCATTTTGCAAACCTCTGTTTTTCCATTTTCATGCTGGGAGGAGGCTTAATTCTATCCCAGCAGTGCTAAACATAAGGCAGGAACTAACCTTGGACATATTCAACATACATTAACTATAGAACAGAATGTACAGATAAACATTGGTGGGGGGTTGTGGTGTGTGCAAACTTTAATGACCAAACTGGACTTTAAACCCAGTTCACTGGATATCAGAACCATCATCATTAACCACTGCAGTACTTTGCCACTTTATATTTTTAAATATAATTATATACTGAAAACTTTAGAATAGATCCCTTTTTTTCACTAATAAACACTGATACCTTCTTATCTTTTTGAAGGAGGTGTCTCCGTTATTTCGCATGATATAGAAAGTTTTGGTGTGTTATCTTGATCTTGTTAATTGAGGGATATCTTGTTGAATTGTTAATTTACTTCAAAGAAATAAAGTATCTGAGAATTTCAACAGATGGTGCCAAATTCATCACTTTAAAGGTTAAACTGGTACTAATTGCTAATTTGTATAAATGTCATCCTTACAATCTGTAAAACTCCTCAGTCAGAACACTTAAGGAGAAAGTAGGAGGGAAATAATTAAAGGTGTTTGATTTTAGGACTATTTAATGGGGGTCATGTGTTGGGCTATTGCTTATTGTACCTCTTTTCAAGAAGATGAGAGTCTGATGTGAATATTAGAGTTATTTAAGGTTTTTAGAATAAGAGGTGGTTAATAATCTGCAGATTTTTTATCACCTTACTGCTACATCTGAAACTGTTAAATGGTGGCTGTTAGGAACAGAATCAGGATAGTTACTCAATAAAAGCAATCCATTACAAATCCATATCTCTCAAATTCTATAAATGTTATTTTACTTGTAAGTTCCTTAAAAAATTAATCCTTTTACCAATTACTTTCCTATTGAAGTCTCTCTCTCTCTCTCTCTCTCTCTCTCTCTCTCTCTCTCTCTATATATATATATATATATATATATATATATATATATATATATATATAATCAATCTATCTATCTATACTAATAAACGGCAAAGCCCTCACTCACTCACTCACTGACTGACTGACTCATCACTAATTCTCCAACTTCCCGTGTAGGTAGAAGGCTGAAATTTGGCAGGCTCATTCCTTACAGCTTCCTTACAAAAGTTGGGCAGGTTTCATTTCGAAATTCTACACGTAATGGTCATAACTGGAAGTTGTTTTTCTCCATTTACTGTAATGGAGTTCAGCTGGAGGGGCGGAGTTTCGTATGACATCATCACGCGTCTCACGTAATCACGCATTACGTAGAAAGCCAGGAAGAGCTACAAAACGCGCTTTAGAAAACATGCATTATATAATTAAGAAGGCAGCGAAACAATTAGAAGCGAGCGAGTGACATATAAAACCATATTCAGCGGCTCACGTGAACTGACGCAGTGCGCAGACAAAAAGTAACAGTTCCAAAGAGTGCTGAACAAAAACCGAATTACACTGCTATGCTCAAATAGATAAACCACACGCAGTGGCGCGATAGTAAAGCATTCGCCTGTAGCGCCCACGTCCGAGGTTCGATTCCCGAGAGGGGATGCACTAAGTATGTACGCGCGCTTCTCGATTTATTTTAACATCGCATCCCCTTAGTTTGAGACGTATGAAAACGCATGCGGTTAACGCAGAAAGACAGATCACCTATTCACC
>JANRMT010062815.1:15478273-15491960 GCA_026402145.1 Polypterus bichir lapradei | reverse complement strand
ATCGAACCTCGGATGTAGGCGATAGAGGGGAAGCCTCTACAATTGCGCCACGGTGTGTGGCTTATCTATTTGAGAGTATGTAGATTGTGGTATATATATATATTCGCAGCGGAGATGTAGTGTGTTAAAGAAGCTATGAAAAAGAAAAGGGAACATTTTAAAAATAACGTAACATGATTGTCAATATACAGTAATTGTTTTGTGAGTGTTATTGAGTGTTGCTGTCATCAAGGATTCGATTATCATTATTTGTTTCAATCAGGGTCGTATTTGTACGATGTGTTGTGTTCAAGTTACATTCCGTGTTTGTCAATCGTTGTAAAGATAAGAGGTTTCATTTATCGATTTGTTTCTTACTGCATCAATGAACACCTCGTCTTCCTCTTTATCTGAGATGTGACACACTGCATGCACTGGTTTTTTTTTTACACTGTCTTCCTTTAGCGGGACATTCACTTTTTGCACCGTGTGCTTTGTTTCTGCAGTAGCTGCACTTATGAATACGCTTGTATGTATCAGACGCTTCATATTTTTTTGCTGCCTTCTCAATTGTGTAATTCGGTTTTTGTTCAGCGCTCTTTGGAACTGTTGCTTTTTGTCTGTGCACTGCGTCAGTTCACGTGAGCCGCTTGGTGTGCATGCATCGAAGTTTCCCAGCTGTGCTGGTGCCATGTCGTGCTATGTCCATGGCTGTATCTAATGTTACCGAAGTCCCGGCACTTAAAACTTTCTCTCGCAGTTTCGCTGAGTTTGTGCCAAACACCACCCTGACTATCTCATCTTCCTCTGCATAAGCACAGTCCTTCACCCGTGAATATTTAGTGGCAGTGTTTCTATTGGATTGCCGCTGACGGACTGCCTTATATGGGCAGGCACTAAATTACAAACGCCAGCGGCAGCCTGTCTATGAACTTAATTTAAAGTTTAGGTTTACATCGTGCTTTGTTTCCGAAGTAGCAGAACTCATGAATATGGTTGTATATGTCACTCGCTCGCTTCTTATTGTTTCGCTACCTTCTCAATTATATAATGCATGTTTTCTTGAGCGCTTTTTGGGGCTCTTCCTGGTTTTATACGTACTGCGTGATTATGTGGGAGGCGTGATGATGTCACACGAAACTCCGCCCCCACGGCTTTCAAGCTCATCTCCATTACAGTAAATAGAGAAAAACAGCTTCCAGTTATGACCATTACGCGTAGAATTTTGAAATGAAACCTGCCCAACTTTTGTAAGGAAGCTGTAAGGAATCAACCTGCCAAATTTCAGCCTTCCACCCACATGGGAAGTTGGAGAATTAGTGATGAGTGAGTGAGTGAGTGAGTGAGTGAGGGCTTTGCCTTTTATTAGTATAGATAACAAAGGAACAGTAAGCCTACACAGTTTCATTTTGAAAATTAAAATGAACAGTTAACACCTGTGGTCTATAATTTAATTAAAAATTTAGGTTTTATGGACACAACCAGCTGGGAGGTGACCCCAGTGTAAGTAAATTAAGTTTTTATGACTCAGGGTAGAGTATACACATGTCCAGATATCAGTGTCATATCATAGTGCAACTATTGTACAGTGTGGTGGGTGGCATGTCATGTTCATAACTCCATGACTTCTCAAAATTATCATCATTAAAGAAAAAAAATATAATTTAAAATTAGGACACAAAGAATTAACTCAAGTAGAAAGAAAATGCCATCTGGCCACCTGGAGTTGACTGTTGAAAACACCAAAAGGTTTTTCAAACTTTCCTCCTAAACTTTCTCTGTGAATATTTTTGGATGCACTACATCACTGTCAGTTGAGCGTTTGGCACAACTAACCTCATGACTGTAAGCTTGTTGGGTCACTCATGGAGAGCAGCTGCTGTGGTCAGGAGTGCTGTTTGAACATCCTGGAGTTGTTCCACCAGAACTTTCTTGGAGTTCCTGAACTTCTGAGGCATAATTCCCAGTTTAAAGACCTGGCAAGTTGGTCTTATTCCCGGTTGTCTTATCTCAGTCCCAGTGGTTCCCTATGTTTTGCTATTGTCACCTGCCATTCACAGATGTTTCCTGATGTTCTTTATTTTCTTATGAGTTCTTTTTCAGTTTTGTGCCTTCAGAATAAATATTCTGGTGGATTATTTTAATAATGCTGGTTCTCTTTACACATAATGACACTTGCACAAGCTCTCTAGTCACCATAGTTGATTAAAATTAAGAGCCTATTTATTCTGCCCCATTGTCATAGGCTACATTTCTGCCCCTCCTAATCCTGGTAACCTCTCAGAGTATATCAGCAAAACACAGTCATATAAGCCATATCAGTATTGGCATCATTATGATGCATTTCAAGAAATAAAATTACAAACAAGATAGAAGAGTGCAAGTGGGATTTTTTTTTTTTTTTTTTTTTTGAACATTAGTGTTGATGGAGCCTCATGGATGGATGTAGAATGACAGTTCACCTTCACATGATCCACACATTTAAATTATGTTCTGCTAAGAATTGAGTTGCAAAACTCTTGTAGTTAGTTTTGCTCGTGACTCTTAATATATATTGGGCAGATTGTAACATTACAAGCTCTGCAGATGGCGGCACCTGAGCTACTGGGGAAATGTGGCATGTGAAATGGAAATCTTGCTTGTCTACTGTTCAAGTGAGAATGTCTTTCTGTTATCATTAACCTGTTTTCTTTATTTTCACCTCACATGTGGATAAAGAATATCAAATATATTACCTGAACTACAGTATAGTGAATATTGCATTAATTTAATTTGAACTAATTTTCTTAATAGTTAAAATATACAGTCTAAACATAGTTATTCTTAATTTATTTGATATATTAATTTTATTTGTGTGTGTTATTCTTTCAGAAGTTAAAAACTGTATGCCTTGCTAGTCATTCATCTTTGTAAGTTCTTAGTTTAATTTTTATTTTTTGTTGTCAAAGAGTACTAATGGTTAGCTGTAATAACCATTAAAGCTGTAATACATTAGTAAAGTGAATAAAGATTTTAGTGCTGTACACACAAATGTCAGATAAGTGTCATTAATACATTTGGTGCATTCTTGCAGCAATGATGCATTTACACAGTCAAGTGCCAAAAGCTTTTTTTGTGTTAGATCCTTATTTTATTGCATTTTTTGTGTAAACAGATTTGTCTAGGCAATTTCTCGAATCACTGAAGTCAAACAGAAGAGCTTCCTCTCACTATTAAATTATTTTCTTCTTTTATTTCTTTGCAAATGATATTCAGGTTTGTTTTGCCAGTTATCTGCATTCCCTAGGGGGATTTGAACATATTACAAGATTTCTGAAGAAAAAAGAAATAGAGGAAATTATTGTACATTACTTTTAAGATCACATGCATACAGCTGAGTGTTTTCTCTTCTTATTTCTCTGCCATTCTTTTTGGTGCCTTAAAAAATACAACTGGTCTTTTATCACGTTAGTAAAAAATAGTAAATGAATGGTATGCTACAGAGCCACTTTTGCTGTTTGCTGAAATAAGGGCTACTGAGCACTCCTTGTTTGTAATGCTAAAAAAGCGGAAATATTGAAATGGTGAATTTTGAAATGTCTTTTTAAATTTGTTAGTTTACAATATTTTATCATGTGTCATGAATGCGATGCAAACAGCAGCATTTGATTTTGTTCAGAATATAGGTGAATATAGGCTAGAGCATGGCCCCTCCCAAATATTTTAAAAACTCTACTTAAATTTATTAGGTAAAGTGAAATAAATTTGCTTATTTGAACAATGTGCCTGGTGTCAGCACATGTCAACATTCATAAAAAACTGGTTCCGACTTTTTTTTCCGTTTGTTTAATTTCTGGGTGAATTTAAAAAAATAAAAAAATTCTGTGTGAATACCTACTTTTCTGGAGTGAAGGACTTCAGTCAAATGAGAGTCTGTGTTAAGTCCTTTTGACAAGCGGGTGACCTGAGGCTGCCCTTTAATTGGTTGCTTTCAGATTTCTCTGGGGATGTAGCTCTGTGTGCCGGGGACACTCCCACATTCATTTACACTGAATTAATATTGTTTTAGGTTTTTTTAATCTAATGTGATTACGCAGTCGTTGATGCACTATGTTATGTTGATGTGAATGGTTCGTAATTCACACTCGCCTTTAACGTTGTGTAACTACAGATGAGTGAGCGAAACTAAGTAGATGGCAGTTCCTAATGGTTCTTAATTAAATGCCACTTCCTAAATCGTTCACTTGAAGGAAAAAAAAAGAAGAAGCTAAAGGGACTTTGAATTGGACCGACCTGACTTAAGAATTCAGCAAAAGACAAGTGATTAAGTAATTGATCACTTTAAGTTAAAAAAAAAAAAAAAAAAAGGTTGAGAATGCTGTGGTGCCTAAATCTGTACTGTAACAACAGTTAGAACATTAGAATAATGTAGACGAGAACAGGCCATTCAGCTCAACACAACTCACCAGTCCTATCCACTTAATTCTTCTAAAAAAACATCGTCTAGTTGTGAAAGTCCCTAAAGTCTTACTGTCTACCATGCTACTTGATAGCCTATACCAAGTGTCTATGGTTCTCTGCGTAAAGAAAAACTTCTTAATGTTTGTGTGAAATGTACCCTTACCAAGTTTCCAATTGTGTCCCTGTATTCTTGATGAACTAATTTTAAAATAACAGCCTCAATCCACTGTACTAATGCCCTTCATAATTTTAAACACTTCAGTCATG
Organism: Polypterus bichir lapradei; assembly: GCA_026402145.1. NCBI lineage: Eukaryota > Metazoa > Chordata > Cladistia > Polypteriformes > Polypteridae > Polypterus > Polypterus bichir. The sequence goes on along the minus strand of JANRMT010062815.1, from coordinate 15,487,274 downwards.
TCACCTCTTAATCTTCTTTTGCTTAAACTGAAAAGGCTCAGCTCTTTTAATCTTACTTCATGCTTCTTCATCTGTAGCCCTGGGATGAGCCAGGTTGCTCTTCTCTGGACCTTTTCTAGCACTGTTGTGTTCTTTTTGTAGCCTGGAGACCAAAACTGCACACAGTACTCCAGATGAGGCCTCACCAGTGCATTTTAAAGCTTGAGCATAACTTCCTTTGAACCTGTACTGTACACACTGTGCTATATAACCTAACATTCGGTTTGCCTTCTTAACACTTGAATTCTTGAAGCCTATGAAAAAAGTTATAATCCCGGGCCACCTTAAATTCATTTGTACCTCTCTATCAATGTCTTTGTTTTGCAGATGTGGTAGTCAGCACAAGCAGCAAGCACCCGGCAATCCCATCGCCACCACTGATGCAGCTGAAGTTCTTTCAGCTCAAGTCTGTTTATCTGCGAGCGAGGCTGGAATTGTATAGGGTAAATAATATATTGTTTTTTGGAATACATGCATTTCACATATGTTTCGTGTCTACTACAATCTGGGTAAATGTAGTATGACAGGAAATGCGAGGCAAGAAATGTTGAACACATAACTAAAGCAAATGTTTTCCATGTTAAAGTAAAAATTAATAAAATGTTGATGTTAAGTGTATAATATGTGAAGACTGAAGTTTAAATGTTAAATACTTTCACAAAAGGTATAACAAAACAAGTGAGCCTTTATTCAAGAATATAACCAAAGTAAAATAAATGATTCAATTTACATGTTGCTGTCAATATGTAAAAACCAAAACCTGTTTTATCAATTGCATGGGTGGGTTAGAGGTAAAAGCAGCTGCCTCTAAATCAAGAGATTGCGGGTTGGAGCCCGGGCCTTTCCCGCATTTTCGATTTTGAGTAGTGAGCTGCTATTATTATTACTGTTCTGTAATGTTTTTGTTACTTGTAAAAGTTTTTTTCAGTTTAATTTTCTGTCACGTTCACGTTGTACAACTGACTTGACTCTCCCTTTCTGATTGATAGTGTTTATCTCCATTCTTTTCACAAGAGCAGCGATGACCACAGTTGGTGCTGTGGTTGATGCCTGGTCAGAACTATTTGTTGTACTGGGAATGAAAGATACGATGCCCCGTGATCACTATCAGACTATCATGCAACATTTACGATTTGACAACAAAGACACCCGTGCAGAATGTGTGAAAAATGACAGATTTGCATGTGTAACTAGGCTGACCCGCCTTTTAAGGCGACCGACTTTTAAGTTGACCACTTCTTAAGGCAATTCAATATGTAGATCAATTTGATATTTTATACAAGCTCATTAATTTGGTTATATTGCATTTGAGCAGTATTACTTTAATACTCGTAGTTTCTGTTATTTTTGTGATGAAATTTAAACTTTTTTTCTATATTGAGGTCGCCCTTTTGAACCCCCCTGATATTTACTGCACGGTGAGGCATTTGTACTCCATCAACATTAATTATTTCCAGAGACATAATTTTGTCTATTTTTCCAGTGCATCGCACACAAAAGCAAGGGAAAGATGGGAGCACCAGAACTCTGCAAAATGGACGGGGCATGTGTGAAACTCCGTGCCTGCGTAGCACTCACGGGACGGAAGGACAATCCCGACAGCTTTTATATAGAAGGATACTACTTCTTATTTAGGAAAAGATTCCAGTCAACCCACTGGAGAAAGACTTTCCGAGACTGTGGTCATAAAACCGTTTCTTGACAAAGACAGAACAGTAACAACAGACATCACAACTCTTCTTGGCACCATAAAGTGGGACAGGAACTTCCACTTGCAGCTAAACTCACTTCAGTATGCATGCAGTTCTCCACACTAGTATTTAGACCTGGCAGTGCAATGCTGACAGTGTATGCTCCCAAAAAGTAGTAGTCTGTCTGCATTTCCAGTTACCGTGCACCATAACGCGAAGGTTGGGCAAGATAAGAAAAAAAAAACATGTTAAAGTAACAACTCATGTTCAAATGACATAGCATTTTCAAATAATTACATTTTCATGCATGGATGTATTTGTGTGTGCATGTGAGAGGCAGAGACAGATTTGATATCATTCAAGTGGTTACTGGAATATAACATAAACACTTTCACAAAGGTATAACAAAACTTTTATTCAAGAATAAAACTGAATAAAAAAAAAAAAAATGATGTAACAACAAGATACCAAGAAGACATGATTCACCAGCGTTTGTGTGTCTGCTTATACAACAACAACAACAACATTTATTTATATAGCACATTTTCATACAAACAGTAGCTCAAAGTGCTTTACATAATAAAGAATAGAAAAATAAAAGACACAATAAGAAAACAAAATAAATCAACATTAATTAACATCGAATAAGAGTAAGGTCCAATGGCCAGGGGGGACAGAAAAAAACAAAAAAACTCCAGACGGCTGGAGAAAAAAAAATAAAATCTGTAGGGATTCCAGACCATGAGACCGCCCAGTCCCCTCTGGGCATTCTACCTAACATAAATGAAACAGTCCTCTTTGGATTTAGGGTTCTCACGGAAAGGCTTGATGATGATGGTCACATAGAATTCTGCCTTTTAATCCATCCATCATTGTTGGAGCATCATGAAGCTTTGAGTAGGTGGAGGTGGCGCAGGCCACCACCACAAAGAAAACGGAAAAGGAAACAGAAAAGAGAGTAGGGGTCAGTACGGATTTTAGAGCTACCCTGAATAGTTATTATGAGGAAATTGAGCATACAGAGTATCAGGATTAAGTTAAATTAAGTTAAACTTAACTTATATCCCTTCAGCGAAATCTTTTACAAGCAGCAAAACTTTACAATGGTGTTACAAATGTATGTTTTTATTATATAATAGAAACTAGCAAAATACCGGCGCTTTGCAGCGGCGAAGTACTGACTTAAAATTTTTATTAAGAAGAAAATTAAACCTTTTTAAACTGAGGGAAAATATACCAATAATTATTTGTTAAGGATCTCTTTGTATACCACATTGTGAGTTCGGCCCTCCGGTTGTAATATGACCAAGCTGTGCGCTGACCTTACTCTTGAGCATGCAACGTACAGTTGGCCATGTGAACAGTAATCTTGTTTCAAATCTCACAGCTTGGATTGCTGCTGTCATAATCGGTTTGAGTTTCATGGTTTGTTTCAATTACGACAGTATTTGTAGGACTTGTGTTGAAGAGACATTCGGCATCTGTCAAGCATTGTAAGTATACAACCGGTTTCATGGATAACTTCACATCCAGGTTTTGAGAGTTTAAACATTCATAAACATCAAAGTGTCCACTACTGAAATCGTCACCTGTCAATCTAAGATGTTTAAGAGGCATTGGCAGTTGTCGTAAGGTGTAAAATATTTGGCCATTTCGGTACACTTGAAGCAACAACCGAACAATTCAGCGGCAGCTCACATGCAGATGCATAGGTGAAGGGCTTAAGCATTTTACTCTTATAGTGCTCCTGTGTAGTATAATTATCTCCCGTACTGTCATCAGTCCACACCTTGAACCTGTCCCAGTCATTCAATACATAAGACACAATGTTCCTCTGGATATCAAGAGTGAGCCTGATATGGCCGTGCAATATGTAACAAAGAGAATGGAAAAGGTAGGTGCCATATCCGGGCATGGAAACCACTCGGTAAGTGACAGTTCTTTGATCGATGGTGATCACCTCGATAGACATGTTAATGGGGGTACGGTTGGAATGATAAAGGAAATGGGTACCTGAATAATGTAGAGTAAGTCTAAAATACCTACACAATAACTATAATCGTAATAAATGAACAATAAAACAGCGGAGAAGCCGTGGATTAAATAAAAAGGCTGTAGTTATCAGCAGGGAGACGTGAATCCCGTGGCGAAGCAAGGAAGGGAATGTAGAGACTGGAGCGATGGATGGCCTTATATAGGCAGGCAGCCAACAATGTGGGAGGCGTTGGGATGGGGGACCCAACACCGCCTCACACGTGACCGAGTTGCAGGCTATGGACGTATATATGTACGTAAGTAGGATTCAGTTAGCGTTGGGAACCCGCGTACCAAAATTTTTGAAGATGGGCCCATAAGTAACAAAGACCGTTGAAAAGTTCAATATGGCGGCCGACAGTGGCATCATACCACTGAAATAAGTATGTACATCGGTTTTGGTTAACGCAGGAAAGCCACCTACCAAATTTCGTGAAGATGGGGCCATAAATAAGAAACTTCAACATGGCGAACGTTGTCAACCGTTATGACCGTTATGCGTAGAATTTCGAAATGAAACTTGCTTAACTTTTGTAAGTCAGCTGTAAGGAATGAGCCTGCCAAATTTCAGCCTTCTACCTACACGGGAAATTGGAGAATTAGTGACGTTGGAAAGTTCAATATGGCGGCTGACAGTGGCGTCATACCACCGAAATAAGTACGTACATTGGTTTCGGTTAGCGCAGGGAAGTCGCCTACCAAATTTCGTGAAGATGGGGCCATGAATAAGAAAGTTCAACATGGCGGATGTTGTTGATCGTTATGACTGTTACGCGTAGAATTTCAAAATGAAACCTGCTTAACTTTTGTAAGTAAGCTGTAAGGAATGAGCCTGCCAAATTTCAGCCTTCTACCTACACGGGAAGTTGGAGAATTAGTGATGAGTGAGTGAGTGAGTCAGTGAGTGAGGGCTTTGCCTTTTATTAGTATAGATGACAACAAAAGCTCACTAATCTAAACTGGAAAATACGAGGAAGAACCGGGTTCGAACCCGCAACCTCTTGATTCAGAAGCAGCAGTTCTTACCTGTACGCCAGCCATGAAATTGTTATTTGAGCTTTGGTTTTTACAGGTATATATTGGCAGTAACATGTAAATTGAATAATTTATTTTTCTTTGGTTATATTTTTTAAATAAGGTGCAATTGTTTTGGTTATACCTTTTGTGAAAGTGTTTATTTGATAGACTTCAGTCTTCACACATTATACATTTCACATCAACATTTTATTAATTATTAGTATAACATGGAAGAAAATTTTGTTTTAGTTTTGTGTTCCACATTTCTTTCCTTGCATTTCCTATCATCGTACATTTACCAAGATCGTTGTAGACACGGAATACACATGAAATGCATGTATTCCAGATAATGATATAATACTTACTCTATACCTGAGATAAACAGACTTGAGCTGGGAGAACTTCAGCTGCGTCATTGGGAGGAATGGAATAGCAGGCTGCTTGCTGCTTGTGCTGATCAACATATTTGCAAAACAAAGACTGTGATGGAGAGGTGTGAATAAATTTAAGGTGGCCCAGGATTACAATTTTTTTGGTAGGCTTCAGGGATTCTAATGTTGATGGCTTCTGAACATTGTCTGGGAGATTATAGTGTCAAGTCCACTATGACTCCTAAATCCTTCCAATAAGGTGTACTTTCAATTTTTCAGACATCCCATTGTGTTTTCAAAACTAACATTTTTGCTTCCTTTGTATAATACCTTACATGTACTGATATTAAATTTCATCTGCAACAAATCTGCCCAAGCCTGTCTGCTGTCCGAGTCCTTCTGTAATGGTTTAACGGATTCCAAATTATCTACCAATCCACCTCTCTTGGTATCTTTTGCAAACTTAACCAGCTTGTTACTTGTATGCCTATCCAAATCATTTATATATGTCAAAAATAGCAGTGGCCCTAACACTGACCCCTCTGGAACACCACTCTTAACATCAGCCAATTTTGATAAGGTTCCTCACAACAACACCCTCTGCTTCCTGTGTCTGAGCCAGGTCTTCCCCATCTACAAACATCACCCTGAGCTCCCTCTTCTTTTAGTTTGATTCCCAACCTTTCATTTGACACCTTATGAAATGCTTTCTTAAAGTCAAGATAAATAATATTGTTTGCTCCACTTTGATCATATCGTTTTCTTTCGTATGCTTTCTCATAGAATTTTAGCATGTACTGTAAGTAAAACATGACCTCCCTCTTGTGAACCCATGCCGACTGTTCAGAAAAACTCCTGTACTTGCCATGTGTTGCTCAATCTTAGCCTTAATAATTCCTTCCATTAATTTTCCTGTGATGCATGTTAAGCTTACTGGCCTGTAGTTGCTTGGATATGTCTGGACACCCTTTTTATATAACGGGAAAATATTTGCCTTTTTCCAATCCTTCGGAATCTCTCCAGTGTGTCGTGATTTCCTAAAAATATGTATCAAGGGTTTATATATGTACTTGAAGTCTTGAAGTAGTAGTATTATTACTGGAAGTTGCACTGTTATTTATTTTATTGTTATCATTTATTAGTTTAAATATTATGTAGTTTAATGATGGGAAAGTTGTTTAAAAAGTCACTTTAATGTGTCAGTGGACAGAGATTGTTAACATTAATAGAAAGTGTAGTTGGTTTACAAAAAATATTTACTATTTATTCCTTTTCTAAGACATGTTCAGTGCAGTACAACTTTTGCACCTGTGGATATTTTTCTAAGTCTAAATGCCTCTTTGGATGGTTGAAAATATGTTGTCCAAATTATAGTTTAAGTTTTTGCAAAATTTGTTCAATAAAAAGGTTCTATATTTTGACTGCATCTGTCATGCAATGTGATTCCTTCTCTTCATTAGTGTCACCCCCTTGAAAACTATCACTTTATGGGGCCATGCAAACCTGTATTAATACTTGTGTGCACATTAAAATGTATTTTTGTACAATTCTCATGACAGTGGAATAGGTTATTCTTAGCCAGTCTTCTGCAGTAATTGCAGTGGAAAATGTGGTTAACATCCACTTATGCATGGGAAAAAAATACCGTCTAATACCATGAATCCGGTATAATTTTTGAAAAATACCTTGATATAGAATTTTGGTCATACCGCCCAGCACTACTCCTAATAGGTATAGCAGTCATTGCGGTATCTATGTGTTCAAGCTCCATGTTTGAGTTACTGTGTTTGTGTGTAACCCTCGACAGATCGCTTATGTATTTATAAAAGTATACTGTAGCATTATCTTGTTAGATTGTCATACGTATAGGTATCAGCAACAAACACAATAATAATACTTGTGTATAAGCAGTTTCTTTATATTTGTTTGTAGGTGTACTAGCATTTTCTACTGTGAACATCTTCTGTCCAGTAATTTTTCCTTACTTTTGTCAGCTTGACACATCACAGACACCCCTCAACACACACTGTCTCTATATGCAAAGGTGCTATAAGGAGCAGGAGAAAATAAGCTTGACGAAGAACAATATTGAGCCACTATTAGGTCTTATATGGATGGACAGTATATTGCCAATATAATATCTGTTTGCTCAAGTACATACAAGTAGCAAAGAGCACCAGCATTAACAGAAGAAAGACAAACATTTAAATGAGTCTTGCTTATTAAAAAGCCTTTATAAGCGATTTCAGCAGTGAAAAAGCTTTTCCCATTAATCTCCGTTTTCACATTAATCCAAATGCAGACAGATTATACAATTAAATACAATGTCTATATTGATGTGGCACTTCGATTAGCTTTGCCACTTCAGAAGAGAACTCCAAAAAATGTAGTTTGCGTCTGAGCTTGATCACTGTCTGTCTAGGATTTGCATATTTTCCACATGTCCACACTACTTTGTCTTATGGTATTACCCCTCTTCCCCCTATCACAAATTTGTGCATGGTCAGTGAATTGGCAGCTCTGAATTTGTTTGTCATGAGAGAGTTTGGATGTTCAGTTGTGCCCTTTAATGGACTGCTCCCTCTTTTAATGCTGCTTGACACTAGTATCTTTGTCAAAGAATAGGCGATTGATTTATCCTACTGTGGCTCATCAGTTCCTGTTCACCAGTAGTTTTGCAAAATACTGTCAAGCTGGTTCCTGCCTTGTTGCTGATGCTGCCCAGATAGGTTGTGGGTGCCCACAACTATGCCTTTGAACAAGTAACTTCCAAAATGGATGGATAGATGGATATTAATGTGTTTAATAAATATATGTAATGTTATTGCAAAAGCAGAACATGCAGAGAGGGAAATGTTGCATTCTTTTTTTAATCAAGAGACTCAACAGTTCTCATTATCTTTATAGTGTTATTACCAACATAAGTCATACTGCCTAATGTTTTTTTTTGAAAAAGCATCTTAAAATGTACGCAACCCTCTGCCTTAAAATTGGTGACACCCTGATGTGTCACAGTGGGTTTAAATACAACAAGCAGAAGCAAAGCATTTTCTAAACATTCATTTTAAGATGAAAGTGCTTATCAAGCTACTTCATGGCAAATACTAGTGACACAGTTTTTGATTTATTACCAAAGATATTTCAAATTATTACTACATTCATAGGTAATTTCAAATAACCTTTTTCAAAAGTACAGCCAAGAAAAATGTGCTATTAGCAAATTGCTAATATAGAGATTCTTTCTTGCAGAAACTAAGTCCACATTGAAAATACAGTTTCATTAAAAAGTAAAAGTTAGTCAAATGACCATTACCTGTATTAAAACTAATCATACATTTACACATGATTAATTTAAGTTTTATATTTTACTTGGGTCCTAAATTGGGATCCTGAGGAGGTTTGTCATGTGGTGCGTATGGCAATGTGCAGTGTGCATGCTCCCAACCTCTCTCCTCCTTTCTCTTTCAGCCATGGACTCGGCAATGACATAATACAATTTGTCTTGCTACAGCAACAGTTAAATGCTTTGTAGCTATTAAGGGAAACATGTAAATGAAGATTTGTGATCATTTTTAACTTGTACCTGGTTTGCAACATTTTGCTTTGTGTTCAACCACAAATAGATCAGTGTTAGAAATCAATGTGTAATGTCTTGCAAGAACTGCTGGAAAATTCAGCATTTTTAACTATATAAGAATTACCTAACAAAATTATTTGTTTAACTGAGCTGTCACCATTTTATTAACTCAATGCCTTTTGTTTCCCTTTATTGTCATCTATACTAATAAAAGGCAAAGCCCTCACTCACTCACTGAATGACTGACTGACTGACTGACTGACTGACTGACT
>JANRMT010062815.1:15431005-15468273 GCA_026402145.1 Polypterus bichir lapradei | reverse complement strand
GTTTTTGTTCAGCACTCTTTGGAACTGTTACTTTTTGTCTGCGCACTGCGTCAGTTCACGTGAGCCGCTGAATATGGTTTTATATGTCAGTCGCTCGCTTCTAATTTGTCAGTCGCTCGCTTCTAATTGTTTCGCTGCCTTCTTAATTATATAATGCATGTTTTCTAAAGCACGTTTTGTAGCTCTTCCTGGCTTTCTACGTAATGCGTGATTACGTGAGAGGCGTGATTATGTCATACGAAACTCCGCCCCTCCAGCTGAACTCCATTACAGTAAATGGAGTAAAACAACTTCCAGTTATGACCATTACGCGTAGAATTTCGAAATGAAACCTGCCCAACTTTTGTAAGGAAGCTGTAAGGAATGAGCCTGCCAAATTTCAGCCTTCTACCTACACGGGAAGTTGGAGAATTAGTGATGAGTCAGTCAGTGAGTGAGTGAGTGAGTGAGTGAGTGAGTGAGGGCTTTGCCGTTTATTAGTATAGATATATATATATATATATATATATATATATATAGAGAGAGAGATAGATATAGATATATAGATATGGGAACAACACTCATATCAATGACATAACAATCATGTTACGTTATTTTATAAATTTTTCCTTTTCTTTTTCATACCTTCTTTAACACACTACTTCTCCGTTGCGAAGCGCGGGTATTCTGCTAGTTCTTGAATAAAAGAGCACTTGTTTTGTTATACATGTACCTTATGTGAAAGTGTTTATTTGATATTTGGTCTTCACACACTATACACTTCATGTCAAAATTTTGTCATTAGTACTATAACATGAAAAAGTTTCTGTTTTAGGTATGTGTTCAACATTTCTTGCCTTGCATTTCCTGTCATCCTACATTTATATAGATCATTGCGGATATGAAACACACATAGATTGCTTGTGTTCCAAATAATGATATATTATTTACCCTATACCCTACAGGCACCTCACACCCAGATTAAGAGTTGAGGTGTGTCGGTGGGGGTTAGCAGGCTGCTTGCTGCTTGTGCTGATCAACACATTTGCAAAACAAAAGATGCTAATGGAGAGTTGTAAAGTAATTTAAAGTAGCCCGGGTTTTTTTTGTAGGCTTCAGGGATTCTAGTGTTAAAGGAAGGAGATAGAAGGCAGGAGGTAGAGAGAGCCGGTGCATGAGTAAGCAGAGAGAGGGAGGCAGGTAGGCAGCCAGAAGGATAGGAGTGGGCAGTCAATGCTGAGGGGCTAGAAAAGGCTACTGTGTCTGAGTGACCAGGAAGCTGGAGTAACCACCAGATGGCGCTTTGTTTAAGTCAGGGAAGGCAGCAGGAGTCGGGGAGGCTTGGATGGGGAACCCTGCTGGGGCCACGTATGGCCATAGGGACCTGAGCCTTGGAGTGAGGTCCAGATTGGAAGCCCTGCTGGGTGCCATGAGACAGTAGGGACCCAGACTTGAGGAAGAAGGATGGCTGTACCTATTGGTTGGCCGTCTCCTTTGCTCTAAGGTCCCATTTGGGGTTAGCAGAGGAGACGATATTTTTAAAGGATTGCACCGTGGACTAGGATGTTATATAGAAGATTCTTGCCAGGTTTTAACCTTGTTTTTATGGATATGTTTATTTGATTTTAACCTCCCCAATCACTTGTTTTTATGGATTATTTATTTATTGATTGATCTTTTGCACTGCACTTTTGTTGGGTTTTAATAAAAGCACTGAACCACTTTCACAACTTCCCCTTGTTTTGTGTGAATGTCTTAATTTGCCTGGCTCACCCTTTGGGTATATTATCAGTGGTGGCAGGTTCAGAAGGCCCCCAGAAGGACCCAGTAGTGTGGAGCCTGACCATCACTGTGATACCCTTCTCTAGTACCTCTGTATTTAACTCTGATCTGCCATGTAGCTGACTGTCCTAATATAATGACAAAATTCTATGAAATAGAAGTGTAATGATTATCCCTACCCATTATTCCAGTTTGCAGTGTCTTCGCTAAATTATGCAAAGAAAGCAACATAACCATCCACATAATGCAGTATGTTTGTTTTTAACGGAGATGGCAGTGATAGAGATATTTCTTAGTGTGCCAGTAGCAAAGGTGTAGGTAGAGTGGTGTTTTCTAGCCTTTTTTCTGTGGTGGCACACTTTTTGTAACCAAAAATTCCTAAGGTACACCACAATTCTATCAGCCAAAGAAGGATTCAATCTCTTACACGGTACACCACAATTCTACCAGCCAACGAAGGATTCATTCTCTTACACGTGCAGAGGCAGGACAGGGGCCATTAAAAAAAAAGCAGCTTGATGATTGTTATTCGCAGACACAGCATTAATGAGCACTTCAGATACATTTACTTGCTGCTTCATTCCTTTGCCCACTCATACAGGCAATCCTCTCTCTCTGCCTGTTGTGGCATGACATTTTCTCCAGGTATATAAGTTGATAAATATTTTGTTTGACTTTATTTGTAAGTAAGACAAAGCAAATGTAATATTATTGTTTCAGGAGAAAACATTTTTTTTATTGATGAGATCAGAAATGTTTTCATGTTTAACCAACCCCCCTGAGTCTTTAGAACTGACTCAGAATGTGAATTTTATGGCAGGGTTGGGGGAGGTGCCTAAAACCAGTTTGGCAAGGGAGATTCACTATAGGACATTCTTAATAAGCCAATCTCCCCATGAAGGCTAAACTACATAGCTGTCAAATTTCAGCTCAACGTATAGTCTTGGGGGCAGGTGTTAAATGGCAGTGTATGCAGCCATTTGTCTGAAGTATGGGTTTTTGGGATTAGTTTTGAATCAGAGGCCATTCTGTACCATGATGCCCTTTTGATGTAAGGATTTGGACAGAGAATTTATGAATTTGGTCACTTTACCCCTATTCACACACACACACCGTAGCCATAAAGACAACACATGGAGGATATTGAGACTGGCATGCGCCCTGTCCTGAAGAAAGCTGACTAATAATGATGACTAAACTAGAGGCATTTAAGTAACTACAAGTCTGTGTGTTGCCTGAAACAATACATCTAGCATTTATCAGGTTGTATAGTTAGCAATATTCACAAGTATTTTCCTTATTATTATTATTTTATGAATATTATTAATAATACATTATTTAAAGTGTGGCAAGTGATAAAGAACAGGTGCCCTGCTCAGAGATGGGGTAATGAACTGCATGGAAAGTGGGCTGTGAAGTAGACAAAAGAAAGTTAGGTGAACCGCAGGGAAGACGTGGTTAGTAAGTGGCTTCCTTGGTTACACACAGTACTCCCTCTTCTGTGAATTTCTCTGACTACTTGCATATATTTTAAACAACATTGTAAGTTCAAACTGGATTGGAATGTAATGTGTTCTTGTATAAATATACCCCAAAGAACACTCTGGGGTTGGGGTGGGAGTCTTGATGGTAAAATACAGTCATGGCCGAAATTATTGGCACCCCTGGAATTTTCCCAGAAAATGCACCATTTCTCCCAGAAAATTGTTGCAATTACATATGTTTTGGTATACACGTTTATTTCCTTTATGTGCATTGGAACAACACAAAAAAAAAGCCAAATCTGATATCATGTCACACAGAACTCCAAAAATGGGCCGGACAAAATTATTGGCACCTTTTCAAAATTGTAGGTAAATCGTTTTATTTCAAGCATATGATGCTCGTTTTAACTCACCTGTGACAAGAAACAAGTGCTGGCAATATAGCAATCACACCCGAAGCCAGTTAAAATGGAGAAAAGTTGACTTAACCTTTCAGTTGTGTGTCTGAGTGTGCCACACTAAGCATGGAGAACAGAAAGAAGAGCAGAGAATTGTCTGAGGACTTGAGAACAAAAATTGTGTAAAAATATCAACAATCTCAAGGCTACAAGTCCATTTCCAGAGATCTTCATGTTCCTTTGTCCACTTTGCGCAATATAATCAAGAAGTTCACAACACATGGCAGTGTAGCTAATCTCTCTGGACGTGGACTGAAGAGAAAAATTAATAAAAGACTGCAGCGAAGGATAGTCCGAATGGTGGATAAACAGCCCCAATCAACTTCAAAACATATTCAAGTTGTTCTGCAGACTCGGGGTGCAACAGTGTCAGCTTGAACTATCCGTCGACATCTGAACGAAATGAAACACTATGGCAGGAGAGCCAGGAGGACCCCATTGCTGAGGAAAGCCAAAATCCTTCTGGGCGAACGTCTTGTGGACAGATGAGACCAAGGTAGAGCTTTTTGGTAAAGCTCATCATTCTACTGTTTACAGAAAACGGAATGAGGCCTACGAAGAAAAGAACACAGTACTTACAGTCAAACATGGTGGAGGTTCTAAGATGTTTTGGGGATGTTTTGCTTCCTCTGGCACTGGATGCCTTGACTGTGTGCAAGGCATCATGAAATCTGAAGACTACCAAAAGATATTGGGGCGCAATTTAGGGCCCAGTGTCAGAAAGCCGGATCTGCGTCAGAGGTCATGGGTGTTCCAGCAGGACAATGACCCCAAACATACCTCTAAAAGCACCCAGAAATTGTTGAAGACAAAGTGCTGGAGAGTTCTGAAGTGGCCAGCAATGAGTCCGAATCTAAATCCGATTGAACACTTACGGAGAGATCTCAGAATTGCTGTTGGGAGAAGGCGCCCTTCAAATCTGAGAGACCTTGAGCAGTTTGCAAAAGAAGAGTGGTCGGAAATTCCAGTTGAGAAGTGTAACAAGTTTGTTGATGGTTATAGGAAGTGCTTGATTTCAGTTATTTTTTCCAAAGGATGTGCAACCAAATACCAAGTTGAGGGTGCCAATAATTTTGTCAAGCCCAGTTTTTGAGTTTTGTGTGAAATCATGTCAGATTTGGCTTTTTTCTCTGTTTTTTTTGTGGTGTTCCAATGCATATAAAGGAAATAAACATGTGTACACCAAACCATTTGTAATTGCAACAATTTTCTAGGAGAAATGATGCTTTTTCTGGGAAAATTCCAGGGGTGCCGATAATTTCGGCCATGACTGTATATGCAATATTGCAGAGAACTGGAGTGTTCTCTTCGTTGTCAGACTGCAATGTGTTGCCTTGCAAAGCAGAAATAGGTAAGTGGCAGTACAGTATAGAGGCCTACTTCAAGCCTTAGATGCAACAAAACTATGAATAGTGGTATAACTTGGTCAGTTTGATTCTTCAGCTCAGGAAAGGGGTTCTCCTGAGACAGATTCAAATAATAAAAAAAAGAAACCAAGAGATCTCCTATCAGAAATTATTCCACCAGTATTACAGTGTATACAAAGAAAGTGAAAACAAATTTACATTGACATTTCAAACTATTTAGTGAAAAAAGGGAAAAAGACTAATTGCATTAGTGTGCACATCCTCTAAACTAATACTTAGTTGAATCACCTTTTGATTTTATTGCAGCACTCTTGTCTTGTTGGGTAGGAGTCTATTGCTTTGGCACATCTGGACTAGGCAATTTTTGCTGACTCCTCCTTGCAAAAAAAATTCAGATATGTCAAATTACAATGGCATCTCCTGTGCACAGCTCTCATCAGGTCACTCCACAACATTTCAATTGGATTAAGATCTGGGCTTTGGCTGGGCCATTCCTGAACATTGATCTGACATTGATGAAGCTATTGCTTTGTTGATTTTGATGTATTACTTTGGGTCATTATCATGCTCAAAGGTGAAGTTCCTCTTCAGCTTCCTAGCAGATGCTTGAAAGGTTTTTGCCAAAATAGACTGATACTTGGAGCTATTCTTGATTCTATCCACCTTGACTAAATCCTCTGTTCCAGTTGAAGAAAACCAGCCCCAACACGACACGGTCTCCACCATGCTTCACTTATGATATGATGTTCTTTTGATGATGTGCTATGTTTTTGCACCAAATATACCTTAATATAATAGTTCAATCTTGGTCTCATCAGACCATTATACATTTTTCCACATGGTGATGGGAGACTGAGTATACATTTTTATAAAGCTTAGCTGGGCTTGGATGTTTTTCTTTGTGAGAAAAGACTTTTTCCTCTTGCTGCCATACCCTTCAACACAGACATATGGTATGAAGAATACAACTGATTGTTTTCACATGTAGGGATCAACTAGTACTTGCCTGGAAATCCTGCAGGTCCTTTAATATTTCTGTATGCCTTTTGGTGGCCTTCCAGATCAGTTTTCTCCTTGTCTTCTCATCAGTCTTGGAGAGACGTCCAGGTCTTGGTACCGTCACTGTTGACCCATATTTTCTCCACTTCTTGACTGCCTTCAGTGTGCTCCATGAGATGTTTAATGCTTTTGATACTTTTTTGTAACCCTGTCCTGATTGATGCCTGTTCACGTTTTAAAAGCTCTTTGCCGACCATGGCTTTTGGAGTATGTTAACATCCAAGAGAATATCAAAATAACCGTAAAGGAACAACAAAACTTTATCTGAGCTCAATCAGAGCCACCTTAATTGATGTCAGGTGCATACTAACTACTATTTGAGACCAAACGTATTGTGATTGGTTGATTCTGAATGCAGTCACATCCTTGAATTTTAAAGGGTATACACACTAATGCAACCAGGTTTTTGTTGTGATTTTTTTCATTTATTCGCTAAACAGTTTCTGATTTGGTATCACATTCTTTGTATAGATTGCAAGTTTGCAATAAAGATGGAATAAGTTCTGACAGGATTTATCTTGGTTTCATTATTTTTATTATACAAAATCTGCAATTTTGGAAGGTCTGTGTAGACTTTTTATATCTACTGTAGATGAGCTGCACATTTTACATAGTTCACAAAATTATTTCTTTCCACTTGCTCTTTTCTGTTCAATACGTACTATGTTCAGTAACTGCATTGGCCATTTAAATGTACAGCCTGTAAACATCAGTGTTTTATGTGACAAGTAAAAGTAAACTAAAATTCTGTGTATTTTATTTTGATCTAAACCTTCTGAAACTTTGTAACACCCAAGATTTATAGATCAAAGTGTTACATTTAAATCTCATCGAATCTATCATTTTTACAGGCTATGTTACTGGGTGAAATTATATTTCTACCCAAAATTCCCATTATTCCTACTAATTACCTGTTTGAATCCAGAAAATTACAGTTTCCTGTAAAATTAAATTGATCTACAGCAGAAATATTTTACTCATGGACACTTTTATGTAGCATGCTTGGGTGTAGCGGGCTCTAGGGAAGTAATAAAAAAAAAAACATAAATATTTTATACAGAAAAGTACTCGGTTACTTGCACAGTTCCTCTGATATACGTAGTTGATAACCCTCGGCACTATAATGGAAGCTCATTATCTAAGGAAATTTCCTGGGTGAACCCAAGTAACACAGCTAATGAAAAATAGTAATATTTTTCAGAAGTTTACTTATATCAAATTGTCAGTTTGTGTGAGCCTTTTGTTAATATTGTGAGCCCACACACCACTTTTTTATATGCATTAGAAGGCAGTCAATGTTTTATTGATCCTTGAGGGAAAATTCACATGCTGTAACAGCAACATTGTAAATGAAGTGTTCATGGACACTATATGACAAAATATCCAGTGTACTATTAATTGTTAAGGGCATATAACAGGTAGAGTAAAATTTAATCTAGAGTAAGATTTAATAGTATTCATAGAACATTAATAGAGTGTATAACAAAATTAAGTCATCGGGTCAACATTGCCAAAAATGATTTAAGCATTTTGTCTTTAAGTGTACAGTAACTCTTTGTATGATTTACAAATGAAGTAGTTCCATATAAATGGAGTTCTACCACCTTGCTTTTATCTGTGAATGGGATTGCTGGTACCCCGTGAGATGAGTAGATTGCTTTCAAGTTGACTCATGTATAGGATTGTAAAAGTTACCAGTTCTTGTCCCATCACAGATTAGCTCCTTGTCTTCCATTTGTACAAATATTATATGTAAATATGAAAGAAGTCTACAAGGCTTTTATGGATTTGAAGTTACTTTAGATAAAAACCACACAAATAAAATAATAATAATGCTTACTTTCTATATTACAGAGGCAGCAACGTACTGTATCTGAATTATCAGATTTTGTCTCTGACATTTAGACTTTATTTAGACTTTTGGGAAATTTTGTAAATTTCAGTCTGCTGAAAAGATTTTTGTGTAAAACATTTCTGTTAATCTTAGTTGGTTTAAGATTTATAGGAAGTCTAAGCATCAAAAATCACCTAAGTTATTACATTCTTACGCAGTGACAAAATCTTTACAATTTGTATTTGTAAACTCCTTGCAGTTTTTGTTTTAATGAAATGAAACAGCAGTTTGATCAAATGTGTTGCCATGGTTTGGGGCATAACTGGATCTTAATCCTGTCCTTTGTAATTTATATGTCAGTACTGGGAGATCACATTCTCTCTGTGTAATTATCTCCTGTTGACATATGGTGCTGTTTTCTCATTTTTAATTGCCTGGGTTATATTACACAGTTCCCTGTGGGTGCCATTTACTGTTTGGTATTAGTGTTAATGCATGTTGTGTATTAATTTTTGTTGTCTTAATTATTTGCCAAGATGAATAGCTTACAGATGATACACAAACAGCTTTGTGATTCAAAAATTACAATTCATTCAGCAACTGGGTAAAACCAAATATTTATGTACTGTGTGTGTGTGTGTGTGTGTATATATGTATATATATATATATATATATATATATATATAGTTGAGTCTTGGCTTTAAAGCCCAGCTCTGGCAGTATATATAGGGAGCCTGAATTCTCTCCCAGTGTGGATTTTTGACTGGGTATTGTTGTTTTCCTGCCATAATCCTAAAACATATGTGCCAGATTAATTGCTGAATCTGAATAAGTCCAGCTTGAGTAGATGGAGAGTGTACATGAGTATGGTTTGTGATTGGTTCCTGACTGTTTCCTGTGCCCCTGAGGTCCTGAACTTATATATTTGAAAGAAAAAAAAGATGGGAGGGAGAAGCTCATTTCAAGACCTTAAAGAAAATGTCATTATTTTTTATTTTATTTTTAAGTAAGCTAAATTATCAACATTGCACTGTTTGTACCATCTAAAATTTAATTTTCTTATCTACCCCCTTTTCCTGATCTGAATCCTAGAACACCTGTTACAATCTTATTGGGTACAATGCAGGATTAAATGATGAAAGGGACCACGGTCCTTCATTGGACATCACAATGCAGAAGGAAAGAAATGCAAGTTTGAGGGGAAGCATGAAAACTCCATGAGAGAGTCACTTCAATATGGAACTGAATTGGATTTAGATTGCTGTGCTTTCTGACCTACAAACATGCCCCTGTTTATAAAATTAACAAGTAAATTCTTCCTTATTAAACCTGTTTGATCTAATTTTGGAGTCATTAAGCACTGAAGTCTATTCTTGCACCAGTCTATGTAAGACAGGAACCAGCCCTGGATAGAATGGCAATCTTGTACAACCGCAATATCTCATATTAGGTCACTTTGCCTTTTTTTTAAGCTAATATGCCCTTCTTTGCAATGTAGTAGAAAAAATACAGTAACCAGATAAAAAAAAAAAAATCAGACAAGTAGACAATTTGTAGACTTCATACAGGAAGTGACCAGTCTGGAATTTAAACATAGTCATCAGTAGCTTTGTGACAGTAGACCTAACCAGTGTGCCTTGGTGCAAAAAAAGGCAACATAATATTTCTGTAATATTTGCACAGTATACAATTGAAACTCTCCTGTAATATGTCTGTAGCTAAGCAGAGTGCTTTCTTTTGGTTGTCAGCCAGGCCACCCATTTTGTTTACATTAATATTAGCAACAAACAAGTGCACTTTGATCTTTCTTTAACATTGTTTTCTTATTTACACTTTGATTAGCAAGAAAAAACAAATAATAATCTAAGTAAGAAAACATTTTCCAGTGATATGCTACTGTATTATTTTGAGCTTTATCTTGGCGTTAGTGCATTCAGATCAGCTGAAGTAACAAATGGCACTGTCATGAAAATGTTAATGCCCAGCTGAGGCCTGCTTTTTGTTGTATTTGGAAGCAAACACAAACCCTGCCGATGATATCAGAGAGCAAATAAGCATGCTTGCAGGAGGTCTTCAGATTTCACTCCTTTATTGCCACCCCCAACCATTTTCTGAAACTGTATCTAGTCTTATCTTTCCTGCATTAAAGGATTATATTTATCTCTAGGGGGCACTGTTGTCTCAAACACTGGTGTTCAGCCCCTTTGCTAGTGGTGAAAAACTTTCAGATGTATATAGTTTGAACATTACACTTTCATTTTGAATTCTTATGACACCCCAGTGATTGGCAGAAAACTTTTAAATTTTTATGCACCTCATAAAGCTGTTACTTCAGGTCAAATGCAGATGATGCATAAATTGACACCTCATTTGCGAACAAGAAGCTTCAGTTGTCAGTGTGTCCTGCTCCAGGTTAAAGATTCACTTGCTTTGTTTTTGGTTTGTTCTGATGATTACCTTGGTGGTTTTTTTTTTTTTGCTTGTTTGTTTATTTGTGAAGGAAAAATAGGGTCCATTTATATACTGATACTGAGCAAGTGTTGGAATTTGGAAAAACATTTTCCTGGGCTAAAACGAGAAATCTGCTGTCATCTATAACATAAAAGACGGGGTAGGCCCCACTGAACTGAGCTGCACGGTCTTTTGTTTACCATTAAGCTGCCTTGGCTGGGTAACTTTTTTTGTGCATGTTTTTTTTTTTTTTTTTCCAAGAAGATATGTATCTGAGTTTATCGCTGAAGTGGGATGGGTTTGATTCATGTTACTGGGGGGAATTTTTACTTGTATCTCAATATAATCATTTTTTAATCATTTTTATCCTGTGGTTTTCATTAAAGCATGTGTAATGTGTTGAAAAACAGGATGGAACAAAAGACAAATCAATTAATAAGAGTATTTACAGAATGTGAAATTATCCTGATCAAAGCTGCCGGTAGCGTTTGATCCATCTTCTTGGAGTCATAGTGTAATTAATCACGATGTGCATGAGACTGGTCTTTCAGGAAGCCAAGGTAATTTCGAGCTAGAGGATAACACTTGATAAAACAACATTATTATTGTTTAGTTAAATTACTTTACAATGTATCTTAAATTATTTTGAAATTATCTATGACTTTGAAAATGTTGATTGATAGAGTAAAGAAATGAGTATAACTGTTCTGTTTATAAAAACTTCACAAGAAAAGTTTGAATATATCTGACATAATATAGTGCGACAAAATAAACTTATAAAACAACTCTGAATTGGGTCATGTGATGACTTTGCAATATGGGATTTTTTATCATAACGTTTGTGATATCTTGCTTTCTTCCATTCACATGCATTGAATCTAGGCCCTAGCATGCACTACCATGGAGCAGGTAAGGAGAAAAATGTATTTAGCTGTGATAGCTGTTAGCTGCTGTTTTCTGTAGAGGCAGTAATATCATTGCACCATAGGAAGCTTGCATGTTGACCATTGTTATAATATGAAATTCATCCTTTGAAAGCATGGTTTGAGTGAATTCATATCTCATTAAGCCTGTCAAAGCACAACACACAAGAAAACTTGTATCTCATTATACAGGTAAAATGGCGATCTCTGCTGTCACATTATAGTTACCTACTACAATGCTGCCATCAAATGGATAGCCTTTGAATTTTTTTTTTTTTGGTGTCAACAGTTTGTGGAAAAAGTATTATAAATAGACAGTCAGTAGTTATTTTATCATGAAAAAGCCAAAAAAACTGCTCATGGTTTGAAGTAACTATATGGGTTGTAAGATGAATATTTTGATAATAATGATAGTGATTGAGATAGTGACAAATAATTGGATGTTGTGAAACCTGTAGGGTCTGGTAGCTACTCCAAAGTTGTTTACACTGCCATATTAGCATTACGAATCAATAATGTGGGTCTCTATTTCCTGTAATGAACCTTTATTTCAAGTAAAGTGTGTTTTTTATTCTGTTACCCTGTCCAGATCAAATGTCAACAATAGTGTGTGATCTAGATACAAACAGGACTGAAGTTGTCCCTTTGCTACCTTTCTGATCTTGCCATTATGTTTTCTTTTTTATCTATGCAAGCGTTATCTTTTGTGTACACCTGGATTGTGCCTTTGTTTTTGAAAGAAGTTTTTAAGTCTGTTTGCTTTGCTCATACTGTATGAAAGAAATCTCTTTTACACAGATATAAAAGTTGCTCATTAGAAAAAAAACTAATCTTCAGTTATTTAAAGTTTATAAGGGTTTTTCCTATATTCATGTTGGTTTACTCCTATAGTCTAAAGACACTGGCATTATCCTGGTGAATTTTTTGCAGAGGATTGGCATCCATTTTATAGCAACGTAGTGTCTTATGTCTGTTGTTACTTTGTTAATTCTTAAACAGAAAAAAATAAATGTATTGTAAATAGATAAAGAAATAATTAGGTTTTCTATTCACTTGAAAAACAATGTAGAAATCTTATTTCTGGCAAGTATTGACCTCACTGATATATATGTAGATTGCATTCCTAAGTGGGCTAAGTTCCTCTTTGAAATACTCAATGCTATTTTCAAAACTCTGTGATCTGTGCAAGACTTGTAGTTGTTGATTCAAATCGTTTGCCTGCTCATTGTTACTCTCTGTTTAAATATTAGCTCCAGTTTCAATTGCTTTGGTTCTTGAATTGGAGGCATTAACTCTTTATTAAATTGGATTTCTGCTATGTTATCACATTTAGAGTACATTGTTATCTGTGCCTGTGATGTACACTATTGCAGTTTAGAAAATTGACTTTTCTGTATCCACTCTACACCTTCCATGCTTTGCTTCTTTATGCCCTTACTGCCTGTGGCATCTGTACCTGCAAGTGACCCTTAAACACATCTTAGCCAAAGCTTTTTGTGACAAATGACATTTCTAATGCCCTTTTATAAAGAGAGCTCAGCTTAGTGGCACACTTTCAAGCCGACATTCTGTCTTGTTTTAACATTTGCAGTGGTTTTGATTTTCATTCTCAATGACTAAATCACTTTTTTCCCGCCGAGCCACTCAAGATAAGAAGCACAATAATCCTTTGCTTTGAAGTCCTCTGTAATGTCTTAATAACTCTGAGCAGGATACTGACAGAAGACATTTTGCACATATTAAATGCAAATATGCTTTTTTTTAGAGAGAGCTTCGTGGTGGGGAGGGGGGAGCATTAAAGACTGGGAATACATTTCCTTGAAATATTTGACCTACATAGAATCTACAGCTTCATTTTCTAGACTGATTAATGAGGAAGAGAATAACAATGGTGCAATTTTTTCCCTCATTTTAATTAAAAATGATAAAGGAATTGATATTTACACATGTTAAATATACCTTTTTCTTCATTCATTAGGTCAAGGAACCTATCAGTTTTCCATTTCGTACTGCTTTTTCAGCAATGTTAAGGTGTGGTGTCTGAGCCATTTTACTGTCAAAGCTTCAAAATTCATCGTCATTCACTATCAGAATGTATTGTAAGCTATTTGAAGGTCTGCAGCATTTGAGGTTTTAACACAATTATAAAGCTTCATATCATTTTATAAATCATTTTGGGTATTCTGTATGAAATTTTCAGTGGTTTCTTAAGTTACCCGTACCACATCTCAGAGACACCTATATTGCTTTTCTGGTAACCCTTAATAGGTCTAGTGTGGGTGTGAGCTTTAATGGAGTTGCCCCCATGCAGGCTTAGTTTCTTCTATGTCACAAGTACTGTCTGGATAGGCTCTGTCATCTGTTACTGTGTACTGGATTAAGTGGTTCAAAAATGTATATATGGATAATGGGAACTCTTGAAGTGAACACCATGATGCTTCAGAACTAATCAACCATCAGTAACCATAAACCCTATAGCACTAAGAGCACAGGGTTTGATGGTTGATACAAAAAATGAATACTTTGTGAAAGAGGCTGTAGCCTTTTTGCAAACTGATATCCAACACATGTAAAATAGTTAGAGACTAAAATACCCACTGGCATTGCTAATCGAAAAATTCTGAACTGTGGGTGGAGTTTTTCTTATGCTTTGATAGGTATGACTGATGGACAGATTTTGGGAGAAAAAGAGTACAAATCACAAAACTCAATGAGTGTTCAGGGAGAGGTCAATAATGGTGGGGCTTTAGAAAACTGATCAGGCTTACAAGAGATAGGTGGATCTGCACCAGTCTCTTTGGTAAAATGTATACCATGGTGCAATGTAAAAAACATGAAGGTTCCATTATCATTAGTTGATTAGTCCTTCCATATGGCAAATAGTTTGTGCACAGATTTTAATGGGACCTTTTCGTGATTCCTGTTATGTACTTTCATAACTTCCTTTCACAATTTTTGAATATTTTGTATATTGAACCCATACCACTGTTGTATACTAGTATCCAGATACAGCTTTATTAACTACCGACTTGTCCTGCAATTAAAAAATGTGTATAAACAGTGGTAATGTATCCTGATCTTGTAAGTCACACTGGGCACAGGCATCAGCCCATTGCAATATAGTTATACAAACAATAATAACCTTGTGATAAATGAATATTTGTCTACTGATTTGTTATTCTGTCCTATATGGGTCTTAAACTTTGTCATTTTGTTTGCATTTAGATGACATATTGTCATTGCTGATTTATGAAATGAAAACTTATCATACACCTTGTATCTTGCTTTGTTTTTAGGCAGCTAAACAAAGCAGCCTCGCCTTAAACTAGACAGTAAGCAATTTTAGACTACTTGTGTGTTGTTGTAGCAAATAGTGCCATTTGCTGCCCACCAAATACTATGTGCCTTTTAACCATGTTCATGCCAGTACATAATTCATGATTTGAAAAACAATTAGGAAGCTTATGAAAGAATGTGTACCAGTTGGGGTAACTATTTAAATATTATTTGTGAATTTAAAATCGGGAACAATTTGGGCTTGTTCATTAGTCATCTATGTTTGTTTGTATGTGGCTCAGATTGCATACGCTGTTTCGTAAAAGTATGATCTATTTGTTTTATTAGACATTTTTTCACTGTGAATATTGGGTTCAGACATGTGGTACACTGCTTTTATTAACATTAACTGAAAGCAGATCTTTTTTGCACTTATTAAGTGACGCAATAATTTTGGAATACTGTGTTAAAAAGAACTGTTTCAACTGCAAGACATTTGTGGTTAAACTCACATGAAATGCTTTTCAATAATATTTCAATAGGGTTTAAGTTTCACTACCATTTTCTCCATTATTTGGACATGCATGTGTATGTGTATTATGTTGTTGCTTGACCCAGCTCTGATTTAGCATCAAGTTGTGAATGGAAGACCTGTCATTTTTGCTATACATTTTCTGACAATGGATAAAATTCAGGTTTCCTTTCATAAGAGCAAATCTTTTAATATTTACAGCAACAAAACCTCTACAACAATGCTTGATTGTAGGTGCAGTATGAAGTTCTATTTGTGGAGTGCACAAAAATAACCGGGTCTGTGTCATTCAGAAATGTTGACTTATTGCTCTGTTACAACAAATTTGAGGTTTTGTTAGTAAGGGTGGTTTTATACATTGCTATGCCATACTCTACTTTTTTCCAATTTTGTAGGCATAAAAGACAACCCTAGTTTAGGAAAGAGAGAATATTGCTTTAGGTATCTTTGTGACAGGATGGAAAAACATTACACCTAGCCTTACATACATTTTGGCACGATGATCACTATTGACAAGATAGATTGCTATGTCAGGTTTTTTTCTTTTTGGACAATGTGCCTGGTTTAAAACCGCTAAGCCTTAAAATTGCTATGTAACTTTGTCCTAAGCTAATAGCTATCAATGACTACTGCATGAATTACTTTGCAGTAAAATGTGTCCCTAGAATGTGCGTGCTAATACCTTCACTCTGTTGGTAAGGATCAAAGTTGGATTTGGCTGGATTAAATTGAGCTTGATTGTTAGCCAGAATACTCACTAAGATGACCCATATCACATTTGTCATGTTGCATTAACTACAGGGACTATAATCATTGGGATATGAAGACTACATGTTTTATTATGACCCATTCTAAGGAAATGGAACAGGGATATTTTCTGCCTTACTCTCTTCTATAAACTAATGAAAACAATTAAAAAATGTCAAAATTCATGCAAAAAATGAAATAATGGTGAAAATCAGGCAGCAAGTAAATTATTGTTTCTTTGTACCATACATAGATTATTGTGTGTGATGTAAACAGACTTCTGTTACAGGGAACTACTGGGTACGTAGGAAGATAAATTTGGCTCTGGCAGGCTATGGGTTTGATTATGTAAAGGGAAAGGGTTACAGGAGCACAGAGCCTTTGTTATATTCAGCCAGTCTCCGGTAAGAGGTTGATTTGACTGTGCTTATAGTGGAATAAAAAAAGGAGATTACGCAGTGCCATTTGAGAGAATTGTTTTTAGTTTGTGAATCTTAGTTTCAGATTGATTAGTTTCTTTATAACTGTATGATTAAAAAGAGAGTGGTGCATGTAAAAATGTTTTATAATGTAGTTGAAATGACACAGGACCCATGAGATCAGAAATCTGTTACAGAATTGTGTTGTAGTTGACAATGTCTTTGGCTCAGCCATGTAATCTGCTGTTTTAATATTATTGACTTGGTGTCCTTTTAAAATAATGAAGTGTGGTTTCCTAGGATGCATTAATAATTTTAGCTTCCAGTCACTGATAGAAAATATTTAACATAGAGAGTAATTGTTTTTTCCCCCTCCTGTTAATAAAACTCTACTTGCGCTAAAAGTCTCGGCCCTTTTTTCTGTTGGTTTAATCAATTTTAGATATAAACAAAACCTCTTTATTAATGTTCCGCGATATCTCAAAGTAATTGCTTCTGTGCTCTGGATAGGATTTAATTGCCTTGGGATCTTTCAACAAATAAGCCTGAAATTAATGAGCAGAATTCATTAAGATCATTGAAAGACAAAGTTTTGAAATGCTATTTTTGGATCTTGTGTTCTTTTTTTGTTAGCTCGAAAAGGATTTGTTTATAGAGTTTTATGTGTTTTTATTCCCAAAGCATTGCTTTATTTTTCTCTCAGGATCATTATTCTAGTGTTTTTCCCACATTAGCTGTTAAGCATGACATTTGATGTAAGATAAAGCAGCCGGCTGTTGTTCAATGGTTAGAGATTTTGTTTAATTGTACTTTAGAGGTGCAGTGAGTGTTTTGCTGAGGTGATAATTCCACAGATCACCTTAGTTCTAGTTACAGAGCTTTTAAAATAGTTTTTACGAAGTTCACATTTTTATACCTGTGGTTTAGCAGATTATACTGCTATCAGTGTGAAGATTTTAAAAAGCAATGAAATCAGACAAAGAAAGAAGTGGGAAAATGAACAAAATGAGCAAAATATTTCAAATTGGCAACATTCCATATGTAGATGCTAGACTGTTAGAAATGTATGTATATCAATATTCTGAGTCTCTTTGATTCATCAATAGCTTTTATATTTCTACCCAGTCTGTTCATTTACCACACTGAAGCTCTCAAGTTCTGTGCTTCTTACAAGGGAATTAAGATTCAGTGAACTGAAGTTCTTTGGACATTAATTAATCTACAGTAATGTTGGCTAGTATTAATCATCTTCTGCAGTGCTTGTTGGATGGATTCGTATTAAACTGCAGCAGACCAGCTTAGCCAAGGACAGTCCAAATGGTTGAGCACTCTGAAAACTTAATTTTCCTTTATCGTGGGAAATTATGCCGCAAGTGATGGACCCTTAGCAAAACTGTATTATTAGTTTGTGAGACCTGTTTGTCTACTGTGAACCAGAGATGTCTAAGGTTGTATGCTCAACAAACCATTTAAAATAATAATAAATCTTCCAGCCATTCATCAGTTTGGAAGCTTGATTAATCCAATTCATTTTCACTGAAGAATAATCAATCTGATATTATTAAAATGTTACTCTAGGACATGCTGCAAAAATTTCATATTTAACAAATTGGCAACAATTTCATGCACATTTTATAAACTGTGTTTTCTTATATTTACCCTTATCAAATTAAACATATTATGGCATAAATCCTTCATACTGTATATGTGATTGAGGATAATTTTACAAAAGCATATATATTCCTTTTAATAGATTTTTGCAAATTTTTTTCTTTTACAATATAAATCTGACTGAAAATATACTGTACATTTAATGCATGGGTTTTGTTCATTGGTCATGTAAATTTTACATATGTGTCCAAATTTAATCTTCCTAGAGATGTTGGGTCATATTATGACAAAACCTTCTCATATTGGTTAATTCCTTCTTCTTTGCATTAGTTATTATTGAGCAGTTTGAAAAGTGAATAGGTATTAAATGAAATTTGTCTTTCATGACATGTGTTGATCTTCTGTTCATTTTTACACACATCATTGGATAAAACACAATTCAAATAAAAGGTTACTTTGGCTTGAAAATAACTGGTATTTTATTAGTCACTCTATTTCTTATTACACCTTTATCAGTATTTTAAGGCTTAAAGTTATAATATGTATGTTTCTAATATTATTCTTAAGCCACATGACTGTCATTCAGTGTTGCTGTAATGTGGTCTCATTTTCCTGGCTATTATAAGTAGGGATGCACCGATGCCGGTATCTGGTATCGGCCTCGATACCACATTTTCTAAAGTACTCGTTAAAAGTCCCCCGATACCGGGACCGATACCACGGTCTGAGAAATGTCTATGTTTGAGCGGCGTGTAAGGGGTTAATCACAGGCGCCGAGTGCCCGCCCCCAGGCCCCGGCTGCAGCTCAGAGTGGGGAGAAGTCGAGGCGAGACATGTCAGCCGTGTGGAACTATTCAAAGTGAATGAAGACGACAAAACAAAGGCGGACTACAAATTGTGCTCAGCGAAATTGTCCAGAGGAGGCTCAAAAGGTAGTGCATTTAACACAAGTAATTTATTCAAGCACCTAAAATCCCAACACGACAACGAGTACAAAGAGTTTACCCACGCTTCTAAACCAACACAACCCACGCTGCAGCAAACTCTTGCAAGATGAGAGAAAATGCCCAGAGACAATCCACGTGCTGTGAAAATAACACAGGCAATTATCGAGTACATTGCATTGAGTGACCAGCCACTCTCGGAGGTAGAAAATGTGGGATTCCTGCTTCTCCTCCATGTTCTGGAGCCCAGATATGATTTCCCAAGCCGCCGCTACATGACTGACACGGAGCTGCCTAAACTACATGACTCCGTGAAAAAACATATCCACAGCCTACTGCAAGCCTCCTCTGCGTTTAGTTTCACCACGGATATTTGGACAAGCAGTGTAAGCCCCGTGTCGCTAATTAGCCTAACCTCCCAGTGAATAGACGAGAGTTTCACGCCGCACCGAGCCATATTACATGCGAAACAATGCCGCGGCTCGCACACCAGCCAGGCTATAGCGCATGTGTTTGAGGAAATGCTCCAGACATGGGGTATACCTGAAACATCAGTACATGTTGTGCTTCGTGACAATGGCAAAAACATGATTAAAGCCATGAATGACGCAGGGCTCCCAAGTCTGCCGTGTGTCGCGCACATGCTCCAACTGGCTGTTCACGAGGGCTTATTAGCACAGAGGAGCATAGCTGATGCTATAGCAGTGGGGCGGAAAATAGTTGGGCATTTTAAACATTCCGCCTTAGCCTACTCCCACCTCGAGGACATTCAGGGACAGCTCAACCAGCCAATAAAGAGACTGCAGCAGGACGTACAGACTCGCTGGAAAAGCACGTATTACATGCTCCAGTCCCTCATTGAGCAAAAGCGAGTGCTGGGGGTGTATGTGTCCGAGCATGAACTCCCTGACTATCTCACCGCTCACCAATGGGCTCTTATGGAGAAGACTGTTGCCATCCTCGCCCCCTTTGAGGAACTAACTAAAAAAGTGAGCAGCTACGATGCACTAGCCTCTGATGTCATCCCAGCTGTGACTGTGCTAGTGAGACTTCTAAAAAGAGAAACAGACGAGGACCACGGCGTCAAGACAATGAAAGCAACCTTACTGGCAGCTTTCAAGAAGCGCTTCAGTGACGTCGAGACCAAACCACTGTACTTCATCTCCACCATACTTGACCCAAGGTAAAGTCTGTGTGCTATAGGTATTCAATGATAAACTACAGTACTAAATGTAAGATTAATTTCCATCTGAAATATTATATTATTGTAACTAAAATACACAAATAAAAATGTATGCAATATATATAATATGAAATATATTTCCCTTATTACTACCAGAAAGCCAAATGGCTGGCATTTGTGACAGTGGTTTAGGGGAA
Source organism: Polypterus bichir lapradei (assembly GCA_026402145.1). NCBI lineage: Eukaryota > Metazoa > Chordata > Cladistia > Polypteriformes > Polypteridae > Polypterus > Polypterus bichir. The sequence continues at coordinate 15,448,027 of JANRMT010062815.1, read as the reverse complement.
ACTAAAATCAGTCCTATTTTTCCACATATTAATACATTCATGAATTTTGTTCAGGTATAAAGATCGCTTCTTCTCCAACAACACTGCTCCGGGGGCCAAGCTGCACCTGAAGCAGGAGCTGCAGATGATGTCCAGAGCTGAGGCAGAGGGGAGTCGGGCAGAAGCTGCAGAACCTCCTGCTAAACTGTTCCTCAAGGCCCAGGCCAGCACTAGCAGCAGTCTAGACACTGTATTTGAAGAAATCGCTAAGGAGCAGCCCCAGACAGCACAGCCGCTGGCAGCAGGTGCTGCCATTGAGCTCGACACATACCTCGGAGAGGCCCCAAGCCCTCGTGAAGACAGTCCTCTAAAGTACTGGGGTGTCAACAAAATCAGGTTCCCCACTTTGGCTAAAATGATGGCCCAAAAATACCTCTCAGCCCCATGTAGCAGTGTGGAAAGTGAAAGGCTTTTTAGTGCAGTGTCACACATTATAGATGAAAACAGAAACAGGCTGACTGCTGATAATGCAGAAAAGCTACTTTTCTTAAAAAAAAAAAAAAAACCTGCCACTCACTTTTTCTAAATAGGCTCCATTAAGTGAGTCGTCTTAGACTTGATGTTAATACCTACCTCAGTTGCACTGACTGCCACAGTTCTATGTTGGTGGATGTTGTTAGTTTATTCAAATATTGTGCACTAAATAGCAAAGATGTTTATTAATGCCCCTTGTGTTGTCCAAAGCGGCAGAGTTTACAACAAACTGAAAAAAATACCTGAGTTGCACTGTCACTGTTTAAATTTTTTTTTAATAATTATTTATTCTGTAATATGTTGCATACAACATGCTTTTCATTTTAAATAAATGTTCTTAATTCCAAACTAGTCCCTTGTTTATTTTGTTAAATTATATGACTAAAGCTGTTACCTGTAAATTTAAATCATGTTTTTATTAAGTACTCGGTATCGGCGAGTACTGAAATGCAAGTACTCATACTCGTACTCGTTTTCCAAAAAAGTGGTATCGGTGCATCCCTAATTATAAGTTTGCATACAACTTCAATGTCCGTTGTGACATGTCAGTGAACTTATGCTATTTTAAAGCAAATGTGTGATGTTAATTTTGACCCCAGTTTCTATATATGGCTTAGTTATGTCCTTTAGTCCAGATCACAACCTTCATAAACTAATGTTACTTATTTGTTGCCTGGAATTTGCAATTAAAAAGAATAAGTAAATATAAATATACAGGGAAAAAAGGATGTCCAGGATGGGATTCATTACCCAGGACTCAAAATATGTGAGGTAACATTTGCTAGCCACCCAAGTCTATTATATTGCCCATTTTTCTTCAGCATATTAGTGTCATGTATGTTGGATTATATTGCAACTCTGTATAGGCTTGGTAATGTGAATGGGTGTGTGAGTATACCTTTCAGTGGTCTGGCAACCCGTTAAGGTTTGATTTCTGGATTGTGGGCTGTACTGGTATAGACCCGGCCTTTCTGCAGTGCTGGATTAAAGCAAGATGAATAAAGCAATTAATGAAATAGTTTACCAGAAATCAAGTGAGATGTCCTTGAGATATCTGGGAGATTGTTTCATGGATAAATAAACTCATTGTAAAATATTCTAGTCCACATTTCCATTTTCACCAGGTATAAAATGCCCCAACACATTCAGAGTTGACAATCTTATGCCAGTTTAAGTGATGTTTTGTTCTATGTCATTTGTGCTATGACATGAAGCAGCTGCACTGGGTCCTTTCAGTGGATTGTCTCAGCCGCATTTTAAGAGCTAAGTACATACGTCAACAGATGGTGTGCTGTAGTTGATGAAGCCTACTACATGAGGTTATTCAAATATGCCATTCCATATCTAAGGAATATATTAAAGTGTGGTTCATTTAACCCATTGGAGCTTTAAGTTTATTTTACATGGCTTTCTGTTGCATGTTGGGGCAGAGTTTTTACACTACCATATGAGGAGGATTAAATGCTAGCACATCCAATAGTTCTGAATCCGTGATAACTCATGAAAAGAAACATTTTATCTGGATGATGAGCATATACACCATGATTCTACCTTGTCCAGATTATGTAATGTAAATATACCATTTTCTTTACTTAAATGAGTGAAGTAAGTGCTAAAAGTAGTACCAAAAATGTGCTAAAGTTTAAGAAACTTTAAAGGAGGATTTATACTTCGTCATTGAACTGTCTTTCATATGCCTTTTGTGGTTTTCTTCATGGAGCCATGTTCAATGCTAAAATGATGTGCATTTAGGCTGCAGTTTCTAGTATCCTTTTCTAATCTCTTATGCATTACGCTTATTTGTATAAACTGGATTGTTGCTGACAATGCATAGCTTATTAATTAATTGGTGCTTGTGGGATAATGACAGGTGTGTTCTTTAATATTTACATTTATAAAGGAAAGCACAGAAAACTATAAATGTTTGTGTATGAGTTCTATATCAGTGGAAAAGAAGCCCTTGGATTTTTCTAAATTTGTTTTTACTTCTTAGTTAACTTGTCTATGAGGCTTTTTTTCTCATAAATTATAATAACAATATGCTTTATTTATTTCCTGTTTATATAATGAATGTTTATTTGTAGGAGGCACACACTCCCTGAAAAGTGTTCTTTTATATTGCAGCCTAATATTGGAACATGTAGTTTATGAACTATATAAGAAAGGGCACAGCACTCTTTCTTTGTTTTTCTTTTTTTTCTTGGTAGACTGTGCTTTTTTAATGTGGTTAGTGACACACTTAATGAATCAGCAAGCTAATTAAAAAAACAAACTTAGTTATGAGATGCATTCTCTAGCTCGTAAAGGTAGTAGAGAAGAGAGAGAGAATGAAAATAAACTTGAGGGTCATTATAAAGTGAACAATACTACACATCCTGCCTGTGACACACTATCACTAAATATACATCAGCCAACAAATTATTCAGCAGTAGATTGGCAAGAAACGCTACTGGGGCTCCTTTATACTTGTGCCTTTGTTATGCCTCACTTTTGACTGCTCTTTTTATTTTTAGCCCCATCAAAGTTTTCTTTCTTTTTAACAATTATGTCTCTGTGTATTTAAGGGGGTGGTTGTTGTTTATTGTATCATTTATTTATTTATTTTGCTTCTGTAAAAAAAGCTAAATTTCCCCCTTGGGACAAACAAACTGCTATCTAATCTAATCTAAACTAATCTAAATACGTTTATATGTGTGTGGATAAACACAAGCTTCATCTGTTTGTAAATAGCACAAAACCATCTAAAGTATAAATTACAGTGACATACTATGTATTGGTTATATTTGCTACACACCACGATATGCAATTAATTAAGAGCACATTTAGAACAAACTCTGATTTGCTAAATATAATAATGCTCACCCACGCAAGCACACACACACGCACACACACACACATAAAAGGGAAGGTGTAATGCAAACATTATACTGTATAATTAGTTTTTGTGGACCCTCTGGGAAAAATTCAAGCTTCCTTCTTGCAGAAGTAGCTAGCCTGCTTTATCTTAATGTCACTCCCCCAGGGTTCTCATATCATTTTTTGTTCTGTCAGTTCAATTTACATTCTCCAGTGTGCCACTGGGTCTCCCCTTCAAACACTAAGCTTACCTGAGGGCCATATTTTGTACTGCTCCTGAGTGTCAATTACTGGAGTCAGCTGTTTCTTCAGTAAATTTTTTTACAGTCCAGTAAGGCTGCATTTAGTTAGCTTTATCTCACACTATGCACATAAGTCCATTTTTTTTTTTAAATAATCTGCCACCTGAGAATGTCTCTGAGCTGTCTTTTCCAATAAGTGCATAATTCGACTTCAGTAATTTTTTGCTTAGACATACCCTTTCATCTGTACCTCAGAGAAATATATTAGCCTTACAAACTACAGTATGTAATTTCTAGCTTGTGATCTAAAGATTAGGTTGTGCAAAGGAGTAATTGGTTAAGACATGTTGGTCAAGACAGCACTGTACAGGTACAATGTTTTTAATATTCCTCAGTGGACTTTAAAGAGGTTCACTTTAAGGTTTCTACATCAGTGCAATGGCATCAGAATAGAGTTTGATTTCATCTGAAGTGCAGGAATTAGAGCAAATTGAAACCTTTTGACCACGGAGAGAATTATGTGACCTTTGACATAATTATAGATGATTTCTGTTCCCTGTGATCTCTGAAATGACATTCTTACCATTTTATGGTTGGTTTGGAAAAAATTTATATGACATCCTAATATTTATAGTTATAAATGGTCTCTCTCCATTTGTAGTACAAATCATGATACTATCTTCAACCTTTAGGGTAGGCTTTTTGCCACATGCTAATAAAGAATTCCTCTCTCTCTGCATTTCTTTGATGATCTTTGAATATTAGTATGGTGGCACAGGGTCTGAATTCTGGTTTGGTCAGTAATGTGATAATGAAATCTTTGATGTGTAAACAAACAAAAAAACAACAACTTGCTTTAATCTAAAACCAAAAGAGTTTTTATTTCAGTTCAGCAGTTTTCAGTTTTGAAGTACTGCATGATGATTTAACCTTTTCTTTTTAAATGCAAAACAAAAAATATGCAAACAAACAGTGTTCAGTGATTTTCCTTTTTTTTTTAATCAAGTCATAAAGGTCTAGATTGGGTGAATGCGATAATAATAAGGCAAATGCATGAAGATGAATCTAAAAGCAGAATGCAAAGTGGAATATTTATTAGTTTATTTAGCATAAATTCTATTTGGGTGCAAAGAGTGAAAAAAAAAAAAAAGCTTTGATTGCCTGTCATCCTTTGGTGTCTTGGTATTCCACTGTGAGATTAGTTATGAAATATGTATAACTTAAATGTCGTTAGCAATACCACCTGGTATCTCCATTTGGTTGAATGTGTTTACCGAAAAGTAATGAAGTAGAACAAAGACATCAAGGCCAAAACTAGCAAAGACAAAATAAGTTAAGTGATGTATATAAATGAAACAAAAAGTGTTTGTTGGACTTGTGAAAACAGTGTTCTCACGTGTAGATGTGATAATCCTTTTATGTAACTGATTTACCTTTCTGACAAATATTTATTACTTTCTGTTGTGTTCAGAAGAAAAAAATAACTATTGAGGTGTGAGGATTTCAGACTGGGAACCCAAAAGATATTAAATAGTTATTCTGAGGCCCTGATGTATTTTTGTGCTTTGAATGAACATTTATTCAGTTTTATTGTACCCACACTCTGAAGTGTGTTTCCTAAATCTGTATGTTGTGATCTACTATATCTGCCTCAGCATTTGAAACTAAACTGGAAACTCATTTTTCCCTTCAGCTTTTTTATTTCAAAATATATTAGGTTCATTACATGCATAAAGGGAATTTCAACTGGTGGTTTCTATTATTTCTATTTAACTTTTTCCTCCACAAAAGACAAATACCGTACGTATTTGTTGAAATATGTACTAAAAATAATTATCAGTGCATATGTCAAATAAGACAAATTATTAAAAAAGAATTTGATGTTAATTTTATTATGCATCTGGATGTTTGTTTTACTGTAAACTAGAAAGCCTTATGGATATAATTTTATTGTGCTCAGTTACTTTCTTTTAACATCATTTTTTTTTGTTCCTTTGGCAGGCACTGCTCTTTCAAAGCTAAGAGAAACCAACTTTGTTTCTTGTTCTGTTTTTCACAAACTCCCTTTTAGTTTGATATTTGTTTATCATTTAAGTCAGAACAGCTTTTCCTCTGAGTGTTTGCAGAAGCACTTTTCTGAACTTTCTGGTTGCTATGTCGTAATTGTAATATAAAAAAGCACCACTATGTCATATGTTCATAATGTAGCTTCAGAAGTGCTTTATACAGATTATGGATAAACTAAATGAAAGAAGTTTTTATTTTATGTTGATTTATACTCAACATATCATGCTGTTTAACCTAATATCCTATTAGGCCTCTGATTTGCTTTTCTGCATTGTCTTGTTGTGGACAGTGATTTATGTGACCTATTAGAGTACTTTCTAGTATCAGAAATGTGATTGTGGTTTTATTTCTGATATTTTTACTTCCAAAGTGCCAAATTTTACAATATACTTTTTGAGGCAGCATTTCCACAAATTATTATGAGAGGCAGGGAGACCTTGAAATGTTACCTCAGACAGGCACATATTGAAAGACGGGCAAAGTTAAGAGCTGAAAGGAAATTGATGAACAGCAAATAAAGCAAGAGTGTGAATTGAAAGAGAACTCGGGAACAAAAGGAAGTTTACACTGAAAAGAAGCTTAGGGCTAATAGGGGTGAATAAATCAGTAGTCTGGATGCCTGGGACTATCCTCAGACCAGACGCCAGACACCAGATAAAAGTCTAATAATTAAATTTATTATTACAATAATGTGCACAAAGCACCCTCCACTCCACTATATTCATAAACAATAAATCCACAATAATCAATAATACAAATCCTCTTCTCCCAGACGCGTTGTTCCCTTCCTCCCAACTCAGCTCATCCGTCTGGGATTTCCCAGAGTCCTTTATAGTCCTTGACCCGGAAGTGCTTCTGAGCCCTCAGTCCATGTGATTATCCAGCACATCCGGGTCAGGTAAACCCATATCTAAAGTCTGGTTTAAACTTGGTATGTCTGCACAGGTTGCAAGTGCAGGACAGCAAAAATGATGTCAGACGACACGTCTTGCACTGGGTTTTTGCCAAGTGTTGCAATATTTTGCAAAGTAGCCATTGCTGAAGAGATTGCATCACAACCAAGTCAGAGAATGTATTGTGATGTATACAGATGACATCCAGAAATCACATGTAAAACAGTCCTTTGTGCCTAGGGAAAACTAATTTTAGGATTAAAATGGTGAGAAGGCACAGTAACATTAGACTGTCCACTATGCTTGTCAGCCTACATTATGTAACAAATGCTGATGCACTGCTGATTCATTTTGTGAAATGTACAACTTAGAAACAAAAACGTTACACTGATGCAGCAGGTAGCTATTCAACTTACAGGGCTTGTCTAACACTGAGAAAATAACCTAAAATATTCAGCAGTTTGTTGACCACTTGTGATGTATTGAATGTTCCAACAATGCTTCTGTCACAAATTTTCAAGTGTTCAGCCTTAGGAAATGACATTAACCTTTCAGTATCAGAGGGGCTATACACCATTATGAACAGATCTTGTCTTATGTAGTCACAGAGAGAAATCTCATAAAAATAAATAAATAAAATGCTCCCAATTAACCAATATTTACTCTGGGCTCCTAACAGATATACTGCAAGTTTTGAAAATGCTACTATTATCCCAATAACTGCATACTGTGAACATGTTTTTTCAGGCCTAAACCTCACTGTTACTAAAATGTAAACCCTCTTAATGGTACAAGCGTGACAAATTTTAATGCTTCTGTATACATACATCACTTTCTGTGGTCAACTAAAGTTTTATGGCATTGTAAAATACATACGGTACTTCAGAACAACCATGAAGGTCAAACTGATGATGTTTCTTACAGAAATTAGTTGTTGGGGTCTAAATTAGATCTGAAAACAAAATTTGAGTACATGATATTCATGCAGTAATTAAGTTCATTTTTGATAACATTTTTTTAGTATACTTTGGAAAAAGACCACACATCAACATGAAATAATCCTTTTAAAAATCATCTATTTACTAAAATATTCTCTTTTAAGATGCCCATTGTCTTTGGATCATGGTTGAAGAGTGCTATGTTTTCGTGTACAACAAAACTTTGTAAATAAACGTTGCTGTAAAAAGTAACTCTGTACTCTGTTTATAAAGCTGGGCTACCGAAAAGTATACCTGCACTACTAGGTTTGCAAAGATGATAGCCTAGCACACTGCCATATTCATTTACAATTTGTCCACCCCTGGCTAGGTCTACTTGAACTTACTATGCTTGAAGGTTTTATTGGAAGGAATTTATCTACTGAGAGATGATGCTATGGTGCAGAGCCTCCATATTATAGTGGAACTTCTGCATATGTAATTGATGCACCACTCGCGATCAATTGACACAAACTGCATGTTACAGAAACTAAAGATGGCAGCGAACATAATGAAAAATGTAAACTTTGTCCAAATAATAAAAATACCTTAAAATACCATACAATTAATTCTCCATAATAAAAATAGCATACATCGCAAGGAATAACATTTATGACAGTATTTATTTACCATGTACTGTATTTGTTGTGATGGACATCAGGCATGAGCTGGCATCTAAACTAGCATGGTATTTGGTTCCTTATCTGGCCATGAGGCTGCAGTAAAGAATGGCCAAGAGAAAAGGCTGGCTGTTCCCTGTCTTAGCCAGGAGGTTGACAGGTTTTACCAAAGTTGTAGGGAATACTGATGGCAGGGATGGACCAAATACTCTTATCTACCCAGGAGACCAGTATAATGGAAGTACAGGGGAATACAGCCTGCTTGGACTATTTGCTCCCTCAACATAATAGGTGGCACCATCCTAGGGCTGTGTTACCTTGTATGGGCACCCATAAAGCATGCTTGGATCTCTGGTACCATGGGGCAGCCCTTTTGGGTTCTGTAGGTGCAACCACATGATCCCTACATTGTCGGGTTTCCATCTGACCGAATGTGCTTCCTATAGGCAATATCTTGGCACCAGAAGTACTCTCGGGTCTTATTTAAAAGAAGTTGGATGGAAGAAGACAAAGCACACTTGGGAGGAGTGGAGGAGAAAAAGGGAGAAGAGAATTGTATTTGGTGTTGGATTGAGATTGAAACCTTTGTGAAGGTATTTTGTTAAATAAAATTCCTTTATTTGATTCTGGAACTTGTGTCTGGTTTGGGATTCTGCTATGCCCCCTAGTGGTCACAGAATTCTGCATGATCTGTTGCTTTAATCCATACCTAAAAGCAGATAAACAATAGTCTGTTTGGAGTTGCAAGTAGTTGATGGGAAGGGGTTCAATAGCTCAATAGTTTTAGAGTAGCATAGAAAAGCTTGGCACACACAGAACAATTTTGCAGACTGCTGCATTCAAAATTCATAGCTATATCTCCTTTTATGAGTCATCTTTATGTTTATTTCAAAGTTTGGAAATTGTGGAATAGATTTACTGTATCTCTATTTCCTGAAATGGCTGATTCATGCCTTTCGTAAACTGTAATTTTACTTCTGTTTGAACCGTACATGACCCTAGTAAGAATGACTATTGGTAAACATGTCTTGATATTAGGTAACATTTCTGTGATTAACTACCAACACTTGTGCCAAATGATACTGACAAGAGCTGCATCTCCCCTTAGCCCTGTAACAGTGTATGCTCCAGTTATAGCATCCAATCACTTAAAAACCTGCAAAAGGTGGGAAACAGGTGCCAGTCCATTGCAGGCAACACTGAAACATGTACACCCACTTTCAGGAGAAACTCTGTGCACAAACATAGGTCATTCATATTGCAAATGTGCCATTCAGCTTCCTTAGGAAAAATGCCTGTTTTGAATTTGTTTCACTCCCGTTTCAATGTGCTTAGCTCTGTCAGTCTGCATATTAAAAAAAAAAAAAGAAAGAATTGTTCAGCCTTGTCCTAAAGTTCATGGCACAAACTGGCAATATCATTAAATTATGATCATTCTGTCACCCAGATGGTCTCTTTTTATTAGTAAAAAAAAAGGCCCATCTGGCAATTGTTTATAGAAGTTCACAGCTGTAGAATACAATTTTAAACACAAATGTTTTTGAGAGAATTAAACCCTTTGGGGCACAGCAAATTATGTCACTTGCACCTCTGTGCAATAGTGGGAACCATCTGTGCGGGACCCAGTTTGCAGCCTCATGCTGTTCTTCAGAAACAAAATAATCCATATTGTACAAAACCGACAATCTGGCCTTTTTTTTTTTTTTTTTTTTTTATTTTAATATAAATGCTTTTAATTCAGGGCCTAACCCATTTCTACTAAATCTGTTAGCAGTGTATCAAGACTCGCAGGGCATTTGGTTCCTTATAAAGGTGTTCTGAGGTTGCGGTAAATCTATTGTAATTGTTTAAATCAAACCTGAATCTGGGCTGTTTGTGTGTAACTGAACTGGGGCAGTTGTGTGGTGTAAACTGTGTGGGATGCACCTAAACTACAGCAGCCCTTGAATCTCATTTAGTCTGACTACAGTGACTTACATTTTCTTCTACACCTCATATGGATCAGGTGAAATTTCAATATTCTCTCTCTCTTTCTTTCTCTCTCTATCTTTTTCTTTTTGCCTCCAGCTTCACAAATCATTGTGCTCATCCTACATACAGATGAGACTTGGCAAATATTTCTTCAGAGAGTTGAGAAGAACAGTTATGCAAGGCCTTGAGTATTTGAGTACGTCTGGAATGTGGAGAAAGCACTCTGATATACAGTATCATAACTTTTGCTTTCCACCGAGGTATTCTAGAGCCATTACAATGTTGTTTCTACATGTAACTTTTTTATGTTCTTAAGGGATTTAAATTTGGTGTAAGGTTAACTTTATCTTGCTTGAAATATTCTGACAAAAATAACAATAGTAAAAAAAAAATCTAGAATTATATATTTATAGTCTCCATAAAAGGATTGAACAGCTTTGGTTTACATTCCAAAATTAAGCATATTAGATTGTCTGGTAAGTCTGTTTTGTTCCATTGTTAGCAAGGATGTCCTGTGCTTGGCTGGTGTATTGTCCAGGGTTAGTTCTGCTGTGTTGTATCCTTGGCTCCCTCTGTAATGCAGAAAATGGGTTTACACAATAACTAATGACCAATTTTTTTTTGATGCAGCAGGCATTCTTTTTATAATTAAACATTCTTGTTTTCTTTATGCTTCATTGAATATTTTGTATTGAGAATTTTAAAAATGTGACACTTTTTTGCTTTTGCTTCAATATGTGTTTGTGATAAAACCACCAGACGTAAAAAGTGTCTGTGAGACGCAGCCTGTATAGGATGGTGTGTGCTGTGCGGCATTCTAAGCAGGCTGCATCTGAAATTCAGTAATGTGCAGGAAGCAAATAAAAAAAGCTCTCTTCTCATCTACTCTAGTCTGGTACAGCACCTTGACTTGCTCTGTCGCTCTTCTTCTGCCTGTCATCTAGCAATTTTGTCCATCTGTTTGGTATTGATCCATTTTTAATTTTGTCTGTCTATTCTTATTTTATTTTACATCTTTAAGTAGCTCAATTCTGCTTTTCAGTTTGTACATATCTCCATAGGTAGCTATTATCTATGATTTATTTTTTGTTTTCTCCTTATTTTTTATGTTAATTTCCTTTCAGTCTTTATTGTAATCTTTTTCCATCTGAATATATTGCTGGCATTAAATAGAGTGAGGGTATCTTACTGAGAAGACGAGTTATCAGTGTCTGAAAAGAGTCTGTTGGTGTGTATTTTTCTGTTTGACTAAGTCTTTGAATTTATTATTTCCATTCTCTATTTTGTGCATGCCACATATGTAATACCTCAGGACATATTGACTGTGTAAAGTGTAACAGCAGTAGTCTTATCAGAAAAAAAAATCATTCTGGATTACTGTGACACAAGAGAGGTGGTACATACCAATGAAACAACTTTAAGTACGTTTTTTGCTTTGCCAAGAGTCTCTCTCTGTCTCTCTCTCTCTTTCTCTCGAATTGTTGGTGTAGCTTGATGTTTTGCCCTGTCTTAACACTTTGTACCTTGCATCCATTGTTTCTTTTCTGGTTGCATTTCACTTAGCTCTTGAGCTATAATCACTCTTCTTCTCCAGTGTTGTATATTAGGAACAGCCTGTTCCATTGGCCTATATTAACTGAAGTAGAACTTGCAAGGGATCCTCAGGGTTAAGTGTTCTAAGTGTGTACTTTGTGAAGTGGCGGTACACAAAATTAAATTGACTTGACTTTCAAACCAGCCATCCTGTCAGATATATTAAGACTCCTCAGTTTTTTGTTTTTTTACTGAAATAAAATAATAAATAAAATAATACTAGCTTTGTCTAATGACATTACTAGAAATGTCACAATACCAGAATTTTTGTATTCAATACCAATACCAGTGAAAACTTTTGATACTTGATACCTTTCGATACCATGGCCTAAACAGAAATCACATTCAGTGGCTTTTTATTAAAGGTAATTTTTTTTACTGAAGTGAACAATATTGGACCTTTTTTCAGTAACACATTATAATATATTGATATTAACAGTAACAACATTTTAAAATACTGATATATCCATCAAGTAGTTACCCAGCTATCACTGTAGTATTGGTATTCATAAATATCAAAATACAGTGCAAGGCTTGAATTTTAATGTGTGGCATAGTTGGAATCTCCACATTGTTACCACAAAACCTTGGGGTGATTTCAGCATATTGTTTATAAAGAATGATACATCATAAACTACATAATTTATCATAGCTTGTGCACATTCTAAGTTTGTTAAGTTTGTAATATTTCTAATATATATTTTAATAATTAACTGGTTAAAAAATTATTAATAAAAAGTAATATTTGATGGATTCATCAAAATAATGTAAATTTCAAATATGAGAAATTTATCCCAACTTTAAAGCTCCCTGTGTGAAATCAGACTTGTCAGTTTTAAATTAATCCTTTATTTCAGAATTTCTATTGAACACCCTTTGTTTTGCAGCTTTCTAGGTTACTTATGTTAGTGATCAGTCTTTGTTCATGCCTATGTACGAATCCAGAACTTGAAAATTACTTAGGATGTTATTATCTGTACTCAATAAATTGGTAAATGTGAGGGGGGATTACATTCTTCAATGTACCATTCAATGATTTGTGCTTTCTCTTATTGGTTATACTAATGAATGGTAGTTTGCCTTCAAAAGCCAAATAAATGGCATAAATTCAATGTTTGCAGACTTGTATTTAACAGTAAAGCATACTATTTTATTTTTCCTGCTGTGTGTTTTAGCAAATACATGTCTCTGTTAACGCAGTACCTATTGTATTGATAGGGAATTGTGCCTGTTCTCTGGCTTATGTTTTCTGTTTTATTGTCATTTTTGTAAGTTTTTAATTCTTTTTTTCATGTTTTAGTATTATTTATTTTTTTATTTATGATATTTTTAATTATATGTATTGAAATGGGTCGCCAGGCAGGTACACTCTGCTGTTACAGCAGTCAGGTCATCCTTCTGGCTTTATAAGTTAGTCAGGAAGAGATCCCAGCAGAGGAACATTGCATTAGGATTGGAGTGTATTGCAAGTATTGATTATTTGGTTTGGAATTCCCCAGTTATTGTATTAATTTGCTTCTGTCTTTGGATTCTGTATTTTGGTTGTGATTTAGGATTTGTCCTCTTAAAATTATGTTTTAGGCAACTCCTCTTTGCTCCTTTGACCATTTAACTGTTATTATAACAGATTTATGTCTGCATGACTGAAGTCTGTTAAACTCAGACTTGTATGTGATTGTGTTTATGCAGTGTTGATTTAGGTGAACATTTAGAGCTTAATGAGTACACCGAGCCTGGATAATGTGCTTATTTGTTTTGGCACAAGTATCAATAATAAACACATTTTCAAAATTAATTTCAATTGGATCCACACTTGTTAATTTATTTTTTTTCTACAAGCACTCTGACAATACCTGACTGATGAATCCCCTTAATTTACTGCTGTTAGTGTCTCATCATTGTCAGGTGGGAGCTGTGGCCCAAACTGATTTCATTTAAATGTGACCCCAAATTTCACTGAGTCTCTTCTTTACATAGTGACTGAGAAGAGTGCTTTTATTTTACATGTACATCTGAGCAGGTTCCGGAGGTGGTACTTTTAATTCAATCATCATAGTAGCTTAGGCTATTGCCCTGGGAAAAAATTGATGGCAGGCTGTATTTTTCAAAGCAAATGTAGATAATTACTGCCCTCACTTATGTGTGTCTCCTTTCCATTTGGTTACATTAAAATGCAAACTGACTTTGTGGAAAAGGACTTTCCTACTGTTAGCAGTTTCAAAGGTACAATGGCTGTCATTCATAGAAATGGAGAAATTTCTGTGTCAGATACAGTGACTTGAGCATAATTTATACATTATGTGGGCTGTTTAAATGACTTATTGTTTTAGTGATACATTCCAGCCACAGGCTACCTTTGTGTGTGGTGATAGCTGAAAGGTTATTGCCTTTGTTCTTAACCTTTTTGTTTCATTGACAGAGCTGACATTGGGTCACCATTTAGTTTACTGAATTTCTGCTCCTTTAGTAGTAGTTGAAGTAGAAACTGGCTGGCACTTACTATATGTGTTTCCTACCCTCTGCTGCAGAGGGCTCTCCTTGTTTGGGGTCCCAGTGGGGTGCAGGGGCTGCAATGATAAAGTTTAAATAAACAGAGAATTTATTGGGAAAAATTATTTTACCTGTCAAGACGGAAAAGAAACCCACAGACGTACAGATTATTAAAAGTCCAAATCCTACCCCTCACAGGCCATGACAACAGGAAATGATAAAACTACATAATGGCCAAACTATGTACAGTATATGAGTCTTGGATTTTGGGTTTTATGTGTATTTACTGGGTAACATTTAAAGTTAAGGAACCATGAGGTGCTAAACAGTCTTTACAGGGCTAAAACAGCTGCTTTTAAATATACACATTCCATTTTGGGCAAATTTTTGACAAAGACGTGTTGTGATGAAATTATTCTTACTTTTATAAGAATTGTTATTCATTTAGATAAATACAGTAAATATTTTCCTTTAGAGATAAAAAACTACAGTGGCATGGTAATCTAGCCCCGCCCTTTATTTCTGTTAAATTCTCAATTATTATGATTGCGGCCATGGTTGAGGATACACACCAATTGTTTCTGCTGCAAGATAATATTTCTGCTGGTCTGACCAGAAGGTGAAATGCCATATGCTTTTCAACATGGATACTCATCTTGCCTTATGAAAAGGAAAGATGATGTTGGATTGTAGCACATGCCAGATAAATTCAACTCATTTAGAGCTGCAGATTATTTCTAGCAAAACTACATATTATATAAAAGAAGCAGTCATGCACATGGTGTCCGTGTTTTCAATAGGTTTCCAGCTTTTTTGTAGTCTGAGCTCTTATAATAAGCAGTTGTGTTTTTTACAGAGTAAAACGAACCTTTACAGAGTATGAATGATCCTTTTATTGGTTTAGAAAGATTTGCTTGTAAAATAACATCAAATTGTAGCAGAAAAGGAGTTTGAGCTCTTAATGAAGCGACCCCACCTAACAACAAAAACCTGGGCAATATTAATTAGAAAGGATACATAGAAAAACTGGGAGTATGAGCTTACAATAGAATCTGCATGGCAAAAATTACATTTTAAACATGAATAATATCAAATAAACACTGCCACCCAATACAATATACACAACATATAACAAAATACTCAAAAAGGCACCAAGCTCCAAGAAATCTCTGTCCATGAATGTCCAGTAAAGATGAATTGCTACACTTGTATAAAGCTGTTTGTAAGGGTCACAATATATTGAAGTTTTTTTTTTTTTTTTGGGGCGTGTTACTCTACTAAAGATGATGTTTCTCTAAATAGGCACCATGCACCATGTGACTTGCTCTGTAAGATGGCAAAATACTAAAATTCAGTGCAGTGCTATGGACAGCTCAATATAACAAAAATTAAAAAATCATCATACCATATGCACACTAGGAACAACAGCTGGGCAGTTTTCATTAGCTATGTAGTAACACGGTGGTTAGCTGTGCTGTTTTCGGACTCAGGATGCTGGAACCATAATTGCATGCTCTGCCATTATTAATGTACATTTTGCACATTCTCCCCATGCCTGTGTGCATTTTGTTCTCATGTCCCCAAAACTGTACATGTTAATTTATTTGACAATTCCAAATAGGCCCTTTGTGGGTGTAGTTATGTGTGTGTCAGAGTGCCATTTGAAAAAACTACCTAGGGCTGGTTTCTGTCGAGTTTGAAAATGTTATAATGCTGTTGTCACAGTACTACATTTAACCCTTTATATTTTAAAGCATTTTTGACGTTATTGTGCAAGAATTCCATACCTGAAATTGAACAGCTCTTACTCTGCTTATGTAATTAACGAGCCTCAAATGATTGAGATTAGTTAGTGTAAAGCTTCATATATTTACAAGAAAGTTATTATATTAATAAAAACATTGGTTTCACACCAATATCATCAAAATAAAACACAAAAATCGGGCATTTTACTAATTTCTCCCCAAAAAACTAGATTTAACTGTACATAACCAAGAGATTTTATGATGCAATACCCTGGAATCATTTTTCTTTTCGGCCCCAGTCTGTCAGCTAACATTGTACCAACTTTACATTGCATATCTCATAGCATTGCAAAGTTAATACTGTTTGGCACAATGTGTCCACCTTTATGGAAGCATTGTGTTCCTTTCTGGAAACATTTAGTCTGTTGCACCTAAAAAATGTCTCAAAACAGGTATTACAGTTGCACTTCTATTTTTATTTTTTGGGGTCGGGAGAATATATATATAGTGGAAGCTGGCCCGGACACGTTAATGTCACCCAACACACGTTTATTTACACAGTCCATTATTTACAAGGTGCACAACAACACCCAAAAGTCCCAGCCCCAACAATGCTTTCCTTCTTCAGGCCGCCTCTTTGCCTCCTCCTAAGACCTTGTCTCCTTCTCCTCCCGACTCCAGCCATTATATGGAGGGAGGCGGCCCCTTTTATAGCCACCCGGATGTGCTCCAGGTGTCCTCCAGTAACCTTCTGCCGACACGCCCCTGTGTGGCGGAAGCACCGGCTGTGTACCCGGAAGCACTCTGGGTGTCCTCGATTCTCTTCCCCCCAGCACTTCCTGGTGCGTTGGAAGTGCCGAGGTCCAGGGCTCCCAAGGCACAGGGGCGCCCCCTGGTATTGACCACGGGCCCCTACAGGGTAGAGCTTCAAAGCTTTGTACCCGTGGCCCCCAAAGGAACCAGGGTGGTCACCCCCACGTGGTCTGAGGTGGACGTAAGCCCTCTTCCGGTCTTCCTGGGCGTCCCGGCCGGGTTGCCACCCCAGCCATCTCCGA
>JANRMT010062815.1:15411385-15430605 GCA_026402145.1 Polypterus bichir lapradei | reverse complement strand
ATACACACACACACACACACACACACACACACACACACACACACACACACACACTTTATATATCACTCTGCAGCAACAAGTAAATAATTTGGAACTATTTATGTATTGTTATTTACTTATCCAAAGCATTACTTTCAAAATTATTTTCATTGTTGTCCTTGAAATAATAATTTCTTTTTACCACTAGATACAGAGAAACCTTGCATTTTGTAAATAGATTCGGTGTTTTATGCAATTCACATATCTTCTCTTGTCTTATGTTGTAGTTGCTCCGAAATGTTTAGTGGAATTATATTTATTTGTTTTGTTTTCTTTATTGGTTTTCCCTTTCTCTTGCATTTCACATCTGGAATAAACAAAGTTTATACATACATTTCTTTACCAGCTTCTTCCAATGCTGGGGACAATAACTTTCCTGGCAGCCTTGAGTGCAGGGTAGAAAACATCCTGGACAGGGCACATACATATTTTTGGCTTGCAGTTTGAAAACTGACCCACTTGAGTGGAACAGTGACATTCTATTGTGGAGGAGGAAAACTGTAAGTGGCGGTGTGGCGTGGCATGATTCAGTGACATTAAACCAAAAAGCAGTCCCCTGTGAATGTTTATGTGGTGTGATTAAGTGACATTTGATCGGTATGGGGGTTTTGGTTGTCCCCCACATGAAGCTGCAAGGATGTGTCATGATACAAATACATGGGATTGAGGAGTATTCCCTGTGAAAGTTCACATGGAGGAGTTCTACATATGAACCTTCGAGCAGGTGCAGTGTAACGGTACATCATCTGTATGCTAAGAATTTGAAACTGGAAGACCACTACTCAGAAACACTACAAAACACTAGAAATAACAATCAGCAGAACACTGCTATATGGTAATTATGCTAGTGATGCTTGAACTGTAAAACTGCATGTCTTGTCAAGTTTTACTATAAGCAGTACTTAGAAATCAAGCATAGTATCAAGTCCTTAAGCAAATATGTGATTTTTAATATAGTTAAAACAGTGACTCACGATCTTCACGTTCTATATCAGTAGCATTCTATAACTTTTTAGGACTTCCTCAGCCATATGTTTTCTTTTTTTCCTCCAGTGCAAACTTCAAGTCTTACTGCACATCATCCAAACATTCCACATACTCTGTCACAGAAGCTTTTACTTAAAGATACATACAGATAAGCTGATGTGTACACAATATATTTCATGACTTTTATATGCAGCTGTGACATTTACTACAAATGGCCAATTATAGACAACTACACATGATTAGAAAGGTCTGAAAATCAAATGTCCAATGGTAATGAGTCTTTTGCTGTATGTGGCTTGGAATAGGTGGGATCTTTGATTAAAGCAGATTCACACAGCTGTAACACACTGTTTGCCTTGGCATATACGTGTGCTATTCGCATATTTAACTGATGAAAGAGACCAGACAACATGGGAATTTGTGATTTATTTAAAAGAAGACACCCTTGGATATGTAAAAATATCATTATTGCTTTTCATTGAGTTACAAGTTTACTGCAACATAAACAGTTTTGAAATATGGCAGTGTATCATTTGTAAGTGACAAATATTAACAATAAAAGTAGTAGAAAAAAAGTAGCTTGAAAAATATTTTTTAACCCCCTCTCATTGATGATTTTACCATTATTGTTGTGAAATGTAGGCACTAAAAGCCAATAAATGAGAAGAAACCTCCTAAAATCTGGACCCAGTCTTGAGGTCCTTCGTTCAAAAATAGCCTTTCCCCCCTAACCTTATGTACATTTCAGCATACTTAGAAATAAAAGGGGAAAGCCTATCAACAGAACACTCCTTTATATTTAGTAAGCTCAATGATCAATTGAGAGAGAAACTATGTAGAACTCTTGATATTAGAAAGAATACTTCCTCTAAAGAATAATTCAATACAACAAAATATCAGTGAGGTAATAAAGGTATGCCTAAGAAGGCAACCCAGGAATAAATAAAGCCAATTTTACAATCCAGAAATTGTAAATCCAAAGAATTAAAAAAAAATCCATGGTTTCTCATACAGTTTTCAAATGTTAACTGTTTATGCCCAAACATTCTTATAAATAGTTAAAGGGTACCATTACCTCTCAGAACTGGATGAATGCAGAGAGATGCACTTCAATGAAGTGATGTGTCTCTATAGTGGTATGCAGAAGTTTTGGCAATAGTTTGTTTAGGAGCACGTGGTCCATCTGTAGACCTACGGATAGTCACCTGCCTGTGGACACAAGACAGCCATCCCAGCGAGTGTGCTGGAGCAAGGAGCATGTAGGGTTCTGGCATATTAATATTGTGAAGGATGGTGTGGTGAAGCTAGGTTCGCTACATGGGCAATGATCGGAGGACTTCTGTAGTTTCACCAAATAAAGTTCTCTCATGAACGTTAGGGGTCATCTTTTGTCTGATTCATACTGTAGATCATTTAGAGATCAGTAAGGATAATGAGAGGCAAGCTTTACTGTGAACCTGTAATGTTTTAGTGTTGTCTAGGCAAATATAGAAGAGGTGAGGTGGTGAGTTGCATGCTTATTGTTTTTGATTTGCTTTGGGAAAACTTCCTGGACTATACTCTTGGGAGAAAGAAAACCTTTTTCTTTTTGCCTTTATGTTTCTGCAGAACCCCAGAAAGTGCAGACTTATTGCTAAATATTTCTATTTTTCACCTGTTTGCATTTAATTTGTTTTGGTGCATCATTGCTAAATTGACTACATACAGATTTGCATGACACTTATTTTTGATTATTGTTCTTGCATTTTTTTTTTTTTTTGCACCTCATCAAGTGTAGGTGAGCATGACTTACTCACTACTGGTTTTCATTCAGTTTTTGAACTACTAAATTCCCAGGGATCATGGTTGTACAAGGTTCCTAGAAGCCTGGGGCATCAGAAATCCCCAAAGGTATTCTTACAATGATTCACTACAAAACTGAATGCCAATATGGAGGACCTGATCCTTTGCTTGGACTGCAAAGGCAGTGGATGGTTCACCAGTTAAACATAATGGTGACCCTGCCTCAGAAACTCTGAGTGGACAGGACACATAACACATTAATGACACAGCAGTTAAACAAAACTATATTCAACACATAAAGACAAAAAACAAGATTAATAACATAATATACAAAAAATATTAATGTAATATAAAAATAACATAAAATAAGAATTTACATGAGCCATAGATAAAACCCTGGCTAAACCATAACAATTATATACCAGTATTTTTTTCATCTGTTTTTAGGCAAAAAGGGCAAAAAAAAAACAAGGAAATTTGCATTTGTGATGTATATAACTCAGTTAGAAATGTAATGGTATTCCAGGATATTGACTGGAATAGTGCTCTCTGTTATTGGCCATCCTGAAGAATGACATACAATTTTATAGCTTACAAACTTTTTTGAGTAAGGTTAATTTTCTATACTTGATTTTACCTGAAAGGTTGGTAATATAAATTTATCAAAAAATAGGAAAACCACTAACAGGTTATTATGATATGATTTTTCTCCAGTGTTGGAAATAATATATTTTTAAATGAAAAAGGTAGAGTTCTGCACTCGCACGATCAACTGCACAGACTTAACCAACTGTACATCAGTTTTATCATGGACTTTATTGCCAAACCCTGGTATTAGCTCTCCTCTGTTAAATAAAATAAACGTTTACTTAATGCCATTATTCAGGCCCCTTAACTTACATAAATATATTTCATTTTTTCACACAGTTTCTTCAAAGTTTGTGATATATATATATATCTATATATAATGTTCTGTATATAATTTATAATGATGTATATAATGTACACCTAGTTTCTACTAATTGCTGCTGTTGGAGTAATGTTGGGGTGCATTAACATCTAAAGATGGGTGTAAATTATTGGTAATTCTACAGTTTATTCATGGTGTCTGAAATTCAAAATGTAAAGCAGAAAATCAACTGCATTTTTATGTTTTAAATTGTGTTGTTGTGGATAGGCAATTAGTGTGTGTTTTCAAAGATAAGTGCCACCAGTCACAGCCATTTTAATCAAAAAATGCAGACTTGTAGGATAAAATATTTTCAGCATTTTGTGTCCTCATAACCTTTTCATTCACTGCCAGTCTATTAGTGTGTTTTACAGGCATTTGATATGTGCTCACTGCCTATCGTACATTCTATTCAGCCATACATAAATATTAAAGGAAAAAATTACAGCTAAGAAGACTGTTTCACATCGGAGCCTCAGTAAGATATCATTTGTGTTATGGAAATGACTTTAACAACTGATTCTAGAAATCAATTTGTTTATGCACTCCAGGGACAGTAAACTGATAAATCCAATGGAACACATATGTATCTGCTCCACTGTAAGCCAGGAGCAAAAAAGACGACAGCAACTGTTAGAGAGTTACAAGGGTTAAATTCATGGGAGTGTGTAGTCACTAGGAAGGAATCGCATAATGTGAATGCTAGTTTGAAAGGATCAGAACCATGCTCATTTAATTACTATTGTAACCGATTATAAATCTTCTATTGTGCATTTTTATTGTTCAGATTTATTTTCTAAAATTGTGTCAATAAGCACCATGTCAAGACTTCATTCTTGTGCAGCTCCCTGTAACACTGAAAAAAAAACATAGAAGATGGATGGATATATAATTTATTTTATACAGCTTGAGGAATGGATTACACATTAGCACAGTGGATAGCCCAACTGTCTCATGCATCCAACATCCTGGTTTCAAATCCCATGACTGGTCATTGTATGAGTAGAGTATATATGTACTCCCTGTGTCTGCATGGCTTTCTTCTGGATATACTGGATTTTTTCCAACATTCCCAGAGACATGCAATCATAATTGACAGCCCACATCCTCCAAAGACCTTTGTTAGTATTATCACAGAGGCACCTGACACTTAAATTTTGTTTTTTTTTTTTCTACATAAAACCAAGTCACTTTTTGAAGTGTCTTTTACAACAAATCCGAGGAGATGATGGCTAAACATTTTAGTGCAAATGTTTTTTAATGGCACAGCCTCTTTTCTTTCTCTTTTGTATGTGAGTGGGCTTGATTGCACAGAGCAATCAACCTCTCAACAGGCGGGTAATGGAGCCTTTAAAGTATCAATCAAATTCGTTCAACCTGGCTTTCAGTGTGGAAAGTCACTTAGATGCAACCTCTGCACTGAGCTGCTTTGAGTCACTGCAATAAAAGGAAATACCTGAAAACTGAAGTTGGGTCCTCCAGAAGTTAACAACGTGTGATAGAGTTTCATTGATGAGACTGGAGCACAGCACTGCTAGATTTTAGAGAATGGCAGTGTGATATGTAATTTTGTGCATTTCAGTTTAATCTTTAAGAATGGAAGCAGGGCCTAATTCCAGTCTGTACTACAAAAAAGCTTTGTAGAAAATTAGGAAAATCAGGTGTTGTTCCCATCTTAATTCAGTCACAAAACACTTAGTGGGTAGTCGAATTTAGAACCAGTGTCTTATATAAAATTGTGCCTTTTTATTACAGGAGTTTATCTAGACATAAATTAGAATTAAGAAGGTACGTTGAACAACACATAAGATATATATTATCTCATTTTTTTTTAACTATTGGTATTTGCCAGATAGTGCCTATAATAAGTAAAAACAAAGAAAAATAGCTGGTTTGCTTGAGCCAGTACTTTCCCATCTCAATCCTTGGCTATAGATTTTTGTTTAACCATTTTCACAATCTGAGCAGTTTTACCTCTAATTGTTTTCTAATTAGCTTGTCTTTTATCTTCTCCTATTCTGCATTTAGAAAAGAGTATTATTGTAAGATGTGTTTATACCAAATGTAGAAATCTTTCTTATTCTAAGATCTTAATTCTTTTTTTGTTTTACTTTTAATTCATTTTTTTCTTTCATTGAATCCTAATATTGGCGATAAACAATAAATGAAATAGACAACAGAACAAATGATATAGAATAACAAAATGGAGGCAGATTTTATTTCTGGATTGGTCACATTCTTTGATTTTGTATGGTTTAACTACTATGAATGAGTGTGCATGAATCCTGTACCAATGTCAAATTTATTTATATAGCACATTTAAAACAACATAGGAATGCTGTGTCCAAAGTGCTTCACAATAATAGAATAAAAGAAAAAAAACATACAATTAACATGAATACCATAAATAGAAATAAAATAAATGAACAAAATAAATAATAAATAGAAGTAAATATTGCATAATCACAATGAGGAAACCATCAGTATTACTGAAGGTCACAGAATGCAAGTGAATAGAAATGAGTCTTTAATCTTGTTTTGAACAGTTCAATTGTAGACGACTCCTTTATGTAATGAGGTAAAGAGTTCCACAGGCAAGGAACAGCTGCTGCAAATGCCCTGTCCACTTGGTTTTACACTTGGTACGAAGGACAGCAAGAGACAACTGACCAGAAGATCTAAGCACTCTAGATGGCTGGTGTAAAACGCACAATTTGGATAAATAGGAAATATTTTGTTTTGAAAATGTTTTTTCTAAGTATAAATTCCTTGCATGTATGTAACTAATGGCATTGCATCAACATACAGTTCTGCTCTATAACAACTTTTATTACACAAATACAGTGGTTTCAACATGTATGTAGCAGTAAGGCATGCAAAATATAGAGCCCCAGGGCACTGATAAAGTCTACATCACATTTTATTTACTGACTGAATCATGTGAAATGTTGCTGCGATGAAAAAAATGCAAAATATGCTTGTTTGAATACAGCACACTCTATAGCAATGCTTTTTTCTATTTTGTTAAGTCAGTAGTGAATTTATCAATTTGTGGCTTCTTAAAAAAAATTATAGTATATAATTCAAATCTCCATATCAATATAGCTAAAAGAATAGTAGACCATTTATTGATCGAGCTTTGAAATGTAGTGCATTGTGAAAGGCTGTGTCACATGGCTTAATTTTTGTTGAGAAACATGTAACTATTTATAGCTTCTCATTTCTTTTTTTTTTTTTAATAGTTAAAGTGCACTTACCTAGATGGTATGTGGAGAGGTAGTGATGATCTAGGAAGCAATAACTGGAAAGCTGAACAAGGTCATACAGCAGGCCTGCAGAACCACGCCCCTAGAATAAAAACTCTACCATCCCAGTGTTATGTCCATGTAGCGCACCACAGATAAAGGTGCCAGTTTAGTTGACAGCATGGGGAAAGCCTGTTTGGCCAGTTTTTGAAGCCATAGGTAAGTTAAGGGCTCTGGGAAAGTTCAGCAATGTTATTGGATTGAAAGCATTGAATGCATGCACGTGAGTGTGAGCCTCATGATCTAGAGAGTTCTTTCCATATTGAAGTATACAGTATCGCAAACGTGGCGACAGGTGATCCCATTGGTAGGGACTGGAGAAGTGTATGCATGGAATGACCATAGAAATGCCACAATGATATAAAACGACACTGCATTCACTAGAGGTTGTCTTTTCATTTATGACCTTCTGAATGCTGTCTTGGAGAGAAGGGAAAGCAGTGCATGCAGATAAGACCTCTTAATAGGTATGTAAAGTGGAGGCAGCTTTGGGGCGATTGGTTAACTACATGTCGATTTTATTTATGTGTTGAGTTTTTTTATTTTTTTCCTTCGTTTTCCTTGGGCAAAGATTTTTAAAGAAAAGAGGAGACAGAATTGGATTATTTTCTTTTCCATGTTAGTTTTTTTTTGTACTTTTATTTTACAATGTGTCATTGCAGATGAAATATTTAAATATATAATAATTTATTGCATGACCTCGACTTTAATTGTTGTCATTGACAGATCTTTTATTTTTACGTAATAAGTTTTTGTTTCTGTGCCACTTCCCTGATCCATTGGGTTATGGTTCCAGATGCCTAGAGTCAGTGTTTTTGCAAAAGTGCCATTGCACGGGGCATGACATACATGCAGTGGCTAGTGCTACTGCCTCCTTTTCAAAATATTATCTGTAGTAACTAAAATAAAACTGATACCTTAAATATCCCTAGATTTGGGAGTGAACTGCATGCATGTATTATATTTTATATCTATTTCTGCATTGACCACTGCATCCTTATTGAGTTGCATGTCCTGCATGTTGGTAGGACGTAACACACACATAGGCATTGTTGATGGTTGAATGCAAATAATGCATTTGCCAAATAACACAACTAAAAAGTGTTTCTTTTGGTGGGAATAAACTTCTATAATTTGCATCGGGGCCCTGTTCAGAAAGAAAAATGGTAAGATTTCAACCCAGGTAGTCTTGCAAATTATTTTACTGGGTTTTTACATAAAGCAAAATTGTCAATTGGTGGTTGGTTGGTTGTGGAACTTCAAGGAATACAATATGAAAAAACACTTGGAAAAAAATGATGGAAAATTGTGTGACAATGTGGCATCTCATGACATGGAGCAGTTGAATTGCTGCTGTTTTAAGTGACTTTTATTTGAGCCTGAATGTACAATTTAAGCACTGTTTTGCATGCATAAATCAGTTCATAACATACATTTGCTTGGTTTAAATCACAAATACTCGTGGGTTTCATCAGTTAATAAGTAAGTTAAGGTGATGTCTCAGAATTACATGAGTTTAATTTGTGTTTTAGCTGGGATTGAACAGAAAAGAAAAGTAATTTAAAACATTTTAATACCTTTAAGTGTTTATTATAAACTCTTCTGCATTTGTAATAGTTTGCTTTATTTTTTATTTGATTTTTGTTTTCTTACCTTGCCTTTAAAATATATATCCATGAACATGACTCAATATTCACCCTTGAACGATGGCTTTTGATTCAGGAGAAGTGTGTCAGTATAAGTTGCTGTTTAATTTCCCACATTGATGAATTCCAGTAACTGCATGCTTGTCTGCACTGAGAGAAACAGGGCAGAGCCTGACACATTTTCACCATGCACAGAATAAATGATGTCTGAGGAAATTAAATCCAATGGCTTTTCACCAGTCCTGGATTAAGTATTGTTCTTGCAGTTTTAAATAGAGATGTCCAGTGTTGTATTCTGCCCATGTAGTTCCAACTTTATTTTACACTGTTTTTTAAATTTACTTTGTGACATACACATGCATCTGCTAACTGCTTTAGAGGCTTTGAAACAACAGTCTGAAAGCATGATGCATCGATTCATTGCCACTGTGATATTTTCTTTGCTTGGAAGACTTTCAGGTACAGATTAATCTTCTGTATTTTGGTAAATTTTATGGACACTGTTAAGGATGATTTCCTGTTGGTGTTCTGTATGATCATTATAATCTCAAGGGATCTACCTATCTAGTCTTCTAAGTTGTGTTAGGCATGAGAGATGGAAATTCTGGAATATTATATGATTACTTGGCCAAGCAGCAATGCTTATTTCATCATGTTTGACTCTTCTTGTAATGTTCTGGTGGTTAATAGATCACATGGTTCTTTGACACTCTTAGTTCATATTTAAGATTTCAGAATGTATTTTAACATGTAATTAATTTCTCTTAAACTGCTTATGCAAATCTTGCATAATGCTGATTTTTGGAGAATTTCAGATTTTTCTTGACTTTTTGTCATAAGTATTCATTTCTCAAATTAATACCAAAATATTCTTTCTTTAACTTTCTTTTACAACTATTTTGCTTGTGAGTTTTTTTCTTAAATAAATGTGGGCACATTACCAAACAAATATGGGGTGTCAATCAATATTTATTCAGTGTAGTGTCAGCCCCTAACTTGTTCTCTGCCTGTGTGGCATTTGTTTGTTTTTTGAGGCTTTTGTGACTTTTCTTATGCTACTCTAGATTTTTCAAACATTGCAAAGGCATGTGTGACTTTAAAATGGCCTGATATTGAAGTGTAAGTGTATACATGAGATGGCATCTTTTCCAGCATTGATTCCTGCCTATAACAAATACTGTTAAGATGAACACTGGCATTCTGTGATACTGGTAGAAAAATAAACTGAAAGATAAATAATTTATTAATAAACTAATAAAAGTGGCAAATGTTCAACACAAGCCAAAGTTAGGATGCTACCTTCTTTTCATCTTTTCTGGGTAACAAATTATAACACAAATTGGCAGGCTGTATTTATACTTCTGCATCAGGCTTTCTTGTAAAAATCGTTTAGGCTGGTGTTTTAGTTGTCCATTTTTCTCTTGTCAAATAACTGCTGATTTTGTTTCATGTTTCTTTCCGTTCAAATGATATATAGAACATTTTAATAAGCAATAAATGCTTTGATTTCTCAATATGCATTCCAAATCTTAAAAAGCTGCCCATGTTCAGGTTCAGGCAGTGTTTGTTCTATTTTTTTTCTTTTAAAATAATAAAATCAGGAAATGAAAAAGCCTTTGACATAATGAGGCTTCACTTGCAAATATGTGTGTTATTGCAAATACTCCATAATTACTTAAATAAATCAATTGTCTTTTTCTTTTGTGTGCCAAAATAAACTGGCTTAGATGAATTTAGTGATTGAAGCATTAAAAGATTTATGATAAAAAGTAAATAATACTTTATATGGTAAAAAGTATTTCACCTAGTAGTAATTACCATGGTTTTATTGCAGACATACATACATAGATAATCAAACCTTTATCAAACATACACTGCTTGTGTAATTTTAGGTATTTATGCAGTGGTTCAGTATGTACAGCATAAATTAATATTTTATGTAAAGGAATTTTTTTAACTGCAATGTTCATTTTAATTTATATATTCTTCCATGTATTTGTCTTGCTAATTTTTTCCCCCTTTAATGCTGACTAATACTGAATGTTTAAAGAAATAATATATCCTAGTGCACAAAGAGATCTACAGTATGTTCTTTATTATTTTAGCATTATATTTCACATAA
Source organism: Polypterus bichir lapradei (assembly GCA_026402145.1). NCBI lineage: Eukaryota > Metazoa > Chordata > Cladistia > Polypteriformes > Polypteridae > Polypterus > Polypterus bichir. The sequence goes on along the minus strand of JANRMT010062815.1, from coordinate 15,419,775 downwards.
TCATTACATTATTGTTTTGATTCATTTTTTGTTTCTCTTTTTTAATTTTTTTTTTTTTTTTTACAGGCCATTTATTTTCACACCCCTCTCAATCATCCAAACATTGTCGCTGTTGTGGAGGTTGTGGCTTTGGCACAAAAGAAGGGTTCATCCGAGCGGACTATATCATGTGGGTTTGGGATTGTCCGTCTCTTTCCTGGACAGTCGGACTCAACCCAGCATGGGATGACCAAGCAGGAGAAAAGGTTTCATAATTATTTTGAATGATTAATTGTCCTCAGTCATTATATACTTTCAATAGGTTATCAGACTTCCAAATTTTCTACATAACTTTTCTTGATAAGCATCACAGGACCACCCATGTGATTAATATACCAATATAAATTGAATTGGCAGTTTACCCTTACTTTTATTGTGTGCTCTGATGTGATCCTTGCCAGTTCTGGCTAAATGTTAATCTATGCCCTGTGCATCAGGAAAGCAACTGACTGCATAAGATTATCTTTTGCTGCATATTTGTCTCTTTATTAATTGAGTCGTCAACTATACCTGTTATTTTGCAGGTTTAGAGATGATTTTGCAAGTCTTCTCAATCCATTAACAGTAGCTGTTTTTTTTTTTTTTTTTCCTCCAGTTTATTACTTTTTTAGTTTGGGCACTTGCTTTGTGAAATGTTCAAGCGTTCTCTCCTTCCTATGTCAGTACGGGTTCCTACTGGTTTTCTCATTCAACCCAAAGATATGTGTGTTGCTGGTGCCCTGTGATGGGCAAGTGTCTTATTTAGTGTTAAGAATTTGATTGCACAAAATGCCAAAGGAGTGAGGCCTCCAAAAAGACCACAGAACAGATCTCACGCAAGGCAGACCTGGTCCAGGAAAACTGGAGGCTTAAGGCCTGACCAGGCCTCAAACTGAAGATAAGCTTTAAAATAAAAAAAAAACAAAATAGAAGCTGAAAGTATCTCACCATGGGAAGAACCATTCAACTCCAGCTGGAGCAGAGACAAGCAACACAATGAATGTATATAAAATTAAAATTTTATTAACAAAGATTGAAATACAACAAAATACTCAAGATAGCAAAAAGGAATTACTAAAGTAGGGCAGTCCACAGTAACCAATACATAAACCAAAAGTTGATATCCTTTAACAGTGCAAACAAAAATGTGAAAAAGCCAGAAAGATCCATACACCAAAAATAAACAATAAATGGAGTACTCACCAACACCCAAGCACTTAGAATGTACCACAAGAGATGACTTATTCTTTACATTTACTCGCTCGCCCACCCCCGTGTTTGGTTTACCAGATATATAATGCAATACAATTTATTTTTTGCATAGCTCAAAATCACACAAGAAGTGCCGCAATGGGATTTAACAAGTGGGTCAATACAATACAGTACACAGATCAGAACAAATCCTCAATACAGTATAAAAATAAAAATTCTAGAAGTATGGAGTAGAATTTCACATGAGATGATATCACATAATATGTTTTGGATTTGTTTTAAGTCCTGGAGACCTCATTCATCAAGCTGCCTCCCCTATTTTGCCATTCCACATCTGAAAATAGCACTAATCCGATGAAAGGACCCTTCTTTCCCAAGATTCCTGCAATCCTCCATCAGGGATGACTTTACCTTAGGCAGGCAATATACAGTTTAAAGAGATTATTTTCTTGGGAATTATTACAATGCATTATTTTCACTTTTACTTTGGGTGTTTGAACGCACGCTAAGGATATGCCTTTGGATCATTTTCTGTTTTTTTTACTGCTTGCAAGCTGCCTGTTCTGCTTGTCGCATGTCGTTGTTTTAAGAGCTGGGAGCACATGATGCTTGTCTGGCAAAAGCAATCCAACAACTGCTAGGTTAGATGTCTGTGGACTTGTTTTAAATGTTGGCTCACTGCCTGGACTCACGTGGCATTTTAAAAACAATACTTCTCCTTTATTTCTGGCCCCGGGCATGGTTAAATTCTTTCTTGCAGGACGTATAACGGGGGTTTAAGCCTGCTGTCGTGCTGCCCTCACGCTGCCCTTCGATCTTTTTAAAGCCTGTCCAGCCGCTGTCCTTTTTACTATTTTGTGTCTCTGCTGCTGTGATCGCTTCTCCGTGATCATAAATACACACCTGACCGAATTGTGTTTTCTTTGAAATTAAACTTGTTGTTGCTTTAACTGTTGCGGGTCCACAGATTGTCATAGCGTATGTTCCAATATTGTGTGAATCTACGTTTTGTGCATTGAATGATGCAAATGGGAAAAGACTTTGTTTTCTGCTCATTTCCTTTTATTTCTGACCTCGCTTTGTCCTGCTATTTTTTTCAATTACACCTGGTCCTGATGATTAATTTCCTTTTTTTTGCGCTAATGCAATCTTTTATTCGTTGACGTTTCATTTATAACGTATTGTCCTTTATACGCTTTATATGCACTGAGACACCTGTATCTGTGTGTGCTGCTTCCCTTTACACTACTGATTTTTTTTTTTTTTTTTTGCCCATTCTCTTTCATCTTGTGGTTCTTTTATTTGTCTTTCGTGATCTTAACGTGAAGATCAAGTATCATCTCCTAGTCATTCATTCCACAGGATTTTTTTTTATAATAGAGAGATGGCAGTCTGCATTCCCTTTGAAGGTGTATTACCATATCTACTGTCCTGGAGTGTGAGATAGAAATGGACAATTCAGATTCTTTCACCCAGACCTGTTTTGACTATAAATTGCACTGTGCACTTATTTGACATATTTTTAATTGTTAGAATCTCTCTCTCTTTCCAAATCCTTTTGTACATACCATTGTTTTCTCAAACATTTTAACTCATTCTGTATTTAGGACAAAATAATCAAATGTTCTACTGTTTCTGATAACGTACATAAGTCATACATACCATTATCATGTTTCCCCATTGAGTGCTAATGTCCAACAATTTAAACCAGTATGTCCAAGTCTCAGCCTTGTTGGCCCTACATCCTCCTTTCGGTTTCTACAAATCAGACTCTTCTCTTGTACTGACCTGCAAAATCAATGATACCACCTACACTTTGTGCCTTCATTCCATAATTTGAGCCACTTCTTTTTCCCAGCCATTTTTAGTAATAGACTTCACTTCTTTCTTTCCTATGCAACTGATTGAAGTATCCACTTCTGGCCATTTTAGATAGCCTATCTGCCTTTTCATTCCCAAAAGCCCCAGAGTTGTACAGATTCCCAAAAATTATGCCACTTTGCCCATATCTTTTAAACAATAGAAATATAAATAAACCTCTAGTAACAAATCATTCCAGCTGGATTGAAAGGATTTTAGTCTCTGCAACACTGAAGCTGAATCTGCATATATTACACACTGGAATGACTATAAAGCAAAATAAATTTCAAATGGAAAAAAAAGTTCTGACTTGGCTATCACTGAGGCATTATGCAGACATATTGCTGTTGGTATAAAGGAGCTTCAGTAGTGTTTCTTGACTCACTTCTGCTGAGTACATTTTTGGCTAAAAGTACTCAGCGTGTGTCAGAGAGAAGATGTCCAGCATTGTTCTCAATGGCACTAAATTTTGTTTTAATTCTGTCCTTCACTACTATTTCCAGGGAATATAGAGTGTGTCCTATAACTGAGAATGCCCTTTTAATTAGCTTGTTAATTCAGTGGGCCTCTCTTGAAGTGATGTTACCAGCCCAGCACACCACAGTATAGAAAGTTGCACTGGCAATCACAAAGTTATAAAAGATGTGAAAGATATCAATTCCCATATAAAAGGAACACAGTCTCCTAAGGAAAAAGACCTTGCTCCGTTCCTTCTTATATATTGCCATTCCTCTGTGTTTCGAGACTAGTCCAACCTGTCATTAATGTGAACCCCCAAGTACTTGTAGTAGTGGACCATATCTACATCCACTCCTTGAATAGTGACCAGAAATAGATACTCTTTGGTGTGCCAAAAGTTAATTATCTGTTCCTTGATTTTGCTGATGTTATGATGCAGACAACTCTGTTTGCACCAAAAAAACAAACTTTTCCATCTGTCACCTATACTCTGTCTCATACCCTTTATCAATACACCTCATAAGTACATAATCATCTAAGAAAGTCAGCAAGTTACATGACCTGCTGTTATATTTGTAGTCTGGGGTGTACAGAGTAAAGTGAAAAAGGGACAGGACTATTCCTTGTGGTGCTCCAGTGTTGCTCACATCTGTATCAGAAACATAGTCCTTGAGCCTCCCAAACTTCTGTCTGCCCGACATATAGTCCATTATGTAGGACACCATAGGCACATCCATCTACATATCTCTGTGCATACCTCTTAACAGGGATGGCTGGATGGTACTGCAGGTGCTAGAGAAATTCAAAAAACATAACCCACAAAGTGTTGCCATCTTTCTCCAGGTGAGAATAAGCCTTGTGGAGCAGATAGATAATTTCATCCTCTACTCCAGTCTTTATCTGATAGGCAAACTGCAGTTGGTCCAGTGGCCTACCACAAGAAGACATATTTAGTCCAGGACCAGTCTCTCAAAGGTCTTCATGATGTGAGACATAGGTACCACTGGTCTGTGGACTGAACAGGTGACAGAGGACACCACAAAGTTGGTCTGTACAGGCCTTAAGAACTTGGTCTTCAGTTATGGATAGTCCACGCTGATGGTTAGAGGTAGATTTGCCACTGGTCATTCCAGTTGTTGAGGTAGTAGGAATGGTGTAAGGAGACTGGTGGTAGTGAGAGGGTTTGTCCAGATCCCATTCTAGTACCAGAACTCTGGATTGTTTGTGTCCAGTAATTATATCCAGTCTATTCTAGACATCCTTCATGTTATTCTCAGTGAGTTTGTAAGCTTCCTTTCTTTTACTCAGCTTTTTCTGTAGCACACACTGTATGTTCTTCAGAGCCTGTTAGTCACCGGATTTGAATGCTCTTTTTTCCTTATTCAGGAGACCTTTTAGCTCTTCGTAATCCAGGGCTTGCTGTTTGGAAAGCAACACACTGTTTTTTTGGGTACCACTGTGTCAACACTGAAGTTAATAAAGCCTTTGATGCAGTGACTGAGTCCCTCAATACTGCTCCTTTGTGACTCACACATCATTTCCTAGTCTGCTATTTGGAAGTAGTCATTCAGATTCATTTCACCTTTCAGGCTCCATTTCTTCACTTTTCTGGTGGTTACAAGTTGCCATCTAATAAAAGGCTTGTAGCTGGGAATATGATGAATCTGGTTGTGGTCAGATTTGCCTAATGGAGCCAGTGGATTATACTTAAAGGCATCTTTAACATTTGAATACAGCAGGTCCAAGTTGTTATTTCCTTGAGTTGAACTGGTCACAAACTGATAGAAATTTGTCATTGCTTGTTCTAAAGTCAAATGGTTGAGGTTACCACATATTGTAACTGCAGGACTGGAGTTAGTAATAAATAAAGTATTGGTTATAGAATGAATCATTTCCATTGTTAGTTCCCCGTTTGCAGAGGGTGTTGTAGACGAAAGACTAGACTAGTAAATAAGTTGAGAAAAGAAAACAGTAAAAAATACGGAACTTCTGTAAAAAGATTGTTGTCTGCACCGCAATCAGAGGTAAGACTTCCACTGACTTCATCTTTTGACCAATCTCTATATATTTGTAGATATAAATAATATTGCGGGAGCAAATACTAAATATTCTTATTTCTTTGTTCTTTGTTACTTCTGTTGTGAATCCTGCCATAGAACATATTAGATTTATGGACCATTTATATTTATCAACTAAATATCTTATACGAGTCCTCCAGGTCAGTCTTCTATCAAACCATATGCCCAGATATTTAAACATGGGGACATTAGTTAATGTCTGCCCATAAAATTAAAGACAACCATTGTCAAAACAACCAGTACTAAATACTTAACATATTTAATTTCTTTTCCACGAGGCCTATCATCTTCATAACAGCACACCAAGTTTTGCACTAAATGGTTCAAATATATCATTAATCATAATTTTAAACAATATAGGGCTGATGGCTGTGCCCTGTGGTGTTCCATTTTCTGCTGCAAACTCATATGAAAGTCACCCCACAACTCTCTAAATGAAGGACCATGTAAAAAATCCAATATCTAAATATATATTATACTACAATACACTTTCTAACCAATTTATTTAGCAGACCCTCCTTGTATAGTGTGTCAAAACTACGGTTGTGCAAAAAAAACAATTCACAAAAGAATCGCAATTTTATCTCTACCGATTCAAAATCGATTCATACAGGACACAAAATCAATTCATATTTCCCATTTTATAACGGCGCAAGTTTAACTATTTTTCTGGATAGGAGTTTGTCAATCCTATAGATGGCGCTATGCCAGTTTCTGCTCAGATAGTAATCCTTGGTGTGAGTAATAAGAAAGTGAGTGCGTGCACGTGCAAGCATTTGATGGACGAGCCATGGAAAATGCAGTGGAAAAGAATATTCAACCTGCCCCGTCCTCATTTAAGGCAGATGTTTGGGCACATTTTGAATTCTACAACATCGATGGCAAGAAAGAGATTGATAAAACTCATGTCAAATGCAAGCTTTGTAAAGCTAAAATCAAATATTTTGGAAACACTACGAACCTCAGGACTCGCATGGCACGTCATCATCCAGAGGATGCAAACGAAGTTCATCCAAAACTAAGAGACATTCCAGGAGACCAACACACTCTGCATCAATGTTGCAAACTTCCAACCAACTCTGAACGGGCGAAGAAAATAACTCAATCCATAGCCTGTTTTATTTCCAAAGATCTGCATCCCTACAGCGTTGTTAAAAATGAAGGCTTCGGTACATGCTGAAAACAGTTGAGCCTAGATACGCTATACCAAGCCGTCGGCTTTTTGCTGAAAAAGCGATACCTCTGTTATACAAAGAGACGAAGAAAAAAGTAGCGGAAGCGTTGAAGAAAGCAACAAGAGTAGCCTTAACATGCGATGCATGGACATCAAGGGCAGTCCAGTCGTATGTAACCTTTACTGCTCACTATATTACAGACAACTGGGAACTTGAGTCACAAGTTTTACAAACTACAGCAATAAATGAAAGCCACAAAGCCGCACATATAAAGGAGAACATTCAGTCTGTCGCACAGGAATGGCAGCTCACAACCACTGACCTGGCAATTGTTACCGATAACGCTGCTAACATGCTAGGTGCTGCACAGCTGGGAAGCTTTAAACACGTTAAATCTTTCGCACATACCATCAACCTCGCGGCACAGAGAGCTCTGAAGCTGCCGTCTGTTTCACGTCTGCTGGGGAAAATTTGGAGAATTACCGGATTTTTTCATCACAGTGCCACCTCAAATCATGTCTTTAAACAGAAACAGAAACTTCTGGAGCTGGCACCGCACAAGTTGACAACGGACCTGGCTACACGATGGAATAGTGCGTTCGACATGATCGATAGATTCCTGGAGCAATAACCAGCCATTTGCGCTGCGCTTCTCTCTGCTGAGGTAAGAAAATGTGGAGCCGGCATCTGCACACTAGACGAAACCGACGTCGCCAACGCAGAAGAAGTTGCTGCAGCCTTCAAGCCATTAAAAGAGACAACAAACATAATGTCTGAAGAAGCCACGCCGACATTGTCTGTGATAGCCCCACTACATGCGCAGCTACTTCACGAAACAAAAGCAGGATTCTGTGGTGAAACAGCACTCAAACAGTAAATTCACGAAGATGTGGCCAAGAGATACACGAGTGTGACAGAGAAAAATATGCTCCACATATCTTCAAGCCTGGATCCCATGTTCAAAACACTGCCCTTTCTCTCTCTCTCTCAGGATGAGCAAAAGGACATACACTCTAAGGTGACTGCTGAAGTGGCAGCACTTGAGGTAATTTATTATATTCTTTAATAGTAAAAGTGAAAAACACTAGTTGCATGACAGTGGCATGACAATATACTATTAGCAAAACCACATACACAGTGTATATGGTTGTGAAATTTACCATTGACATGTAGCACTTTAAATGTACCACAATAATATCTAGTTATTGCTTAGTTTGTTATATATATATATGCAGTACAGGCCAAAAGTTTGGACACACCTCCTCATTCAATGTGTTTTCTTTATTTTCATGACCATTTACAGCACTCCATCACTCTCCTTCTTGGTCAAATAGCCCTTACACAGCCTGGAGGTGTGTTTGGGGTCATTGTCCTGTTGAAAAATAAATGATCGTCCAACTAACCTGACTTCTGCACAACACAACTGCTGGTCCCAACCCCATTGATAAAGCAAGAAATTCCACTAAATAACCCTGATAAGGCACACCTGTGAAGTGAAAACCATTTCAGGTGACTACCTGTTGAAGCTCATCGAGAGAATGCCAAGAGTGTGCAAAGCAGTAATCAGAGCAAAGGGTGGCTATTTTGA
>JANRMT010062815.1:15361009-15381385 GCA_026402145.1 Polypterus bichir lapradei | reverse complement strand
TACCGTTCATCTAATGAATACACTGAGTATGGCTTTACCAAAACAATCATTGATGGCGAATAAAGTATCCATTATTCGAGTATGTAGATCGGGGTATATATATACATATATATATACCCGCGTATCGCAGCGGAGAAGTAGTGTGTTAAAAAAGCTATGAAAAAGAAAAGGGAACATTTTAAAAATAACGTAACATGACTGTCAATATACAGTATTTGTTTTGTGAGTGTTACTGAGTGTTGCTGTCATCAAGGATTTGATTATCATTATTTCTTTCAATCAGGTTCGTATTTGTAGGATGTGTTGTGTTCAAGTTACATTCCGTGTTTGTCAATCGTTGTAAAGATGACAGGTTTCATTCATCGATTCGTTTCTTACTTCATCAATAAACAGCTTGTCTTCTTCTTTATCTGAGACCTGACACACTGCATGCACGGGTTTTTTTTTACACTGTCTTCCTTTAGCGGGACATTGACTTTTTCCACCGTGTGCTTTGTTTCCGCAGTAGCTGCATTTATGAATATGCTTGTATGTATCAGACGCTTCATATTTTTTGCTGCCTTTTCAATTGTGTAATTCGGTTTTTGTTCAGCGCTCCCACGAAACTCCTCCCCCACGGCGTTCAAGCTCATCTCCATTACAGTAAATGGAGAAAAACAGCTTCCAGTTATGACCATTACTCGTAGAATTTCGAAATAAAACCTGCCCAACTTTTGTAAGGAAGCTGTAAGGAATGAACCTGCCAAATTTCAGCCTTCCACCCACACGGGAAGTTGGAGAATTAGTGATGAGTGAGTGAGTGAATGAGTCAGTGAGGGCTTTGCCTTTTATTAGTATAGAGATATATATATATATATATATATATATATATATATATCTCCAGTTCAGTTAAATTTGATGGCTGCCGAGCATGGACAGCCTGCTTCAAATCATCCCATAGATTTCTGATGATATTCAAGTCAGGGGACTGTGACGGCCATTCCAGAACATTGTATTTCTCCCTCTGCATGTTGGGTCATTGCCTTGTTGGAATATCCAACCACTGTGTAACTTGAGCTTTGTGACTGATGCTTGAACATTATCTTGAAGAATTTGTTGATATTGGGTTGAATTCATCCGATCCTCAACTTTAACAAGGGCCCCAGTCCCTGAACTAGCCACACAGCCCCACAGCATAATAGAACCTCCACCAAATTTGACAGTAGGTAGCAGGTGTTTTTCTTGGAATGCAGTGTTCTTCTTCCCCTATGCAAAGCGCTTTTTGCTATGACCAAATAACTCCATTTTTGTCTTATCAGTCCAAAGCACTTTGTTCCAAAATGAATCTGGCTTGTATAAATGAGCATTTGCATACAACAAGCGACTCTGTTTGTAGCGTGAGTGCAGAAAGGGCTTCTTTGTCATCACCCTGCCATACAGATGTTCTTTGTGCAAATTGCGCTGAATTGTAGAACGATGTACAGATACACCATCTGCAGCAAGATGTTCTTGCAGGTTTTTGGAGGTGATCTGTGGATTGTCTGTAACCATTCTCACAATCCTGCGCATATGCTGCTCCTGTATTTTTCTTGGTCTGGCAGACTTGGGTTTAACAGCAACTGTGTCTGTGGCCTTCCATTTCCTGATTACATTCCTTACAGTTGAAACTGACAGTTTAAACCTCTGAGATAGCTTTTTGTAGCCTTCCCCTAAACCATGATACTGAACAATCTTTGTTTTCAGATCTTTTGAGAGTTGCTTTGAGGATCCCATGCTGTCACTCTTCAGAGGAGAGTCAAAGGGACTTGCAATTGACCACCTTAAATACCTTTTCTCATGATTGGACACACCTGTCTATGAAATTCAAGACTTAACAAGATAATCCAACCAATTTGATGTTGCAAGTAATCAGTATTGAGCAGTTATCTGCATTCAAATCAGCAAAATTACATGGGTACCCAGATTTTTGCACAGCCAGTTTTTCACATTTGATTTAATTTTATACAACTAAATACTGCTTTACTAAAAATCTTTGTTCGGAAAACACCCCAGTACTCAGATGTTCCTAGGAAATGAAAGACACACCACTGTTATCTTTTTTTGTTGAAAGTAAATTATTATGTAGGCTGAGAGTGTGGTTCCCAAACTTTTTCAAATGACTGTAGCGGGTTGAATAATGGATCGATGGATGGATGTATGTTATTATTATTTATTATTTATTATTATTATTAATAATAATTTGAAACACAGTAGTATTGAGTGAATTGTTCAGGGTTACGAAATGACTGAGTAGTTGAGACCGAATCGGCAAACCATATGGTTTGTTCTTTACCTTATTCACTATATTTTCATAAAACTTATTTTAGGAGAGGAGTAAATGTTCTGAAATAGTATTTCTGCAGTTGTTTGTCATACAGTATTGTGTAGGTGGTCTTTTAAAATATGGTCTTGGATTTGTTGTGAGAGTGGTCAGATAAATGTGTGTTTCAAATTCATACTTGCATTACTTACAATCAGCCTTTATTCTGTGTTGTGTTCCATTGTTAACATAATCTGAATCTAACTATTTGTTAGATAGTGAAATATATGTTTTTATTATATAACAGTAACAATAGTAGCAGCCCACCACTCAGGGTGCTAAATGCAGGGAGGACCCAGGATCAAACCAGCAATGTCTTGATAACGAGCAGCAGTTCTTACCCCTGCACCAGCAGCAGATACTTGTGAGACTGCCACATTTCCACTGTGAAAGACGCAGACACACATGCACGCAAACTTCTTTACTTTGTATCGTTTGATATTTGGGTTTTATATTTTACACATTGACAGCAATATGTAAATTGAACAATTATTCAAGAATAAAACTGAAAAAAAAGAAAAAGCACACTTGCTTTGTTGTACCTTTTGTGAAAGTGATTATTTGATATTTGGAGTTCAGTTTTCACACATTATATAGTTCTGTTTTAGTTATGTATTCAACATTTCTTGCCTCACAAGAAATGTCATCCTACATTTGCACAGATCGTTGTAGACACGGATCACGTATAAAATGTATGTATTTCAAATGATTGCCTTTCTGAGTAACCTGGTACACTCATAGGGCATACTTCTCCCAGTGGTATTCATGTTGTGAACTGGCATGGGATATTACATTTCTATCAGTGTTATTTTCCATTCATTCCTGAGGGCACTGCTTAGCCCCATCCCTGTCTGTTGTACTTTTTTTAGGCTTCTTTCTTACTTAGTTGACTGTTACTCTGTGTAATTTATTTTTTTTTTCTCTCAGTAGTTAGCTTAATGTATTCAAAAAGTTTCATTCCTGTATTAATACTCAGCTTTTCTAAGCACTTACACTTCCATTTACAGTCTATACATTTACATATATTACTGTAAACTTATTGTATAGTGGTTTGGTGCTCAGCAGTGTCATTTTATGTTTTGTTTTAAGTTGTAAATCTCTACTATGTAACAACAAATTAAAGACTAATTGTAGTTTTGGATGGCGGGTTGATTAATAATTAAGCATAGTCTTTTTAGTCAGTTTTTTAAATATATAATAATTTGTGTGAATTCTTGTGGAAATATATTGCATGTGTAGAATAAATGGGTAGATCTAGGTGAAAAACTGGAACACTTTTTTAAGCATTTAGTTTCATTTGTCTTTTTTATTTCAACATTGTCATTCAATGAATAATAGATGGATAGAGCGCATTCATCCTTGAGAAGAAATTCACAATGTTGTTTTTTATTCTTGCAACATTTCAGGTTGAATCTTTTCCATGGGACACCAAGAGCACTGCTAAACCCTGAATTGCTTGAGCCAACTGAACGTAAGTACAAATAATTGCCATTTACAACTTGTGTTTGTACTTGGCTCAGTGATTTCGGTAGTCCATCAAAAGTCATTTAGCTGTGTACACATAACTTATGAGATATGTTTGATGTCATCTAAATTAGTGTTGTTTAAACTTTTAATATGGCAACTTGTTTTTATTAAATTGATTTCTATTTTGACATCTTGGGATCTTGAAAATTAATGATGTTGAAGTACAGGTGACGTAATGGCTATTAATGAACAATAAACATTTCTGTGATCTAACTTTAGAATTATACTAAAAAATGTATTTAGTCATCATACATGCTCTGCTACCTCCTAGCCCCAAAAGACACATTTTTACAAACTGGCAGATTGAAACTGTGGCCAAGCACATAGTAACAAAATATTTGTTTGTATAGTCAAAGAAATATTGAAATGGCTTATATAATGAGATCAGAACACTATTTTGTCCATGTTTTTAAAGATCAGTCAAGTCCAGTTTCATAAATGAGAAGGCAATGCCTTCATGAGTAGCGTTTAGCTTATCTGGTACTTTATCTTTTTCTAGTTTTGAACTGCGCAGTCAGATGTTCATTTTATCATCTAAGAAACCTCATCAAAGTATTACAGGGATTGGCGTGCTGAATTACATTGTTGTTTTTTTCATGTCTGTACTATAATTCTCTTTTTGAATATCTTCCTATGTAAAATATGAAAAGGTTACAACAGCTCCATCCTGACCCAGATATCCCATATTTGGCTTGTCCACATTTTCTTCCTGTCTGATTTGAATCATCTTGAAAATTCTGTTTCTTATTTATAAAGCTGCTGTTTCAAGCACAGCAGACTACCAGTTTAATCTAATCTAATTATAAACTATATAAAACAGTGAGGCAGTTCAGCTCTACTGAGGTTGGCTTTCTAGCTGTTTGAAAACCCCAGCAAGCAAATTATATATATTCTCTCTCGCTTTTTCAATACTGTCCCTTCATTTAAATGTTTTAATAATCTCTCCTGTTCACTGAAACTGTCACTACCATGTTTAACTATACTGAGTGGGAGTGCATGCTCAGAAAGCTTTAACCACAGTGTATCAATTTATCTTGGACCATTATAGCCTGCCACTTTTTACACAGACCCTTCCTCATGAATCATTTTGTTACTTGTGTGGCAGATGGCCAAGGCCCATGCCCGGCCAGGATGCTCCTTCTGTACATGATCCAGAGAAACAACCATGGGCAGCACGACATCTTCCGAACGCACAAACGCTTGGCGGCAGTGCAGCCACAGGCTCTTGGGATTTCGGGAGAAAGCCCTGTTGGGCTCCGTGGCCACCACCAGAGGGAGCTGCACGGCATCCTGAGCCCACATGGGCGGTTCTTCCGCCACACCCGGCGGTGTAGCCGAATGCAGGTCATCTAACACCTGGAGCGCTACCTGGTGGGCTGTAAAGGGAGCCAGCAACCACCACTCGAGGAGTCGGGAGGAGGAGGACAAAGCTGCCAGAGAGGAGTGGTGGTTTCAAAGAAGAATAGATTTGTGTGTGCTTTTGTGTTGTGCTTGTGGGGACTGTGTTGTGTCTGTGGGTACGGGGAAGATGCAGCCCACAGTCGAAGAAAATAAAAGTTTATTTATTTTACATGTGCCTCCAGTGTCAGTCTGTGTTGGGTCGGCACTCATATAGCGCCTTTATCACACTTGCTACAAAACTTCTCCCAAAATCTGTTAGTTCTGTGTTTATTTTTATTAACCTGTGATGCTTATTTTATTTTACAGATAAATGTAAGTGTACATGTACTCTGTCAGCGTCTTTTGTCCTTTAAATGTGTTGATAAGCAGCAAGCAGTTTGCTATCACATCCCCCACCGGCGAACAGTTTTCTCAGCTCAAGTCTGTTTATCTGCGTGTCAGTTGCTTGGAGTTTTATAAAGTGAGAAGTCAAGCAAAAAATCAAGCAAAATTATAATGTGTGAAGCCTGAAGTCCAAATATCAAAGAAACACTTTCACAAAAGGTACAGATATAACAGAACAAGTGCGCTCTTCAGGATTCACACATTATAAACTTAATGTCTACATTTTGTCAATTATTACTAAAATATGAAAAACGTTTCTTTTTTAACGATGTGTTTACATAGATCGTTGTAGACACGGAACACACATGAAATGCAAGTGTTCCAAATAACGATATAGTGTTTATAAAAGGTGTGATTTTGCTTGACTTTTCACTCTATACAACTCCAAGTAACTGACACGCTGGTAAACAGACTTGAGCTGAGAAAACTGTGTGCCGGTGGGGGATGTGATAGCAGACTGCTTGCTGCTTATCAACACATTTAAAGGACAAAAGACGCTGACGGAGAGGTGAGAAGCGATTTAAGGTGGGACGGATCTACGAGTTTTTTTGTAGGCTCTGGTAATTCTAGTGTTAATCCTATCTTGTAGTCTAGTTTGCTATGTAAAGTGATTTTTGGTAGTACACGCTTGTACTGGTTCCAGATTAAATATTAAGAAACAGATAATAAAGCTTTTATAGCTATGAATGCTAAAAGTAACATAATGCTGTCTTTGCTGTTGTGGTGTATAGTAAGATGATAATTTAAAATTTAATTGTGATTGTTTAGTGTTCTTTTTGTTTTACCAGATCCTGTGCATTTTGTCAAATTCATATAGCAAGTGTTGCATATTTTTCTTTATTAGTATTCTGACAATTATAAGTGCAACAGTCCAAGATTTGTATCTCTGATTCAAGTTGGTATTCCACATCTTTCCCCATTTAAAGTAAGGATAGCCAATTATTCTGTATTTGCCAAATGCACTACACACTCACCCGTTAGTGCTCAAGCAGGGCCTTTATGCATTTCAGGTGCATTTTCTGACAATAACATTCAGTACAGAGATGTTTGGTGTGGCTGTTTATAATTTGCCAAGAGGACATGTGTTTGAAGGATGAAAAAACTTTTGTAAAATCTATTTTGCATTAATCTATAGTTTGTAGGTGCAATGTTATGAGTACACATAGTTGATTGGTGAGTAAATTGCTTGATGTAGTCACACAGTGTATTACATAGGTAGAAATGAATTTTACCCAGTGGGGCTAAATTATTTTGTGAGCAATCCGTTTTTTTTGGCTCTGTATTTGATGACTAAATTTTAGATTTTATTACTCTGACTTGGCAGAGCATAACTAACTGATCAATCATTTTCTTAGTCCTTTGTCAGCTGCCGTTGGATCATTATTCCTTATGATTTTAATAAATACATATGGAGTTTCGGTCGCATACTGAATTAACTTTATTGTTTTGCTGTCTCAAACAGGATATTATGATACAAAATCATGGAGGCTTTTCTGGGTTGTGCATAAGGTAGATAATATTGAATTATAATATTGAATTGCCAAATACTTTGAATCTGCTCCATCAGGATGATCATTTGCTTCTAATACCACTAGCGTCTTTGGCCATCAGCTTGCCTCAATGGCAGATATGTGGTCTACTTTAAATGTGTTTGCTTGTATCAATTCCCTTTTTTTATATTTGCTTGATCAATTAGAGTTGTAGCAGGCTAGGATGTCTTCTGAGGGCACTTGCATAGGGCAGGTTCCAATGAACATACTCATTAAACAAATTTAAAAGTAACTCTTAGCCTAAAATGGAAACCTGAATACATAGATAAAAAACAAATTTATATAGAAAGAACTGTTTGTCAGTGGTGATGGGTCAGTGTTTGAACTTTGAAGCAATAATGCTTACCAACATCTACTTTACCATAATTGAATGCATTCTAATTTTTCTTAGTTTTTTAGATGCTGTAAATAAAGTTTTGTTTTTTAAATAAAGTGGACACCCTTATTCCTTCAACATTTGTATAAGATATTGCTTTAAGTGTCTTTTTTGGGTCATGTTTTCTGCTTAATTGTCATGTTTGTGATTCTGCTTGTACAGAAAAAATACAAAGTGGATTTACTTCATATGCACAATTTAAAACAGGTGATTAGAAAATGTAGTTATTGTTTTGGGTATTGAAAGTTGAGAATAAAACTTCATGGGCTTTTAATTCTTCATATGTGCTTATTTGATATATTTTCTTTTTCTTCCAATCAGAAGCAGGCCTTAATGCAGTGATCAGTTTTGTAAATGTGTGCTCCTTTAAGACCTGCTGCTTTATTTATGTATTTTATTATTTAAACATTTTATTTCTAGATTGTTAGGGCTCTGCAGGAAAACATCATTATTTGACTTGGCAGCATACTGATTTCTCTCCAGATAAGACCACCTCCATGCCTTCCACTTTTCACATTCCTCCGTTATAAAGCATCTCCTAACAATATAACTACACCTTTCGTACACCATATGAACTGGGAGGCTGTGGTTCAGTGCACACATTGCATGTTTTTTTCTTTCTGTGGTCTGAGCCACAGTCTCTTAGCAGCTTCTCCACTAATCCTTGTTTCAATTTGCTCCCTGGTAGTTGAATGTTAAATACTTTAAAAGGATTCTTATTAATAAATGTATTGCCTACATTATGAGATGGAGGTTAAGCCATCTGACAACTCTGAGGCTTAAAATTTTTTTTGAAAGCAATCTCTTGTGAAATTAAATTTTAAATAAAGTAGGTCACTGATAATGTGTGAAGATATACTGCCTTAGTATTGTTGTCTCTCTAGTGAGAACAAAAGAAGGGATCTATTTATTTATTTGTATTTTTTGTATTTTTCTATATAAACTTTTTTTTTTTTTTTTTTTAATGATGGTTTGACTTGATGTAGCGGTAATGGGACTATCCACCCACTGAAAAGGGGCAGTTCTCTTTTCTTTCAGGTAAATGTTCTGATTTGCATTTCTAAGATATGCCTTTCTTTGCCAGGGCATTTGTGATCCTTAAACCACCTCCCTCTTCTATTTAAGGCTTGGAGAAAAAATGTGTTAAAGTCAACTTGGCATATATGAGTTGGTTCAGGTGCTCTTGTTCAGCTGCCTGAACTTACTTTCATTTTTTTTTCCCTTGTGGTACAACAGTAGGTCGACATTCTGTTCCAAAAAGAAACTGTCATCTTCCTCTCCTGAAGAGTGCAACAAGGTGAATGCAAGCTTACAAATGAACAAGATTAATGTCCTTTTGGTTGCCTTTTGTCTGTTGGAATCCTGTGCTGACATGGTGGCTTATCTTTGATTAACACTTTTTTTTTTCAGGTAAATGAATTTTTGAAGAACTACAGATTTTTTTTTTTTTTTGGAATGCAGATGTAGGAGAAACGGTGTTGTCTCCAGCTTTCTGCATTCCTGTTACATCTAAACAGTTAACAAGTATTTTGTACCACAAAAAGTCTAGCAGAAAGGGGCAATGTCCAGGTTTCTTTGTTTTATTACACATTGCAGTATCATTTTATACTGTAGCTACATTGATTGTTATGGCGACCCTCTCCCCCTAATCTGATAATGGTGTTATTGATCAAGACTGTTTAAGTAAGAACTGATTTAAGTAAAGATACCCAAGCCTTTTGTTGTGTGTTGCGTGTTAGACAATAGAAAGTTTGCTATAGGGTAGAGAGTGGAGACAGTACATAAAGTTTAACTTTTGTTTAGAATATGGAGGAAGCAATGGCGTTTTCTGTTGCATTCCTCAGTTGCATAAGACTAAACTTATTATAGCGATGAATGTTTGCTCAGTCCTTTCACTGATCAGGCAATAAAGAAGCACACTGGAGTCTATGACATGCTACTACCAAGATGTCACCTTATATTTATTTGTGCTATTCTTGTAAAAGAGGGTGAACAAGTTTTTTTTCTTTTTTTTTTTCTTTTTTTTTTTTGTCCACATACCGGGAGTAGTTATAGATACCAGGAAGGCTGGTTTTATCAGCTCTTCCCCAGAGAAACTCTTCTATTTAGTTTCTTGTAGAACTGAAGACTTTGTTCAAACACAAGGTTGCTCAAATGCAACTTGATACAAAAGTACTTTGGGCCAAAAGTCAGTGATCATCTCCATAGTAATATCATCAGATTTGAAGCTATATTTTCTGAACCCTTAGGTAAACTTAAATGCTGAGCTGTCAGCTGATTACTGGGTAAGATGGAAGTAGTTCAGGACATACCAGGAAAACAAAGTGAGTAGCAAGGATCTTGTGGAAATTCTTTTATGTGGAATGGATTCAGCACTCATCTCTAAAATAGTTTTTCCTACATCTCAAGGTAAGTCAGGGACATAGAGTCTGGACCTTGTTTAAGACCTCAGTAATGGAGTTAAGATCTAATCAGAAGGCTGCTGGTGCCTGCCATATTGCTGGAGGTACATTTTGTGGACAGTAGTGGTAAGAGAAGATGTCAAGTTAATGAAAGAGACCATCTGTGTAAAACTGATTTGACAGAAATTTGTTAGTTGGCCAAAAATGCTACAATTACAGCTGCAATTAAAACAACACCATTTGTGTCAGTGGAGTTTGGTGAGGCCATAGAGAATAATTTTTCAGTAGCTTCAATGCAGTTCCAGCAATCCATGACTGTTCTCAGCAAGGATAGAAAAATGTTGACCTCAACTAATGATATTGTTGAGAGGTTGAAGGAGAATTTTAAAAAAACACCACAACTGGGTGCATATACCCTCCTTTGAGTAGGTAGTGCCAGCTGAGTGGCTAATATTTTGGGGATGATTTAAAACCTTTTAAAGGTGCACAGGGGTGAATGAGATCCAAATGGAAACGATGAAACAACTGGTTATTGATTAGCAAACATGTCTCTTTTGTACTGTGTTGATGATCAACTTTGTGGTAGTATCATCGGACTTGCGGCCACATGTCTTGGACACTCGGGTGAAGAGAGGGGCAGAGCTGTCAACTGATCACCATCTGTTGGTAAGTAGGCTTCAATGGTGGGGGAGGATGCCGATCAGGCCTGGTAGGCCCAAACGTGTTGTGAGGGTCTGCTGGGAACGTCTGGCAGAGTACCCTGGCAGAACTTTGACCACATCGTGAGGGAGGTGGGGGACATTGAGTCCGAATGGGCCATGTTTCTGTGCCTCCATTGTTGAGGCGGCTGACCGAGCTATGACCGTAAGGTGGTCGGTGCCTGTCGTGGTGGCAATCCCTGAACCCATTGGTGGACACTGGCAGTGAGGGATGCCATCAAGCTGAAGAAGGAGTCCTACAGGACTCTTTTATCCTGTGGGACTCTTGAGGCAGCTAATAGGTACCAACAGGCCAAGCAGAATACAGCTTTGGTGGTTGCTGAGGCAAAAACTTGGGCGTGGGAGGAGTTTGGCGAGGCCATGGAGAACGACTTTTGGACGGCTTCAAGGAGATTCTAGTCCACCGTCCGGCGTCTCAAGAGGGGGAAGCAGTGCAGTGTCAACACTGTATATGGTGGGGATGGTGCGCTGCTGACCTCGACTCAGGATGTTGTGGGTCGGTGGGGGGAGTACTTCGAAGACCTCCTCAATCCCACTAACATGCCTTCCAATGAGGAAGCAGAGCCTGGGGACTCGGAGGTGGGCTCCTCCATCTCTGGAACTGAGGTCACCAAGGTGGTCAAAACATTCCTTAGTGGCAGGGCCCCGGGGGTGGATGAGATACGCCCGGAGTTCCTTAAGGCTCTGGATGTTGTAGGACTATCTTGGTTGACAGGACTCTGCAACATCGCATGGACATCAGGGACAGTGCCTCTGGATTGACAGACCGGGGTGGTGGTCCCCCTCTTTAAGAAAGGGGACCAGAGGGTGTGTTCCAACTACAGAGGGGTCAGCCTCCCTGGAAAAGTCTTTTTGGCTGTCCTGGAGTGGAGGGTCCGTCAGATAGTCGAACCTTGGATTCAGGAAGAACAGTGTGGTTTTCGTCCTGGTCGCGGAACAGTGGACCAGCTCTACACCCTTAGCAGGGTCCTGGAGGGTGCATGGGAGTTTGCCCAACCAGTCTATATGTGTTTTGTGGACTTGGAAAAGACTTTGACTGTGTCCCTTGGGGAATCCTGTGGGGGGTGCTCCAGGAGTATGGGGTACCGGTCCCCCGATAAGGGCTGTTCGATCCCTGTACAACCAGTGTCAGAGCTTGGTCCGCATTCCCGGTAGTATGTCGAACCCGTTTCCAGTGAGAGTTGGACTCCGCCAGGGCTGCCTTTTGTCACCGATTCTGTTCATAACTTTTATCGACAGAATTTCTAGGTGCAGCCAGGGTGTTGAGGGGGTCTGGTTTGGTGGACTCAGGATTGGGTCGCCGCTTTTTGCAGATGATGTTGTCCTGTTTGCTTCATCAGGCCATGATCTTCAGCTCTCTCTGGAT
The DNA here is from genome assembly GCA_026402145.1 of Polypterus bichir lapradei. Classification (NCBI taxonomy): domain Eukaryota; kingdom Metazoa; phylum Chordata; class Cladistia; order Polypteriformes; family Polypteridae; genus Polypterus; species Polypterus bichir. The sequence goes on along the minus strand of JANRMT010062815.1, from coordinate 15,369,322 downwards.
CGGTTTGCAGCTGAGTGTGAAGTGGCTGAGATGGGAATCAGCACCTCCAAATCCGAGACCATGGTTCTCAGCCAGAAAAGGGTGGAGTGTCCCCTCAGGGTTGGGAGCGAGATTCTGCTCCAAGTGAAGGAGTTCAAGTATCTCGGGGTCTTGTTCACGAGTGAAGGAAGAATGGAGCGTTGACAGGCGGATCCGTGCGGCGTCCGCAGTGATGCGGGCTCTGCATTGGTCTATCGTGGTGAAAAAGGAGCTGAGCCGTAAGGCAAAGCTCTCAATTTACCAGTCAGTCTATGTTCCTACCCTCGCCTATGGTCATGAGCTATGGGTAGTGACCGAAAGAACGAATTCGCGAATACAATTGGCTGAAGTGAGTTTCCTCCTTAGGGTGTCTTGGCTTTCCCTTAAAGATAGGGTGAGAAGCTCAGTCATCTGGGAGGGGCTCGGAGTAGAGCCGCTGCTCCTCCACATCGAGAGGAGTCAGATGAGGTGGCTCGGGCATCTGATCAGGATGCCTCCTGGACGCCTCCCTGGTGAGGTGTTCGGGGCACTTCCAACCGGGAGGAGGCCCCGGGGAAGACTCAGGACATGCTGGAGGGACTACGTCTCCCGGCTGGCCTGGGAATGCCTCGGGATTCCCCCGGAAGAGCTAGAAGAAGTGGCCAGGGAGAGGGAAGTCTGAGCATCTCTGCTCAAGCTGTTGCCCCGTGACCCGATCTCAGATAAGCGGAAGAGGATGGATGGATATTGTGTTGAAGACAGGGACAGCACTTAGGGTCTACAAGACTAAAGTGGTGATCTACATTTCTGAAAAAGAGGGACATGATGTTGTGTTACAGTTATCAGAGGATCATACTCCTAAGCCTCCCTAGGATAGCCCACGATGGGTTATTGGAAATGAGGCTCTATCTGATAATTGAAGTTAAGATCCAGATGGAACAATGTGGATTATGTTCTGGTCATTAATCAGTGGACCAACTCTTTATCCTTGCCAAGATAATTGAGGGATCATGAAGATTTTCCAATCCCATCTAAATGGGCTTTCTGGATTTGAAAAAAGCCTTTGATGATTTACCAAGTATTTTCTTGTAGAAGGCGGCTCAATAGTGTAGGCTTCTGGGGCTACTGCTGCATGTCATTTGTTTTCTGTATTTGTGTAGCAAGAGTTGTGTTCTTATACTTGCTATTTGAAGATTAGAACAATCTAGAAGAGAACATGCCATTCAGTCCAACAACGTTTGCCAGTCCTATCCACTTATTTCTCCCAAAAAAATATTGAAAGTCCCTAAAGTCTTACTGTCTACCACACTACTTGGTAGCTTATTCCAAGTGTTTATCGTTCTTTGTGTAAAGAAAAACTTCCTAATGTTTGTGCAAAATTTACCCTTAACAAGTTTCTAACTGTGTCCACATGTTCTTGATGAACTCATTTTAAAATAACAGTCTCAACCCACTGTACTAATTCCCTTTATAATTTTAACCACTTGAATCATGTTACCTCTTAATCTTCTTTTGCTTAGCATTAGAATTACCAAAGCCTACGAAAAAATTTGTAATCCCGGCCCACCTCAAATTTCGTTCACACCTCTCCGTCAGTGTCTTTTGTGTTGTAAATGTGTCGATCAATACAAGCAGCCAGCTATCCCATCCCCTGACCAATGCAGAAAGTTCTCTCAGCTCAAATCTGCTTACCTGCGTTTGAGTTGCCGAGAGTTGTATAGGATATATAATATAACGTTATTTGGAATACATGCTTTTCATGTGTGTTCCGTGTCTACAACAATCTATGTAAATACATTGTTAAAACAGAAAAGTTTTTCATGTTTTAGTAATAATTGACAAAATGTAGACATGAAGTGTATAATGTGTGAAGCCTGAAGTCCAAATATCAAATAAACACCTTCAGAAAAGGTGCAAGTATAACAAAACAACTGTGCTTTTATTCAAGAATATAACTGCAGAAAAATAGCTCGCGTTAAGGTGCGACATTGACACGCCCTTAATACGACCAGCTTTCGTTGTGCAGCGGTAAGAACTGCTGACTAGTAATCAAGACGTTCGTGGTTTGATCCTGGATGCCTCCATTTTGAGTAGTGAACTGATTTGAGTCTGTAAAAGCCGGTGTAAATTTACGTATAGTACTTGTAAAGGTTAGCATTTATTTTTCCAGTTATATTCTGTCAGTTACATTCACGTTCGCCCTGATGTTACACTGCTGTTTTTAAATAAAGAGGTGCCATAGCAGAGGTGAACTCAGATGAGTACGAGGGTTCTACATCGGTAGAAGAGAACCGAAGCCTTCCCCACAATAAAAGTCCACTCAAATATAAGAAAAACGAGCTGCCCCAGATGTAAAGGCGAAAGATGGCACCGTTTGGAATCAGCAATATGTTGCGCTTCATCCTGCCAGTGAGTCTGCCCCACATTTGTCCTTTAACACTAGAATTACCAGAGCCTACGAAAAAACTCGTAGATCCGTCCCACCTTAAATCGCTTTGTACCTCTCTGTCAGCGTCTTTTGTCCTATAAAGGTGTTGATAAGCAGCAAACAGCAAGCAGTCTGCTATCACATCCCCCAACCCCGCACAGTTTTCTCAGCTCAAGTCTGTTTACCTGCGTATCAGTTGCTTAGAGTTGTATAGAGTGAGAAGTCATGCAAAATGACAACTTTTATAAGTACTATATCGTTATTTAGAACACATGCATTTCATGTGTGTTCTGTGTCTACAACGATCTATGTAAACACATCATTAAAACAGAAACATTTTTCATGTTTTAGTAATAATTGACAAAATGTAGATATGAAGTGTGTAATGTGTGAAGCCTGAAGTTCAAGTATCAAATAAACACTTTCACAAAATGTACAAATATAACAGAACAAGTGCGCTTCTATTCAAGAATATAACTGCAGAAAAAGACTGGGAAGCTCTGCAGTCTTCTTGTTACTTTACACTGTAGGAAGTAAGTAAATAGATAAGTAAAGGTAATTAAGTAAATAACATTCGATCTGGCTCTTATATACAAAGTACAGTGACGGCAGCTTCCACCTGCAGCTATAGACTCTTCAGTACGCAAGCGACTCTCCACACTAGTGTTTAGATCTGGACGGTGTATGTGCCCAAAAAAGAAGTCTGACTGCATTCTCGTACCATTGCTTGCGTACTGAAGTGTCAGCAGGCACTTTTCATGGCATTACACATATTTTTTGAACATGCCTGTGTCAATCAAACACAGGAAGCTCTACTTGTGACTTTACGCTGTAGGAAGTAAGTAAATAAATAAAGGTAAATAACATTCGATCTGGCTTTTATCTAAGTAACATATAAATGTTAATGTTTTGGGTATATGCACCGTCCAGATCTAAACACTAGAGTGGAGAGTCTATAGCTGAAAGTGGAAGCTGCAGTTGCTGTACTTTGTATATAAGAGCCAGATCGAATGTTATTTAATTATTTACCTTTATTTACTTACTTCCTACAGCGTAAAGTCACAAGTAGACTGCAGAGCTTCCCATGTACATATACAAAGTACAGCGACGGCAAAAGTACATTCTTGCTCCGATGTAGAATCGTCATCATGATCTGAGTTCACCTCTGTTATTGCGCGTCTTTATGAAAAAACAGCAATGTCAAATGGGGGAGGGGGGTGGGATCATGAACGCGACTGAGAGAATAAAATTGAATAAAAAAAAAAAACCAAAGCTAACCTTTACAAGTATCATAAGTTTACAGCGGCAGTTACAGACTGAAATCAAATGTATGTTTTTATTCTAAAATAGTAAGAATAAGAGCAGTCATTTTGCTTGACGTCTCACTTTATACAACTCTAAGCAACTGACACACAGGTAAACAGACTTGAGGTGAGAAAACTGTGTGGCGGTAGGGTGATGTGATAGTAGGCTGCTTGCTGCTTATCGACACATTTACAGGACAAAAGACACTAATTGAGCGGTGCAATGCGATTTAAGGTGGGACGGATCTATGAGTTTTTTTGTAGGCTCTGGTAATTATAGTGTTAACGAAATAGCACGGCTTACAGAGCCCACCAAGGTATCGTGCAAAATCCTGTTTGTGATTATGTTTTGTGATGGTCTTTATATAAACCATGTATATGTTACATATATAAAAGCCAGAACGAATGTTATTTACCTACATTTATTTACTTATCTTCCTACAGTGTAAAGTCACAAGTAAACTGCAGAGTGTCCTCTGTTTGATCGACATGGGCATGCTCACAAAGTACATGTGTACTGAATTGACTTTAGCTGCAGGTGGAAACTCAACGCAACTGTTGTGGTTCTGCCTTTGTCCAGAAATGGTTTCATAAGCTTTATGACCTTAGTCTCGGAAAGTCTTTCTCCCGTAGGGTGACTGGGATCTTTTCCTGAATAAGATCAAACACAGTTGCGTAAGGACTAAAATAAGACCTCTTTCCCTAATATTTTCTAGGCAACGCCACATGTCCTCACTAAGATGGGGCTCATCGTCTGAAGAGGACTTGCATTTAAATTCTGTTTGCCGTAAACAGCAACCCCACCTCCTTTATTGTTCTGTCTGTCCTTCCTAAAAAATGCATATCCCTCTATGTTACACTCATCCCCACCTTTGTTATTTAGCCAGGTTTCCGTTATTGCTATAATATCATAATTAAGCTCTGCTGCATATAGCTCCAACTCACTTACCTTATTTTGGATACTTCTAGCATTAAGGCAAGCTATTTTTAATGTGTTACTCCTTCTACATTTAAATGTTTACTTAGAATTTACATTACTACGCATTTTTATTTCTACACAGTTGTTTGTTCCTCCATGTATAGATTTAAACCTGGCCTGTCCTAAACTCCCTGCTCCCCAATCCTAGACTAGCCTACTCGTACACCTCCCCAACACATTGGTACCCCTCCACTTCAGATACAACCCGTCATGGCGGAAAAGTTCCCATCTGTCCCAAAAGGAGTCCCAATGCCCTATAAACCTATACCTTTCTACCCTGTACCAAGATTTGAGCCATGCATTAATCCTTCTAATCTCCTCAGTCTTATCTGGACTGGCACATGCGCAGGCAGAACTTCAGAGAAGACTACCTTGTCAGTTCTGCTCCACAGCTTCGCACCTAACTCTTTGAATTTGGATCGCAGAACTGACAGACTGCTCTTATGTATGCCATTTGTTCCAACATAGACAATGACAACTGGATCCACCCCCCACTCTCCCTTGCAGGGAGGTCCCCCACCTGTGTACCCGGAAGGCAACACACTGTGTGAGAGTCTCTGTCTCTGGAGCACACCTATGCTTCAATTCCCCTAATAATTGAGTCCCCAACTATCACTACCTCTCTCTTTCTGGAAACTGGTTTTCGGATGGCTTGTTGGGGCTCCTCATCCCTGCCTACCACCTCAGAATCATCAGAGACACCGTCCACCTCGAAAGGATGTGGTAACGGTTTGACTCTACTAATTCTGGGTTTGATGCCCCCGGACAGCGTGTACCTTATGCCTAGTGACCATGACCCACCTATTTCTACCTGTCTGGTCTGGAATCTCCTTCCGCGCCACCTTGGGGGTGCACACTATCTCGCTAAAGGACACCTGGGCAAGGTCTGCCAATTCTCTACTACAATGCATTCCAGCCAACTCCTCCTCCAGTTCAGTGAGCCTGAGCTTGAGGTGCTGGATCAACAGGCATCTCCTGCAGATGTAGCCCTCATAGACAACTGGCTTTTCCAAACCATCATCTGAAAAGTCCAACATCCAACAGGCCTCATTATTAAAATTTGATTTAGGGTTAGTAAAACTGCCTTAACTTTTTTTTTGTCCTTAAAATTAAATGATTTAACTTAAATGGCAACATTAAGAACTGCTACAGCTATTTTACACCTTGTCCTCTTAATCTCCTGTACTGTTTTCCCTCTCAGCTGCCTGCTTTTTGTCCTTCTAGGAGGTTAACTTTACTTTTCTGTGTCTCTTCTCCTAACATTGCGCTTCTTCTTATTCCTTACTTAAAAGGTCTCCACTTGCGCTTTTTATATAATCCCTTATTAATGAACCCTTACGCTGTTGCCCGCTTAACTGTCCTACCTCTGGACCTCTAAGACTTGTTCAATCTAAAATAAACAAGTAAATAAAACATTACTACCTTTTCTGCTTCTACTGCCCTTTGTGCCTGATCGGGGTCTTAACGCTTGATGCTGACCTGTGTACGGCTGAACCTTCCACTTTATTGTTTTGAAGTCAGCCGTGGCCTTATATTTTTTTCTTTTAAAATAAGGAATCGATGTTATGATGTGGTTATTTACTTACAAATGCTGATATCAGTTACTGCTTCTTTTCTACCCTACCTCCTCGATGCTAGTTCAGATACAGATAACAAGAACAAATACACGTTCAAGTACAAGGCACTGTTCCAAGCGCACCTCCAAACACCCAGATACTTTTGCTCTTCTGTGGGTGAAAAAAAGCAAAAATGACCCTTCTAAAGGGAATGAAGCTTTAAAAATTCCCGCATGGTTCCTTAGCTGCAACCAAAACCAAAGTTTTTAAGAGCAAAATGTATTTTTTATTTTAACTCTCACACCACAGAAAATACCAAAAGCTTTCAGCTGTCTCTAGCGTTTGCAAAGTACATGTCAGCACGCCCCTTAAGCCTCAACACGTCACTCTCCTTCCGAGTCTGTTCAGATTGGGGGTTTAAGCTTTGCCAAGTTTGTCTTGTGTACTCTTCTGTATATAGGGTGGTCCAGATCTAATTATGCAATTTTCATTATGCTATAACTTATTAAGTTTATAACATTGAAAATCATCTGAAAAATCCCAGACCATCGAGAACTGATGACTAGGGATGCACCGATACCACTTTTTTGGAAAACGAGTACTTGCATTTCATAAAAACATGATTTAAATTTACAGGTAACAGCTTTAGTCATATAATTTAACAAAAAAGAACATTTATTTAAAATGAAAAGCATGTTGTATGCAACATATTACAGAATAAATAATTATAAAAAAAAATTTAAACAGTGACAGTGCAACTCAGGTATTTTTTTCAGTTTGTTGTAAACTCTGCCGCTTTGGACAACACAAGGGGCATTAATAAACATCTTTGCTATTTAGTGCACAATATTTGAATAAACTAACAACATCCACCAACATAGAGCTGTGGCAGTCAGTGCAACTGAGGTAGGTATTAACATCAAGTCTAAGACGACTCACTTAATGGAGCCTATTTAGAAAAAGTGAGTGGCAGGTTTTTTTTTAAGAAAAGTAGCTTTTCTGCATTATCAGCAGTCAGCCTGTTTCTGTTTTCATCTATAATGTGTGACACTGCGCTAAAAAGCCTTTCACTTTCCACACTGCTACATGGGGCTGAGAGGTATTTCTGGGCCATTTTAGCCAAAGTAGGGAACCTGATTTTGTTGACACCCCAGTACTTCAGAGGACTGTCTTCACGAGGGCTTGGGGCCTCTCCGAGGTATGTGTCGAGCTCAATGGCAGCACCTGCTGCCAGCGGCTGTGCTGCCTGGGGCTGCTCCTTAGCGATTTCTTCAAATACAGTGTCTAGACTGCTGCTAGTGCTGGCCTGGGCCTTGAGGAACAGTTTAGCAGGAGGTTCTGCAGCTTCTGCCCGACTCCCCTCTGCCTCAGCTCTGGACATCATCTGCAGCTCCTGCTTCAGGTGCAGCTTGGCCTCCGGAGCAGTGTTGTTGGAGAAGAAGCGATCTTTATACCTGAACAAAATTCATGAATCTATACTAATAAACGGCAAAGCCCTCACTCACTCACTCACTCTCACACTCTCACACTCTCACACTCTCTCTCTCTCTCTCTCTCCAACTTCCCGTGTAGGTAGAAGGCTGAAATTTGGCAGGCTCATTCCTTACAGCTTCCTTACAAAAGTTGGGCAGGTTTCATTTCGAAATTCTACGCGTAATGGTCATAACTGGAAGTTGTTTTTCTCCATTTACTGTAATGGAGTTCAGCTGGAGGGGCGGAGTTTCGTATGACATCATCACGCGTCTCACGTAATCACGCATTACGTAGAAAGCCAGGAAGAGCTACAAAACGCACTTTAGAAAACATGCATTATATAATTAAGAAGGCAGCGAAACAATTAGAAGCGAGCGAGTGACATATAAAACCATATTCAGCGGCTCACGTGAACTGACGCAGTGCGCAGACAAAAAGTAACAGTTCCAAAGAGTGCTGAACAAAAACCGAATTACACTGCTACGCTCAAATAGATAAACCACACGCAGTGGCGCGATAGTAAAGCATTCGCCTGTAGCGCCCACGTCCGAGGTTCGATTCCCGAGAGGGGATGCA
>JANRMT010062815.1:15347320-15360609 GCA_026402145.1 Polypterus bichir lapradei | reverse complement strand
CGGTGAGATAGTCAGGGAGTTCATGCTCGGACACATACACCCCCAGCACTCGCTTTTGCTTACTGAGGGACTGGAGCATGTAATACGTGCTGTTCCAGCACGTCTGTACGTCCTGCTGCAGTCTCTTTATTGGATGGTTGAGCTGTCCCTGAATGTCCTCGAGGCAGGAGTAGGCTAAGGCAGAATGTTTAAAATGCCCAACTATTTTCCGCCCCACTGCTATAGCATCAGCTATGCTCCTCTGTGCTAATAAGCCCTCGTGAACAGCCAGTTGGAGCGTGTGCGCGACACACGGCAGACTTGGGAGCCCTGCGTCATTCATGGCTTTAATCATGTTTTTGGCATTGTCACGAAGCACAACATGTACTGATGTTTTAGGTATACCCCATGTCTGGAGCATTTCCTCAAACACATGCGCTATAGCCTGGCTGGTGTGCGAGCCGCGGAATTGTTTTGCATGTAATATGGCTCGTTGCGGCGTGAAACTCTCGTCTATCCACTGGGAGGTTAGGCTAATTAGCGACACGGGGCTAACACTGCTTGTCCAAATATCCGTGGTGAAACTAAATGCAGAGGAGGCTTGCAGTAGGCTGTGGATATATTTTTTCACGGAGTCGTGTAGTTTAGGCAGCTCCGTGTCAGTCATGTAGCGGCAGCTTGGGACATCATATCTGGGCTCCAGAACATGGAGGAGACGCAGGAATCCCAGATTTTCTACCTCCGAGAGTGGCTGGTCACTCAATGCAATGTACTCGATAATTGCCTGTTTCATTTTTACAGCACGTGGATTGTCTCTGGACATTTTCTCTCGTCTTGCAAGAGTTTGCTGCAGCGTGGGTTGTGTTGGTTTAGAAGCGTGGGTAAACTCTTTGTACTCATTGTCGTGTTGGGATTTTAGGTGCTTGATTAAATTACTTGTGTTAAATGCGCTACCTTTTGAGCCTCCTCTGGACAATTTCGCTGAGCACAATTTGCAGTCCGCCTTTGTTTTGTCGTCTTCATTCACTTTGAAATAGTTCCACATGGCTGACATGTCTCGCCTCGCCTTCTCCCCGCTCTGAGCTGCAGCCGGGGCCTGGGGGCAGGCACTCGGCGCCTGTGATTAACCCCTTACACGCCGCTCAAATATAGACATTTCTCAGACCGTGGTATCAGTCCCCGGTATCGGGGGACTTTTAACAAGTACGAGTACTTTAGAAAATGTGGTATCGAGGCCGATACCAGATACCAGTATCGGTATCTGTGCATCCCTACTGATGACATGAAGAATCATCTTCGCATCGAACTGGAATCATCCCCGCATAAATCAAAGTCATCCAGACGATCTGGATCTGCATAATTAGTTCTGGACCACCCTGTATAATTTTCATTGACAAGGCACAAAGGTGCAGTCAAAGATCAGAGACTATTCATTTTGGGAACCTAAGCATTAATCTTGGTTGGTTGCTTCATACTGTGTTTTAGGGGCACACTGGAATTGTTTGCAGCTGAATGTGATGCATTTGGTAATGAGAATTATTACCTCCAAATCTGATGTCATAGTCTTCTTCCAGAGAGATTGGCTTCTTCTCTTTAGCTAAAGCGTGAGTACTTTAGGGTCCTGTTGTAACATACTTACCATCTATTGTGACTGTCAAGACCTTAATTTTTAATTTCCTGGTTTTTGAATGTTTTGCTCATGTCACTCAACTTTTCTTTTTGTTTTTATTTTGGCTTTGTTGATAGATCTGGTGACTCTTGGTTTTGACCTCGACTATTTTTTTAATTTTGTTTATCTCCTGGTCCTTTTCATAAAACATAAACTTTCTCTCTTTGAGCCAGTAAGTTGTGATTGGAAATGCTTTGTGTTCAGGGCAGAAGAATTTCACTGCCTGATTGCCAGAATCATAAAAAAAATCAAAACACACCCACACAGGCATTTGTTATTACCACTTTTATTCCATTATGGAGTTAACTTGGAAATAGATTTGTGCCTGCTTTAACGCGCATTGACATGACCGATCAGGTGCGAGTTGTAATCGTTTAACTTGTAGATGGCGAGAGTAACCACTTTTTAATACCATGTCTACACAGTCTTAATAAAGGATGAAAGGCTTGCTTTTATTCTCTGATTGTACATTGTCCAAGCAGTCATCCATTTTCTAACTGATGTATTCAGTTCAGGATCACAGGAGAAACATTGCACGCACACAGAGGGATGTGGGAGGAAACAGCACACCAGCTCTAACAACAGTTATAGCAAGTAAAATCTGAGGCAAATTTTAAGCAAAGTGGCTGCCTGACTTGTGTACACCAGCAGTGAAATGAGCTGCTCCATTTATTAATACCAATATGAAAATTTATTTAGTGCTTCAGTGATTTGAAGCACAAAGCAAGTCTCTCTAGTAATATGACATTAACTGTGTTAACAGAAATGCATTGCAGAGATGTGCAGTTATAGCAATATGAGCAAAATAAAATTTGTGTCAGTTGTTTGATTTTTTTGAAGACAAACTAATGTTCATGAGTGTAACTCCTAAAATACCACAAGGTAGCAAAAGCACATACAGTATGTCATAAATTTGAATGGTATGTTGGCAATTATTTGATTACAGTTAACATCGGTCTAGTACATGTTCTGATTCTGGATTAGTACACAAGCTAATCAATAACTAAAATTTCACTCATACTGTATAACAGAGGCTGTTTTACAAGAGTTCTTGGATAATAGATTAATATAAAACTGACAAATCTGATTTCATACAGGAAGTCTCGAAGTTGGAAAAAATATGTTTTAAAAAAAAAAAAGTGGACAGTGTGAAAGATCAGACTCGACACTCTTAAAAAGGTTTGGGGCAGCCACCCGTATATTATCCCTGGCTGCAATGGGTTGATTTGTTTGACAAAAGTGTCTTGGTTGGAGCCCAGTCATGAACTGACTTAGGTTTGGAAAGATGGCGGTTTTAAGGAGGAAGACCGGAAGTGACGTCGGGGAACCAGAAGTGACGTCAGCCTAGGCACCGGAACCGGAAGCAACATCATCATCTTAGGCGCCAGATCCGGAAGTGTCGTCTTTAAGGATGGGTCAGACAGGTTTTCCCACGGCTGGTCTGCTAAGACAACTGGAGAAGGTTTAGTGCACCTCGCCACCCCCTGGCCTGGCGTGGAATTACCTTCACTTGGACCATACATTCTCCTCCAACTCACACGTGCGTGACAACAGATTTAGTCAATTGAAGCACCACAAGTTTGTGACATTTGAAATTTGAATGAATTTGGGTAATTTGTTAAATGTTATTCATTAGTAAGGTTTTTTTCTTTCTCTAACTAATGGTGTAAATGCAAATCTTAAATTAGCAAGTGTTACAACCCTAATGGAGTGTTTCTCTGACTAATTATATTTTAAAAGCATAAACCTTGTTTGTATAAAAACAGCTTTAAAGACCATATTTAAATGAAAATATCTTGTAATTCACACATTTAACAGTACAAATACAATAGTTTCAAGCAGTATTTTTTAATACTGGAGAGAAAAATTCAGTGAATAAAATTAGAACGTGCACATTGTGAAGTAGTATCAGGTACTCCCCCCCAGAGATGTAACATCTTCTCAATTTGCTGTTACATTCCCATTCTATTACAAATATAATTGTATTATAATTTGACACTTATGAATATCAATATAAGTTAACTTACATGATAGCTGGGCATCTATTTGAACGGTATACCACTGTTTTAATGCTGCTGTTGCTAGTAGTAATTATATGCATTAGATTCTATTTCAGAAAAGGCACAACAACTTGAAAAATGGAGGTAGTTTTAATTATTGAATGAATGGGATTTCTATTTTTGCCATGGTATCAAACATATCGAGTATCATAAAACTTCATTGGTGTTGTGACATTTCTAGTGAAATTCTTAGTTGCAAATCAACATGCATCACATCGCTATCTTTCTGATGTCATGGTGACTGAAGTATAACAACATTACCTCAAATCTTCCTTACCTGAAAAGTCTCAGAACACAATTTTACAACTCTGTCCACCATTAAAAGACATACAGTATGTTATAAACACACACACGTTCCATTTGGTTATCCCTAACTCATTCTGGTTGCAATGGTCACATGTGGACCATGTTTATACCAGTACTCATTTCATTATGTTATTGGTATACTGTGTAAATTCACACATCACATAATCAAACTTTATTATGAAATTCGGAGAACCAAGTGCTGTTATTCCACTTTCCCAGCTGCACTAAGTAGAATCAATATTGGAATGTATATAATTTTACACACTTAATCCTCCTATAAGGAAGGTTTTTCTACCATAAGCAGATGCAGGACACAACCAAGTGCATATAAGAAGCACACATTACACTTCTAATTTTTAATTTCTCATATCATCACAGGAGCTAATTTCTGTAGGCATTTAAGCCTAGAGAGCACTAATGACCTATTATATTAGCAGGTTATAGTTTGTTTAATTATTACATTGTGATGCTCTATATCTTTGCCCTATTTTTAGAACTGTGCAAAAGAGTTTTCTTGTTTATAGAATTTTGCCAGACATAATGCCACTTAGGTACTTGATAACCAGTAGCTAACTGTAGATAACAGCAAATAAGAACTTGGATTTGATTGGTTGTTACCAGGCAAACTAGATGATGTAAACTAGTAGTAAGTAGGGGTGGGCGGTATGACCAAAATTCTATATCACGGTATTTTACTAAATTATCCTGGTTTCATGGTATTAACGGTGTTTTTTTTCCATGCATGAGTGGATGTTAACCACATTTTCCACTGCAATTATTGCAGTAGAATCACATTGCATGACAGATGCAGTCAAAATATAGAACCTTTTTATTGAACAAATTTTGCAAAAACTTAAACTATAATTTGGACAACATATTTTCAACCATCCAAAGAGGCATTTAGACTTAATGGAATATCCAGAGGTGCTTGTCAAAAGTTGTATTCCACTGAACATGTCTTAGAAAAGGAATAAATAGTAAATATTTTTTGTAAACCAACTACACTTTCTGTTAATGTTAACAGTCTCTGTCCACTGACACGTTAAAGTGACTTTTTAAACAATTTTACCATCATTAAACTGCATAATATTTAAACTAATAAATAATGACAAATAAATAATAGTGCAACTTCCAGTAATAATACTATTACTTCAAAACTTCAAGCCCAGGTACCTTACACAATATTCACCAAAATAAAATAAAACAAGTGCAACTTGGTGATGACATCTTTACCAACTGAACCGTCATTAAGGCAAATTGCATTAATATGGACCTTGCTTCAAGCTAAGCTGTATACATAAATAATAAAACTGCAACTTGCATTTATAATGCTATTTGTGGTATAGTGGGTCCGTGGCTTTAAAAAAAAAAAGAAAAAAGGTCTGTTTTTAAATCAAGTTTGCCATGTCTGTCTCCGTGGGTGCGATTGCATGACTGATGAGGTGATTAGGGCAAGTCGCACCACATCGTTCTCTGTTGATTCATTGGCTTACTGCAGCATGTGAATAAGGCGCTGCGCCGACGGAGATGTATATTTATGGGCCGGCAGGATAGGGGGAAGCAAAAAAGAAAGGATAGAACACAAGGAGGTTAAAGAAGGGAAAAGGCAGCGATGGGAGATGATCCAGACACCAGGAAGGTGAAGGCAGCATGAGCTGGGGCGATCTAGGGGCTGGTTCATCCCACTGACTAAGCGTGTAGAGGACATCTGAGGAGTGTCTGAGTGAGCGTGAAGGAAAATGGAAGGTGTGCCGATCTTAGACGGTCTGGCTGCGCAGTGTGGCGATAGCCAAGACAGGAGTTGGCAGAAAGCAGTTCGTGCTGCAAAGGCTCTGCCAGCAACGCCTGTAAAGGGTGAGCACTGGGAGACAGAAGGTAGTGTGCTGCGATCGGGCGAGGAGAGAGACTGCATTTTAACCTCTATTTTAACGGATTTATTTATTATGGATTTTATCCCCACGTTTCACTGGTTCTATGGATTTGCTATTTATTTGGGTACTGTATTTTTCTGAACAATGCACAATGGACACTTTTGGTTTTAGTTTTGCATGTTTTTAACAAAAGCACTTGCGCACTTTCCACCATCCCCTGACTTAAATGAGATTTCTCAGCTCACCTTGGTCATAACTATCGACGATGTTGGTTCAACAGATTCCCATGTGGGAAGAGGGAGTCTGTAGGGAACCGGCATCGTCACACTATTACACAGTAACCAGGTACATTACACAGTATTGAAAAAAAAATAAAACAAGTACAACTTGGCTTGTAGTATTATCCAGTAGTATAGAAACAGTATTCACACATTTGAACATAATCGTCCGCTTCTGAACTTTTAAAACCAAAGTATCTTTAGACAACAGACACAGCACCTTTTTTCGTCAAAAGTTCTTCTGTGTCATCATGTTCAACTTTATCGTCTGCTACAGCTTCCGTTTAGGATTGTTCTCTGTCCATTTTCACTGATCAATACCTCCACTAATGCATGTACTCTGCTGCATTCCTGTTTAGCTGTGCAGCAGTGAAAAAGGTCCCCCCTTAAACAGTTTCCCGCTGCGCCACATTACGAACGTTGTTTACGCTATTTAAACCGGTGTTCCAGTATAAGAAAAATCCATATCATAACAAAAATAAAAAATGTTTTTTGGTATGAACCGGTATACCACCCAGCACTAGTAGTAAGCAATGTACAAAAATTAAGATATTTGAAGACTGAGGATTTGTGGAGAGGGAAGGCAAATATGGGTGTGCAGGACAGACAAGTTTCCATTTATGATTTCTCACATTATGCATTAAACTACAGTGAACAGCTTTTGCTACTTTTTGTTTTGCTTGGATAGGCTTCAGTAAACAGTAATTATACTGTAACATTTTACCTACAAATCTGAACTGCTACTCACAGATGTTTCTTGAGAGAAATGGGCATGGGACTCTGCAATTTGTATGTGTCTGCTTGTGTATAAATGTATATACGATATTTATTTTTTCCAAGTATTCAGACCTCAAAAAACGTATTTGCATTTCAAAAATGTGCTGCTGTTTGGTATGAAGAATCTTGTATGTATCTATACATAATAGAAAACAAAATGTACCCTCTGTTGAGTGGGTTGCTAGAAAGCGTGAAGTTGGTTTGAGTACTCTCAAATCAATTAATTAAGACAATTGATCAATTTTAGTGAGTTTTGGCACGTTTCAGGCTTTATTTTTGCAATTAAGCACTATTATATCAGTTTTTGTTTATTATTACAAACAACATACCTTTAATTCCATCTGATTTTTGTATAAGCTGTATACACTTTGATTTAATTAGAATATTGACAAGTTCTCCCATTCATTTTACAGATTATTTTTGCAACCTCCTGCACATTTACAGCTGTATTATTTAGACAAACTTCCAGTTTATTAAACAGATATCAATTACAGTTTTTTAAAAATTTCATCCTTTGAACTGCATTTTAATCTGATCAGAAAAATTGGACTTTTTCAATAGTAATGCTGTATTTGAGATTTTGATATGCATAATCAATCATACTGAAACAATGGTTTTTAATATAATCTTAAAATCACTGAACTTAAGATACCTTGGCAAGTTGGTAGTTGACTGGGCTACGTGAGCTCTTTAATTAGGGCTGCAAACTCTAACTCCAAACATTGGGATGTTTGGGCTAACAAATGATGCTTTTGATGACACTTTGTGAATGATGCCACAATTCACCTTGCTTTCTCTTACCGTTATTTAGAAAATTCCTTTGGGTCTGACAACAGTGTATGTTAATCTCAAAGTAAATATTTTATGTTCACTGCAAACGTGTAATGTGTTAACTACATTTTAACTGAATATCTCAAATTTCTTAAATAAGTAGAATTCAATCTTACAAGGCTTATGTAGTAATAGCCAACTACTTAACTGCCTTAAATCTAAAAAAAATATATTTTCACAAGAACAAAAGTCTGGTATGGACAAAAAAACAAACATACTTATATTTTACTGAGCAGACTTTTTATTAGGTGGCATGATAGCATATTAGTTATTAGTTTTTGGTTATTTATGAATAGATATCTCTATGTGTTGTTAAACTGAAACTGAATTCTGTTAGCATTCATATTAGCATAACACCCATACTTTGGCCACTTTTAGCTGTGGTAATTCACTGTTATACAGGGTGGCATGGGGAAATGGGACATTTTTCATTTGACGTTCAATGCACAACTAAACACATTACAAAATACTTTTAATGATAAAATGTATTTTACAGGATATGCAATTAGTGATGTTAATCAATATTCATTCAATATTCATTTTTTCAAGAAAAAATCATGAAGGTGTTATCCATTTCTCCGTACATATTCTGACAGCCTGTTGTGGAAATTCTGCAATGTTCGACGTAACATATCAAGAGGAATAATAGTGATTTCCTCTTTAATCCTCCTTTTTAGTTTAGCAATGGTTGCAGGAAGTGCAGTACACTTAGCTTTTAAGATGTCCAGATGTCCCCACAGAAAAAAATCCCAGTGAGATCTGGGGGATCTCTGAGGCCATGCAATGTCACCGTTGTGTGATATGACGTGCCTTCCAAACAGTCGTCGAATAACTGCCATCGACATGTTTTCGATATCACATGAGCAGACAGGACATGGTCATTACATCCTAACTGGTAATGACGGCGAAATTCCCTTTGCGCAGCAGTCACACTATCACCATTCTTATAAAAGGCTTTCACAGCGAACGCTTCTTGTGGACCACTCCACTGCTCCATTGTAACTAATGGCAAGGGGTTCTAAAAAAGGTCATATTAGTCCTAAACAACTGCCGACGCCCCAGGGTCACCAGTTCCGAGTTCCAAAATTTCCCGTTTCCCTGCGTTACCCTGTATAAGTCAATTACACATACTATTTAAACGTACATCTGACTGTTGTTACAAGTCATGGAAGAACATAACTGCTACAGAAACAGAATTGCACAAGCAAAAATAGGGTAATAGGCGCTCCACCCACTGATGGCTCCACCTACTGAAGCTTACAGAAATATATTCTTATTATTTCGAGTTTTCTAATATGTTGCAGGAAATTTTAAATAACTAGAGTCTTGAGACATGGTTATATATGTATATATGAAATCCAGGCTGTCCTTTATTTGCAAGTACAGGTATATACAGGCATGTACAAGAAATCTAACAGAAAAGCTTCCTTTTATCAGTTAGGTTACATTAGTTACATAACACATTTAAATCTATTTTAATTATAACCATTTGGTTTTAAATAAATGGCATACTTCAGAAACACACCTCTGAATTAAGTATTATGTAAAGTCCTAGATTTAATTATAACCAGTTGGTTTTAAATAAATGGTATACTCCAGAAACACACCTCTGAATTAAGTATTATGTAAAGTCCCAAACTAGTTAAACATATTAAAAGTACCAAGTATAAGAAATAATGCTTCTCATATCTAGGCTGTTCTCACAGAACAAAACACAAATATGACCTCATTTTCTAATCTAAAATGTGATGGAATAAATGAATTCAAGATGTTCTAGTTTAGTAGGCAGGCAGTTTCAAGCACTTTTTTTCTTTTACCTTACAATTATCACAAAAATGCCTCATAAATGTGAAAGCATGTTTTCTTAAATTGAGACATTTGCTGCTTTAAAGTGGATGTATGTGGTAGGTTTTAAGGCTTTTACATTCACTTATTCACCAATGTACCCTTTAGTGCCATTGCATTGTTTAAGAATAGGAAAGGCATTTTTAAAACTTAAAATTGTGTTCTAAATTGAAGCATTTTTTATGTGTGTCAAGTAGAGCTGGGCGGTATGACCAAAATTCTATATCGAGGTATTTTTCAAAATTATACCGGTTTCATGGTATTTGACGGTATTTTTTTCCCATGCATGAATAGATGTTAACCACATTCTCCACTGCAGTAGACTGGCTAAGAATAACCTATTCCATTGTCATGAGAATTGTACATTGTACAAAAAACATTTTAATGTGCACACAAGTATTAATACAGGTTTGTATGACCCCATAAAGTGATAGTTTTCAAGGGGGTGGCACTAATAAAGAGAAGAAATCACATTGCATGACAGTTGCAGTCAAAACATAGAACCATTTTATTGAACAAATTTTGCAAACAACTTAAACTATAATTTTGACTACATATTTTAAACCATCCAAAGAGGCATTTACACTTAGTAAAATATCCAGAGGTGCGTGTCAAAAGTTGTATTGCACTGAACCTTAGAAAAGGAATAAATAATCAATATTTTTTGTAAACTAACTACACTTTCTGTTAACACAAGAATTACCAGAGCCTACGAGAGAACTCGTAAATCTGGCCCACCTTAAATCCTTACTCACCTCTCCTTCAGCGTCTTTTGTCCTGTAAATGTGTCGATAAGCAGCCTGCTATCCCATCCCCCGTCCACTGCCGCAGTTTAATTCGCAAAGAGGTTTCTCAGTGCTCAGTGTTTATCTTTGAGTGAAGTGCTGGAGCTTTATAGGGTAAAAAAATACATCGTCATTTGGAATACATACATTTCATGTGTGTTCAGTGTCATGAAGAAACTATTTAAAAACGTTAACACAGAAACGTTTTTCACGTTTTAGTAATAATTGACAAAATGTAGACATGAAATGTTTAATGTTTGAAGCCTGAAATACAAATATGAAATAAACTCTTTCACAAAAGGTACAAGTATAACAAAACAAGTGCACTTTTATTCAAGAATTTAACCGAAGAAAAAAGAAAGCTGGTTACGGTAGGCGGTTGATATGACAGCTTGCGTGGTGCAATGCTAAGAACTGCTGCCTTCCAACAATCGAGAGGTTGCGGTTTCGATATCAGCTGCTTCCCAAATTTACCATTTTGAGTAGTGAGCTGCTCTTATTGTTTATATCATACAATAAAAACATACATTTGATTTGCATCTGTCAATTTATAGTACTTGTCAAAGTTTTTTTTTTTCAGTTTTATTCTCTCACTCACGTTCAAGCTTCCACCAAATCTGACGCCGTTTTCAGGTAAAGACGTGGTATAACAAACCAAACTTGTTTTGTTACACCACCTCTTTATTTGAAAACCGTGTCAGATCTTGTATGCAAACGAGACTGGGAAAACTGTGGATGTGGATGTGAGTGGTTTTCGTGACTGAGAATGACTGTGGATGTGAATTTTTTTTATTCAGTTTTATTCTTGAGTGTTCCTGCTCACACTGAATTAGTATGCACCTTCTGATCCATGATGTCAAAGCCACGCTGACTAAAAAAGAGAGACTTAGGTATTTATGACATTTGGAATAATTCATTTTATGACCTGTATTGTACATTTCGGAATGTTGGCCAGTGTTCTCATGTTGCTGCGTGTTGGTATTTATTTTGAACCCCAGGAGATGCAGAGGACAGAATAGTACAGAGAGGTCAGTTCCGCGCTATATACAGTCATCAGATTCAAATGTTAACAGTTCCCACACATACCCTAGGACCGCCCTTCCTACATTTACGACATGTGTATAAGGTGTGAAGCCTGAATCCAAATATGCCCAAAATGTGATGATTTTATACAGCACAAAACCGAACTCTCTGTACTTTTCTGTCCTCTGCATCTTCAGGAGTTTGTTATACCACGTCTTTATCTGAAAACAGTGTCAGATCGGGGGTTTGGGGGGGCAGGGAGGTGTTGTGGGAGCGTGAACGTGAGTGAGAGAATAAAACTTAAAAAAAAAAAAAGATGCTAACTTTGACAAGCACTATAAATTTACTGCGGCTGTTACAGACGCAAATCAAATGTATGTTTTTATTGTATAATATTAACAATAAGAGCAGCTCTCTACTCAAAACGGTAAACTTGGGAAGCTGCCAGCATCCACCCCAGAAGCTCTTGATTGGAAGGCAGCAGTTCTTAGCATTGCACCACGCAAGCTGTCATATAAACCGCCTAGCATAACTTGCTTTCTTTTTTCTTTGGTTAAATTCTTGAATAAAAGTGCACTTGTTTTGTTATACTTGTACCTTTTGTGAAAGTGTTTATTTCATATTTGTATTTCAGGCTTCAAACATTATACATTTCATGTCTACATTTTGTTAATTATTACTAAAACATTTCTGTGTTAACAACGTTTTTACATAGATTGTTGATGACCCTGAACACACATGAAATGTATGTATTCCAAATGACGATGTACTTTTTTTACCCTATAAAGCTCCAGCACTTCAGTTGAAGATAAACACTGAGCACTGAGAAACTTCATTGTGAATTGAACTGCGGCAGTGGGTGGGGGGATGGGATAGCAGGCTGCTTACTGCTTGCTGCTTATCGACACATTTACAGGACAAAAGACGCTGACAGAGAGGTGAGAAAGGATTTAAGGTGGGCCGGATTTATGAGTTTTCTCATAGGCTCTGGTAAATCTACTGTTAATGTTAACAATCTCTGTCCACTGCCACGTTAAAGTGACTTTTTAAGCAACTTTACCATCATTAAACTGCATAATATTTAAACTAATCAATAATAACAATAAAAACATAATAGTGCCACTTCCAGTAATAATACAATTACTTCAAGGCTTCAAGCCCAGGTACATTACACAGTATTCGCCAAATAAAAATAAAATAAAATAAAACAAGTGCAACTTGGTGATGATATCTTTACCAACTGAACCATCATTAAGGCAAATTGCATTAATAATAATTAGGACCGTGCTTCAAGCTAAGCTATATGCATAAATAATAAAACTGCAACTTGCATTTATAATGCTATTTGTGGTATAGCGGGTCCGCAGCTTCAAAAAAAAATATGGGCAGTTTTTAAATCCATTTAGCCGTGTTCGTCTCCGTGGGCGTGATTGCACGACCGCAGGGAGTTGAAGAAGTAATTGGGGTGAGTCGTTCTCAATTGCTTCATCAGCTTCCTAAGGCGTGTGATTAAGGTGCAGTGTCCACGGAGACATACAGTGGGTACAGAAAGTATTCAGACCCCCTTCAGTTTTTCACTCTTTGTTATATTGCAGCCATTTGCTAAAATCATTTAAATTCATTTTTTTCCTCATTAATGTACACACAGCACCCCATATTGACAGACAAAAAAAAGAATTTTTGAAATTGTTGCAGATTTATTAAAAAAGAAAAACTGAAATATCACATGGTCCTAAGTATTCAGACCCTTTGCTGTGACACTCATATATTTATATTTATGTGGAGTTTACATGTTCATCCTTGAGATCACCTTCATTTGAGTCCAGCTGTGTTTGATTATACTGATTGGACTTGATTAGGAAAGC
>JANRMT010062815.1:15294526-15341190 GCA_026402145.1 Polypterus bichir lapradei | reverse complement strand
ACACAGGGCACAAGGCAGGAACCAATCCTGGGCAGGGTGCCAACCCACCGCAGGACACACACAAATACACCCACTAGGGCCAATTTAGAAATGCCAATCCACCTAACCTGCATGTCTTTGGACTGTGGGAGAAAACCGAAGCGCCCGGAGGAAACCCACGTAGACACGGGGAGAACATGCAAACTCCATGCAGGGAGGACCCAGGAAGCGAACCCAGGTCTCCTAACTGCGAGGCAGCAGCGCTACCACTGCGCCACCGTGCCGCCCATATAGATATATATAACTTCGACTTAAAAGGATAATTTCTGTGTTCTTTAAGTTCACCTTTTGAAAAGATGTTAATTTGTTATTTCAATTTATAATGAAATTACTTAAGAATGAATTACAGATTAACATAAATATTATATATGTTTGAACTCTGATTTTATTTGTTTATAACGATGACTCCACGGTAATTATTTGTGTGTGGCAGATTTATTTATTTTGTTTTTTCATTTACATCTCACTGTTCATTTCTTACTTTAGATTTTAATATACTTTGAAATCTTCTAACCCTTTCACTGGCTGCTAAAATGCTAAAAACTGTGATATTCTTCTACAGCTACCTTTTCCATTTGTAATTTGCTTAATTATCATTGAAGAGATATTCTACTGTGCTTAGTGTAACCTTTCCCCTTAAATTCTGTTTCTATTCATTGAGTTGTCATTTTTATGTGGGATATTAAAATGTGGCTATTCATTTATATCTAAAGCAACATTAACATTGTTATTAGATTTATTGAGTTATGTTTGATTAGATAGAGAAATGCTTCATTTTTAAGATTAGTAGCAACTGGATTAGCAAGTGTTTCTTTATTGAGCTTGTTTTTCTATCTGTATAGTTTAAAAATAAAAAAAAAAAAAATTACAGGCTACCTCTTACAACAACATGTTATATCCCCTTCTACACATACAACCAGTCTAAGAAATTAATGATTTATTTGCTGTGTGAAAATCATATATGAGCAAAGCTGGAGTCAGGAATTCTTTCATTGATTTACACATACGAAGATAATTTATTATATTGTTCTCACTTGTTAGTTCTGACTCAGATGCAGAAGGCCCCAGTAAAACAGGCTGGCGAGCAGCAAATTGTCAAGAGCTTTTTCAATATCCAATATGTTTTTTAAATGCTTAATTTTCACAAATCACAAAACGCTTTATTTGAATAGCCCTATTCTAATTCAGTGGGTAAGTGATGTTATATACTATTTGAAACTGGAAAAAATCAAATTCTCACTTAGAGGATCTGTGCAGAACTTTTTCAGAACCTGGCAGGATCTGATCAATAGCATTTTAGAATAAGCATTTAAAGCACTGAGGATTTCCCCAGTTATCATTATTCACTTATTAATTCATCTATTTACTTATTTTTACTAGCTTTAAGTTTTACTCTGCTGGCTTAGCTCTCTTTTCTCAGGGGTGGGGGTTGATTTGTTTTCGACCTTAAGTTTGTAAAAATTGATTTATTTGTATGGAATGACGTGTGATTTTAATAAAATAAAAAAAAATGAATAGTAAGTATTGAAAAACTGAAAATATCAAAGCTCAATATGCAAGCATCATCATGTATATGTTACTACATTTTTAATGATATCAAAAGTTCTTAGTTTCTTTTGCCTCTTGCTGCCTTTGGTGGTTTAAAATTCTTTTGACTAATAATAGCAATATGGAAGTCACTGTAAGGGCCACATCCGGTGGTTCATATTTGTTTCGGGTGTATGTTTATTTCTGAAGTCTAATAATTTGCAGACATTTTTCAATAACTGGTCTATAAAAAAAACAAAAACCATTAGGCTAGTCACAGACTTGTGTTTGTGGTAATGTGCCTCACTGGCATTACCAGCAGTTAAATTAAGTTAGTTTTGTGTCCTCTGCAGTGTTGAGACAGAGACAGTGGTTTTGGGAAAAAAAGAACAAATAAAGTATAAAGAAATAAAGCTTGCCCTTTTGTCCGTTTAGAAAGTGCAGAGGGACATCTTTGCTGATGATATGAGTGTTGCAGTGGGTTTTGTGTGAGAGTGGAAAGAGGATTCTGCCATTGTCTGGCCGGGATGGCATTGTATGTCTCCCACTCGTGCATGTGCCTCCCACGACCTCATAATGCTGGAAGAGTAAGGGCCGGTTTATAGTTCACGCTCAGAACACATACACACACGTATCATGGCTGCCACACTTTCCCAACGTTCATTTGACGCGTCCTCTGAGCACATCCACAGAAATTAAAGTGGCACATGCATGAATTGCAGCACCAGCAAAAAATTGGGGGGCGCAGTGAGATCAAGTCAGAACGTTATGTCATATTCTCTGTCTACAAATGCATTCATGGTGCTTTTATATTCAAGCATTGCATATTCTTTTTATATATATATATATATATATATATATATATATATATATATAATATAAATATATATAATCACACATGTTTATTTTGTTTCTTCACTGCACACAGCACAATGCACCATAAACAACTCACACTTACTCAGTCCTTTACTTTTACTCTTTCTTCTGCCGCCTCCACTCCCTCCTTCGCAAGCTCTCTCTTCTTCCTCCTGACTCTGGCTCTCCGAATGGAATGAGGCGGCCCCTTTTAAGTTGCACCCGAATGTGCTCCAGTTGCTGCCTGATGACCTTCCTGCAGCACTTCCTAGTGCTGGTGGTGGCCACGGCCTCCGATAGGGTTGAGCTTCCAAGCTCCATGGCCCCCATGCAATTCAGGGGGGCTGCCCTCTTGCGTTCCTGGGCATATGCTACCTCTCTAGCAGTAGCGTTTGCAGGCGCATGCGTTGCATCAAGTGAAGTATAAACCTAGCCTTAAAAATGGCTCGGTTCATCTTAGTTTCGGCCAGCTGCAGCTTACAGAGTGATCCAGTATCAGTAGGTGGCTGGGTGATAGCGCAGGTGTAGAAAAAAAGGGCTTACTTTTAGTTTTGAGAGAAGCACAGTTCATGTTTAAAATGCTGGCACAGCTACGCATGCGCGCATGCTGGCTGCTACCATTTTAATATAAATTTTGCAGGGCTAGAGACGGCGCTCTTCAGAGATGTGTACACGTCATCACGTGCATGTAGGAGGATTACGTTCGACAGCTTAATTGGTCAGCACAATGGCACTGAATACAAAAGAGATTTTCTGGCCTGTAGAGGGGGGTCTTCTGGCTAGACCGTGCAAAGAGACAGGTACTTGGTAGAGCATTGTTTTGTATTTGCCAAGCACTGCGGGTTGTGTCTTGATTTTTGTAAATACCTTTCTTCTTATATAAATTTTGGTAAATATCTGGATTAGCTTTGGTGGAGGTATTTATAGAGTTGTGGTTGATGGCGAACTGTTTATTTTTGTATATATACATTTTTCTTTTTCTACATTTTTAATATTTTTGGTGGTAAACCATGTTCTGTTCATTGTTTAGAGGAGCAGCTTCCTGACTTGGATTACTGTGGAGGAGGATGGCTTAATTTTTTGTTTTTGTGTATGTGTGGGTTTCACTAGTTTTTGTGCATTTTTCTTTTTCATTTGGGACTTTCATTCAGTACATAATTGTAAACTCTGCATATAATCATCATTTTTGGACTCCATTTCATAACTGTTTTTGTGTGTCCTTTGCGGTATTGGACTGTATGTTTAAATAAATATTCCACAGGACATTTTTTTATTTTTAATTTTTCTTCATGTGCACCTGTAAATAAAACCTCACTTTGTTTTTGCAAAGCTTAATTCTTTTTTGTCTGTGTCTCCCAGTCTTACACAACAATCCTGGTCATGCTTGGTCCTGTATACTAGACATCTAGAGTGTTGTCTTGTGTCCCCCAATTCCCACTACATGGGGTGTCACAGTGCTCAATTCCATTAATAGTAACACACATATTACAGCTGGGCCTAATAGTTTTATGGCTTTGTTCACACATTAGAAGACCAGGATACATTTCTTAAAAAGTCCTAAACTATGTATTTTCCTAAAAAGGTCAGAAATTAGTTGTTCCATGAACAATGTGACTCCTGCTTTGGGATTTTTGGCATATGGTGTGGATTTCTGGCTGTTATGAGTTAGGCAAGCCTAGCAGAAAATAGAATAGCTTTGGCATCACTATATAGTTAAGATATTGATATGTTTTCTGCTAATTAAAAATAATGATTATGCATTACATGTTCTGTATTAGGTGTTATTGTTTTACTTTTAGTTTGCTTTTGCTTGACGTGAGCAACAAACAATATGTATAGTAGAAGCAGGTGCCCACTCACTGTGCTGCTTTGTATCGAAGATGATTGAATATACCATGACCTAACCAAACAGTATAATATCAATATTATTATAAAGCAACATTAATAAAAACACAGTAAGACTGATAGTAGCAAAAATAGGAAATATAGGCTGGGGAAAAAAGCCAGTTTCATAGGCTAAAGGGTTTTGGAAATGATAAGACATTTTTCTCTTTACAAAGTCATGCACAATTTCAAGAAAAATACTCCAATATGTAGAGTCACACCCACATTTTTTTCACACATGTTGTATTTAAAAATAGCTCAACTGGGTTTGAAACTGCTTGCTTTGGCAATTGTGTGAGTAGCTTAGCTGTCTTGCACATTCAGCTTCATGGGTTCAAATTCAGTGTCTAGTTTTTCCTGTGTGGAGTTTGCATGTCTTTGTGGAATTTCCTAACTGATCCCCACTGACATGCTAATTGGACTTTGTGAGTATGTGCATGAGTATGGCCTGAGATGGATTGGTGCTTTGTCCAGCGCTGTTTCCTGCCTTTTGCTGGTGATATAAGAGCTTGTCATGTAAAATCCAGAGTTGGATTAAGTGATTTTTTTTAATGCTACAGAAAAACACTGTAAATCGTATCTTTAAATTCACTTTCTGTTAGACAGCTCCTCTCCTCTTTATCTCTGTTGCTCCTTCCCAGTGAAGATTATTGTGTCAAGTTCAATTTCAAAGTTACTTTATTGTCATCATATCCAAATACAGAGTACAGGTTAAGATGAAAATGTGTGTGTTCAGGACTGTCTTCTGGGGCAAATATAAAATGTATAGTGCAACAAGAGAATGTAGACCATTTAGTGCAAATATGGCATACGGTGCAAATACACAAGACAATGTAAAGTAAATTGACACAACAACTGTAGGACAAAGTACAGCAAATCAGTTGTAACATTATTTTGTTAAAAATGTGGAGAATAAGCAGATAACAAATGTACATCTGGAATGTAGTAACTGTTTACCACACATAAAGTGCAATGTGTGGATTTGATTTAGACAGCTTTCAAAGATGTAAATAGTGCAAAGTTCACAGTTCAACAGTGAGTAGTGGGGAGTGTAAAGGAGGAGCTCAAAGAACCTATGTGCTTGTGTGATGGTCCAGTCACAATTCTGAACACTTGGAGGAGGCTGTATGTTCTGTAGGTGGTCTGTATGTCGAAGTGAGACACAGGTGTCCTCAGTTGTCTTAACAATCCTCTGTAGCGTCTTGCGATCCGCAGCACTACAGTTACCATACCAGATTGTGATGGAGCTAGTAAGCACACTCTCTATAACACCTCTGTGAAACATGGTATTGGATAGGGAGTGGGGGACACTTGCTTTTCTCAGTTTTCGTGGAAGTAAAGCCATTGGAAGTTGTCTAGGCATGATCACTGCTAAGTGTATTCTGGTCTCTGCCTGACAATTGTTCTTCCTTTTCTTTTTTCTTTGAAACTTTCTTGCCACACTCTTTCTTAATCATCTTGTCTCTGGTTCTCACTTTTTGGGTCATGCTTCTCTTGGCACAGTTTGTGTAGACAATAATGGTCTGTATATTTTCTAGGGATGCACCGAAATTTCGGCTGCCGAAAATTTTCGGCCGAAATAGCATTATCGGTTTCGGCCGAAACATAAGAAAGCGCCGAAAATAAAAGCCGAAATTGTCGCCACGCCTCTCCCATCCTCCCGTCTCGTTCGCGCTGTCATTACGCATCAAACACGGAGTATGTCGGCGGTTTGGAAGCACTTCAAAGTTTCAGATGAGGACAGCAAAGTTGCAATATGCAACATTTGCTCTGCAAAAGTTTCAAGAGGGGGTTCAACAGCAAAGACATTTTCGACTACAGGTTTAATACACCACCTTAAGTCAAGACACGCAATTGAATTTGAGGAATACCGTCAAACAACGTTGGTTAAAACTAAGCCAACTAGCACATCAACACCCTCGGTTGCCACATTTTTCGAAAAAATTAAGAAATTTGCAAATGACAGTGCTAAAGCACGTGACATAACAGAGAAAGTAATGGAATTCATTGCTTTAGATGACCAGCCGTTTTCAGTCGTGGAGGACATCGGATTTCGTAGGCTAATACACCACATTGAGCCGCGTTACACACTGCCAAGCAGACGGTATTTTGCAGAGACCTCTCTACCTGAAATGTATGACCGTGTTGCAAAACATGTTCATGAGCTCATGACCACAGATATCTCTGCTCTAAGTTTTACCACAGACATATGGAGCTCTGACGTTAGTCCAACTAGCATGCTCAGTTTGACAGCGCAGTGGATAAACGCGGAGTTTAAATTGCAAAACATTCTGCTTCATGCACAGGAGTTTGTCGGCTCACACACTGCAGCAGCAATATCCGATGCTTTGGCTAACATGTTTGAAACTTGGAACATAGACAAGTCTAAAGTGCATGTGATTGTGAGAGATAATGCACGGAACATGATAAAGGCTATGGATGACAGTGGATTAAAGAGCATACCTTGCATGGCACACACGCTGCAGTTGGCTGTGAATGAGGGAGTGCTTAGTCAGCGGAGCATATCAGAAATCACAGCAACTGGGAGAAAAATTGTGGGACATTTTAAGCATTCTCCGCTTGCTTATTCCAGACTACAAGATTTGCAAAAACAGTTTGGGATGCCAACAAAACGACTACAGCAAGATGTGGCCACTCGCTGGAACAGTACATACTATATGTTGCAAGGATTACTTGAACAGAAGCGGGTTTTAGCTGCATACATGACAGATCACGACCTGCCAGCAACTTTGAGTGCACATCAGTGGATGTTGGTGGAAAACATTGTCTCTCTTCTCGCCCCGTTCGAACAGTTAACCAAGGAAATAAGCTCAGCTCAAGTGTCTGTTGCTGAAGTTATTCCACTGATCGCAGCACTGAAGCGCCTGCTTGGAAAAGAGGCGGAAACAGATCATGGCGTAAAAACAGCTAAAAAAACTCTACTGGAGGCTGTTAACAAACGCTTCCAAGACATTGAGTCCAACCCTCTTTACGGCATTGCAACAATATTAGATCCACGCTTTAAAGACCATTACTTTGACGATGAGAAAAGGCAGGATGTACGCGAAATGGTGCAAACAGAGCTTACGGCTCTTGAAACCTCTGGTGAAGCACAAGCCGCGACGGGGAGAACAGAGCAAACTGTGCCTGAGAAACGGTCACGTACAAGTGATGAGGCGCACATTCCTTCGCTTTCTGATATGTTTGACGAAATTTTACAGGAAAGCGTCCCAACCCACAGCGGTGTAAGAGCAAGCGCAGCCTCACAAGAAGTAGCAACCTATCTAGCTGAACTACCCATTGGCAGAAGTGACAATCCACTTGACTACTGGCGCGCGAACAAAGATCGCTTTCCTTTGCTTGCATGGACTGCGCGCAAGTACTTATCTGCCCCAAGCACCAGCACAGACAGTGAGAGATTATTCAGTGCAGCATCTCATGTTCTTGATGAGAACAGAAATCGTCTCTCCAGCCAGAAAGCTGAACAACTTTTGTTCATAAAGAGAAATCTGCCACTTTTGCTAAAATAAAAGCAGCCTAATTTGATGTTGTTTACAGTTAAAGGTTTGATTTATTTATTCTGTTATTGCAATGTTGTTTTGCACAGTAATTTAAAATTGAAGTAAAACGTTTAATGCAGGTAATATTTTGCACAATTCGTAAAGGCACTAAAAGCTAGCACAGACTGAGTGATTTTATTCAGTGCAGTATGTTCTTCATGAGAAGAGGAACTGTGTCTTCAGCCAGAAAACTGAAAAACTTTTGTTCATAAAGATAAACCTGCTTCTTTTGCTTAAATTAAAAGCAGACCAATTTAGTGTGTATAGTTATGTTGTTTACAGTAAGAGGTTGGATTTATTTATTTTTCTTCTGTTTGTGCACTGTTGTTTGGTACAGTAATTTAAAATTGAAGTAAAATAGCAGCTAGCATTTTTTTTGCACAATTTTGTTACAGAAAGAAATTTTATTTAGTTTTGTTATTGTTAAACAGCCTTATTACTGTTATTTATTATCAATAAAAGTTTGATTGCTTAATTAATTTGTAGTTTTTTTAATACAAACAAAAAGAAAATATTTTAAACGTGTTTTTTAATGAAGCCATTTTCGGTTTCGGTATCGGTTTTCAGCCAAGTACATCCAAAAATTTCGGTTTCGTTTTCGGCCCAGAATTTTCATTTCGGTGCATCCCTAATATTTTCAATTTAAAATGTCATAAGGGTAGATGATTTATGTAGGTGGGGGCTTGTTTTTACTCTCTTTTTTACTTTCCCATTGTTTACAGTTTGAGCTTTATTACTGAATTTTAAATTTTGTGAACCATACATTTTTTCGTCAATAAAAACTTGCGCCCCCCCCCCAAAAAAAAATGACTGCAAATTGAGTTCTTTGTTATAACCATTAAGGACCAGAGCTAGACTTATGTCACCTTGTGTCTTTTACTTGTTGACATGGCTTTAAGACAATGACTATAGTTGGCCTGTCATTAGTTTCCCATGGGATAAGTAGAGCAACACTTGTGTAGGCTCTTTAACTTCTCAGTATACCTAGATGTAGAAGAATCCCACCCCTGAAGACTACTGGCATTTCCTTGCTGTGATTCATTTATAGACTCTATCTTAAATTACTTTCTTCTTGTATATATTTTTTTATACATTCTTTACCAAAGATGTGTTTTATTTTTTCAAATGTTATTTGACATTTCTATGTTTTGCCTTTAGCTCCACTGCTTCTTCTGTTAAAGTTGATACTGTTCATTTGTGATTAAGGATCATCTGTTCATAATAATTTGGCTTTTAGTGATTAATTAAACAGCAGCGAGGGAATATCTTTACAAACTAAAGAACTAAGGCACTTGTTTTTGATGTATATTTTGTAAATTTCCTTAAAGACAAGAGCTTAGCTACAATAAAATACACACTGCTGTATTTTAAAATGGTTGTCCTAATGAGGAGTGGAATGAAAATAATGATTTTATTTTACTGATGATAGTTGGTTAATAGATGCATATCTTGATATGTTTTGTGTTGTTTTACACTGCTCTTTCTTAAGAATTTATGAAGGATTTACTGAATAGATTTCTACTATGAAATTCTGAAGCTGAAAAATGTTTCATGGCTGACTAAAGTTACTGTGTTTATGCATTGGATGATTTATTACAAAATGGTAAAACAAAGGTTCCTATTTTATTATTGCCTAATGAAGAATTGGAAATCACTGGTACAGTGGTACCTCGGTTCACGACCATAATTCGTCCCAAAACTCTGGTCGTAAACCAAAT
Organism: Polypterus bichir lapradei; assembly: GCA_026402145.1. Taxonomy (NCBI): domain Eukaryota; kingdom Metazoa; phylum Chordata; class Cladistia; order Polypteriformes; family Polypteridae; genus Polypterus; species Polypterus bichir. The sequence continues at coordinate 15,331,607 of JANRMT010062815.1, read as the reverse complement.
TGGTCGTGAACCGAAGTAATTTCCCCCCATAGGATTGTATGTAAATACAATTAATCCGTTCCAGACCGAATGAATTGTATGTAAATATATATTTTTTTAAAGTTTTTTTTAAGCACAAATAGTTAATTATACCATAGAATGCACACAGTAATAGTAAACTAAATGTAAAAAAACATTGAATAACACTGAGAAAACCTTGAACAACAGAGAAAACTAACATTGCAAGAGTTATAGCCTTACGAACCGCTCACTGTAAACATTTTTTTTTAATGAGTTTTAAGCACAGGGAAAAAAATGAACATTTGAGAAATCCGTAATTTAATAAACCACCAAGAAAAGTAACATTGCAACAAATCACGCTATAAACCGCTCGCTAAAATCACTTTTTTTAATGAGTTTTAAGCACAAGGAAAAAATGAACATTTGAAAAATCTGTAATTTAATAAACCACCAAGAAAAGTAACATTGCAACAAATCACGCTATGAACCGAAAAATTAACATTTGAAAATTCCATAATACAAAAACTAACCGTAAACCACCAAGAAAACTAGCCTTGCATGAGTCGAGTTCTGGCATGAAGAAAGTGAGGAGGAACTGGGTGGAGAGAAGGTTACAGTTTTGAGGGAGAGTCCGGCTCCGCGAGGGAGGAATGTTCTCCTTCAGGTGTTTTCTATGTTGTGATTTCTTGGGTTTCTGGTGTTTTTAGCTGTTTAGCTGGTGGACCAGACTTCACAAAATAGCGGTCTAATGTGACTTGCCTTTTCCTACGCATTAAAATTTTTCAGAAATGCGAGACGACATTGTCGTTCATCATGTTTATCACTCTGTTCATAACCACTTTGTCAGGGTGGTTCTTCTCAAAAAAAATCCTGGCACTCGTTCCATTTTTCCATGATGACTTTTATCGCATCACTTTTTATATCCGCCCTTTCCTCTTCTTCCCTGGAGGACTGCTCCTCGTTAAGCAACCTAAGCTGCTCCTGCTGGAGTTCAGCAAGTTTCTCTGTCATCAGCTCCTCCTTGTGATCCAGGACCAGCTCCTCGATGTTCTCATTGTCCACTTCAAGACCCATGCTCTTGCCCATGGACACAATCTCATCCACAATAGGAGGCTCAAAGCTTTCTAAAACCTGTTCAGGAACGCATTCAGGCCAAAGTTTCTTCCAGGCCGAGAATCAAGGTCCGGTGTGTGACGTCTTCCCAGGCTTTATCAATGAGGCTGATGCAATGAACGATATTAAAATGGTTCTTCCAGAACTCTTTCAGGGTCAAAGACGTCTCCTCGGTTACATTGAAACACCTGGTGAATAGTCCTTTGGTGTATGGCTTCTTAAAATTTGAAATAACCTGCTGGTCCATGGGCTGCAGAAGAGGAGTCGTGTTGGGGGGGAGGAACACGACCTTAATAAAGTTGTACTCCTCGACCATATTGTCAACCAAATTTGAAGGGTGTGCCGGAGCATTGTCCATCAGAAGAAGGCATTTTTTAGGCAGGTTATTCTCTTTGAGATATCGCTGCACGGCGGGAGCGAAAGCCTCATGCAGCCATTCCAAAAACAAGGTCCTTGTGACCCAACCCTTTGTGTTTGCCCTCCACATCACAGGCAGTCTGGCTTTGTTTACATTGTGCTGCTTGAAAGCACGTGGGTTCTCAAATTGGTAAACGAGTAGCGGCTTGATTTTTACGTCGCCACTAGCGTTAGCACACAGCAAAACGGTTAACCTGTCCTTCATTGGTTTATGGCTGGGCATAGCCTTCTCTTCCTGGGTAATGTTGAAGACTTGTTGTGGGATGTAGCCTTCGTCCTCCACTAATTTTGTGAAATTTATCACGAATTCTTTTGCAGCTTCAGCGTTTCAACTAGCAGCCTCTCCATGCCTTACCACACTATGAATGCCACTTCTCTTGCGAAACTTTTCAAACCATCCTCTACTAGCTTTAAATTCCTCACTTTCGGCACTCGTAGAAGGATAGTTTTGCAGCAAATCGCCATGAACCTTCCTGGCTTTCTCACATAACATCTTACGCTGTCCCCTGCAAGTCCCCTGCAAGTTGCTTCTCGTTCAGCCACACTAGCAACAGTTTTTCCACCTCTTCCAGCACTTGAGGCCTCTGCCTGGTTAACACTTAAACTCCTTTTGCAACGTGACTTGCTTCAATGGCCTCTTTCTGCTTTAGAATAGTAGAAATCGTAGATTTTGACTTCTTGTACTTGGCGGCAAGATCGGTAACATGAACGCCACGCACATGCTTTTGAATAATTTCTTTCTTTACTTCGATTTCAATTTTCTTCAAACCTTTCTTTTCACCACTCTTCACTTGCTTAGAAGCCATGGTTAACTGCAAAAGCACACGAAATACTGTAGAGCACAAAGAGTTCACACCAAAAGCACGCACGTCTGACTGAGAACAATGCACAGGGAGAGGCTGAACATGTGCTTAAATGCAGTAATCGGCACGTACGAACCGGAAGGGAAACGAAATAGAGCACAAAGAGTTCACAGCGAAAGCATGCACGCATGTCTGACTGAGAACAATGCAACACGTGCAGAAATCTTTGGCGCACAAACCGAAAGGGAAACTGGCTTGTTCGTATACCGAGTTTGTGGTCGTGAACAGAGGCAAAAGTTTGGCGAACTGTTTGGTCGTAAACCAAATTGTACATGTTCCGAGACGTTCGTGAACCGAGATTCCACTGTATTATATGGAAATGCAGAATGACTGACGCATATGAGATCTGCTATTTATAACATTTTGTTTTTGTGTCCTCTGTTGTGTTTTAAAAAACAAATTGTTAATTATTGTGATTATTTTGATGAAGAAAGTGGGGTCTGCAGGAGTCCTGTGATTCTGTAACCTTTTGGGTTGAATGTCAAAGTATGTAGAGTTTAAAAACCTATGAATGTAAGACTTTTAATCTAGCAGGTGCCATTTTCCGCAGTAATTGATTTAAAGTAGCATAAAACTCTTTTGCGCGGACTATAATACATGATAGTCAATTCATTCTTTGGCGCATTATTTGATTTTATCTCCTTCATGGTCAATAAAAGAATTCTGTCAGAATGCATTCGCTTTTTACAGCATTGAAAATAGTGTTCCATACTTTTAAACTTTTATCGCCATAGGAATTTTGTAAAACCTTCTGGTTTGAAATAACCTTTAAAGTGTTATTTAGAATATTGTATGGCTGTATGCTTTGTCACGTGCAGTGAGGTCCTGTACTGTACATTGACAATATTAACACATAATAAGCATCTACAATGAGAGAAAATCTTTAGGCTGTGGCACCAAATATTTTGTTTTTTGTCTAGTGTATAGTCTAAAAAAAATCATAACTATTTAAAGACATCAATCGTCATTTACAAAAATAACTGTGCATACGATAATTTTAGAATCATATTAAGTGAAATTGGCAAACAGTGCATCAAAGTTAAACTTATGAGCTGTACAATGATCACTGTGGTTAGTGAGTGGTCTTCTGTTAAATTGAAGCATGAAATGAAAGTATCACATACAGCCAATTCACACTGTGACCTGTAGGGGCATAACAGCCTCCATACCCCAGACACAATTGCATGGACAAGTCCCTGGTTCAAAATGAAACACCGGTAAACAGGATTCTTCTTCTAACAATTCATAACCTCAAACAATACAACTTTTTTCTTTTCTTTTTCTCCTCCACTCCTCCCGGTCTTTCACACCCAACTCCAAATCACATGGGTGTTGCAGAGCTGCTTCCTTTATGCTAGACTCCGGAGTACTTCCAGTGCTATGGCAGTGCACCCAGGAATCACTACTGGGTCAGTCAGAACCTCTCTAAAAAGAGGAATGCTCCTTACTGCAGCTCCCCCTGGTGTCTGTGCACATGGCAGATAGCACCCTGGGAGAGCACATGGACCCAGGAGGTTGCTTCCCTCCCTGCCTCCATCCATCCATCGTAAAGGCTATCTGGCTAGGTAAATAACCATCCATCTCAACTGGGGTTCCTGCTAATCTGTGATAACACATTCAGACTGAACAGAAAAGAGTTCATGAATTTCTGCATTGGATCACCAGCTGTTTTGGGGGTAAAGTGTTAAAAGCAACATGTATTATCTTGTCAGACTACTTTTTATTTTTTAAAGTAACAAGAAACCTAATGCAATACTTTAATGAAGTAAACAATACCTGCATTACATGTTCAAAAAAAGAAAAAACAAGTATGCCTCACTACGGAAACTTATTCCTGCCACTCCAAAAAAAAAAACAAAATTTCAGGATTATATTGGAGAAGTTTTGCCTTCTTTTGCAAAGATATTACCTGCTGCTGTCAGGGCAGCAATATGCACAAGCACGCTCTGTCTGTCTGCTGACAGCTGAGGAAGATTTTGAGCATGTACATAGTGTACAATCAATTGGAAAAAAAAATTAATCAGAAGTTATACATATACATTTAATCCTGCATGTCACAGCAGCTAATTATTGTAGCATTACCAGTTTGTGTGAGGCAAGCATTGTGGATGGTACGCTGGTCCTTTGCAGTGCTCAATTGCATGCACAAGCAGAAGAGTGTGCTGCGTGCAATCCAGTAAAAGAAATCTATTTATAGTGTGTCAGTTTAGTTTGAATCCAGTTATTTGCTGTAGGTATTTTGAAACAGAGTGATCGCTTGGTGCTACAGCCAGTTTTAATACTGCAAATTTTCAGGGGCTAAGGATGGGGTTGGAAAAAGGAGATGGATACTGTTTACATCATGAAGGCTTATAGGCTTAAGATTTAATAAAAAAAATCTGTCCAAAGAAATGTGGTGTTTTTCATATAAAAGAAGAAATAGTAATGTAAAAGTATCACACTGTTTGTAACACAATATATTTTACAATAAATAAATATATAACATGTTTACTTTATTTAAGTAATGAGTAATATAAGTAATTTATTTGTAAAAGTAATATAAAACTGATTACTAGGGTTGAAAGTATATGTGTTTAGAAATTTTAAAGAGGCAGTTTGTACTGAAGTACTGTTGATCTTTTGTATGCTGTTCTTATTTGTCAAGTATCATGGAAATTCATAGAGGGACTTGGTATTAAAATGTGGACATCTACCAATTTTCATTTCATGCTTCATGTTTTCCTAATGTGCATCTAGATAATAGCTTCATTTTTATTATTATCACACCCACCTGCAAAATGAAGTGGTGTTTTAATTATTTTATTTTATTTTATAGTTTAAGAAAAATTGTAGTTTTTTTTTTTTTTGTAGTTTTAAGTTTACTTCACGTGCTACATAATTTTATATATTAGAAGGTGAAAGAAGGAATCTTAGAGTGTTTCTTAATTAAGTAGCTTTTAAAATAAATGATATTCTGTGCCAAACATTTATTTTTAATATTATATATTTCTTTGATGAATGCTGGTGCTATTCACTGATGCATCTGGCGCCACTGGGGCAAACTAAGCAGAGTTGTCAGACTGTATTCAACCTTACCCCCCCAAAAGCTGTGGAAGTGTGTGTGCAAATCTGTTGTGCAGCCCTGGGCCATAGTGGACCTTTTTGTGTTGGACTTGCAATTCAGTTTCTGTAAAGGTGGTGTGTGTAGTAAAATTATTATTATAACTTATTGATATTTCTACTACAGACGTTCTTCATCTGGGGATTGTAGGAAAAAATATATAATGGCCACACTATCTTTTAAAAGACTAATAGGGTGTTCTTAAAATTAATTTTGCTCTGCAGTATTTTATTTTTTAAAAGCTAATAAAGCTGTATAACTGTTTATTATTGTAGTTATAATACTTGCAAACCAAAGGCAGTATTTGGAGTCACAAATAACAATGATATTGTATGGATGAAACAAATATGTACATTGAAGATAAAATTGGTTCAAGGATAGCAATTAAGTCGCAAGTGTGTTTTACTACTGGCGTGTTCAATGTCTGTGGCCTATTGGGGCAAAATGTCACAGGGGCTGAGTTATTATTAACTAATGCTAGAAGCTTTGCATTGGATAAAATTCAACAAGTTGTATTCAAGTCAGCAGTGGACAAGCATCGTACCTGTTCTTCCTGAGGTGAGATGGACTTCCTAGTAGGTATGTCATTCAGGGCATCAAACCACGAATAGAATTTATTTAGAACATCTGAAAGGGAAGCATTGTCAGTGCAGACAAGTTGTTTGGTTACCCCACTTTTTATTCATTAAATTTCCTCCCTTTAAGTTTTATTCCTACCATCATGTTCTGCTCCTGGATATCCTCTTGTTGGATCAAGTGAGAGGGGTGGAGGAGTTAATTTTGATAACCTTCATTTACTGAAATACTCACATATGATAAAAAAAAAATAACCAGACAGTGAAACACCATCAAAAGGCTTTGTAAAGATGTTCAGTCCATAGCTAATAAATCTTTTATTTAAATGACTTTATATCCCACAACCTGGATGTTTTATTTATGTCAGAAGGTTGGCTAAGTGCTGGTGATTCAGGTTCTCTCCACAGTCTTTGTCCTCCTGATTGTAACTTTTTTTAGCTCACCCAGAATTGGTTGGAGTGATGGGATTGCTATAGTTTTTCGTAATCATTTTAAATGTAGTCTTATTTTTTCCAGTCATGAGGTTCAGTTGTTTTAAGACTGAGCCTACTAATTGCATACTATGTGCACTTGTTATATCCTGAATGTCTATAAGCAAGTATTTTATCCAGGAGTTTCTTCGAGTTCTTATCTTTTATGGCATCACACACTGAAACTGCAGCTTCTAGGAGATTTGAACATTCACATTTATTGTCCAACAAAACCCATGGTTAGAGAATTTCTAGGTCATGTGGACTTTTTTAATTTAACTCAGTTGGTTTAAAGTGCCACATATCAGGGAGGTCATTAGTTGGACTTAGTTCTAACACTTGACATCTCTGTAAATAACCTGGGGCTCATGTATAAACGGTGCGTACGCACAAAAATGTTGCGTAAGAACGTTTCCACGTTCAAGTCATGATGTATAAAACCTAAACTTGGCGTAAAACCACACACATTTCCATGGTAGCTCATAACCTGCCGTATGCAAGTTCTCTACTCGGTTTTGCAGACTGGTGGCACCCAGCGTCAACGCAGTGCTACTGTTCCTGTGTGGTTATCCTTTCTTTTTAAGATCCACATCCCTGATGCGGCTTTATAAAAATACACTGAAATTAACCGCATATTGTTGATTAGTTTAATGTATCTGATTGTAATTAACCTGTAACAATATAATGGTCCCCAGAATGGCCAAGCTATTCCAACTACCATAACTGCTTTAGCGTTGTTACTCTCACTGCACCTCGGATCCCACATCGGATCATCTTTTTCCATATTACTGTCACTGCACCACTCGGAGTATTTATATCACTATAACTGAGTGTGAATCACAGCTGTACAGCAGCTGATCGGAAAGAGAATTATCGGCATCAAGCACACGCTGCCGCAGCCATGCTGTCTATTGAACTGCTCTTATATGACAAACGCTTCAGAGCCTTTCCTGTACTGACCTCGCAGTTCAGAAACAGTTTCATCTCAAGAACTGTAAACGCACTCAATCAGTCCATCAAGTGTTTCTTGTAGAACTGTTTGTACTTATTAGTACACTCACCTCACTGTAAACTTGCACTACAGTTATAATATTGCACCACCTGAGCCACTTTATAAAGCGCGTATTTACATATGATGATGATAATCATTTTTAAGATGAAATGCAGCAAAATATGTTTGTTATATTATACAGATAAAACTTTAACTTTAACTACACGGTGCGGCAGTGCTAGAGAGCCGTTGGCGCTCCGTTCACGGATTGTTCCTGCCTCGTGCTATATCCTTGCTGGTGCTGGCGCGACACTTGGAAGGATAGATGGATAGAATAATTAAGCACGTACTACAAAGGATATTTCGATGTTCCTTAAAAGTTTTGAAGAATCGGCGTTCTAAGCTTACAAATGGCTTAACGTCTGTTACAGAGCTGATTGTGTGGTGATTGTGAATTTGGAGAAAGAAAAGTAAGGACAGGAATTGGGGGTTAGTACTTTTGAAAGAGACTGTACTGCTACAATAAAGTATTTCATCAAAGGTAGCACACGGCGCAGCAAGCATCTTGCGTGAGACATGAACAATCACTGCGCCACTGTGTTCCCATGTTTAATAACATGCTTTAATTTCTGTCACCATGAAAATGATATCACATACACATCTCAGTATGTTAATTATTCAGAGAGCTGTAATATCACGAATGTAATGGATTCTGTGTCCTGTTGGAGGAATTGAAAGCCCGGAAGCACGTACTCATTCACACACATAGAGCACATAGAAGATCAAATACAAAACAAAGCATTTAATGTGCTACTTTAGTTACGATGAGATTGAGAAACTAGTAAATTAAACGATTTTAAGATTAAGTTTATGATGTTCTACTTTAATGACAAAATAAACTACGTGATTAAAGTGGAAATTTAGAGATTAAAGTTGACATTTCATGCTTTTTCCCCACTGCGTGCCTTTTTTTTGTCTGTACCCTAATAAGCTTTCAAATGACACTCGGACAGTGGGCTACAACTCGCCTTTTCACGGCGACTTTGATATCTGACATCTTCTTTTTTTATTTCGGGCACTGTGCGACTTTGTGAATGTGAGCTTTCGAGTTTCTCAGACATGCTATGTCACTCAATCAACTTCCATTTGTTGTTTATATCACAGTTTAAACCAACAAATACAGTAGTACGTTTTTCTTTGCCTCCACTTGGTATTCGCTGAAATTCTTCTATTTTCCCTCTTGCTTTTGTCATTACCTTTTCACAGACGGCTGAGCTTAAGGGCTATTTATATTGATTTGCGTATTCAAAGAGGCGTAATTCTGGAAGGAGTTGGGGTGGACAGCAGGTGCGTTTTCACGCTGACCGGGATTTATTTAGCGGAAGAACGTGGAAGTTGGTGTAGCACAGATTTATGCATCTGGATTTTTTTGTGCGTAAGCACATTTCTGCTTTTGCCAGTACGCCATGTTATAGTGTAAATTCTATGCACTGCGTTGTACATGAGGCCCCTGGACATTTCTGATGCTAGTATTTCTGATTACTTTGGAGTGGTTTTTGAAATTCAATTTCTGTGTCCGCCCATCAGCTTCACTAAACCACAGTGCTACTCATGCAGTATACATGCTGATACATCGCTGCGGTTTTGTGATACCTTTTCTGACCTTCATTTACCCTTGACGTTAGAAGCCCTTGTTTATTTGGAATCTCATGACCTGGTTGAGCTTCTAAATTTCACTTGGAAGAATACTCTGGATCTGGTTGCACACTTAAAGGTAAGAAAAGTCAATGGTAAATCCAGTGTTCAACACTGACTTAATGACACCTCTCATGCTCTCTAGACAAGAATGTGTGCAGGCTAAGCAGGTGTGGAAACAGGATAAACTTCAAGCTTCGTATGAAATTCTCAGAACTTGCTGGAAGTTTTACCAATAAGCTGTGAAAGCAGCAAAATTTAATTTGTATATCTTGTTTAATTGCAAATGCTGCCTCGAGACCTAGGGTGCTGTTTAGCACCATAAGCACTGTCTTAAATCCACCTGTCAGTGGATTTCACAATACTGATTACAGGGCAGTGGCATTGACCTCCGTAATAATGAAAATATTTGAAAGTTTAATTCTACAATATCTCAGGCCTTCACTGCTTCTCTTCTAGAACATTTCCAGTTTTTTTTACTGTACCAGATGATCACTTAAAGGTGCAGTGTTCATGGCTGTCCACCACATTTTGTGTATTTATGCCATGATTTTGTGGATTTTAGTTCAGCATTTAACGCATTCATGCCAAAGAGTCTCCACACCATACTCTTGAGTATTGTACTTACCCCCTGGATCTCAGACTTTCTGAGAAACAGCTGACAGAAATTGAATCTGGGCAGACATCAAGTATGTGTTCTGTCTCCTCTTCCTTACTCCCTCTACACCACGGGTGTCGATCTCCGGTCCTAGAGGGCCACAGTGGGTGCAGGTTTTCATTCTAACCATCTTCTTAATTTGTGACTAGTTTTTGCTGCAATTACCTTGACTCAGGCCCCTTAGTTGTTTCCTTTTTCTTAATTAACGGCCAAACAATAACGAGCCACAAAACAAGAATCCATATAACCAGTTCACCTGTGCCCATCACACAATATGTGAAAATAAAGAAAGGTGGAGATCTCAGTAAGGCTGATCTCTCAGCTCACTAAAACATTGTGAGGGTGGTCTTAGAAAAAACAGAAAAATCAACAGTTCTGGAAATGTCTGCTGTGGCAGAATGAGAGCACCAACAAGCCATGAAATTAAATAATGAGTTTAATTAACAGCAAGAATATGCTTCTTATTTTGAAACTGGTTGGAGTCTGAAGCCCCGATTTTGCTGGTCAGCTGTTGGCTTGTTTCATGCATCATTTCTGTCTGGCTGGCATTTAATGAAGAAAGGAATCAATTCAGAGGAATGAATCCTTAAGAACATGGCTATTAAAATGAATGGAACAGGAGTTACTTAACAGTCAAAACTGATCACTGATTAGGAAAAGGGTTAGAATGTAAAACTGCAGCCACTGCAGCTCTCCAGGCCTGGAGTTCGAAACCCCAGCTCTACACCGATGACTGCACCTCCAGTGACACATCTGTAAAACTGCTGAAGTTTACCAGAAACACTACCCTCATCAACCTGATTAGAAATTATGAGGACATAGAGGTGATTGGGTTAGTCAGTTGGTGTGCTCTCAGTAATCTAAACCTAAATATGCAAATAATGGTGAAAATGGTTTTGGAGTTTAAAAGGCACCCACGGATCCTAAACTACTGTTTACAGATGTTCATCACCATTGAAAAGGTGGAATCATTTACATCCTAGCGCTAGTATTACTCACAATCCTCAGAAATCCATACACTTTAAATTATTTTTACTTTCAGAGACCTACTGTGTATTATAAGGGGCATATGTTCAGTTCTACACTTTGCCATGACATGACATATATTGTTTTTTTTATTATAGTGTTGTTTGTTGCTGTTGTGTAAAAATATGTAGTAGTGTCATATTATAGATATTGTACGGTGTGACATATTTTGCTCTGTTTTTTTTTTTTGTATTTACTAGCTATGTTATTTGGTTCATCCCAGGAAATTTGGTAAGACATTAAGCGTTAGTTGTAGTACCATCAGCTTTCTGTTCCTGTTACTGTGTTAACTTGTTAACTGCTTTACTGGTTTTTTTTTTGTTTTTTTTTTTAATAAACCAAGGGCTAATATTATTGACAGGAATGTGGTGTAGCGGTTAAGGCTTTGGACTTAGGATTTCATACTCTGAGGTAGTGGATTCAAATCCTCCTACTGACACTGTGTCACCATGAGCAAATCACTTCACCTACTTGCCCTCCAATGAGAAAAACAAAAGGAGTATAACCAGTTGTATTTTGGATGTAAGTTGCCTTGAATAAAGACATCAGTCAAGTAAAATATTATATTTTTACCTATTAGGTAACGGGGCTGCTTACTCTTGAGCATGCTATACATAATTGTCTATGAGTAAAACATTAGCCATAGATTTTGTTGATGGTTATTGCAAAACATAATTTGACAGCAAAGTGTATTCTTTTGAATTGAAACAGATAATCAGTGGGAATAATGTGAAATTTGAGAATAATTTATTATCATTCGGGGTTTAACCCTAAATATTGATATATCGAGTCCTTTCTTGGCTGGATAGGTACTGCCCGAGATGTACCATCCTGCTAAATTTCAGCTTTTTAAGTCAACATAAAATAGTGTTTTTGTTGATGAGTGAGTGATTGAATCAGTCAACTTTGCATATGTATATTTTCTCTGTGGCTGTTACACAGAGACAAATTCTGATCAATTGTGCTGCCTGAAAGTAAACTTCAAGTAAAATAATTATTTATTGACACAAAAATATAAAATCGATAGATTGTACTAATTAATGTACAGATACAGACAATGATAGAAGACTGCTGCTTATTTAATGGGTTGCATAATTATATTATTGTAATGCTGCCTTTAATTTTATTGGTTACCTAAACAAGGAGGATGCATTGCAAATAGACATGCTTTTGATTTTGCACAAAACCTGTCTGTATACATATTCCTGTGGGTGTCTTGTTTATTCTTTTATTTTTTACCCCCCACCCCCACTACAGTCTTTGATCTGTGTTGTAAAAAAACATCTCTGTCAGAGAACATCCGCACAGGGATGGTTGTGCAAAAAACAGCATCAAGGCCAATTACAGAAGACCTCTAGCTACATTGATACGTTATGATTATGACTTGCCTTCTGTTCAGCCTGCCATCTGGTCCTGGGAGCAGCACAGAGATGTGACTGGAAATAAGAACACTAAAAGAAAGCATTCTGTCTACTGTTGGGTGTTCTGTTTTGAATTTGTCATTTTAATTGGAAGCAGTGCTTTTAGTGAATCTCGCACACACTGCTATATTCTTTTATTTATAGGTAATTTTGAAAGCTAAGAACCATCAAGTAAATTGAAAATGCATTCTTGGTTTTTTATAAAGCAGGCACTTCACAACATGCAATACCTGATAAATATTATTAGAATTACAGCTGCATTTTCATCTGATTCAAGCTTGTAAGTGTACATTTTAATAGATGTTTTTACTGTTGGTTTATTGCTTCATTAAATGCATCTGGCACATTGCAAAGACCCCCACCCCCAGTCTTTAGCTTTGCCAGTGTTGCATTAGCATTCCCTAAATTGCTCCCTTATTGGCTGTCTGGAAAATGAAATATGAAATTTAAAACCATTGTCACATGTCCCAAAAGGTCTCGAGTTTGATGTCAGATTAATTGTGGTGAAACTCAATACTTCATGCTCCAGCTCACCAGGCTTCTCAAGGTACCCATGCACAACGAACAGTTGATGATCTCGTCAAATAGAGAAGGGCTACTTTCTAAATCTGATGTAATTTGGATGAGGCCCACTCTAATCTCCTTCTTCATCAAATGTCACCAGGCTATGATCTGACCTTTGTAGTGCTCATACGTGATGGACCTTGAATCCTAAATAGAAGGGAGTGATTGGAGGGAGGGGGAGTTGGAGTCTATTTCTCAGAAGAATTTTTTAGTATTGGCTTGCATTAATTTTTTAAAAGCTGTACTGCTCTGCAAGTTAATCCAGTTAATGAGTTTTGTTATGTTTGGAAAATAAAGGTCAGGTTCGTTATTGTATGTGTACAAAATGACGTTTATGTGCTTTGATTAATTTTCCAAGGTGTAGGAGTTTAAATATCTCAGGGTCTTATTAATACATCAGCTTATAGGGCATACCAAAACCTAGCAGTTTGTTGTTGCAGTGTCAGCAGAATTATGTTCCTCTTTAAAATAAATAATAGCCTTTATTTTTAGCATTTTAACAATGTTATCTATTTAATTTCAGAGAGTAAATTTCTGACACTGATTGAAGGAGCTCATATAAAGTACTCCATCTGTCCACATCCAGCACTGGAACAGGTGATGCATCTACTGCCACAGAACCTGCTGGTTAGTGGTAGTGAGACAATCCCAGGAGTGGTTCAGCCTGTGGCAGACATAGGTAAGAATTCTCTTTTCAGAAATGGTTACTAGAGTATTGCTGTATTCCACACAGACACTGTCACTTCACTACTCTCTACTATCCTAATTTATGCACACTACTCTTAAACGTGTTTACTAAAATTGACAAGTATTGTTTTTTTCATTATCATCTATGTACATGATTAGTTGATAGTTATTACTCATGTTTTTAACTTCAATTACTTTCCTGAGTATTTTTTGATTAAAGTTCTTTGTTAAAGGTTCTATATACTGACAAATGAAGGATTGTTTATATTTTTAAGAATGTTTAAAGTCACTTAATATACTTGCTGCAGTGCTTATTATTTAGATTGTTAGGTTTTTGTCATTCACTGCTTATACACATTCGCTTGGTTTTCCTTTGGGCGCTTTCAGTAAATAGGTTTAATGGTATGCATACCTCAGAAAGGACTCACAATTATCGGTTCTTTGGCATAACTCAATATCTATAATACAAATGTGTATTAGACTGAGCAGCATCTTGCATTTTATTATTCAGTTCAATTTAATTAATTTCTATTTTTTGTACATTTTTTTAAATGTTTTGCTTGTGCCACACCTGATGCACAAACATTGAATAATTCACATAAAAAAATGACAAAGGCTGTTTTTTTATTCCTGCTTGTAGCATTTCAGTACAAAATGGAGATGACGTGAAATGGATGGATTTAGCACCATTTACCCAAAATTCCCAAAGTTCAGCAACTCCAGCTTGTAAATGGGATTCAGCAAAAGCCTGACGCATTGAAATAATTCCACAGATGAAATATCTTCATTTTTAACAGCTTTAGCAAAAATTAAAAGTTAGATGGTTCATACAAAAAAGAAAAAAATGAAATAGCAAAAAAAGAGAAAAGTTCTTGTTAAGAAAAGTTATGTTCAAAGATTATAAATCTTGTTTCATATTTTATTCTTACAAATCACTTCTAAACATTTCTGAATCATTTATAAACGGTCAGAAAACTGTATGCTTATCCCATTTCTATGCTGCAAATGGGTCTTTTAAGTCCATGTGCACTGGTACCTATTCTAAACAACAACTGATTCAATTAACACACTGTATCATGGTTTTAGCAAGAATGTTCTATTTCATACTTACTTACTGGGTGTAAAGACTATACCATTGTCCATGACTATGACTAAGCAAACACTAATATGAATTTAACTTAACTTAAAGCATAAACTCTCTAAGATTGGCTCTTACCATGGATGAGAGCTTAAACTGCCGAGATGTCTCACTTTTGGGGTGATGTGAATTACCGGTTAGTGCAGGGTTCTGACCACTAACAAAGTCCATGTATTTTTAGGGGGGAACTTGAGTAGACAGAAGCACATTTTGCAGTACAGTAAGACACTGCAGCTGTTATCCCACTCCACTGGCTGCTTGTCCACTCATATGGTATGTAATGGAATAGTAAACATTTTACAGAGCTTTGCTTAGAAGGGACTTGTTTTGCCAGAGTGGTGGAAGGACACGTTGCAGATGCCTCACAAGCTTAAATGGCTTCTTCACATGTTGAAATCTTTTTATCTTTAGATGTCATATTGCATGAACTGTCATCATGGGTAAAACCAATTTGCAAACAATAGAGCTAATCCTACTCTTAACTCTTCCCGTTCTGATCCCTGCTCCATTTTTTTTTTCTGTCATGCGCCGTCAGGTAACATGGGTAGAGTTGACAGAATCATTAGAAAAAGTGCTAAAGATCCTGGGGATTTTTTATGTTCAGAAGATGTGAAAAATCAAATGAAAATGCAGAAAATTGTGATATTGGCTGTTGCATATTGATTTCCTTAAACTGGAAAAGTGGATATGTTGCCAAGCCGTAACTGCATATTGTACCTCTTCCCTGCACAAACAGGAAGCCCCATCACATGGTATTGCACTTTTGAATTGAAGATTCGCCTCTCCTCCTTTTTCATTGGTCGAGTTCTGTTTTCACTTTAAAAGTGCAATCCTCTGTCCCGTTTATGCACCACTTTTATTTTCTGGAGTTATTTAGTTAACAATATTTTAGAAAAAAAATACATGCATTTTCCATGCTGTGAGCATATGACTGGATGACTTGACATGTGGACTATTAGACATGAGAAACGTGAGATTTTTTTCATAGATGTTTCCGATATTGTTTGCTGCTCACTGTTGGGTTCTCTTCAGTCAGACCTTTTCCTTAAATCCTTTCTCTATGAAAATATTACTTTTTTTGACCTCAACTACAAACTATATGGGTTAAGTAACATAAAAAAAATACCATTTTTGGATGCATTATTCCTGTAGCTGCTGAAATAAGGTATGGTCAAGCACGGATAAAACGTGTGTCTAAAGAAATCTCACAGTCCAAAAGTTCGTTTTGAAAATATTTAGTGAAAGTTACAAGCAAGTAATCCACACAAGAATAAAAGAAAAAATCGTTACACATGTAGATAAAGGGCAAAAAAAGGGAAAAAATGTATCTTGTCTTAAACTTAGCTTTTCTTGAGAAACTTTAGTTATTTCTGTACTTAAAAGTTCTTTACTTCTTCTTCTCTACTTAAAGATTCTTAAATTCTTATATACTTAAAGATTCTTAGCTTTTTCTTCTGTATGCTTTAAGCATATGACACAGCATGTGAATTAAGTGCTGTTTTCTTACATATTTACTTCACACACTCAAAAGGACCGTAAGCCAATTGGCACATAGCCATGTGCCCAGGCACGGTTTAAAATCTTATGCCTTCCATACCTTACTCAAGGCAAGGCTGGTCACTAACTGAAGATTATTATTTTAGTCAAAGCTGTTAGAAATGGCAGGAATATACCAATACAATTCTATTTACAGGGGTTATAGGAACCTCCCATAGATTATGCATTGTCATCTAATAAATATTCATAAATTGTATAGAACTAGGAAAATGGCTCTTACAATTCCTTTAGAGGATATGTTTTGTATTTTTTAAGTCAAAGTATTTTTTTCTCAACCGAGGTATACATTAATTTGCCTCAGGAAATTGCATTCTTAAGTGAAATATATTTTCTAAATTAAAAACAAAAAATGGTATCTGTTCTTGCAGTGTAAAATGGGAGCTACAGAGCATTGATGCAAAATGAAAACAAGAGTTATAATTTGCAGATTATAGTCACATTGAAGCACCAAAGATTTTGATTTCAGAAAACATGCCTTATACATTACTGAAACAAGAAAAATGCATTGAAAGTAATACATTTTACCACGAATTTTTGACACGGTTTTCAAATAAAGAGGGGGTATAGCCAAACAAGTTTGTACCACGTCTTTATTTGAAAATGGCGGCAGATCGGAAGGGGGTGGGGGGGGGGGGGGTGTGTGTGTCTGAAAGCTTGAACGTGAATCGGACAATAAAACTGGAGGGCTGCACTGAATAAGCTCCAGTTTTATTCTCTCAATGACGATCATGCACCCCCCACCTCCCTACCCCCGATCTGACTCTAGGTTAACACTGCTGTTTTCAAATAGAGACGCGCTATAACAGAGGTCAACTCAGATCGGAGAAAACAGAAGCCCTTCCCGCAAGAAACGTCCACTCACATATAAGAACAACGCAGCTGCACTGGGCGTAAAGGCTTTCAGTCTGGCGTCATCCTACCAATCGCCTGTCCTTCAAAGAAACAGCATGGCTTACAGAGCTCGCCAACGCTACACCGTCCAGTTCTAAACACTAGTGTGGTGTATGTGCCCAAAAAAGTCTAACTGCATTCTCGTACCATTGCTTGCATACTAAAGTGTCAGCAGGTATTTTTCGTGGCATTACACGTGTAATTTGTGAGTATGACCTTGACGATCAAACAGAGGAAGCTCTGCAGTATACTTGTGACTTTATGCTGTAGGAAGTTAAGTAAACAAAGTAAAACTAGTAAAACTAAAAAAAAGATGCTAACTTTGACAAGTGCTATACTTTTACAGTGGCTGTTACAGATGCAAATCAAATGTATACTTTTATTGTATAATATTAACAATAAGAACAGCTCACTACTCAAAACGTTTATTTTGGGAGACGTTAAGACTCGAACCCAGATCCTTCTGAATTGGAGTCAGCAGCTCTAACCAGTATACTACCCAAGAAGTTAGGACAACACACAACACTAACCGAATTTCTTTTTCTTCGGTTATAGTCTTGGAAAAAAGCACATTTGTTCTATTATACTTGTATCATTTGTGAAAGTGTTTCTTTGATATTTGGAATTCAGGCTTCACATATTATACACTTCATGTTTACATTTTGTCAATTATTACTAAAACGTGAGAAACGTTTTTTTTTTTTTAACAATGTGTTTACTGTTCATGGATCGTTGTAGACATGGAACACACATGAAATGCAAGTGTTCCAAATAACGATATAGTATTTATAAAAGGTGTCATTTTGCTTGACTTCTCTCTCTGTACAACTCTAAGCAACTGACGCGCAGGTAAACAGACTTGAACTGAGAAAACTGTGCGGGGTGGGGGATGTGATAGCAGGCTGCTTGCTGTTTGCTGCTTATCAACACATTTAAAAGACAAAAGACGCTGATAGAGAGGTGAGAAGCATTTTAAGGTGGGACGGATCTACAAGTTTTTTCGTAGGCTCTAGTAATTCTAGTGTTAATAATGTAATAGGCCAGATGTGTGTTGCTAAGTAGAATGAGTAGTAAAGGATTGTTTATAAAAATTATGCCATGCTTAATGCATCACATCTACATTTGAGCTTCCTGTTTATATTATTTGGCCTTGAATTTTAAGGATCTTTTTTATAATCTGTTTTAGTAACAAGCACACTCTAGTGTGATGGCCTCACAAGAAGTGATGTCAATATGCCTTTCTTTACATTTGTTTTGATAAGGTTGTAGAAGTTACTTTACGTTACCCCCTTTGCTGAATTTACATTAAGTGACTTTACATGGAGATAGCAGGTGTTTGACTTCTAGATATCTTGCCTGGTCCACCAAAACTGATCATGGATAGTTACGTCCTCAGTGCTTATTCTGTCTGCTTTAGGGAATGGTGGTGTTTATATGGAAATTCTTCCTCATATCATGGATTAGCTTCCATAGACAGAATTCTTCGTATGTTTCCAGCACTTTGTGGTGCCTCCTTTTCACAACCACAAGTTAGATCACAAGTTTAGTGTCAGTGACATAATCATCAAACATCTGTATTCTTAGATGACGAAAAGAAGTACTTGGAAATTTAACAGGGTGGCAATTATGTTGGTTGACATCAACCTAGAAATAGTGTTCACTGTTTTGTTTAATATGATATATAAACATTATACATACAAAAGTTGCATATTCTTATTTGGCTTCAAAGATTACTTAAAGCTCCATTTCCAACAAGAGTGTTAGAAAATGGAGTACATTATTAGACAATTTCATGTATAGTATAACATTGGGTATAAATATGTAACAATATATACGTGAATAGCATAACCTTTTAAATAAACAACAAAAATAAGAACTATATGGGTTATGAACACGGGCAGTGATAACAAGAGTTATAATGTATCCTTATGTGAAAAATGCAGGTCTTTTTTTATTAATCTAATTGTATAGATGAAGCGCATTTACAATGTTGTGTGTAATGTTATTTGGTGAATATGTTTGATTAAACATAATAACCTCATTAAACAGCCTTCAAATGGTGTTTACTATTGCATTAATTTCAAAAATTTTCTTCTTTTTCCTTTGGCATACTCCTATTAGGGGTTGCCACAGCGGATCATCTTTTTCCATATTTTCCTGTCCTCTACATCTTGCTCTGTTATACCCATCATCTGCATGTCCTCTCTCACCACATTCATAAACCTCCTCTTAGGCCTTCCTCTTCTCATCTTGTCTGGCATGTATTTTCTTAGCACCCTTCTCCCAATATACTCAGCATCTCTCCTCTGCACATGTCCAAACTAACGCAATCTCGCCTCTCTGATTTTGTCTCCCAACCTTCCAACCTGAACTGATCCTCTAATGTACTCATTTATAATCCTGGCCATCCTGGTCACACCCAATTCATATCTTAGCATCTTTAACTCTTTCACCTACAGCTCTGTCTCCTGCTTTCTGGTCAGTGCCACCGTCTCAAACTCATATAACAAAGCTGGTCTCACTACTGTCCTGTAGACCTTCCCTTTTACTCTTGCTGATACCCGTCTGTCACAAATTACTCCTGACAATCTTCTCCATCCATTCCACCCTGCCTGCACTCTCTTTTTCACCTCTCTTCCACAATCCCTATTACTCTGTACTATTGTTCCCAGGTATTTAAAGTCATCCACCTTCACTAACTCTACTCCCTGCATCCTCACCATTCCAATGACCTCCCTTTCATTTACACACATGTATTCTGTCTTTTTCCTACTGAACTTCATTCCTCTCCTCTTTAGAGGATGTCTCCACCTCTCCAGTGTCTCCTCGACCTGCTCCCTACTATCGCTACAGATCACAATGTCTAATTTCAGAACGTTTATTTAAGTTAATATGTAATGTTCCACAACTTGCACAACATCTGCATACTGTGGCTGAATAGATAGTTATACACACTTAGTGTTTTTATTAATTATTTCTTTTCTATGTTATGTTGGAAGAAGTCTTGTTAGCTGGTTAAAACCATTAAAAAAATGTGTACATTTGTTTACATTTGATTAATTGCTTTGAAAATCTTTATAGACATAAAAGAGGAGCATTTTATTGAATGCTGTTTTTCATGCATAAAGTGCCACTTAGCTTATCTAAAATAAAAAGATACAGTGTTGTAGAATGCTAATTTCATGTTTTTATCCCCATTTGAGCAAAATCTATATTTATTCCTTAAATGTCACTGAGTGGCTTATTCAGTGCTTTTTTTTTACATGAACTAACATATTCAAATGTTAGAAGGGAAATTTTCAAAGGTGAATATGGTTCTAATAAATATGGCATAATCACTAAAATTTGAAAGATGTTGCAACATTTCTCTCTCCTAGTCATATACCACAGTACTGGGGTCTTAATTGCAAATTAGTTCATTGCTTGAATATATGTAATATTAGCCGTCCCCCATGGCTCTGCTGGCGTAATAGTGAAACAGGACGGTGAGGAGGGCTGTGCCTGGCCCCCTACTCCTGACGTCATACTTCCCCTCCCCTCTGCCCACAGCCTGAGTCTCAGATTAGCGTGAATATATCGTTCCTGCAAGTGAACTATGATTCTTGGTGCTATGAGAGAAGTCGCAAAATCAACCGGAATGTTCAAGAAAATTATAGAAAAAAACCTGATACAAATCTGTTAAGTAGTTCTCTCGTTCACTAGCTAAGTGAAGATAAGGAGCGCCCTGAGGCTGACGCATGAGAGAGGAGGGGCCCACACCCTAGCCCCCTGCTTGGCCTGCTGCATGTCTCTCTGATTCACACAAATAAATCGGTCCCGCAAGCGAACTATGAGAAATAGCGCAATGAGAGAAGTCACAAAATCAACTGGAAGGTTCAAGCAAATTATAAAAAGAAAGCCCAATCTAAATCTGTTAAGTAGTTCTCTCGTGTAAAGTGGACAGACAGATATATATATATATATATATATACATACACAGACACACACACAGTGGAACCTCGGTTCACGAACGTCTCGGTACACGTAAAACTCTGTTTACGACCAAAAAGTTCGCCAAACTTTTGCCTCGGTTCACAACCACACACTCGGTATACGAACAAGCCAGTTTCCCTTCTCGGTCAGACGTGCATGCTTGCACATGCGTGCGTGATTTCGCTGTGAACTCTTTGTGCTCTATTTCATTTCCCTTCTAGTTCGTACGCGCCGATTACTGTATTTAAGCACGTGTTGAGCCACTCCCTGTTTATTGTTCTCAGTCAGACGTGCGTGCTTTACCTGTGATCTCTTTGTGCTCTACAGTATTTCGTGTGCTTTTGTAGTTAACCATGGCTTCTAAGCAAGTGAAGAGTGGTGAGAAGAAAGTTTTGCAGAAAATTGAAATCGAAGTAAAGAAAGAAATTATTGAAAAGTATGAGCGTGGCGTTCGTGTTACTGATCTTACCGCTGAGTACAAGAAGTCAAAACCTACAATTTCGACTATTCTAAAGCAGAAAGAATCTATTAAAGCAGCTGATGTTGCAAAAGGAGTTACAGCATTAACCAGGCAGAGGCCTCAAGTGCTGGAAGAGGTGGAAAAACTGTTTACCAGTTTACTCATTTACCAATTTGAGAACCCTCGTGCTTTCAAGCAGCACAATGTAAACAAAGCCAGACTGCCAGTAATGTGGAGGGCAAACACGAAAGGTTGCGTCACAAGGACTTTGTTTTTGGAATGGCTGCATGAGGCTTTCACTTCCACACAGCTAAACAGCTAAAAACACCAGAAACCCAAGAAATCACAAGAGAGAAAACACCTGAAGGAAAACATCCCTCCATCGCGGAGCCAGACTCTCCCTCAAAACTGTAACCTCTTCTCCACCCAGTTCCTCCTCACTTCATGCCAGAACTCGACTCATGCAAGGTTTGTTTTCTTGGCGGTTTATGGTTTTTGTATTACGGATTTTTCAAATGTTCATTTTTCAGTTTTAGCGTGAATTGTTGCAGTGTTACTTTTCACTTTTTTGAAATGTTCATTTTTTTTTCCCCCTGTGCTTAAAACTCATTTAAAAAAGTGTTTACAGCGAGTGGTTAGTAGCGTGATTGTTGCAATATTACTTTTCTTGGTGGTTTATTAAATTACAGATTTTTCAAACGTTCCCTTTTTTCCCCCTGTGCTTAAAACTTATTAAAAAAAAGTATTTATACAGCGATCAGTTGCAAGGCTATAGTGCGAACTCCTGTAATGTTACTTTCTTGGTTACTTGTGGTTGGTTTTTAAATAAAGTTCGGATTTGTTCAAATGTTCCTTTTTTTTCCCCCTGTGCTTGAAACTCATTAAAACAAGTGTTTATACAGCTATCGGCTTGCAAGGCTATAGCGCGAACTGCTGCAATGTTACAAAGAGAGAGAGAGAGCGAGAGCGCGGGTTCGCGTGCTAGAGAGAGAGAGAGAGAGAGAGAGAGAGCCGGCTTGCATGCTAGAGAGAGAGAGAGAGAGGGTGAGCGAGCCTGCGCGGTGCAGCTGAGCAGGGAGCCTGGGTGTTTGTGTCAGTGTTATTCAATGTTTTTACATTAGTTTACTATTACACTATGCATTCTATGGTGTAATTAACTATATTTGTGCTTAAAAATCTTTAAAAAAAAAAAATATATTTATATACAGTTCGTATGGTCTGAAACGGATTAATTGTATTTACATACAATCCTATTAGGGAAATTGCTTCGGTTCATGACCAAATCGGTTTACGACCAGAGGTTTGTAACGAATTATGGTCGTGAATCGAGGTTCCACTGTATATAACTAATATATATAGATAGATATAGATATATATATCGATAGATATAGATATATATATAGATAGATATATAGATGTGTTGGGAAGCAACCACTAATAAGTGTAAACTCAGTAGTATGTGACACTAGATCCTAGTGAATAGGAATATTGAAGCCTTGCTGCCAAAATACATTTCTGGTTTTCTAAGGGTACTCCGATTGCTACCTGCTTGTCAGGGACTGCTTGTTATAGGATGGAGTAATGTTCACCCTTGTGCCACAGTGATGCCCTAATTAGAAAAAGCGCTATAAAAATGAATCTTCTAACTACTTATCAATGACTTTTTTTTCCTCTTTCAGCTGTTCCTGTTAGGGGTTGCCACAGCGGATCATCTTCTTCCATATCGTCCTGTCTTCTGCATCTTGCTCTGTTACACCCACCAACTGCATGTCCTCTCTCACCACATCCATAAACCTTCTCTTAGGCCTTCCTCTTTTCCTTTTGCCTGGCGGCTGTATCCTTAACATTCTTTTGTCAATATACTCAGCATCTCTCCTCTGCACATGTCCAAACCAATGCAATCTCACCTCTCTGACTTTGTTTCCCAACCATCCAACTTGAGCTGACCCTCTAATGTACTCATTTCTAATCCTGTCCATCCTTGTCACACCCAGTGCAAATCTTAACATCTTTAACTCTGCCTCCTCCAGCTTTATCTCCTGCTTTCTGGTCAGTGCCACCGTCTCTAACCCATATAACATAGCTGGTCTCACTACTATCCTGTAGACCTTAACTTTCACTCTTGCTGATACCTGTCTATCACAAATCACTCCTGACACTCTTCTCCACCCATTTCACCTTGCCTGCACTCTCTTTTTCACCTCTCTTCCACAATCCCCATTACTCTGAATTGTTGATCCCAAGTATTTAAACTCATCCACTCTCAACAGCTCTACTCCCTGCATCCTCACCATTCCTCTGACCTCCCTCTCATTTACACACATGTATTCTGTCTTGTTCTTACTGACCTTCATTCCTCTCCTCTCTAGAGCAAACCTTCAACTTTCCAGGTCGCCTCGACCAGCTCCCTACTCTCGCTACAGATCATAATGTCATCAGCAAACATTATAGACCACGGGGACTCCTGACTGATCTTGTCTTTTAACCTTTCCATCACCATTGCAAATAAGTAAGGGCCTAAAGCTGATCCCACCTCTACATTGAATGCATCCATCACTCCTACTGCAGTTTTCACCACTGTCACACTTACCTCATACATATCCTGTACAATTACATTCTTCTCTGCCACTCCCGACTTCCTCATACAATACCATACTCCTCTCGAGGCACCCTGTCATATGCTTTTTCCAGGTCCACAAAGACACAATGCAGTTCCTTCTGGGCTTCTCTATACATCTCCATCAACACCATCAGAGCAAAAATTGCATCTATGGTTCTCTTTTCTGGCATGAAACCATACTGCTGCTCACTAATCATCAGCTCCCTTCTTAACCTAGCTTTCACTACTCTTTCCCATAACATTGATGAGCCACAGCATGAAGTTATCCCCCTCTAGTTACTACAGCTCTGCACATCCCCCTTATTCTTAAATATCGGCACCAGTAGACTACTTCTCCACTCCTCAGGCATCCTCTCACTTTCCAAGATTCCATTAAACAATCTGGTTAAAAACTCCACTTCTGTCTCTCCTAAACACCTCCATGCTTCCATAGGTATGTCATCTGGACCAACGGCTTTTCAATTCTTCATCCTTTTCATAGCAGTCCTTACTTCCTCCTTGCAAATCCTTTGCACTTCCTGATTTACTATCTCCACATCATCTAACCTTCTCTCTCTCATTCTCTTCATTCATCAGCCTCTCGAAGTACTCTTTCCATCTGTTCAACACACCCTCCTCACTTGTGAGTATATTTCCATCTTTATCCTTTATCACCCTAACTTGTTGCACATCTTTCCCAGCTTGGTCCCTCTGTCTAGCCAATTGGTACAGGTCCTTTTCTCCCTCCTTAGTATCCAGCCAATCATACAACTCATCATATGCCTTTTGTTTAGCCTTCGCCTCCTCTCTCTTCACCTTGCACCTTATCTTCTTGTACTCTTGTCTACTTTCTGCATCTCTCTGACTATCCCACTTCTTCATCGCCATCCTCTTTCTCTGTATACTCTCCTGTACTTCGCTATTCCACCACCTGGTTACCTTTTCCTCCTTCCTCTGTCCAGATGTCATGCCAAGCACCCTTCTTGCTGTCACTCTTACTACTTCTGCTGCAGTTGTCCAGCTGTCTGGCAGCTCTTCACTTCCACCCAGTGCCTGTTTTACCTCCTCTCTAAACTCAACCTTTCAGTCTTCCTTTTTCAACTTCTACCATTTGATACTTTGCTCCGCTCTCCCTCTCCTCCTCTTCTTCTTGATCTCCCGCGTCATCCTACAGACCACCATCCTGTGCTGCCTACCTGCACTTTCCCCTGCCACCACTTTGCAGTCTTTAATTTCCTTCATATTGACTCTTCTGCATAGAATATAATCTACCAGTGTGCATCTTTTCCCCTCTTGTACGTCACCCTATGTTCCTTCCTCTTCTTAAAATACGTATTCACCACAGCCATGCCCATCCTTTTTGCAAAATCCATAATCCTTTGACCTTCTTCATTCCTCCCCTTGACACCATACCTACCCATCACCTCCTCATCTCCTCTGTTCCCTTAACCAACATGTTCATTGAAATCCGCTCAGATCACCACTTTGGGTACACTGTCCATCACCTCATCCAACTCACTCCAGAAATCTTCTTTCTCATCCATCAAACACCCAACTTGCGGGGCATATACTCTGACAACATTCATCATCACACCTTTAGTTTCCAGCTTCATAATCATTACTCTGTCTGACACTCATTTCACCTCCAAAACACTCTTGACATGCTATTCCTTTAGAATAATCCCTACCCCATTTCTCTTCCTATCCACACCATGATAGAACAATTTGAACCCATCTCCAAACCACCTGGCCTTACTGCCCTTCCATTTAGTCTTTTGCACGCACAATATATCAACCTTTCTTCTCTCCATCATATCTGCTAACTCTCTTCCCTTACCAGTGATACTGCCAACATTCATAGTTCCTACCTCAGTTCCACTCTCTTTACCTTCCTTTCTGTCCTTCTGCCTCCGGACACGTCTCCCACTCTTCTTCGGCCAACAGTAGCCCAATTTCCACCAGCACCTTGTTGGCTAATGGTACTGGTGGCAGCTGTTGTTAACCCATGTCTCGACCGATCCGGTATGGAAATTTGTATCGTTGCCCGCATGTTGATCTGGAAAAATTTTACACCAGGTAACCTTCCTGACGTAACCTTCCCCAATTATCCGGGCTTGGGACCGGCACAAAGTAACACACTAGTTTGTGCATCCCCTGTGGCTGGGTTAACTAGTTATCAATGACTGTTATTTTCAAATGTAAATACAATATTCAAATTAATCGTTATTTTAAAGTTTAAAAATCTCTAATTTGTCTTTTGGCAAGATGACTTCTCTTTAATCCTGAATAGAAATTCTTGAATATTCTATATTATTTTACTGTTCAATCTCAACTCATCTAGTTGGTTATAGTATATAGAAGAACAATTAATATGGCGAAGGTGAAAACTAGTTCATGTAAAATAAGTTTTACTGTCTTAGTTTACTCAAGGGTCCTCTAGCAGGATGGCTGAATAAAAATGCTGAGACAATGGCCTGATCAAATGAAATCATTTATCATGTAGCTAAATGTATTTCAATGTCTGCTGATAATAGTTTTAAACACCACAGGAATATCCACAAGATGTCAGAGTGCCCTGTGAGGTAATGGATTTGTAGTGATTAACAGATAAACCAATTATTTGTGGGACAGGTTGTTGATAAGATAAATTCTCTTGTGCTCCTCTTTACAATTAACTATGTAATTCACATTTGTTCATTAGAAACAGCAAATATAGCTGAGGTTGTTGATGGAGTGATTGGTCAATGTGAAGGACAGCTATTAGCAATTATTACCTTTTGAAGACAGACACCTTTGTCTAAGGCAACTCACAAGTTCTAGAATATACTTTCTGATGCTCCTTAGACACATCTTCAATGATGAAGCAAAGGTCATGGTATTTGGGTTTTTAATCAACAGACAGTCTTGTCTAGGCAACCCAGATATGAGTGATCAACCCCTGACTTGTGTCCAAATCGTGCAGTACTCCACACACCATTACCTTGTATCTAAAGCTACTGCAAAGCCTTTTCTGCAGCATCCAGGATGTGCTTAGTGACTTTCCTGCACTGCAAACCTTTTTACTTCAAATGTTTTGAAAGTTTGCTGTAATGAATTGCCCGCAAAGCCGTAGAACCCAGCTTCATCTGGCTCATAGTGGGCTCTCTGTCCATTGCTTCCGGCACTCTGTAACAAGATATGCATATTTAGCCCTTTTGCGCTTATTAACAATATGTTTCAACTGGACCATTTTCTTTGTAGACTCCGACATTGACGCCATGTATGGCTGGAGCTAGTGATTATGATGTTTTCTGAGAACTTAAGCTGCCTTCCTAGGTTGACTTGGACCTGACAGTTTTGTGTGGTGGCAAGAAGCCCTCCAGTGAAGCCAGGCTGATGATGTGCCTTATCCTTAGCTTTGATGAAGGTGATGGACTGCTTACAGGCATGCTGTTTCTTATTTTTTTGAATTGCTTTTCTGATTGTTCCAACAAAATACCTTAAAACTTGGTCATGCACCAATGGTATCTACTTCCTCTGACGTCTTTAGGCAGCAACTAAGAATGTGCTCCAAAGTGCCCCTATTCTGAAAAAGCTGGCGTGCTGGAGTGTTTTCCATACCCCAGCTATGTAGGTTGGCTTGCCCTGAGAGAACATCATAGACTGATTTGAAGAGAAAGAGTGGTGATGATAGTATAGTTTGCCTTTATACTAGTGTTGAATTTTCTTCCAGTTATTGTTTGCATTGTGCTGAATTATTTCAAACAGAATGAAAGCTGGAAAAGTGATAATATCTCAGTAAAAATCAAAATAAAGATACTGGTAAAGTGTCTGTTCTTGACATTACTTTATGCCTGTGAAACATTGACATTGACAAAGAAAGATATCTAGAAGTTAAATGTGTGTGAAATTCAATTTTACAGAAAGATTTTAAAACTTGCATTGAAACAAAAGTTGAAAAATGAAACAATTTTAAAAGATCTTAAACAAGAAAAAACTATTTTCAATGTTATTAGGAAACAAAAGTAAAGTCTCTTTGAACACATATACAGGATGGGAGAGGAGAGGCTAATTAGAAAGATGATGGAGTGAAAAAGAAATTGTAAACAGCAAATAGGAACACCAGCAAGGAAATAAAATATAATACAATTTATTTTTGTAGCCCAAAATCAGACAAGGAGTGCTGCAAAAGGCTTTAATAGGCCCTGTTTTTTGACAGCCCCAAGCCTTGACTCTCTAAGAAGATAAGAAAAAATCTCCCAAAAAAACCCTTTTTGAGAAAACATGGAATAAATCTTGGGAAATGCAATTCTGAGAGAGTCCCCTTTCCAGGTAGATTGAGTGTGCAGTGGGTGTCAAAAAATGAGGTGTATACAATACACTGAACAGAACACAAGTAATCTTCAATACAATAGTACAATAGTAATAGTACAAGTACAGAGCCAAATGCAAGAGTAGATTATATCACGCTAGCAAAATACCCGCGTTTCACAGTGGAAAAGTAGTATGTTAAAGAAGTTATGAAAAAGAAAAGGAAACATTGTAAAAATAACGTAACGTGATTGTCAATGTAATTGTCGTAGGCTTATTTTAGTATTGAGAGTGAATCTAATGATTGTAAAGAGTTTAATTTATGATTGTAAATGTTGTGTATGAGAAATGCACATTTTTAGGATGTAAGGACCTCTTTGTAAACAATGTTTGCAGTTCTACCCTCGGGCTGTAAAATGACCAGGCTGCCTTTAAGCGGTGGAGTAAAAGAAAAGGCAACAGTCACGAGGAGGGAGACGTGAGGAAGTAAGGAAACCCAACAAAGTCAGCCTTGAAACGGTGGAGTAAACGAAAAGGCAGGAGTTGCCAGCAGGAAGACGTGAAGCAAGGCGAACAATAACAGGCTTGAAACGGTGGAGTAAAGAAGAAGGGAGCAGTAGACTTTTGGCACGCAGACTTATCCTGATAAACTGGAAGAACCCAAACTCTCCTCTTTTAAGTCAGTGGGAATCTGATGTGTTATACTATTTGAAATTGGAAAAAATCAAATACCCAGTTAGAGGATCCGTACAGACTTTTTTCAAAACATGGCAGGATCTAATCAGTAATATTTTAAAATAATCTCATAAACCACAGAGAATCTATTAATTTAGGTATGTTTACAGGTCTTAAATTTCATGCTGTTTGGCTTGCTCTCTCTGTTAGGGGTGGGGATCGATTTGTTCTTAACTCAAATTTTCTTTATGTAAAACTTGATTGATTTGTATGGAATGCAAAATAATTAATAAAAATAAATAAAAAAAAAAAGAAGGGAGCAGTGAGCATGACGAACAGCTAAAGAAAGTAAGGAAGCGAGTGAGGAGGCACATGAGTGCGGATGACGTTAATGTATATAGGCAGGGAGCCAACCACATGGTAGGTGTGTGGACAGTGGCCATGCGGAAAAAGAAAAGGGGGACCGGGGGCGGCCCTTGTGCGTGTCTGCCGTGAAATAAATCCTTTGTTAATGGAAATAAGGAATGAAACCGCCAAAAGGAAAGGTCAGTTGTGAAGTTCCTTACGCCATAATGGTGAGAACTGACAAAAAGAAGACGTTATTTTCTAAAGTTCATTACAGGGCACGTCGAGAAATGAAACATACTTAACGTTTGTAAGTACACTGTAAAGGATGAGCATGGGAAATCTGGGCTTCCTATGAATATTGGAAGCCGCACAAATAGTGAGGAGGGGTTTCCCCTATCTATATATACAGTTTAGGGAGTACACCCGTTTACCCCGCTTGGGTGTTGCAATAGGACATGAAACATACCTAACTTTTTGTAAGTACACTGCAAGGAATGAGCATGAGAAATTTCAGTTTCCCACCTGTATGGAAACTGGGAGAATTAATGATGAGTCAGTGAGGGCTTTGCCTTTTATATGTCTAGATATAGGACTTGTTCAAAGTCCTGGAAACCTCGGCCATCAAGCTTATTAAATTAGTCACTGTTCTAAACAGTACACAAGGATTATTATCATTGTTATCTATTATTTGAGAATAATAGTCTGAGCAAGCTTTAAAGGGAGTTTTTTTTTTTATATTTTTCCAACACATTTTGTCATTGCAACCTGAAAGATCTGTAGCTTTGTTGTTCTCCATTTGTGCTCCGTGGAATGTGCATCCAGCTGGATACGCCTCAGTTCAGGGAACAGTGCGAGATTTACTAAGCCAGGTTTCATAGAGAAGACACAGGTCAGATTTTGTACTTAATATAATATAATTTACCAACACTGCTTTACTTCCAAGAGAGTGAATGTTGAATAAGCAACATTTAAAACTGCATAGTTCTTTCTGAACTGGTGACATATTTTTGTTTCAGTTTGAACTAAGTTACTATTACAGGTGCACCTGGTGGAGAATCTGGTTTTATTTCTTGGTCTAATTATTCACCTTATTTTTTGGTTGTATCTATACTAATAAAAGGCAAAGCCCTCACTGACTGACTCACTCATCACTAATTCTCCAACTTCCTGTGTAGATAGAAGGCTGAAATTTGGCAGGCTTATTCCTTACAGCTTACTTACAAAAGTTAAGCAGGTTTCATTTCGAAATTCTACACGTAACGGTCGATAACGGTCGATAACGGTCAACAACGTCCACCATGTTGAACTTTCTTATTTATGGCCCCATCTTCACGAAATTTGGTAAGCGGCTTCCCTATGCTAACCGAAACCGATGTATGTACTTATTTCGATGGTATGACGCCACTGTCGGCTGCCATATTGAACTTTCCAACGTCACTGATTCTCCAACTTCCCGTGTAGGTAGAAGGCTGAAATTTGGCAGGCTCATTCCTTACAGCTTACTTACAAAGTTAAGCAGGTTTCATTTCGAAATTCTACGCGTAACGGTCATAACAATCAACAACGTCCGCCATGTTGAACTTTCCTATTTATGGCCCCATCTTCATGAAATTTGGTAGGTGGCTTCCCTGCGCTAACCGAAACCGAAGTATGTACTTATTTCAGTGGTATGATGCCACTGTCGGCCGCCATATTGAAGTTTCCAATGTCACTAATTCTCCAACTTCCCGTGTAGGTAGAAGGCTGAAATTTGGCAGGCTCATTCCTTACAGCTTACTTACAAAAGTTGAGTAGGTTTCATTTTGAAATTCTACACGTAACGGTCATAACGGTCGACAACGTCCGCCATGTTGAACTTTCTTATTTATTGCCCCATCTTCACGAAATTTGGTAGGCGGCTTCCCTGTGCTAACCGAAACCAATGTATGTACTTATTTTGGTGGTATGATGCCACTGTCGGCCGCCATATTGCACTTTTCAACAGTCTTTGTTACTTATGGGCCCATCTTCAAGAAATTTGGTACACAGGTTCCCAACACTAACTGAATCCTACTTACGTACATATATACGTCCATAGCCTGCAGCTCGGTCACCGTGTGAGGCGGCATTGGGTCCCCCATCCCAACGCCTCCCACGTTGTTGGCTGCCTGCCTATATAAGGCCGTCCGTCGCTCCGGTCTCTACATTCCCTTCCTTGCTTCGCCACGGGATTCACGTCTCCCTACTGATAACTACAGCCTTTTTATTTAATCCACGGCTTCTCTGCTGTTTTATTGTTCATTTATTACGATTATAGTTATTGCGTAGGTATTTTAGACTTACTTTACATTGCTCAGGTACCCATTTCCTTTATCATTCCAACCGTACCCCCATTACCATGTCTATCGAGGTGATCACCATCGATCAAAAAACTGTCACTTACCGAGTGGTTTCCATGCCCGGAGATGGCACCTACCTTTTCCATTCTCTTTGTCACATATTGCACGGCCATATCAGGCTGACTCTTGATATCCGGAGGAACATTGTGTCTTATGTATTGAATGACTGGGACAGGTTCAAGGTGTGGACTGATGACAGTACAGGAGATAATTAGACTACACAGGAGCACTAGAAGAGTGAAATGCTTAAGCCCTTCACCTATGGTTCTGCATGCGAGTTGATGGCTGCCGCTGAATTGTTCGGTTGTCGCTTTCAAGTGTACCAAAAAGCCCAAATACACTGTGTGCACAATTATTAGGCAAGTTGTATTTTTGAGGATTAATTTTAATATGGAACAAACACAGTGCTATCAGTCAATCCAAAATGTTAATAAACCTGAAACCTGAATGTTTCACAACGGAAATGTGAGTGTGAACATCATCAGGGGAATACATATGTGCGCACAATTATTAGGCAACTATTAGTGTGCAGATTTATTATGCAACTAAAGGAAAAATGAAAATTTTCCCATCTCACTTGTTTATTTTCATCTGTTATAGTGAGAATAATAAACAAACACCTCAAAATTTACAAATAAACATCTCTGACATTTCAAAAAAAATAAATCAGTCAATCAATGACCAATATAGCCACCCTTCTTTCCAATAACAGTCATAAGCCTTTCCATTCATGGAGTCTGTCAGTTTCTTGATCTGTTGACGATCAGCATTTTGTGGAGCAGTGACTACAGCCTCCCAGACACTCTTCAGAGAGGTGTATTGTTCTTCTCCCCCGTAAATCTAGCGTTTAAGAAGTGCCCACAAGTTCTCGATAGGGTTTAGGTCAGATGAGGAAGTGGGGGCCATGTCATTATTCCTTCATCTTTAAGGCCTTTACTGGCTGGCCACGCAGTGGAGAACTTTGATGCAAGTGATGGAGCATTGGCCTGCATAAAAATCATGGTCTTTTTCCTGTATCACTGTTTGAAGAAAGTGTCTTCGAAAAACTGGCAGTAGGTTTGGGAGTTGATTTTGAGTTCATCTTCAATGCAAAAAGGTTCAACTAGCTCATCTTTAAAAATACCAGCTCATACCAGTACCCCACCTCCACGTTGGAGTGGAGCTCTGTGCCCATTACTGATCCACAGGTCCATCCATCTGGTCCATCAAGAGTCACTCTCATCTCATCGGTCCATAAAACCTTTGAAAAAAATCTGTCTTCAGATATTTCTTGGCCCAGTTTTGACGTTTCAACTTATGTTTCTTGTTCAGTGGTGGTTGGGTTTCAGCCCTCCTTACCTTGGCCATGTCTTTGAGCACTGAACACCTTGTACTTCTGGGCACTTCAGGTAGATTGCAGCTCTGGAATATGAAAGCACTGGAGGATAATGGGTTCCTGGTAGCTTCACGTTTGATTCTTCTCAAATCTTTGGCAGCTAATTTGCATCTTTTGTTCTCAACACGTTTCTTGCGACCCTGTTGACTATTTGCAAAAAAATGTTTGATGGTTCTGTGATCACACACCAATATCTTAGCAATTCCAAAAGTGCTGCATCCCTCTGAAAGACTTTTTTACAATTGTTGACTTTTCAGAGTCAGTTAAATCTCTTTTTTGGCCCATTTTGCCTGAGGAAAACTAGCTGCCTAATAATTCTGCACACCTTGATATAGGGTGTTGATCTCCTTAGGCCACACCCTCCCTCATTACACAAATACACATCACCTGACGTGCTTAAATCCAATAAGCATTCAAGTTAATACAGCTTGGAGTTGGAATATACGCATTAAAAATGATGATATGGTCAAAATACTCACTTGCCTAATAATTGTGCACACAGTGTATTTTACACCTTTCCACAACCGCCAATACCTCTTAAACATCTTAGATTCACAAGTGATGATTTCAGTAGTGGACATTTTGATGTTTATGAATGTTTAAACTCTCAAAAGCTGGATGTGAAGTTATCGATGAAACCGGTTGTATGCTTACAACGCTTGACAGATGCCGAATGGCAC
Organism: Polypterus bichir lapradei; assembly: GCA_026402145.1. Classification (NCBI taxonomy): domain Eukaryota; kingdom Metazoa; phylum Chordata; class Cladistia; order Polypteriformes; family Polypteridae; genus Polypterus; species Polypterus bichir. Next base: position 15,297,663 of record JANRMT010062815.1, on the reverse strand, counting down.
TTCAACACAAGTCCTGCAAATACTGTCGTAATTGAAACAAACCATGAAACTCAAAGTGATTATGACAGCAGCAATCCAAGCTGTGAGATTTGAAACAAGATTACTGTTCACATGGCTAACTGTAAGTTGCATGCTCAAGAGTAAGCTCAGTGCACAGCTTGGTCATATTACAACCGGAGGTCCGAACTCACAATGTGGTATACAAAGAGACAAATAATTATTGGCATATTTTCCCTCAGTTTAAAAAGGTTTAATTTTCTCCTTAATAAAAATTTTAATGCAGTACTTCGCCGCTGCGAAGCACGGGTATTTTGCTAGTCTATACTAATAAAAGGCAAAGCCCTCACTGACTCACTCACTCACTCACTCATCACTAATTCTCCAACTTCCCGTGTAGGTAGAAGGCTGAAATTTGGCAGGCTCATTCCTTACAGCTTACTTACAAAAGTTGGGCAGGTTTCATTTCGAAATTCTACGCGTAATGGTCATAACTGGAACCTATTTTCGCCCATATACTGTAATAGACTGCAGGTCGATGTCCATGGGAGGCGAAGTTCCGTGTCGCATCATCACACCTCCTACGTAATTACGTAGAGAACAAGGAAGAGCTCCAAAGAGCGCTGAACAAAACACGCATTTCACAATTGAGAAGGCAGCAAAAGATTATGAAGCAAATGACGCATACAAGCATATTCATAAGTGCAGCTACTGCGGAAACAAAGCACGGTGTGAATGGTAAGTTTAAATTAAGTTTATAGACACTCTCCAGCTGCCGTTTGTCATGCCTACGATGAAAATGGTATTTGTGAGATAAAAGTTTAATGAGAAGACACGAGGTATAAACGAGACTTTGGATCACTTTGTAACGGAGTTAAAATTGCTGTAGCAAGAAACTTTTAAGTGCCGGGTCTTAGCTAACATTAAATAAAGCCGTGGACATCGCGAGATCGCACGAGATAGCACGAGCACAGCTAAGAAGCTTTGATGCATGTACTCTGTGCGGCTCACGTCAACTGACTTTGCAGGACTGGAAAAGATTAAATTAAGTTCATACACACGCTACCGCTAAATATTCGCAGGCAAATCCACAACTTAATACCGGGAATGCCTGTTGAACAGCTTAGATTCACGAGTAGAGATTTGGGTGGTGAACACTTCGATGAATGAAACCTGTTATCATTACAACGGTGGACAAACACGGAATATAACTTGAACACAACACATCCTCCAAATACGAACCTGATTGCAAGAAATAATGATAATCAAATCCTTGATGACAGCAACACTCATAACGGTCACAAAACTATTACATTGACAATCATGTTATGTTATTTTTAAAATGTTTCCTTTTCTTAGCACAAGCACAGCTAACAAGCTTCGATGAATGTACTCCATAATGCGTTAAAAAAAATAACGCATTTAATCACACTTGGCATTCCAAGCCAAGGGGAACTTTTGTCAATGCATGATTTCCTGGTACAACATTGATGCACACATCAGAGGTACAAAAATGTAAGAGTCGGAAGAAAGCGCGTTGCTAGGATTGATCGGAGACAAATTTCATTTCAAAAGACTACCCGACGGAAGCCTTGATAAAAGCGTGGTTTTGTGCAAACTGTGCAAAAAGGAGTTTGCATACTATTTAAGCACTTCAACCTTAAGGTACCATCTAAATGTAAAACATGTTGCAGCGAGCACAGAAACTGTGTATGCTGTTAGCACTAGCAGTACGAGTTTGAGTACCAACAAAAGGTGTCAGCAGCCCAAACCTGATGAAATGACTGGCTTCAGGACCAAAATTAGTAAGTCAACATCGGTCAAACTTACAAATTCTCTCGAAAAATGGATTGCTTTGGACTGTAGACCACTAACAGTGGTGGAAGATAGGGGGTCAGAAAATGTGCTACAGTTAGCGTCAGGTGATCCAACTGCCATGCCGAATGACTATTTCAAGTAAAATTCAACAGCTTTATGACACTGAAAAGCAAGCAAAATTAGATGCATTACAGAAAGCGGACTTTGTGGCTCTTACTGGGGATCATTGGACTTCCGTGACCGTTAGTAATTCTAATTACATCTAATTACAAAATGTTTAATGATCACACTGTTTTAGCCTAATGTACAAAATAATTTTCGCTAAGGTTACTCAGAGTTTAAAGGTGAAGCTGGTCAAATTACCTTTTATGTTTCTGCCTTATTTTTTTAAGAAGAAAAACTGCACTTTATGTTGAAATTTTTGTTATTATTATTTAAAGACAATACCATTCTGAAAATGTACTTAAAGTACTTAAAATACCACTTTATTTTTAAGTCTGCCCAATTTTAACCAGGGATGATATTTTTGTTTCAGTTTTAAATTGAAATGCAGTTTAAATGCATTTTTTTTTTTCAGAAATTAAAAGAGCTTGAGTTTACAATATTCATGTCCATGTCTATTATTTGATTCTGTCGCCCACTAAAACCCTTTTAAATTAAAAAAAAACATTTGCGCTTTGGGGCAAATTTTCTTGTGCGATTACATACGATTAATGAAGATTAATTAATTAAAAAGCCTCTAATTAATTAGATTAATTTTTTTAATCGAGTCCCACCCGTAATATATATGTAGATATGTACGGTATATATATATATATATACAGTGGTGTGAAAAACTATTTGCCCCCTTCCTGATTTCTTATTCTTTTGCATGTTTGTCACACAAAATGTTTCTGATCATCAAACACATGTAACCATTAGTCAAATATAACACAAGTAAACACAAAATGCAGTTTTTAAATGATGGTTTTTATTATTTAGGGAGAAAAAAAAATCCAAACCTACATGGCCCTGTGTGAAAAAGTAATTGCCCCCTTGTTAAAAAATAACCTAACTGTGGTGTATCACACCTGAGTTCAATTTCCGTAGCCACCCCCAGGCCTGATTACTGCCACACCTGTTTCAATCAAGAAATCACTTAAATAGGAGCTGCCTGACACAGAGAAGTAGACCAAAAGCACCTCAAAAGCTAGACATCATGCCAAGATCCAAAGAAATTCAGGAACAAATGAGAACAGAAGTAATTGAGATCTATCAGTCTGGTAAAGGTTATAAAGCCATTTCTAAAGCTTTGGGACTCCAGCGAACCACAGTGAGAGCCA
>JANRMT010062815.1:15239391-15274526 GCA_026402145.1 Polypterus bichir lapradei | reverse complement strand
AAAGTGCAGTTTTTCTTCTTAAAAAAATAAGTCAGAAACATAAAAGGTAATTTGACCAACTTAATCTTTAAACTCTGAGTAACCTTAGCCAAAATTATTTTGTACATTAGGCTAAAACAGTGTGATCATTGAACATTTTGTAATTAGATATAATTAGAATTACTAACGGTCACGGAAGTCCAATGATCCCCAGTAAGAGCCACAAAGTCCACTTTCTGTAATGCATCTAATTTTGCTTGCTTTTCATTGTGCACAAAACCATGCTTTTATCAAGGCTTCGCTTGGGTAGTTTTTTGAAATGAAATTTTCCTCTGATCAGTCGTAGGAACGCGCTTCATTCCGACTCTTAACATTTTTGTAGCTGTGATGTGTGCATCCGTGTAATCGATGTACCAGGAAATCATGCATTGACAAAAGTTCCCCTTTGCTTGGAATTGAAAGTGTGAGTAAATGCGTTATTTTTTGTTATGGAGTACATGCATCGAAGCTTCTCAGCTGTGCTTGTGCTAAGAAAAGGAAAGTTTTTAAAAATAACGTAACATGATTCTGCGTTAACCGCATATTTTTTCATACGTCTCAAACCAAGGAGATGCGAGGTTAAAATGAACCGAGAAGCGCGCGTACATACTCAGTACATCCCCTTTCGGGAATCCAACCTCGGATGTAGGCGATAGAGGCAAAGCCTCTACAATTGCGACACGGTGTGTGGCTTATCTGTTTGAGAGTATGTAGATCGGGGTATATATATATATATTCACAGCGGAGACGTAGTGTGTTAAAGAAGCTATGAAAAAGAAAAGGGAACATTTTAAAAATAACGTAACATGATTGTCAATATACAGCAATTGTTTTGTGAATGTTATTGAGTGTTGCTGTCATCAAGGATTTGATTATCATTATTTGTTTCAATCAGGGTCGTATTTGTACGATGTGTTGTGTTCAAGTTACATTCCGTGTTTGTCAATCGTAAAGATAAGAGGTTTCATTTATCGATTCTTTTCTTACTGCATCAATAAACAGCTCGTCTTCCTCTTTATCTGAGATGTGACACACTGCATTCACACGTTTTTTTTTACACTGTCTTCCTTTAGCGGGACATTCACTTTTTGCACCGTGTGCTTTGTTTCTGCAGTAGCTGCACTTATGAATATGCTTATATGTATCAGACGCTTCATATTTTTTTGCTGCCTTCTCAATTGTGTAATTCGGTTTTTGTTCAGCGCTCTTTGGAACTGTTGCTTTTTGTCTTTGCACTGCGTCAGTTCCCGTGAGCCGCTTGGTGTTCTTGCATCGAAGGTTCCCAGCTGTGCTGGTGCCATCTCGTGTGATGTCCACGGCTGTATGTAATGTCAGCTAAGACCCGGCACTTAAAAGTTTCTCTCGCAGTTTCTCTGAGTTTGTGCCAAACACCACCCTGACCATCTCATCTTCCTCTGCATAAGCACAGTCCTTCACCCGTGAATATTTAGTGGCAGTGTTTCTATTGGATTGCCGCTGACGGACGGCCTTATATGGGCAGGCACTAAATTACAAACGCCAGTGGCAGCCTGTCTATGAACTTACCTTAAAGTTTAGGTTTACACCGTGCTTTGTTTCCGTAGTAGCAGCACTCATGAATGTGGTTGTATATGTCACTCGCTCGCTTCTTATTGTTTCGCTGCCTTCTCAATTATATAATGCATGTTTTCTTCAGCGCTTTTTGGAGCGCTTCCTGGTTTTCTACGTACTGCGTGATTACGTGGGAGGCGTGATGATGTCACACGAAACTCCGCCCCCACGGCTTTCGAGCTCAGCTCCATTACAGTGAATGGAGAAAAACAGCTTCCAGTTATGACCATTACGCGTAGAATTCCGTAAGGAAGCTGTAAGGAATGAGCCTGCCAAATTTCAGCCTTCTACCAATACGGAAAGTTGGAGAATTAGTGATGAGTCAGTCAGCCAGTCAGTCAGTCAGTGAGGGCTTTGCCTTTTATTAGTATAGATGTAGCTCCTTTACCATATCTTGCATGTCATTTCCAAGGGGCAGGATGAGGTCTTGGATCTCTTCTTGTGTGTTTTTTTTATGTTAAAGAAAATTTTGGTTAGGTGATTTCTTAGCCTTTCAGTTGTCCTAGTACAAAGTTGCTCTGGAAACTGAGTATTATATGTGGCTATGGTTAGATTCCTTATCAAGATCCGTTTCAGGATAAGATTTTCCTTTTTGGATTTCATTAAGAAGATGATGTCACGGTCCAGGTGTGCCAGTTTCTTCCACAGGGTCTTCAATTCTATGTAGTATCAGTAAATTGCAGTTTCTTTTATGTATGTTAGTAGTAGGGCGTTATACCATGTTGGCCGTTATGGATGCAATGTTAAGTGAAGCAAAATGACACCTTTTATTTGCTAACTAAACTAATTACAATATGCAACTGAGGCCCCATCTTGAGGCAGGTTGTAATACAGAAACTGAAGTTCCCTGTGTTTATATAGAAACTGGGACAGGGACTATAAGTGTTCTTCAGTGTAAAAAAAATAACAGACCTCTCCAACCCTAGATTCATTTTCCAGGAGACAACAATTTCTAGCCAAGATCTTTTGATAACTGTTCAGCACAAGTCTTTTGAAGATTTTGATTAGTTTTCCATATAATGGTCTATCACAATTTTGTTTTCAGTGGATAGAAGGAGGAGATCAGAAATGCTCTGCTCATCATAGCTGTTGTATAGTTTTGATTTCACTGGTTTCAGGTTCAAAAATGATCACTCAACTGAGACATTTGTGACAGATAACATTGCAACAATTTTTTTCCCTCAAATAAGAAAAGACAGTTTCAACCTCATTCTGCTTTAAGGTTGACAGTAGGGTTTGTCCATTACTGTTAGGTAAGACACATTAGGAGATAAGTGAGTTGGTGAGCTACTGGTTCCTTTGCAGTTTACATCTCATTGTTAATTGTCAGAAGGGCAAAAAACAAGAACCAACTAAAAATAGAGAGCACAAGTGTTCAAGATTAAAATAAGCACCTAAAAGTTGGTAATTGTAGCAGACACACCATCCTGGACTATAATCTTGTAATATTTTGTGTCGAGAGTGCAGAGGATTTTTGGGATACAGCTTCTAGCCCTGGAGGACATTTATAAAACAGGCTACCTAAGGAAAGCCAGCAGCATCTGCATGGATTGTACTCAGCCATGCTGCTGTCCATTTAAACGTCTCCAATCCAGTAAACTTTTCAGAGCCTTTCTTGCACAGACCTCGAGGCTCAGAAACAGTTTCATCCCAAGAGCTATAAATATGCTCAATCAGACCATCAAGTGCTCCCGGTAAAACTGCTTGTACTTATAATTACAATTACCTCACTATAAACTTGCACTACAACTATAACTGTAACATTGCACCTCACTGTAACATTGCACAACCTGAGCCACTTTATGAATCATTTGCGATATCTGCACTTTATGTACAGTACATGTTTATGTACTTATGCTTTTATATTGTATATTTTTCATTATTTTTATTGTATTATTATTGTTATTTTATCATTTTATAGGAAAATAAGTTTATAGAGATTTTGCATATTGAATATTATTGTACTATACAATGACAATAAAGAAATTCAATTAAATAGAGCGCATATTTACAGATGATGATGAATGGCTTCTAAGTCAATTTAAGTTTACAAGCGCTATCCTGTTGGAGCTATGTTCTGTTAGAATACTAGGATGTATACTTGATACCAGTTTTATGAGGGAATCCATTAAAGTAAGCATATTACATTTTTGCAGATAAATCATAAACTTAATTTAAATAATGTATACTGTTAATAATTAAACAGGTGAGGGCTTGGTGAAGCAAGCTTTAGCAATGAGCTAGTGCACCATACAGGGATTGTTCCTGCCTCCTGCTTGATGCTTGCTGATACTGGTGTGACCCTGGATGGATGGAATAATTGAAAAATCTTCTTTCTACATGTTTAATGTTCCTTAAAAAGAGTTTTGAAGAATCAACATTTTAAGCTTGCAGGTTTTTTTACATTTATTGCAGAGCTCATTGTGGGAGATTCGTTATGTGGAGAAAGAAAATGGAAGGACAGGAATTGGGGCTTGGTATGTTAGACAGAGAGAGTACTACTGCATTTAATCACTCCATTCAGGGTTGCACATGTCCCTGCAAGCGTCTTGTGGGAGGGAGGAACAATCCCTGGACAGGGCACCAGCTTATTGCTACTGCTGCACCACTGTGCCCCCACATGTTTAATACATGCTTTAATGCATTTTACCATGAAAATGATATCAAGTATACTTCTTACTTTTCTAAAATGTTCAGAGAGCTGTAGTATCATGAATGTAATGTATTCTGTGTGGCGATCAGTGCCTGTGCGCTCCTGCCTGTGTAAGAGAAAGCCCGTTTAAGAAGCACGTAGTGATTCACACACATAGAACACATAGTATACAAAGCATTTAACATGCTACTTTAGTTAAAGTGGGATTTGAGAAACTCTAGTAAATTAAACATCGAATTTAAGATGAAAGTTAAGATGTTTTACTTTAACAACAAAATGAACAATAAGATTAAAGTGGAAACTTCGAGATGAAAGTCGACATTTCTACCTTTTTTCTTTACTGGGTCCCTATTTTTTTTTTCTCTGTGCCCTAATATGCTATGACACTCAGACGGTGGGCTACGACTCGCCTTTTCACGTTGACTTTGACATCTGACCACTTCTTTTTTACTTCAGGCAGTTTGTGACTTTCTGAACTTGAACTTTTGAGCATCATTCCATCAAGTTCCTTCTGTTGCCTGTACTACTGCCTAAGCCACCAAAAAGTATGTTTTTTCCTTGCCTCCACTGATTAGGACCTCCACTTCGCATTTGGTGAAATTCTTCTTTTTTATACATGCTTTTGCCATTGTCTTTTAACAAAAGACTCAACTGAAAGGGCTATTTATTGGTTTACATATTGAAATATACAAAATTCTGGGAGGAGTTGGGGTGGGGCGACAGGCGCATGTACTTGCGTTACATTCACGCTGACCATAGAGCGGAAGAGCGTGGAAGTTAGCTTACGCACCGTTTTGTGCATCAGTTTTTTGTGTGTATGCACATTTCCATTTTTGTCCGTATGCCATGTTTTAGTGTGAATTCTATACACCTGAGAGAACTGACAGTAAAGGTTGAGCAGGGATGGATCCAGTTGTCATTTTCCTTTTTTGAACAAATGACCTACATAAGGGTAGTCTGTCAGTTTTGCAATCCAAATTTAAAGTTTTGTTCAGGCTAAGGAACAGAACTGACAAGATAGTCTTCTCCTGAGCCACGCATCAGTCCAGGTAAAATTGAGGAGATTAGAAGGCTTAATGCATGGCTCAAATCTTGGTGTAAGGTAGAAGGGTATAGGTTTATAGGGCATTGGGACTCCTTTTGGAACAGATGGGACCTGTTCTGCTGTGATGGGTTACATCTGAAATAGAGGGGACCCAATGTGTGATTGATAATATTTTGGAAGAATTGAGTGGATAGGATTCTCTAGCTTTGGTGGGCAAATGGTTTATTCCCATCTAGATTGTTCTAAAGTTTTGTAAATTGTCTTGTATACAGTTTCCTATTAATCTCTGTGTGCACTAGTGTGATAGCGGCCAGAGTTAGTTGGACACTTTTGTGTTTACTTGCACCTGGGCCCATGTATGGGTTGTGCCAGCATTGGCGCTATGATTTGAAAAGAAGTCTACTAAATAAGAATTACCTAACATGATAGAATGAAAACTATACAGTTAAAAAATGTTATTAGAAAATTGTAAGTGTAATTTTTTTTGTACAATCTGCAGTATATTCTGATAAAAATGTCATCCTTTGGTAGTAAATTAAGCAGTTTTCAGGATAAGGCAAAAAATCCAAATTCAAGAAAGGTTTGGACGGAGAAGATCTTCTTTTTTTAAAAGTCTAAAACATTTCCAAAAGTCTTTACATTTATTTTTCCAGCAGTGCTTATAGTTTAAGTCAGTATTACTAACAAGGTGTTGAAAGAATTCAGTCTATTGCAGAGTAAATATCCTGGAAGTAATTTACTAAGGGACAAGCTTAAATTAAATTGTTATAGTTTTCTTACTTTTTTTGAGAGCTTTGATATGAAGCTCATCTTTAAAGTTCTTAATCTACCCATGCTGATTAAATTTGCATGAAACTTGGAAATTTTATATCAATTTTGCATTTCATTTTCATACTCTGGGAGGGGTCAATTTAGTTTACTATCTGGATTGATATAATCAGTGCTGTTTTCATATGCAGACAGATCTTTTCACAGACCAGAAAATAACAGCTTCAGTTTTATTATTGCATTGCCACTTAAATCTGTTTTTTATTTTTTAAGCTTTGTTTTAAATTTTCCACTTGTTTAGTTTTAAATATGTGCCTTTATGGTATGAAAATGCAGTTATTTCATATAGAAATAGTATTTCTTTCTTCATAAGATTGCTCCAGTTTTCAGCTGATTGGCAAGATTAAATGAACAGAGTGGAGCAGCTGACTTTTTTCTCGCCACAGTGTGGGCAAGTGGGCCATTTGTCTCTAGGTCTAATATGTGATACAAACTTTGCTGGTAAATTGTTTGACCTTTTTCACATGACAGTTGTATCTTTTGTCAATGTATCTGTTCTGCCTACATTTATTGTGCAATCTTTCTTTAATCTACAAATCAAAATTACCTTACATCCATATGCATTTTATGAACAAAACAAGAAAGCCCATGCAGGTTTAGGGCCCTGAAGTGATTCTAATATAACAGCAAAATCTTAAAACAAAGTACAAAACAGAAAATAAACACTAGTAGTCTTCTTGGTTTTAAGGGCTGAGCAGCAGAAGAGGCAAGTTCAGGTGGCTGGAAACCGGAAGTATAGTTATCCTAAATCAACCTTCAGATTACAGTAAAATTAAAAAATTGTAAAGATTACAGTCAAAATGACCTGCCTTAAATGACCTCTATGAAACATTTAAATGTGTATTCGGTGTACAGTGAGTACATTAAATGTATTAAAAATCAACATAATCTGTTGCAAGTGAAAAACATTTCTGTAAAATCAGATTACACATTGGTTTTCAAAGACATTAGTGGACTAGTGGTAAAAGTGAATGATATGTTGTCACAGGTGCTGTTTGTGCTCTCTATTGTTCAGTTATGACAATAGTGTCAGAGTCAATATAAGGTAAAAGAATTCATACTTTGTTCGTGAAAACACGAATTGCAAAATATAAATCTGAAATAAGTGAGTTTGTCACGTCCGTCAAACGGTGGTGAAAGGGGCTGCAGGTAAGAAAACCAATAACAAAGAGCCACAGGAGATGCAGAGTTTGGTACTCAAAACGACACCAGTAGAAGCACAGACAAGGTTACACAGCATCTGTCCTCTGCTTGCACATCTAAATGAATATCTAAAGATAGCTAACATTACTGTCTAATTGGAAATGCAAACATGCCATGCAAGTAAATAGTCATAAACGTTTTAACATGTATTATATCCAAACTCTATTTGCCGCAGTTACTATATGCCAAATTGTGATGCAATAGGCAAAATGACAGAAAGATATTATAGCAGATGTAAGCATTTCTCAAACATGTAGAGCCTAGTAGTTGTAGTGGTCTGTATTGTGTACAAATTTATCATTAAACTTCGGCTGCCTCGTGCTAACTGAGCTCCCGAATTTTAGCTTTTTTATTTTCTCTGTTTCAAGCCTTCTGTTCAGTTTCTTTTGCTCTCTCCCTGACACTCCAGCGGTTTTAAATGCACAGACTAGAGAGATTGGTGGTAGGTGTTGTAGGAAGAAGCCCTGTAGACTTGGCTGTTTTTAGTGGCAGATTTTGCCTTTATTCTTGTTTAAGAATCACATCTGGCCCTGCAAGACTAGTACTCTCTTCAAGGTGGTGCAGCAGTAGCGATAAGCTGACACCCTGCCCAGGGATTGTTCCTGCCTCTCGCAAGACGCTTGCTGGGACATGTGTGACCCTGAATGGATTAATTAAATGGAGTTCTTTGGTCTTTTCTTTAGGTATTCCTTTGTATGCCTGACCTCTGAAGGAGTTGACAACAGTTGTCAAACTGCGACAACAGGCTAACCTGCACTAACTGTTTGTTTTCAAAAAATGAATGTAACAGTACTATCTTCCTTTTTCATATAAATTTTAATATTGATTCATTTGCTGCTTTGTATGTAATATACCATTTTTTTTTTACCTGTTGTTTCATTTATTGTTGCATCCATTAATGTTAGCCTAGTGGGAGCTTTATGACATATGGCATCAGGTTAAATCCATGCAAAATGTAAGTTGTTACAATGTAAGATTAAGGTGGCAGTGTCATGGACATGTATAATCCTTTTACATAAGGTAGGGTTGTGGTACAAAACCTAGAATATTAAACTCTTCACACAGTACTTTGTGCATAGGTAACCGAATAAATTGTGATATCAACTGAAAGCAAAGCTTATACACATGTCTTTTGAAAATATATTCTTATATAGCTTCATGAGGTGGAATAAAAGAAATAAATACACATGTCTTTTGAAAATATATTCTTATATAGTTTCATGAGGTGGAATAAGAGAAATAAATAACCCAAGACTGAAACTTAAACTAATATTAAAACTTGAATCAATGAACAAGATGTATTGTAAATCACAAAGAATGAGATTCACTTTTGCCTATCAGTATCAGTTGCTCTTTCAGTATATCTATTTAGACACCTTCATTCAGTGCTTGGTTCATATTGTTAGAAGGTCTTGTATTAAACATAAATATATAATTTTATTATATCAGTGTTGCTTTTTTTGGATAATATTCTTGCTTTGCCAATTATCTTGTGTGAGACTAAGCTATTATTTTTATTTATGTGTGCTTAAAAATGTATGCCATGCTTTACTGAACATAAGAGCAATTACTTTTTTCAGTGCTTAACTATGTTTTTGTTCTTCAGATCTCATGAAATTTTTAAGAAACAAACATTAGTGTCGCTGACAGTAAATGTTCTACAGATGTATTTTGAAAATCATCAGAATTTAATTTTTTTGAGATTTTTCTTAGTACCAGTGAAATGGATTGAGGTTACACCTATCTCTTAAAGTTTGGTCATCAATGAAGGCAGCTATATTTTAGTTTACAGTCTGCATTCTAAGAATTTAAGAATCCCCTGTGGATACGTGGAAGTGGAATTAATTATAAACCCGCCTATGTTTGCAGAGCTCCAGTGATTGATAACAGGGTGCCTCCAGTGATTTAAACAGATTGCGAATAGTCAATGATGCATAGTGGCTTTTATAAGGGATGAAAGGCCGCTGGGCTAACAGGAAGGAGTTGAGCTCATAAAACATGTTTATAGGTCTCAAGTTGCTTCTTGTACAAAAAAAAAAAAAAAAATGGCCAAAGAGTAAAAAAAGCAACTTATACCATCAGTGCTAAAATCATCAAATACTCGCACAAAATATATTCTAAACATTAAATTATTTAACATTTGTGTAAAAACATAGAAAAAGATTTTTTTGTTTTTACACTAAACATTCTTGCTCTCTTTTTAGGTATAAAATTTCTCTCTTTTCTTATTCCTGTTTGGTGCTACCAGTATAGAGCAGCCAACACTGAGCAACAAGCCAAAGAGCCAGCAATGTCTGTGTTAGTCAATTTACATTTCCTGCAGTTTATGATGAATGAAAATATGGCTAAAAATAAAATTTAAGAAATGTGAATGTCTAAAGTTATATAAGATTTAGAATGCTAAAAGGGAAACTGAAGTAAAATATTAAAAACTTTTCATATATATTAGAAGAGTGGAGTGAAAGTTGTATGTTTTTGTATGGTTAAGAAGTTTGGATGTTAGATTCAATACAAACACAATACATTACATACAAACATAGAATGTCACTAGAGACAAACCACATTTTTAAACACTGCAAATATTCTGCAAAAAATGACACATTATTTAGCCAATTAAGTAAAAATGCAAAATTGTTGGCCAAATGTATGCCACATTTCCCTTGCTCTCCAGTGCTGGTTATGGATGACGCTTTCAAACAGAACCTCTTTTGTGAATCTTTTTCAAGATAGTGATTGGGTGAGGCCTTCAAAAAGCTGGCAGAACAGATCTCAATAAGACGAGCCTTAACCATAAAAATGGGAGGCTTAAGGTCGGGCTAAGCCTCAAATGGAGATAAGCTCTAAAGTTTAAAAAAAAAAAAAAAAAATGCAATTAGTCCCAAAAGATCAAAGTGCCTCACCAGGGGGAGAACTGTACAACCCTGCCTGGAACAGAAATAAGTCCCACAAAGTTTAATCCTTAGTAAGTTAAGATTTATTACAATAAAAGGATAATCTCAAAAAAGCTAATCAAGGCAAAAAAGAATTGCTTAACACTAGAATCCCTGAAGCCTATTGAAAAAGTTGTAATCCCGGACCACCTTAAATTCCTTCATACCTCCTAATCCATGTCTTTGTCTTGCATATGTGTCGATCGGTACTGGCAACAAGGTAGCCTGCTCACTCATTCCCCCACTGAGGCAGCTGAAGTCAACTCAGGCACTGAAGTCTCTTTATCTGGCAGTGAGGTGTTTGAAATTGTATACGATGAATAATATATTGTTATTTAGTATACATACATTTCATGTGTATTCCTTTTTGCTTATAACTTTTGTGAAAGTGTTTATTTAATATTTGGACTTCAGTCTTCACACATTATACATATGTGTTCAACATTTCTTGCCTTGCATTTCCTGTCATCCTACATTTATCCAGATTGTTGTAGACACAGAACATACATGAAATGTATGTATCCCAAATAACTATATATTATTTACCCTATACAATTCCAAACACCTCACAGCAAGATAACTTTCAGCATCTGAGTTGACTACAACTGCCTCTGTTGGGGGGCTGAGTTAGCAGATTGCATGCTGTCAGCGTTGAACGACACATTTGCAAGACTAAGACACTGATTAAGAAATGCACCCACGATTACAACTTTTTTCGTAGGCTTCAGGGATTTTAGTGTTAGAAAGGTTATCCAAAGTATCAAAGTCCCAATACGCTAAACAGAATTCAAGATCCTTCTATAGATTTCTGGGTTGTAAACAGAGAAAAAATTCAAAGAACAAGAATGAACAATAAGAGGAAAGCTCACAAACAGCAGCACATACAATGAAGTGCAGCGGGACTGCAAATTCCATGATCATTTATAGGGCTGGGAGCAGTCCCTCAGTGGAAATTAGGAGATGGCCTTGACTCTTTGGTAATCTCCAACAAAACATGAGTGGCGTGGCAGAATTTATGACCCATTCATAGAACTGACAGAAAATAATTATATAAAGAATATACATAAACAACAATATTAATGTAATCAGTAATTAAAGAATTAAAAATGAATGAAAAAGACATAAAAAGTGGGATCCAAGGCTTCTTTTTCTATATGGTTTAATAATAATACTAAGTGAATTCAATAATTTATCTACATCAGTAGGAAAGAAAAGAGTTTTAAAAAAAAATTGATTTATTTTCCAGTATTGTCCCCTGATAGCTCCATATACTTCATCCAATTTTTGTGCAATGACTTTAACCCCTTTGAAAAAAAAATCCTCTGTTTGACTTTCATACCAGGACGTCTCAGATACCTTTGATGTCTTCATCACTTGAAAACTGCTTTCCACTGAGAGATTTCTTCAAAATTCGGAACAGGAAATAATCTCAGGGAGCCTGGGTCAGGATTGTAGGGTGGATGGTTCAGCTGCTGGAACCCAAATTCTCGGATGGCAGCCTGTGATTGACGTGACATGTGAACCGGTTACATTTTAATGAAGAAGCAGCATGCCTGCTGTGAGTTTTCCTCGTCTTTTCTCCTTGATTGACTCCCGCAAAGTGATCATTGTGTTGGCGTAACTCTCCCAGTTATGGTTGTCTTGTGTGGCATGAACTCCAGAAGCAAAAGTCCTTCAATATCCCAGAAGACAGCTGACATGAATTTGTCTGCAGACTTTTCTGTCTTGAACTATTTTGTGCTGGGTGATGACTTGTGCTTCCACTGCATTGTCATTTTGGATTCGGGATCTCTGTGATTGACCCAAGTCTCATCTCCAGTCACCAAACGATGAAAAAAATTAACTTCGTCTTCATGGAGCATCTCCAAGTTCCCTTGACAGCACTGGAGCCTTGTGGCCTTCTGACATGGCGTCAGCATTCTTGTAACCCATCTTACATTGATCTTTGACATACCCATCTTTTCATGAATTATTTTCCAAACTGTACCTCCTGAGATGCCAATTTCTTCAGCTATTTGGGAAACCTTAATTCGTCTGACCGCCAAAATTAAATCCTCGACTTTCTTGCAAATTTCTGTGGAAGTTGCTTCCACAGGCCATCCAGTGTGAGGGTCATTTTGAATGGACTTTGTACCCCACTTAAACTGTTCCAAAATTTTTTTTATTGGATGATAGGGCAGACTCACCATAAACTACAGTTATGCAATCATGGATCTCCTTTAGCTTTTTCCCTTCTTTTATGAGATATTTTACCACTGAACGTCGCTCCAAATCTTCCATTTTCTTACTTGATTTGCACAAGGACTCTCCTGACATCCTGCGTCTCGGAATGTTAGACTCACACTGAGCTCCAACTGTGCATGAGTAACCTTGAGATGTGTCACAACATGCCCAGACGTGTTTCAACATGCTTGCTACTTTCTTTCATACTCGGGTAGATAAATTATTGAACACCCCTCATAATAATGATAATAATAATAATATGTTCTATTTATATAGCACCTTTACCATGCTCAACCTCCTTCACAGAACTACAAGTGAACAATAGGGGCCTATATTGTACATTGGCATTCAATTTAAATCAACATGTAGTTCCACTATATAGAGATAAATGCAGGAATCACAAGGCTTTGAGCCAGAATAAGAGACAATAAATCTGAATAAATATACAAAATACTAAAATAATTTCCTGAACAAATAACATAATAGAATGAGTGCTGCATCCACACCTCAATGCATTGTGAAGCATGCACGCTGTCTTTTGACGATTGTAATGTTTTCTTCAAAGAGCAATGAGTAGTAGTGACATATTGCGAGAAACTGCAACACGTTTATGAGATGAATATTTGAGAGTTTATACACTGTTTGAATAACCGTGTACTTGAGTGTTTCTTGATGAAGTGCAGTTGTTTCTGTATTACAGTATATGGTTATTGCATTCGTAGAACAAGGGTTGAGTACAATTTCATGGTATTAGGTCAGATTGTCTAAGGCACATATAGTACTAGTTTAAGGGCCTGTCTTGTTTTAGGTTCTGTTCATGGAGCTAAGGTTAAAAAAGGCCAACAGCTTACAAGACTGATACCGTTAATCCATGTAACTGAGAAATGCTCAACTTTAGACCACTTTCACATAATTATGCTTACCTGAAATGTACGAATACATTAAAAAAAAAATCCCAAAATTCTCAAACATGTATGCATAGAAGTACTAGATTGCATTCATTACTTTATACTCTAGCCATAACATTCATAGGAAAGGACTGAACAAAACTAGAAATGCTAAACTATACATAATGGGTAACTCTGTGAAATGTTAAGCAATGTCAGTGTAGATGCAAAGAAAACAAAACAACAGTTGTTCAAAGTTGAACTTGTGAAAGGAGCTAAGGCCAACCAGCTACTGATAAGAGATATGGAATGTTTGAAAATGGTAAGCAACAGAATACTGGAATAACAGTGACAAAATAGAAATGAGGTCATGAAGTGAGTAGAGAATAAATGTACTGTTATCTAACAAGACCCTCGCTGGATTTTTGGCTTTGCAAATACCTTTGTAGAACAGCTTAATTTAATGAGGTGCATTCATGTTATATTTTTCAGAAACATTTTTTGAAAAGTCAATTTTTTTTGCATTATTTTCTTTGGAATTCATTTCTCACTACATTTTAATTTAGTAATTATTTTATTATTTTCTCTAAAAGACTCGTCAAACTTTGGCAGTAATGTTTCACTTCCTATTGCAGTTTCCTAAAATCAATAAAATCAAGCATTATATTTATTTAGACATGTTTTTAAAATTAGTGTCAGTTTTATTTGTGGTTTTAATAAAACACAAAGCATATTTTATACCCTCTGAGATTCTAATCAGTTTTGCCCTTGGCATTAGACATACAAAAGAAAACAAACAAAAAAAGGTAAGGAATATTGATTACTTTTAGGATCTCTTGTCCTTGTTCCTCAGTCTGTGATCAATACAAAAATCTGTGTATAGCAGAAGTGATGGCTGAGTTACTGAGTTGAACTTAAATTAAATTAATCTTACACAGGAAAAAAAATTGTAATTTATTTTATACTGACCTAGAATGAGTTAATATCGATCCCCCTCCCCCCTTTTTAAATCATTGTTGTTTGTATTAGTGAAATGCTTTCAGATTTATTTGTATAGAATTGGAATAAGTAACTGATTCTGCTTTGTATAGTGATTGAAACTCAATTTATTTAGCAAATTAGGTAGAGTTGATCTAAAGCTGCTTTTGGAAACAGTTACCTACCTGCGTGAAGTCTTCCTTGATTGTATAAAACTGCATTTAGGCCATGAAAAGACTGATACAGAGCATTGGTCAAGTTGTTTATTTAGCATTTCATAACTGACCTTTAACCAGTAAGAAGGGTAAGGGTAAGCTGGAATTACAAGTGACATCAAAGGCCTTTTGAACCAGAAGAAAAGGGCTTTTAAAGGCAGTGATCAGCATGAGCTTAAGCGCGTGCAGAAGGAACTCCGAGTCCAGCTCAGGGCGGCGAAGGAGCAGTACAGGAGAAAGCTGGAGCAGAAATTGCAGAATAACAGCATGAAGGAAGTGTGGGATGGGATGAAGATCATCACTGGCTGCAGCTCGAAGCGGGGTGCCACCATCGAGAGAGACGTGGAGAGAGCAAACCAAATGAACAACTTCTTTAACAGGTTTGACCACCCTAAACCACTCTCACCTCGGAGTACTTTATCCTCCAACCATCCTTCTGCTGATACCAGCATAGGTGAGACATCCCCACCCACAATTACAGCAGCACAGGTGAGCAGAGAGCTGAGGAGACTTCATGCCAGCAAAGCAGCGGGTCCAGATGGAGTATCACCACGACTGCTGAAGGCCTGTGCGTTGGAACTGGGGAGTCCTCTACAGCGCATCTTCAACCTGAGCCTGGAACAGGGGAGAGTCCCGAGGCTTTGGAAAACATCTTGTATCACCCCAGTCTCAAAGGTATCACGTCCTAGTGAGCTGAATGACTTCCGGCCTGTTGCTCTGATGTCACATGTGATGAAGACCATGGAGCGGCTGCTGCTTCACCGCCTGAGGCCACAGGTCTGCCACGCCCTTGACCCTCTGCAGTTCACATACCAGGAGAAGGTCGGAGCGGAGGATGCCATCATCTATATGCTACACCGATCACTCTCCCACCTGGACAGAGGCAATGGTGCTGTAAGAATTATGTTTTTGGACTTCTCTAGCGCCTTCAACACCATCCACCCTTTGCTCCTTAGGGACAAGCTGAATGAGATGGGGGTAGACTCATACCTGGTGGCATGGATCGTGGACTATCTTACAGACAGACCTCAGTATGTGCGTCTTGGGAACTGAAGGTCTGACATTGTGGTCAGCAACAGAGGAGCGCCGCAGGTGACTGTACTTTCTCCGGTCCTGTTCAGCCTATATACATCAGACTTCCAATACGATTCGGAATCCTGCCACGTGCAAAAGTTCGCTGATGATACTGCTATTGTGGACTGCATCAGGAGTGGGCAGGAGGAGGAGTACAGGAAGCTAATCAAAGACTTTGTTAAATGGTGTTACTCAAACCACTTACACCTGAACACCAGCAAGACCAAGAAGCTGGTGGTGGATTTTAGGAGGCCCAGGACCCTCATGGACCCCGTGATCATCAGAGGAGACTGTGTGCAGAGGGTACAGACCTATAAATACCTGGGAGTGCAGCTGGATGACAAATTTGACTGGACTGCCAATACTGATGCTCTGTGTAAGAAAGGTCAGAGCCGACTATACTTTCTTAGAAGGTTGGCGTCCTTCTACATCTGCAATAAGATGCTGCAGATGTTCTACCAGACGGTTGTGGTGAGTGCCCTCTTCTACACGGTGGTGTGCTGGGGAGGCAGCATAAAGAAGAAGGACGTCTTAAGCCTGGACAAACTTGTTAAGAAGGCAGGCTCTGTTGTAGGAATAAAGCTGGACAGTTTAACATCTGTAGCAGAGCGACGGGCACTAAGCAAACTCCTGTCAATCATGAAGAATCCACTGCATCCACTTAACAGTGTCATCTCCAGGCAGAGGAGTAGCTTCAGTGACAGACTTTTGTCACTGTCTTGCTCCACTGACACAATGCGGAGATCGTTCCTCCCCCACACTATGCCACTCTTCAATTCCACCCGGGGGAGTAAATGCTAACATTATTCAAAGTTATTGTCTGTTTTTACAAGCATTTTTATTACTTTTTAATTTAATGTTTTTTTTGTAGTAACAGTATACTGCTGCTGGATTATTTGAATTTCCCCTTGGGATTAATAAAGTATCTATCTATCCATCTATCCATCTATCCATCTATCTATCTATCCATCCATCCATCCATCCAAAGTAAAAAGAAAATTGAAATGCATGGATAATTATCTTACCAGTCAACCTCATTATAGCATTTTTCCAATTGCCCTTGCAACCGTGTCCTGGATAGATAGATTATGCTAAGTGGAATATGTTACTCAACTGACTATTGAAGAGTTCAAGTGATTTGTTTGCTTATCATCCATAGTGATTGATTTTTGCAAACTTGTGCTATTGAAGTTTGATGTTTTTTGATGTTGATGGAGTCTGAGTTGATACAGTGCTTAGAAAAAAATTTCTGCCTCCATAAGTATTTTTTTTTTTAAGTTCTTGAGTACATTCTATTCAAATGTATCTTTGGTTGGAGTACCCAGATTCTCTGTGAGCCAAGCAAAGGTGACGGACTGTTTATTAGGTAAAGCATTCCAAGCAAATGCAATACTTTGGCTTATCATACTGCTTATGGTGTTACTAATATACAAGTACACAGTTTTCTTTGTGTATGTGGTCAAATCTTTATTTTTTTGGCTACACTAATTGTTCTTTTTTGTACACCTCGATTTTCATGTTTATAGCTGACTGCCTGCGGGAGCCACGTTTGCAGAAAAACATATCCTGCTACTTAGACAAGGTATCCTTAAGCCTATACCCTACCCTTGATGTCTTTGAAGAAGAATTACTCAACCTTCTTAATGCAGATAGACTAACCAGGGTAGGTAACCAAGTTTATTTCACATATAATGAAATTATTATTTTTCAATGTCGTTAAAGGACAAATTTATGCTTTTTGACATTGAGTTTAAGAACAGTTTTTCTCAGTAACCTAAAATGTACTTATATTTTAATATTTTTATTGTCAATTGCTTACTTTTTTCTCTTTTTTTGGCAAAAAGGTAAAAACATTTTATCTTTTAACCGTGCCACTAACAAGTAGGGTATCATTATGCTGTTAAATATTTAATGTTTGAGAAAAATAAAGCTACCCCTTTAGCACATTGTTCATGTTGCCCTTAGCAGTCCCCATGCATAGTCACTGGGGTGGGGGATTTAAGCCACAGCATTATCTTTTACTATTTTGTCTTCAAGGCTTTTTCGCTTTCAGATAACACATAATCTTTGAGAAATAATTTAGATGATGCTTGACCTCCAACATCTGTGAGAGATGAACGTGGACATTAAACGAGTTTGTGTGAAAATAAGCTTATTTGAAGCTTATTAATGCATAGCCCTTTGTACAAGCAGTAGATATAAAACAGTTTATTAAGGCACTAATTTTGCAAGAAGGTTGTATCTCCACCTTTATCAGTATCTGCAAACCTTTGGCAGATGTCATATTATTCCAGATCTTATGAAAATTTCTATTAAAGAGATTTTTTTTGTTATAAAGACTGAAAAAAATTTGTTTATAAGCAATTCACTTATGTTAGTTTTTCTATTCAGATTTTTCACATTGTAAGTGAAAAAATATATAATATAAATCTATCATAAAAAGAAAAAGTACAATCTGAAAGCTTACGATCAAAAGTATTGTTCTGAATTACACAGTAAAAGCAGAATAGGCAATTGAAAACAGCAAGTAGGAAAGCTCTAACAAAAAATGAGGCTGTTTATGATGAATTCAAGAAAAAAAGTAAAAAAAAAATAGAAGACAGACAGTAGTGGTAAACTGATAAAGATTTTGACTGTGTTACCACACAGAAGAGTATAATTTTTCAGATCGTTTGGCAATAATTTGTATAGAGCTCATTTTTACTTTTTTGAGTTCTCAGTATATATGTATGCTGCAGTTAGTAAACACTTTTCAGCTTGAATCCGGAAACAGTGGTTTTAATTTAATTTAAAAATTGTATGAACTACTTAAGATCATAGATATGTTATGTAGCACATATTATAAAGCTCATAATCACACATAAGTATAATGAAACCACATTACTGAATAAAATATGATGATAAAGTAAAAGAGCTAACCTGAAAATGTTGTTTTTGTACTTTGTTTACATTTTTTGAATGTGTTTTCCCTTATTTATATAATATATAAGTGTTATAATAGTGTTATTTATTGATAAACTCACTTATTCACTCAGATCCTGTTTGTGTTCTCCTAGAGAGGCATAGTGGTAATAGGCAATATAAGACCAGATTTGTTTTACATAGCATCCATCTTCAGCTCATTCCCAGGGCAGCTTAAAATGTAGTCCATTCAGTGTTTTATTTTTCCAGTGTCATGCCCAACAAACTTGATTTTGGGGACCATCTTCAGTCAATAGCACAGTTACCCCAACTGGCTATTCTCAGTCCATGGGAGCAACAACATTGCTCAGAAATATATCCCATTTTGTGGACCTCTACACCATAATGGAAATTGAGCCTAACTACACTGTATTTGTACCTGTAGTCTGATGTTTTCTTTATTTTTTTAATAATTATTTAAATATATACAAAAATGAGCCTTGGCCAAATGCCCCAACCATACGTGATATTGGGGATGTAGATTAGTCACTAAATCAGTGTTTTGTTTAAGAGCATACTTTCCATTTGTCTGTCGTTGCAATTTTTTCTTTACTTGAGAGCAGGACTTCTTCCTCCCTCCCTTGTCAAAGAAGGCCACAGAAGCTGAATATATATTTTAGACAAATTGACCTAATGTCAAGTAGTATACAATTCTTGCTCCGTGAATGCAGTGACTGTTTAGCACACAACAAATCTATCAGAACACCATACTCTTAGATGTCCTCCTACAAGTATACTCTCACTATCTGTCCTATTGATTATCTTCTGTTCAGTTCGATGTATTTTTACTAAATCAGCTAATTCAAGTTCATCCTTCTTTTGTATCTTCATTGTGGTCCCTCTGTATCCAGCTCCTTTTCCAGATTTTCACCAGTTTCATCTCTATCTATTAATGGCGACCTTTGTAAGATAAGGACTGCTATTTGTGCACTGGATTCCATCTCTACCACACATCAAATTCTTCTTTCATGTAATAATCCAGACTTTTAGAAATAATAATAAATACATCCCTTGACACTGGCTCTGTGCCAGCTACTTTGAAAATCACTTTTGTAACCCCAGTGGTAAAAAAAGTCCAGTCTTAATACTGACAATCTGAAAAAATTTTAGCCTATTTCTCAATTACCTTTCATATCTGAAGGTCTTGAGCATGTTGTGGCCTACCAGATCATTTGTTACATAACTTGTAATTAGCTGATGGAACCCTTTTAGTCTGGTTTCAGAGCACAGCACAGCTGTGAAATATATCTGCTTTGAATAACTAATGATTTGTTATGACAGCAGACATTGGGCAAACCAGTATGTTAATTCTGTTAGACCTTAGTGCAGCATTTAATACTGTCAAGCATAGTGGTTTAAATTTTATTTCTCTGATAGGCAAGAGTTTGTTAGTCTTGGCAGAAGCAGGTTCATCTCAGTGCCAGTCAAAGAAGAAGTTCTTCAATACTCTGTCCTCAGCCATATACTGCTCTGTAGCTTTATGCTTCACTTGGCAATTTTTTGAAGCTGTGGACTGGGTTATCATTTTTATGTGGATGATACTCTGGTCTATTTCAGTGTTAAAAGTGAAAGTTCATCTGTTTTCTCTGTTCGCAACTTGAAGATAACACTTTAAAATCAATCAAAACAAAAGCTCAACTTAAGAAAAAGAGCGCCCTTTCCTCTTGGTAATGATATTGTTAGGCCGCCTTCTTCTGCAAGGGATATTGAAATCATTTTTGATTCTTCCCGATCTTACTCTACCCACATAAATTACCTTAAGATCGCTTTCTTACTTCCACAACTATTAACATATGCCATGTTCACTCACTTCTCTCCTTTTCTGATACTGAAGAACTTGTCCATGCTTTTATTATAATCTGCATTGACTACTGAAACTCCTTACTAGCAGGTAACCCTTCTAATCTGTTATGACAGCTGCAGTTAGTTCAAAACTGTTTGGCAAGAGACCTCACACATACCCGCAGCAGGAAGCACACAACATCCATCCTGCTAAGCCTTCACTGGCTCCCTGTGTCTTGTAGGGTTTGAATTTAAAATTCTATTACTAACCCATTGAGCTTTAAGTGGTGTTGCACCAGACTCAGCAAAGAAGATTTATTCTCTGAATATGGCAAAGCCTATTGTGTTCTTAACCTCGTCAGAATTTACCTTTCTCCAGTTAACAATATTCTCTGTCAAGGACAGCAATTCCCTAACCTTGCTGAAAGCTGGATTACATCTCAACCCTTACTGAGCTCTTTGATAGTTGCCCAACACCTTAGGGGGTAGCCTAAAAGAAATTCTGAATATCCTACTTAAATTCCTTCTACACGTACTGTATGTTTCTGTTCTGGTCACTGCAGCAGCCATTTTGGTCTGGTAATATTTAATGATTATAAATGAAGTCTGATATGGTGGGATGGCTTGCATGCTTCAGGGTTCCTTAATGCTATCATATCTCAAGCCTTTTTTTCCCTTGGCAGATACAGTCATGGCCGAAGTTATCGGCACCCCTGGAATTTTCCCAGAAAATGCACCATTTCTCCCAGAAAATTGTGGCTTCAGGTGTGATTGCTATATTGCCAGAACCTGTTTCTTGCCACAGATGAGTTCAAACGAGCATCATATGCTTGAAATAAAATGATTTACCCACAATTTTGAAAAGGTGGCAATAATTTTGTCCAGCCCGATTTTTGAGTTTCGTGTGAAATGTCAGATTTGGCTTTTTTTTTCTCTGTTTTTTTATGTTGTTCCAATGCACATAAAGGAAATAAACATGTGTATGATCTTGTATGGCTCTGAATGGAAGTGAATCACTAGTGTTTATTGATGCTGTGACTGCTAGCAGAAGTAGCAGGATGAATTGTGAAGTGTATAGGGCCATTCGTTCTGCTCAGATTCAGCCAAATGCAGCAAAAGTGATAGGACAATGCTTCACAGTACAGATGGACAATGAGCCAAAACATACTGTGGAAGTAAACCAAGTGTTTTTTAAAGCAAAGAATTGGAATATTTTTCAATGGCCAAGTCAATCAACTGACCTCAGCTCAATTGGACATGTGTTTCACTTGCTGAAGACAAAACTGATGGCAGAAATAACAAGCAACTGAAGACATTGGGTAATCTGTAGGAATAATGGGATAAATTTGAGTATATTTCATTATCTTTGTCAGATGTTTACTATTTTTATTTCTTTACCTCATTCACACAAATATTTATTTTCAAGTATTCTGTCAATTGTATGTGGTCTCCCTTTAAAGTATGCAGGTTTGCAGATGGAAATGTATATGTAAAGAATTTTAGAGAACTTTCTCCAAAGTGTGTAAATGCCAATGTGGGAGTGTAAATTACAATGGATTAGCTTGTGGGGGATCTGTTAAATTCAAACTGATGCTTGTCTTAGTACAGCACCACTTCTGATTTTCTCTCATTTTTTTTATGCTTCTGTCTTCTGTGATCACAGCCACAATGCCTGGCACCTGCAGTGACGCTTTTAGAATGGCCTGTCAGTCGCTTGTGCTGCTGCCTTTGTTTGCATAAAGCCTCTTCTCTGTGTAAGGCATGTGAGGTAGCATAGCTACAGTTTTGAAAAATGTATTAAATATTAAAAAAAAAAAAAAAAAAAACTACTTTCCTTTTTTATGTAACAATACTAAATTTTGATCAAATCTGTCAAAGCATTTTTGAGATTTTGGGATGTTTAGTTTTTTTTAGGGGGGAAAGGTTTTATCCCATTGGTATATTGAAAAATCCTTTCTTAGTAGATACTGAGTGCCCCGGAAACAGGAAATAGTGTTTTTTTTCGATGAGTGAGTGAAACAGTCAGTTGGTGAAACTTGATTTATAAATAAATAAATATACATATATATATACAGTAATCTCTCCTCGATCGCGGGGGTTGCGTTCCAGACCCCCCCGCGATAGGTGAAAATCCGCGAAGTAGAAACCATATGTTTGTATGGTTATTTTTATATATTTTAAGCCCTTATAAACTCTCCCGCACTGTTTATAAATATTCCCCGCAGAGTTATACAGCATAATCCCTTTGTATTCTCTTAGATATTAGGTAAGATTCATTGAAATTATGTATATAAACACACTGTTTATATACAGTAAAACCTAAATATTATTTTAAAGATATTGAGTGTCTCCGATATCACATATGTTACAGCCATTACGATAGACAGGCCACCAGCAATAAATACGTACAATGCAAGAAAAATAGTATACAGTAAATGTGTGTACAGTGACACTAAACGTCCGTACATGTACTAAGCACTGTAAGAAGAAAATTAATTATGGTTACTCACCAACAATGACATGATGACTTGTCCGATAACAATGAGTTTAATTTTACTGCACAACAAAGGAGAGCGTTACAGCCCTTGTAAAGGAGCCACTTCAGGCGATTGTGTAGCACTGCCGTTGTTCTTCTTCTGGCAGTCTTCAATCCAAATCCCTAAAGCAGATTCCATCCAGACTACTGCCTTATTACATCCACTTACAATTCGTTTTGCACCCTGGTTAAAAGGACACTGCGGCCGTAGATCTTATATTCCTTTCCTACTTTTTAAATAAAAAGAATCGTAGCCTTCAACAAATCCAAAACGTTTACCTTTTCGGCAATCGTTAACATCTTCTTCTTGCGCTTGGGCACGGCCCCTGAAGCAGTAGCAGATCGTTTTGGAGCCATAATGAAGGGCTTGACTATGCACAAAGATAAACACAAAAGAGCACAACTCTTTACACAGCGAAACATGTTGATACTGAATTAGCGAGACGAAACTTCCTGGTTAACACTGCATTCAGCACGCAGGAACTCTACTGCGTGCTCTGATTGGTTAGCTTCTCAGTCAGGAGAACTTAACTGCGTGCTCTGATTGGTTAGCTTCTCAGCCATCCGTCAATAGCGACCCTTGTATGAAATCAACTGGGCAAACCAACTGAGGAAGCATGTACAGGAAGTAAAAAGACACATTGTCCACAGAACCCGCGAAGCAGCGAAAAATCCGTGTTATATATTTAGTTATGCTTTCATATAAAATCCGCGATAGAGTGAATATATATATATTCTAGCAAAATACCCGCGCTTCGCAGCGGCGAAGTACTGCCTTAAAATTTTTATTAAACTGAGGGAAAATATGCCAATAATTATTTGTTAAGGATCTCTTTGTATACCATGTTGTCAGTTGGGCCCTCCGGTTGTAACATGACCAAGCTGTGCGCTGAGCTTACTCTTGAGCATGTAACTTACAGTTGGCCATGTGAACAGTAATCTTGTCTCAAATCTCACAGCTTGGATTGCTGCTGTCATAATCGGTTTGAGTTTCATGGTTTGTTTCAATTACGATAGTATTTGCAGGATTTGTTGTGTTGAAGTGACATTCGGCATCTGTCAAGCATTGTAAGCACACAACCGGTTTCATCGATAAAATCACATCCAGCTTTTGAGAGTTTAAACACTCATAAACATCAAAGTGTCCACTACTGAAATCGTCACCTGTGAATCTAAGATCTTTAAGAGGCATTGGCGGTTGTCGAAAGGTGTAAAATATTTGGCCATTTCGGTACACTTGAAAGCGACAACCGAACAATTCAGCGTCAGCCATCAACTCACATGCAGAACCATAGGTGAACAGCTTAAGCATTTCACTCTTATAGTGCTCCTGTGTAGTATAATTATCTCCTGTACCGTCATCAGTCCACATCTTGAACCTGTCCCAGTCATTCAATACATAAGACACAATGTTCCTCTGGATATCAAGAGTGAGCCTGATATGGCCGTGCAATATGTAACAAAGAGAATGGAAAAGGTAGGTGCCATCTCCCGGCATGGAAACCACTCAGTAAGTGACAGTTCTTTGATCGATAGTGATCACCTCGATAGACATGGTAATGGGGGTTGGAATGATAAAGGAAATGGGTACCTTAGCAATGTAAAGTAAGTCTAAAATACCTATACAATAACTATAATTGTAATAAACAAACAATAAAGCAGCGGAGAAGCCGTGGATTAAACAAAAAGGCTGTAGTTATCAGTAGGGAGACGTGAATCCCGTGGCGAAGCAAGGAAGGGAATGTAGAGACCGGAGCGACGGACGGTCTTATATAGGCAGGCAGCCAACAACGTAGGAGGCGTTGGGATGGGGGACCCAACGCCACCTCACACAGTGACTGAGCTGCAGGCTATGGCCGTATATATGTACGTAAGTAGGATTCAATTAGCGTTGGGAACCCATGTACCAAATTTCTTGAAGATGGGCCCATAAGTAACAAAGACTGTTGAAA
This sequence comes from Polypterus bichir lapradei, assembly GCA_026402145.1. NCBI lineage: Eukaryota > Metazoa > Chordata > Cladistia > Polypteriformes > Polypteridae > Polypterus > Polypterus bichir. The sequence goes on along the minus strand of JANRMT010062815.1, from coordinate 15,249,651 downwards.
AGTTCAATATGGTGGCCGACAGTGGCATCATACCACCGTACGTATAAGTACGTACATTGGTTTCGGTTAGTGCAGGGAAGCCGCCTATAAAATTTCGAGAAGATCGGGCCATAAATAAGAAAGTTCAACATGGCGGACGTTGTTGACTAATTATGACCATTACGCGTAGAATTTCAAAATGAAACCTGCTTAACTTTTGTAAGTAAGCTGTAAGGAATGAGCCTGTCAAATTTCAGCCTTCTACCTACACGGGAAGTTGAAGAATTAGTAACGTTGGAAAGTTCAATATGGCGGCTGACAGTGGCGTCATACCACCGAAATAAGTACGTACATTGGTTTCGGTTAGCTCAGGGAAGCCACCTACCAAATTTCGTGAAGATCGGGCCATAAATAAGAAAGTTCAACATGGCGGACGTTGTTGACTAATTATGACCATTACGCGTAGAATTTCTAAATGAAACCTGCTAAACTTTTGTAAGTAAGCTGTAAGGAATGAGCCTGCCAAATTTCAGCTTTCTACCTGCACGGGAAGTTTGAGAATTAGTGATGTTGGAAAGTTCAATATGGCGGCCGACAGTGGCATCATACCACCGAAATAAGTACCAAATTTCAGCCTTCTACCTACACGGGAAGTTGGAGAATTAGTGACATTGGAAAGTTCAATATGGCGGCTGACAGTGGCGTCATACCACCGAAATAAGTATGTACATTGGTTTCGGTTAGCGCAGGGAAGCCGCCTACCAAATTTCGTGAAGATGGGGCCATGAATAAGAAAGTTCAATATAGCGGCCGTCGTTTACCGTTATGACCATTATGCGTAGAATTTCGAAATGAAACCTGCTTAACTTTTGTAAGTAAGCTGTAAGGAATGGGCCTGCCAAATTTCAGCCTTCTACCTACACGGGAAGGTGGAGAATTTGTGACGTTTGGAAAATTCAATATGGCGGCTGAAAGTGGCGTCATACCACCGAAATAAGTACGTACATCGGTTTTGGTTAGCGCAGGGAAGCCACCTACCAAATTTCGTGAAGACGGGGTCATTCTTCTACCTACACGGGAAGTTGGAAAATTGGTGACGTTGGAAAGTTCAATATGGCGGCCGACAGTGGCGTCATACCATCGAAATAAGTAAGTACATCGGTTTTGGTTAGCGCAGGGAAGCCGCCTACCAAATTTCGTGAAGATGGGGCCATAAATAAGAAAGTTCAACATGGCGGACGTTGTCGACCGTTATGACCGTTACGTGTAGAATTTCGAAATGAAACCTGCTTAACTTTTGTAAGTAAGCTGTAAGGAATGAGCCTGCCAAATTTCAGCCTTCTACCTACACGGGAAGTTGGAGAATTAGTGATGAGTGAGTGAGTGAGTGAGTGAGTGAGTGAGGGCTTTGCCTTTTATTAGTATAGATATATATATATATATATATATATATATATATATATATATATAGTGAAAGAATGAGTCTGAACACACTGAAAAAGGTTTGGGGCAGCCACCCGTATATTGTCCCAGGCTGCAAAATGGTTAAAGAAACAATAGGATGTTCCACAATACTGCCAATGTCCACTAGGGGTGCTCAATGCAGTCTTTTCCTTTGTGGAGTCCATTAAGAGAACCTGCCTGTACCCCTTCGGCATATCGAGAGTAGTCAAAAATTTGCCATGTCCTAGCTGCTCAAGGAGGTCATATACTCGTGGCATAGGATAGGCATTGAATTGGGAGACTTGGTTAAGCCGACGGAAGTCATTGCAAAACCTCCAACTTCCGTCTGGCTTTTTGACCAACACGATGGGACTGGACCAGGGACTATAACTCTCCTCTATCACACCTAGATCCAGCATTTGTTTGATCTCCAACTCCACTTCTGCCTTTTTTGCTTCGGGAATCCGATATGGGTGTTCTCTGACTATAACCCTTGGTTTTGTCACTATGTCATGCGCAGCCAGGGAGGTTCGTCCAGGATTTTCGTTCACACCTCTGGGACAGACAGGATAACTGCTTAAAGCTCCTGTCGCTGTGGCAAGTCAAATCATCCCTAAAGTTAAGGTGCAATTTATGAGTGAAGAGTGAGCAGGGCTGACCGGAGGAGGGATTGGGATCCCTTTACTTCCATCCCTTTGCTTCCAGGTTTCAGCAAACTGACATGATAAATCCTCTCTCAAGGTCGACGATTAAGTTGGATAAGTAAATAATCGACCAGACCCTTCCTGTCCTTAACTTCATACGGGCCTTGCTAGTGGGCCAGTAATTTTGAATGTGAAGTAGGAACCAATACCATGACTCGATCCCCCGGGCCGAACTCCTGTAGGGATGTGCCACGGTTATAACAACGAGCCTGGGCTGCTTGCGCCTTCTCCATGTGAGATTTTAGGATAGGTCTAATTTTTGCAAATCAATCGCATAATTGCTTGATATATTCAAGTATATTTACATAGGGAAGGGCCTCCTCCTCCCAGCCTTTTAATATATCCAATATACCTTGGGGTTGTCATCCATACAATAATTGAAAGGGTGGCATGGCTCTACCTAACTTCCAGTTTTATTACTGGGCAGCAAACATACAAGCTATAAAAACCTGGACACAAATAGATGAACATACACAGGCTTGGTCTGCAACAGAAGTAAAATCCTGCAGTACTTCTTTGTATTCCCTGCTCTGTTCCCCAATAAATGCAAGTTATCAGCGATATACTAATAACCCAATTGTGTTTCACTCACTCAGAATATGGAACCAATGTAGAAAGCATTTTAGGATGGAGAAGATTTTATCTGTGGCACCTTTGCAAGAGAACCACCTCTTTCAACCTTCGCAAACATACGCAGTTTTTAATATTTGGAAAAAAATTGGGAATAACTTGCTTAGAGATCTTTATATAGACAATGTCTTTGCATCCTATGAACAATTACATTCTAAATTTAACATTCTAGCTACACATTTCTTTCACAATCTTTAAATTAGGAACTTTGTTAAACAGAACCTTCCCGATTTTCCTCATCTTGCACCCTCATCCATGCTGGAAAAAATATTGCTCAATTTCAAGGACTCAGACACCATCTCTGCAATATATAAAATTATTTTACAGTCCCTCCCTTTCAAAGATCCAAGAGGACACTGGGAAAAAGATCTCTCAATTAATATATCAGAAAAGGAGTGGAAAATAGCAATGCAGAGAATTTACTCGAGCTCCATATGCGCAAAGCATACAATTATTCAACTCAAAATTATATATTGATCACATCTGTCTTGCCTAAAACTCTCCAAAATGTTTCCAGGGCAAGATCCAACCTGTGAACACTGCAGTCAAGACCCAGCCTCACTGGGTCACATGTTTTGGGCCTGCACCAAATTAACATCATTCTGGACCAAAATTTTTAATTACCTCTCAGACAGCCTTGGTCTCACAATCCCTCCTAACCCATTAACAGCTGTGTTTGGAGTTCTTCCAGATGGGTTTAAAGTGGAGAAGGACAAACAAACTGGGATTGCATTCACTACACTTTTGGCATGCAGACTTATTTTGCTAAACTGGAAGAATCCTAACTCTCCTCTTTTAAGTCAGTGGGAAACCGATGTTTTATACTATTTGAAATTGGAAAAAACCAAATACTCAGAGGATCTGTACAGATTTTTTTCAAAACATGGTAGGATCTAATCAGTAATATTTTAGAATAAGCTCTTAAAGCACAGAGGAAGCAATTATTTCTGTATTTCTTTTTCTTCTCCATTCTTCTCTATTGGCTTATCAAACGCATCAATTTAGGTATGTTTGCAAGCCTTAAGTTTTACTCCATTGGCCATGCTCTCTCTCCCTGGGGTGGGGGTCGACTTGTTCTCAATCCTACTTTTTGTAAAAATTGATTGATTTGTATGGAATGATTGCAATAAAATTAATAAAATTTCAAACAAAAAAAAAATAATTCAAAGGGTGAGAACCCCGTGAAGGCTTGTGGGACTTCAGAAATGCAAAAAGGATGAGGAGGAGGAGCTGATCCCAGTTGCTTCCATCCTCATTGACTACCTTGCGAAGCATCTGTTTGAGAGTTTGTTTGAACCTCTCGACTAGACTGTTTGAGGATAATACACAGAGGTCTTTAAATGCTTTATTTTCAGTAACTTAGCTGTCGTCCTGAACGTCTCCGAAGTAAATGGCGTTCCTTGATCCGTCAGGATTTCTTTAGGGATGCTGAATTGCGCAAAGACCCCTACCAACTCCCATGCGATAACTTTGGAAGTGGCTGAGCTTAATGGAACAGCTTCAGGATATCGGGTGGCATAATCCACCAGGACCATTATATATTTATGACCCCTGGCTGAAGGCTGTAGGGGTCCCACCAGGTCAACCCCGATATGTTCAAAAGGGACATCAATCAGGGGTAAAGGGATTAGAGGAGCACGGGCCCTCGTAGGATTCTGCCGTAATTGACATTCTGGACAGGACATGCAAAAGTGGCAGACCTCCTAATTAATCCCAGGCCAAAAAAATTTGAGCTTGATTCGCTCTAAAGTTTTATCGGGGCCCAGATGGGCTCCCAGGAGGTGGGTATGAGCCAGTTCACAGACTTGTCGCCGTTAAGTCCGTGGGACTAAGAGCAGTGACCTCACCCATCCTTCATGTTCTGCCACCCGATATAAAAGGTCATTATTTAATACAAAGTGGGGACCTTGTGGCATGGGATGTGTTGTGCGTTGGCCATCTGCTAAGACCACTGCATTTTTTTTGCAAATTTAAGGGAGTCATCATTCCATTGCTCCCTTTTAAATGAAGTTGGGTTCTGCCTAAACTGAAACTGCAGACGGCTGAGGGGATCTGACTTGACCTCATGGGGCGTGGTTTCAGACCGAGCCGGAGCTGCGCATGGTGATGACGTATTGCGCTGCGGCGGCCCGGCTGTTTCCATGTCATTCTCTGAGGCTGTGTTCTGCTCCTCTACAGGCTGTGTACACGGCGTGGAGGTAGCTGAGGACGCGGTGTCGGCATCCATAACAAGACCTAGTGTTTTTGTAGAGGTTTTTGTCTGACCAATCTATTCCCAATATCACAGGAAATGGAGGATTGTTGTGTACCGCCACCGTCATTTTCCTCTTGATGCCGTCTTGGCAGATGTGACAGTGGGCGGACTCGTACGATCGGATGTCCCCGTGAATACAGGTTAGATGGGTCTTTACTTTTAACCATTGTCGCGGCAACACTAAAGGGCGAGCAACAATGGAAATGTTACTGCCAGAGTCAAATAAAGAAGCTAGTTTATGGCCATTGACTAACGCTACTCCCGTATGCAAAAAGGCCAGAGGATTAGCAGGCCTCTCTGCAGACCCTCCTGTCACCTCGCGAAGCCCTCTGTCGTGCATCTGAGTTCCCCAAAGCATGCTCTGCAATGTAAGAGTAGGACTCTGAATCAGGGACACAACTCCATCTGGGTTCACAGGGATCCCGTTCTGGTTCTCCCAAGTAGGTTTCCTCCTGTAAGGTGTTAAGGATCGCCACTAGGGAGTCCATAGTATTGCACGAATGTCCCCAGGTTAGCTGGGTGAGCTTACCGGGAAGGCTATTTCTTAATATGGCACAGGCCACTTTTTCGACAGTTTTCCAGGCGTTTTTATTATATGGCCGTAGCCAGCACCCGACTTTCTGCCACAGTGTCATGGCTTATTTTTGGAGAGACTCCTCTGAGTTATATTCCCATTTCATTATATCCCTCGCCTGCCGACCCAAGGCACCCCCACCTTTCTCAAAGGATTTTTTGTTTATATATATATATATATATATATATATATTATATAGGGGGCTTTACTTGCCAACCGCCTAGCCTGTGCTACGCACCAGCTACTTCACATCTATGCTGAGCGCGTATGTGGATTTCACTTTCACCAAACAACAAATCTTTTAATTCACACGGATAGGCCTCTTCATTGGGAAGAAACACTACTTTTCGCTGATGGCAACACAAATTAGACGATCTACAAGTCTCCAACTTAAAGTTTATATCAGAACAATATATATGATCTCTTTTCTCTATTCCGTTATTTCACCGAGTTAAAATTTACATTTGTTTGCGCTAATGTGGTCTTTACTATCATTTTTTTGAGACTTTCAAATTTTAGTACTTTCATTATCTCTAACCTGCTCTGCATGTGTATCATGCCAACGTTTTTGAACCGCTAAAAAGTCTTGTCTCGTCCCAGGATTTTTTAATATAATACTAGGGGCCTCCACCCCCTTTTTCTTTGCTCACCAACCCCCGGGTTTGGTTAACCGGAAATACAATTTTAAGAGATTGTTTTTTTTTCATGGGAATTGTTACATATGCATTATGTTCACTTTTACTTTAAAACTTCAGTAAAAACAATATTTGTAATTAACTTTTCTTCAAGATCGCGTTGAATTTTAATTCCTTGTTTGGCCTTACATCGTGTTAATGCAACGTACAACTGCCCGTGAGTGAATATCGTTTCTTTCTCTCTTATAAATAAACCGTCTTTTTTGAATGTTTGACCTTGTTATTTGTTAATTGTGATTGCAAAAGCTAGTCTCTTGGGAAACTGTAAATGTTTTAATACGAATGGCATATCAAGATCTCCTTTTGTGTCTAATATTATTCGCGGAATATGTACTACATTACCTTTATTGTCGTCTGTTAAAATTTTACATGTTAGAATTGTTCTACCAATTTTCAGTACAACTTATTTTGTCCCATTGCATAGCCCATCACTCATACATAAATTATGCAGTATCATCACGATAAACCCTTTTTTCAACAGTGATTCAGCCGGTGGGAGATCAGACAGTGTTTTAACGCTTGTATATCTTCTATGGGATATTGTAAACTGATGTTTTCATCTTCCGCACTATTACCACCAACTACTTCAGCAGTTCTTTTAGACATTCGGTCTACTGATACGGATTCAACCAATTTGCCGTGTAACCGATCAACTATTTTTGCGTTAATTCGTTTGACTTAATCGTTTCTTGCTGCTAGGATTGCCCACATACTCATTTTTTCTGTTGATAATCCTGCGTGATGAAATTCTTGAATTAGATTTTTACATAATACGTCGTCTTTTATTGGGATTTTAAAGTTGCTAATGTCTAGTAGGCAGTTTGCGAAATCATCCGAATTTTGATTTGCTCGCATATTTTTTTTTAATTTGAATTGTTGGAACAAGGACCATAAAGGCCCACTCTTTAGGCATGCATCATAAATCTGCCTTCGGCCTCCTTTCCTGACTACTGGTAGAACTTGTCTAAAGTCGCCTCCCAGTATAACGGTTTTACCCGTAAACGGTTGTTTGGATCCAAAAACGTCCTGAAACGTTTTGTCAATTACATTTAATACTGTTTGTGGGATCATTGATGCTTCGTCCCAAACAAATATTTCATTTTGTTGCATTTCTTGGTTAATTTTCTTTTTCCATTTCAATGTACCATTTTCATCTGTGATATTTAAGGGTAGGTTAAACGTTTTGTGAGCCATTTTACCATATGGAAGAAGAATTGCTGCTATACCTGTCCACGCTATCAATGTAATGTTTTTGCTTAAGTGTTTGCAATAATGGACTAAACATTTATACAAAAATGTTTTTCCTGTTCCGCCCAGTGCATCTATGAAGAATAACTGCTGCTTAATTTCTCCGAGAAGACATTTTTCAATTGTGTTGAAAATTGATCTTTAATAATCGTTTAATAGTGAGTACATTTCCTGATGTAATTTTTTATGGTGTTCCACTGTTAAATTTTCATCTGCTGTTATCTCTTTCTTTACCTCTGATTCGTTAATTTCTTGAGGATTTCCAAATTGCAGCATCGTTAAATCTTCTGCTTCCAACAATTCTTCGATAATCAAAAGAGCCGTTTGTTCATTCGGCTTTTCGGATAATGGTCCTTTGAACGCTTCCCATAATTGTAAAGCATCATCTCCAACCGCCACAATTAAGTACATGAAGAAGTGTCTTAATTTATCAGGCATCATTACAGAAGTGGCATTGACATCATTTCAAACATATAGTCGTCCGATTTACATAACCCAGATGCTTGTACTACTTCTTGAAAGGTACCGTACGTAGTTCCATCTATAGTCAGAACATATTTATATGACGTTGCTCCTTTTGATTCATGTAATAACAATTTTAAATGAAACTGTTCAATATCTTTTGGTGATACAATATTTAATCGAGCAACACTTTTGCAATTAATTTTTCTTGGATGCCACACTCTTTTTTTGTTTCTACCATGAGTAATGTTGAGGAATTTGCACATACTGTACATATATGCTTTTGCATTTATGTCTGTTTTATTAAGTTCAAAATATACCAATAATTTTGTATTTCTATTTTTCGCTACCTCTAAATCTTCTGCTTCTTCGCTGTCTTTAAATTGAATCATATTCTGACCTGTAAATGAATCAGTAATAATTCAACGGAATCACTTTGACTGTGCATTGGCAATTCCATTAAATTCCACCCACTTTTCATTGCACTGACATAGCGAGTATCTAAATATGCTTGAACTTCGTCTTGAGGCTGGTCTTTCGATAAAGTTACACATACTCTATCGTGCCCTTTATGAATGTACTTGTAGATGTACTTAATACTCATAACTGATGCACAATACTTGACATTAATATGACAATCGAATTGTTTGAGCAAATACGGGTTATATGGTACAATCATCGAATTATTGAGCATCACAATTTTACCATCTTTCTTTCCGTGATAAGTGTGTTGTTCGTGACGATTATCTCTTTGGCAATAATCAGCAAAGCCAGCCTTAGTCATATCTGTTGTTTGAACGAACGCTTTTGGAAATTTCTTTAAACACTTTTTTCTTCTGAGTCCCAACATATTGAATCTTAAAAATGTGGTCCGTGAGACATGTGTTTAATGAATTTGTACCATAATTCACGATAGGTTTGTCTGTTTGGAATTTCAGCACAGACAAACCGATCTACATCATCAGCAGTTAATAATTATTTTGCAAAGTAACTAATAAATGCATGTGAGGCAAACCCAGTTTTTGAAATTCGATCGTGTAAATGTATGCTCTGATTTGACCGAACACCATTTCGAGTTCTTCCAGTAAACATAAGACTTTCTGATAAAACAATCTACTTATGAGAGTGGGAATATGCAGAGCCGATGTAGCCGGTGGCATTGTTCTCAAGAATCTGCAGATTTTTGGCCATTGTGGATTGCACGTCATTGTAATTAATAAATCTGGCCAACCGATAGTTCGGGATATTGCCATTGCATCATGATATAACTGTTGCAATGCTTTTGGACTACCTTGATATAATGATGGTAATATTGCTGCTTTACCTATTTTGAATTTGTCTGAACTATTGATATTTGAATTTTGAATGTGATAAATGAGCCATTGCATATGTTCCGTTCTAAGTTCTGCTTGATTAGATTTTATAAAGAAGAGACGATTAACTTCAACTTTTAGATACGCATTAATAATGTAATGTTGAGATGACAGAAGTGGGTTAAATACATTGGAACGTATCACTAATTTTGATCTGAAATATTGTGTGGGTGTTATTCGTTTTTCAGAATACATTTGTTTCATATTGTACAACATCCTGTTTCGCCTTCTGGGAACTTAAAAATGTTTTTAGAGCTGCTCTTTCTTCTTCGCTAAGTCGTTTTTTAAGTTCTATCCAACAACTGAGAGGTTAGATGACCTTGATCTTATTTGAAAATGTTTGTAAGTAGGGCGTGACTTGTATCCAAAGGATGTCAGTATGACGTGACTTGTCCGTGTTATGACACATGAAAGTGTCACTCTGAAGTGTTTCTCTGTCTATCTTCAAATCTGTCTCTCTTCAATAATAGAGATATCTATACTAATAAACGGCAAAGCCCTCACTCACTGACTGACTGACTGACTGACTGACTCATCACTAATTCTCCAACTTCCCGTGTAGGTAGAAGGCTGAAATTTGGCAGGCTCATTCCTTACAGCTTCCTTACAAAAGTTGGGCAGGCTTCATTTTGAAATTCTACGCGTAATGGTCATAACTGGAAGTTGTTTTTCTCCATTTACTGTAATGGAGTTCAGCTGGAGGGGCGGAGTTTCGTATGACATCATCACGCCTCTCACGTAATCACGCATTACGTAGAAAGCCAGGAAGAGCTACAAAACGCTCTTTAGAAAACATGAATTATATAATTAAGAAGGCAGCGAAACAATTAGAAGCGAGCGAGTGACATATAAAACCATATTCAGCGGCTCACGTGAACTGACGCAGTGCGCAGACAAA
>JANRMT010062815.1:15205818-15224391 GCA_026402145.1 Polypterus bichir lapradei | reverse complement strand
ATATATATATAATGATATAGATATAGATAGATAGATATGTCAACAACACTCATATCAATGACAAAACAATTACATTAACAATCAAGTTACGTTATTTTTTAAATTTTTCCTTTTCTTTTTCATAACTTCTTTAACACAGTCCTTCTCCGCTGCGAAGTGCGGGTATTCTGCTAGTATATATATATAAAATAATATAGATATATATAATAGATATAATATTGTTGTGTATTTAAGGCAAAGGTGACTAACTGACTCACTGACTCACTTACTAATAAAAGACTGTTTCCTGTTTGGTTAAGAAGCTACAATTTTGCCAGATGGTACGTCTAGAGCATTAGATATCGACAACGATATTTCAATATATATATACTTAGGGGTGTCCCTGCCTACACCAAAGAAAAAATAAATATCCGAAAATCTCAAAAATTCTTTAGCTTATTTGATTGAAATGTATTGACATTATAGAAAAAAAAATTAACTGCCTCTTGTTTCTTGTTTATTGATATTTCTTAGTAGCAATATTATAGCGATTGGGGAGAAATAAGTATTGATCTGTGGCAGGTATGTTTTACTCTTGGGCAATTTTATGTACTTGTGTTGAAGAGTAATGAGTGCCAGTAAAAAAATATTAGCCCCTTAGAGAAAAGAAACATATTGTATACAGAAAAGTATGTTGTGGCTTACATAGTATATCTTATACATCAGTTTAACCCTCCACACTAAAACTGGGGCCCATTGTCTTAGGAAATACCCTGAGTGAAGCTGGTTAACACATATAGTATATGTTATTGTGTTTGGGCTTCTGAGTTGCACAAAGAAGGCAGAGAGTAAAGAGTTGGTTAACGACACCTTTATTCTGGCAGTTGAAGGGACGGTGTTTGGAGCTTTATTCAAACACACAGCAAAGTTGACGACATCCTAGTTGTCTGCTTTACTCCAGCGATCACCCGTCAAACTAAAATTCAAACTAAAAGAACTTGAAGGTGTTGGGAAGTTTTCAGCTAAAGAGAGACTGTAGCAGAGGCTAAAAAGGTGTTCTGGCTAAAAAGATAGCTAAAAAGGTGCTCTGGACAGGACAGTTTGAGAACTGAACAGTATGTGAGTAACAGTATGTAAGCATCCATATTGTGCGATAACAGCCTTATCTGCTACCATCCACAGCTGATCCTGCACCTATAAATTTCAAAGATATTTGAGTGCGTGTTTTTTGGTATCCAAGTGCTGTTTGTAAGTGTGCTTACTCTGCAGCAGAACCAGCCCCACAAAAAGGAAAGCACAGCATGAACGGTTATAATGTATACCTCTATGACGATGATAATAAAAAATTTGGCATGGTGTACACTGAATTGTAGATTCTTTCATTTCAGTTTTTCTTGTGTGTTCCTTTAGAACCATGTGAATTTCTACTTATGCCCTTTTTTGTTTGTTTTATGGTTAGTGACACCATGTGGCGTGGTATATTTTGTCTCACTCTCTTTTAGTATATGGTAATATTTACAAAAGTGTTTTACTTGTTTTCATGCATCTGTGCCTCTATTTGGCTTAATGATTTGAGTGGTCTGCTCTTCTTTGTTCAATTTTTACTTCATTGTATGCATGTTTTTTATCTTGAAGTACTATCATTAAGTACTTTCATCCAATGAATTATTCAGCAGAAGTGTGTCAAGAAATGCTACTGTGGCTGCTTCATACCTACAGTAATTCTCTTGCATAATGCGTCATTGTGTTTGCTATTTTATTGTTAGATATGTCGAAATGTTCTTTTTTTATTTTTTATTTTTTTGCAGTTCTTGTGTGTATTTGAGGGGTGTGGTGGTTGTTTGTTATAATTGTTTGGGCGTGTGTAGAAAGCTATGCTTTCTAGTAGGTAAAATAAAGAACTATGTGTCTGACCGATAGCTAGATTATCTATCTATCACCAGATTTAAATAAAATGCTAGACACATTTTTATGAAATTGTAAAATATTTAAAGCAGTTTATTATGAGACAAATATGGCACATAGTACATAAGCCACCATGCAGAGAAGACTGAAATATTCCTACTTTGTGTCAGCGTAGCCTTTAAAAATATCAGCTAAAGAAATTTACCTTGTTAAACATACTCAATAGAATTTTGAAATCTGGCAGTGCACCAGATGGCTCAAGCAAGTGGTAATGTAGCAAAATGCTGCTCAAGGGAACAATGGAAAGGCAGTTCTATTTCATTGACCCGATCACACCAATTGTTGTGTCTGCCAGTATGACCTGCAAACATGTGTTGCAGGCCTTTTCAGAACAATGTAGTGGATTTATTTAATGTCTGGTGAAATGCCATTCTGAAGAGCACATGGAATGATTTCCTATTAAATGTTAGAAATGAACTGGCTGAAGCCCAGGGGGTTGTATATTTGTAGGTATTGAAAAATTCTAAATAAAAGGCAATTTTATGCCTGTGTTTCATATTGTTAAGAACTGAAACTTCCCTCCTGCAGAGCTCAGTTTTTGTTTGTTTTCCAGGTTAAAGTTTCACAACACATTTCTGTTTTTGTTTTGTTCGATTAGTTAGAAATACAGCGGTCATGGAGGTCTATAGTGTTAGATCCTTTCACAAAACACTCCAAGCGGCACTATAAGAAACACTTGGGAAGTCTGTTCAGCAGTTATTGAGCAGAGCTGTGTTTTATGACCCAGAGAAAAGCACTTTTATATGTATTGATTAGAGGCATATTCTTCTCATTTCTTGTCTTGAATTTTAAATTGTTTTTTGTGCCAAAAAAAACTATCTTTAGGGAGTTAAATGCCCTACTTCTGCTGCATGTTTAACTGAAAGTCTGTCTTGTCACAGTTTAAATGGCCAGTCTGACTAATGTTTAGTACAAAATGTTATTTTTATAATTCTGTTTCCTCTGTAGCTTAACAGAATATAATATAAATGATCCTTTCCTGTGTAGCCAAGGAGTAACTGAAAGGTGGTTCATCTCTTGTAGCTGTGAATACTGGTTGGCCAGTTTTTTTGAAGTTTGGAGAACAGTAGCCATTATTGTTGTTGATTTTATGGACTATTGTGACATAAGAAAGGGCAATTTACTGACAAGGGTGTACCCTGAGGTAATTAAATTAATAGTCTAATTGGGTAAAAAGGTGAGTTAAAGTTGTAAATGAGTTTCCAGTAATTAAAAATAAAAAGAAAGTTGGTGGAACACTTGGTATGGTTCTCCATCACACCTTAGCCTTCTGGATCTCACAGCTGCATTTGATACGGTAGATCATAATGTTCTCCTCCATCGTCTTCATTATATAATTGGACTTAGGGCTGAGTATGTGGCCCTGGGGGATGCTAAATCTTGTACCCACACTGTCACCGGTGGGGTCCCACAAGGATCAGTCCTTGGGCCGATCCTTTTTAATATCTATATGCTACCCTTGGGTCACATCATCTGCAGACATGGAGTTTCATTCCATTGCTATGTGGATGATACGCAGCTCTATATGAGACTGGATTCGACTTTTTACACCTCCATCAATTCTTTCCTCCTGCTTGGATGAGATTGAGGCTTGGATGTCCAAGAACTTTCTTAAGCTGAACAGCACCAAAACTAAAGCTCTTTTAATTGGTACCCCCTATCAACTTCGTTCCTCCGTAAAATTGTATTTTCTTTTCTGGTCATACCATTACTTTCTCCCCTTCTGTTTCTAATTTGGGTGTCAAATTAGACTCCCATTTGTCACTTGATTTACATGTCCATCACCTCTGTAAAATTGCATTCCTTCATCTTTGAAACATAGCCATACTCCGTTCCTGCCTTTCTCTTTGTGATGCAGAAAAGCTGTTTCATGCCTTTGTCTCCTCCAGGCTGGACTATTGTATTGCACTCCTCATCGGGATCACTAGCAAGAGCCTTCAAAAGCTCCAAGAAATCCAAAATATTGCTGCAAGGATCCTAATGAGGGTGCAGAAATATGAGCATATTTCCCCAGTCCTTCAGTCACTTCATTGGCTCCCTGTTTACCTCTGTATTGAATACAAACTTTGTTTGCTCACTCACCAGTGTATCCATGGAAATGCTCTACAACACTTAAGGAACTTCTTATACTACAATCCACTACAAGAAACCTTTGTCTTGCAAATACCTATCGCCTTTGCCCCCCTATGACCAAACTTTGTACAATTGGTGACCAAGCCTTTGCAGTTGCTGCTCCAGGGCTCTGGAATGCCCTACCAGAAAACCTGAGAACACAGCAGATTGTGGGCTGTTTTAAAAAACAGTTAAAAGACTTTTCTATTTAGAAAAGCATATTAACAAAATTGCCTCTAATTATTGTTTTATCTTTTGTTTTTATCTTTTTGTGTCTTTGTTTAAAGTTTTTTTTATGTAGCACTTTGAGGTTTACTACAAATGTAAAGTGCCTTATAAATACAATGAACTATTATTATTATTATGGTTTTTTGTGTTCATTTTTTAATGCTTTCCTAACATGGGTGGAAGCAGTTTTTTATGTTTACAGAAACTCCTGAACATTATTTGCAGGTTCTTATGTACATTTATTTCTTTGTCTGATACTAGTAACATAATAGGGTATTCCAACTTACAACTTTAAAACTTTATGTCCTTTAAACACACCTAGCCCCTTTGGTCATTCTTTCTGCTTTTTGTTAATTGAAAACATGCACGTGAAATCTTCGATGCAGAAATTGTGCCTCAGGGATTTATTCCTCATCTCCAGAGCATGCTGTTCTTTTCAAAAAAACAAAAAAAATAGACCGTAGAATGTGATAATACTGTATATATAACTAATCATTGATCTCACAAGGCTGATGATATATATTTCTCATTTCCTATTTCCCAAAGTGAGCATTCAGCATCAAAACAAAATTAGATTTTTCCTTGCAGACCCATCTATGCTTGCCTATCATGGTTATAAAACATTTTACCAATGGATCTATTTTGTACTTTTCATCATAGTGCACATTATCATTAAAATTTCTTCTTCGCAATTATTTGGTGAAGAGCAAACACTATAACAGTCAGGTGTTAACCAAATAAAATTATTTTATTTAAATCAACATCCACCTCCTGGTAGCTTCCTTTCCTTCTTCCACTGTTAAAGTATACTGATCTGAAAGTCACCGGGGCTATTACTGGTAGACATATATAAGGATGTGCTGAACTGGTCAGATTTCAAAAAGAAAACTGACCCCCACCTTATAAAGCACTGTTGAGTGAGTGTTCGTTTTAGTATAAGAGGTTCAGAGGACAGAGGATTCAAAATTTGAAATATCAAAGATTTTTTGAATTTAGTGAGCTATGCCTAGCTAAATAGTGATTTTATAAACTGCATTTCATACATTCTTTGCAATTAATTATACCAAATTCTTTACCTCAAACTGAATAAATAAATAAATGGCAGTATTACTTTGGCAGTATTTTTTTTTTTTTTTTTTTTTTTTTGCACGTTGAAGTGATCATCAGCATGCATATAGTATTAGTTTTCCAGTAGCAATAAAGAAGAAGACTAGGGTTACTGCTATGTATGTATGTATGTATGTATATATGTATGTATGGCCGGCCGTTCATCCCGGCCAATACCCCCACGCTGCCAGGTGGAGCCCTCCCTGCAGTATGGAGGTTCCCCCAAGAACAGCAGGGCATCATGTACATTGGAGTCTTTATGCACAGCCCTGCTGGATACCATGGGAACCATGTTTATTTGCCATACGCCCCGGAAATACGTCCGAGTCACATGGACAAGGGGAATGACGTGCTTCCGGGGTGAAGAAAAGGACTTTTGATCTGACCTGGAAGTGATAGGAGATCACATGGACTGGAGATTGGAACACTTCCGGGTCAGGGAGGATAAAAGGATTGTGGGAGCTTCAAGACGGCGAGCTGAGCTGGGTGGAAGGGTGGCAGCGAGAATGGGAGTGGTGAAGAGTTTATTATTGTGTATTGTGATTGTTTGTATGAGTATTGTGGAGAGGAGGGTGCTTTGTGCACTCTGCAGAATAAATATAGTCTACTTTTGGACTTTTATCTGGTGTCTGGCGTCTTGGACAATGGTTCAAGGGAGCGATAGCGCCCCCAATCTGTCACAATGTATGTATGTATGTATGTATGTATGTTTTAATTTTTTAAATGCCCCTGGTATTTGTTGCAGGTAGCCTGGTTAAGCCTCCGTGGTAGTGGTAATGTTGTAATTACTGATTTCAGCTCATGTTGTAATATAGTTGAAGACTGGACTGAAAGCTTTTATTTCTGTGTGCACCATTTCAGTTGCACATTATAGTAGTTTGGATGTGTTGTGCAGGACATGATTTATTTGTTACATGGAATAAAAAGTGTTTTTCACCAGAAATGAATTGTGTAGAAATTATTTAAAGTGTTAAATTTAACATGAAAACTCTGATTCTTAACAAAGCATAATGTAATGAGAAAAATGAAAGAAATGGAAAGACTTCAGTACTTAAATTGACAAGAAAACAATAAAAACTAAAGGAATAAATAAAAATCAAAATAAACAGCATCTTTGCAATTTTCTCTTCATCTGTTGTGATGTAGAGAAGAGCCAAGCAAAATGACACCTTTTATTGGCTAACTAAAAAGATTACAATATGCAAGCTTTCGAGGCAACTCAGGCCCCTTCTTGTGATGGTAAGTATGCAAATATGTATCACTTACAATACATTTAATTTGATCAATGTAGACATAATGCCTCCTTTACAGCTCGGGAGAACTGGGCTGTTGACCTCATTCTACATCTCAGTAAAAGCTGCAAAAGTTAACAGTCCTTTTCTTGATTTCTGCAGTTATTTACACTGTTTAGTGATGCCATCTGCCTTAAGCATGTTTTCAGATCTGTTATTATGGACTTGAATACTGGATGCTTGTCACGTCTTTGGGTTCTGAAATTATTTTTGTCTTGCAAGATTTTTACTGCATCTTCTACACTCTTAAAAATAATCCACTTTACTGGATTGTATGGCTTCTCGTTAAACCATTGTTTGACATTTAATTCTCAGAAGGATTCTTTACATATGAAACCAGTTCTTTAGGTTTGAAAAAGGTTCTTAGTACTGTTTGTGAACAAATCAGAAAGCTTTAATGTAAATTAGATGACCAAGATACAGCAGATCAAGTAAGCCTGTGTTTGGCCTGTGTTATTGCAAGAGTCCTTTTATAATCATGAACCCAAGGCTGGATTCATTTTTTTTTTTATTTTATTAATTTTATTGCAATCCATACAAAGCAATCAAGTTTTTACAAAAAGAAAAATTGAGTTAAAGAACAGATCGATCCCCACCCCTGAGAGAGAGAGCAAGCCAAACAGCGTAAAATTTAAGGCTTGTAAACATACCTAAATTAATAAATTCTCTGTGCTTCATGAACTTATTTTAAAATACAGTAATCCCTCGCTATATCGTGCTTCGACTTTCGCGGCTTCACTCTATCGCGGATTTTATATGAAAGCATAACTAAATATATAACGCGGATTTTTCGCTGCTTCGCGGGTTCTGCGGACAATGTGTCTTTTTACTTCCTGTATATGCTTCCTCAGTTGGTTTGCCCAGTTGATTTCATACAAGGGACGCTATTGGCGGATGGCTGAGAAGCTAACCAATCAGAGCACGCAGTTAAGTTCTCCTGACTGAGAAGCTAACCAATCAGAGCACGCAGTTGAGCTCCTGCGTGCTGAATGCAGTGTTAACCAGGAAGTCTCGTCTCACTAATTCAGCATCAACGTGTTTCGCTGTGTAAAGAGTTATGCTCTTTAGTGTTTATCTTTGTGCATAGTCAAGCTCTTCATTATGGCTCCAAAACAATCTGCTACTGCTTCAGGGGCCGTGCCCAAGCGCAAGAAGAAGATGTTAACGATTGCCGAAAAGGTAAACGTTTTGGATTTGTTGAAGGCTACGATTCTTTTTATTTAAAAAGTAGGAAAGGAATATAAGATCTACGGCTGCAGTGTCCTTTTAACCAGGGTGCAAAACGAGTTGTAAGTGGATGTAATAAGGCAGTAGTCTGGATGGAATCTGCTTTAGGGATTTGGATTGAAGACTGCCAGAAGAAGAACAACGGCAGTGCTACACAATCGCCTGAAGTGGCTCCTTTACAAGGGCTGTAACGCTCTCCTTTGTTGTGTAGTAAAATTAAACTCATTGTTATCGGACAAGTCATCGTGTCATTGTTGGTGAGTAACCATAATTAATTTTCTTCTTACAGTGCTTAGTTCATGTACGTACGTTTAGTGTCACTGTATACTATTTTTATTGCATTGTACGTATTTATTGCTGGTGGCCTGTCTATCGTAATGGCTGTAACATATGTGATATCGGAGACACTCAATATCTTTAAAATAATATTTAGGTTTTACTGTATATAAACAGTGTGTTTATATACATAATTTCAATTAATCTTACCTAATATCTAAGAGAATACAAAGGGATTATGCTGTATAACTCTGCGGGGAATATTTATAAACAGTGCGGGAGAGTTTATAAGGGCTTAAAATATATAAAAATAACCATACAAACATATGGTTTCTACTTCGCGGATTTTCACCTATCGCGGGGGGGTCTGGAACGCAACCCCCGCGATCGAGGAGGGATTACTGTATTACTGATTAGATCCTGCCATGTTTTGAGAAAAAGTCTGTACTGATCCTCTAACTGAGTATTTGATTTTTTCCAATTTCAAATTATATAACACATCGGTTTCCCACTGATTTAAAAGAGGAGAGTTTGGGTTCTTCCAGTTTATCAGAATAAGTCTGCGTGCCAAAAGTGTAGTGAATGCAATCACAATTTGTTTGTCTTTCTCCACCTTAAACCCATCTGGAAGAACCCCAAACACAGCTGTTAATGGGTTAGGAGGGATTGTGAGACCAAGGCTGTCTGAGAGGTAATTAAAAATTTTTGTCCAGAATAATGTTAATTTGGTGCAGGCCCAGAACATGTGACCCAGTGAGGCTGGGACTTGGTTGCAACGTTAGCAGGTTGGATCATGCCCTGGGAACAATTTGGAGAGTTTTAGTTGAGACAGATGTGCTCGATATATAATTTTAAGTTGTATAATTGTATGCTTTGCACATATGGAGCTCGAGTGAATTCTCTGCATTGCTACTTTCCACTTCTTTTCTGATATATTAATTGAGAGATCTTTTTCCCAGTGTCCTCTTGGATCTTTGAAAGGGAGGGATTGTAAAATGATTTTATATATTGTAGAAATGGAGTCTAAGTCCTTGAGATTGAGCAATATTTTTTCCAGCATGGATGAGGGTGCAAGATGAGGAAAATCTGGAAGGTTCTGTTTAACAAAGTTCCTGATTTGAAGATAGTGAAAGAAATGTGCAGCTGGAATGTTAAATTTGGAATGTAATTGTTCATAGGATGCAAAGACGTTGTCTATATAAAGATCTCTAAGCAAGTTAATTCCAATTTTTTTCCAGATATTAAAAACTGCATGTTTGTGAAGGTTGAAAGAGATGGTTCTCTTGCAGAGGTGCCACAGACAGAAGCTTCTCCGTCTTAAAATGCTTTCTACATTGGTTCCAGATTCTAAGTGAGTGGAGCACAATTGGGTTATTTGTATATTGCCGATAACGTGTATTTATTGGAGCACAGAGCAAGGAATACAAAGAAGTACTACAAGATTTTACTTCTATTGCGGTCCAGGCCTGTGTATGTTCTTCTATTTGTGTCCAGGTTCTTATCACCTGTATATTTGCTGCCCAGTAATAAAACTGGAAGTTAGGTAGAGCCATGCCGCCTTCTGCCTTTTGTCTTTGTAGGGTCGCTCTTTTGATGCGTGGATGTTTTGAATTCCAAATAAATGAGGTTATTGTTGAATCTAATTGCCTAAAGAATGATTTATTAATGTATATTGGAATGTTTTGAAATAAAAAATGAGCTTAGGAAGAATATTTATCTTAACAGTGTTAATTCCAGCTAGTGTGAGATGAAGGGTTGACCATCTATGCAAGTCTTGTTTAATTTTTTCCATGCAGACGGTGAAATTTTGTTGATATACGTAGAGCTTTATGTTTACTTGTGATGTTTACCCCTAGGTATTTAAACTGTTCTGCAATGATAAAAGGTAGGATAGCTAATCTAATATTATATGCTTGACAATTCACTGGAAAGAGTACACTTTTATTCAGATTAATTCTGAGACCAGAGATCTTTTGAAATTCTGTGAGTGCTGTTAAGACTGCAGGCACAGAATTTTCTTGGTCCGATATATACAATACCATATCATCTGCATATAATGAGATTTTCTGTTCCAGTCCTTCTCTCCTAATCCCCTTTATCTGATCAGTATTTCGACAGTGTATTGCCAGTGGTTCAATGGCAATCGCAAACAGCAGCGGTGACAAGGGGCATCCTTGTCTAGTGCCACGTTCTAGTTTAAAGTAGTCTGAGCAAATGTTGTTGATACAAACTGAAGCTTCTGGGTTAGTGTACAGTAATTTAATCCATGCACAAATGTTCGGGCCAAACCCAAACTTCTCCAATGTAGTAAAAAGGTATTTCCATTCAATCATGTCGAATGCTTTTTCTGCATCCAATGATAATAATATTTCTGGGGTGTTTGATTTAGTTGGTGAGCATATTACATTAAACAGGCGTCGAAGATTTGAAGTGTCAGCCCCTAATAAATCCAGTTTGGTCTTGTGATATTACCGAGGGGCGCACTTTCTCCATCCTTCTAGCTATGATTTTAGAGACTATTTTAACATCGTTATTCAGAAGTGAAATTGGTCTGCATGATGCACATTGTAATAAGTCCTTATTTTGTTTTGGAAAAACAGTGATTAGTGCTTGGCGACAGGTTTGAGGAAGAGATTGGTTATCTCTGGCTTCTGTAAATGTTGCTAATAGGAGGGGAGCTAGGTGAGCGGAGAATTTCTTGTAAAATTCTACAGGGTAGCCATCAGGGCCTGCTGCTTTCCTGCCTTGGAGTGACTTTATACCATCTAGTAATTTTGATAACGCCAGTGGTTTATCAGGTTCCTCCGCACTAAAAGCGTCTATTTGTGGTATCTGTAATGCATCCAGAAATGCATTTGGTTGTGTATTGTCGTCTTTAAACTCAGTAGTATATAGGGATTTATAGTAGTCTCTGAAAATGTGCATTATATTTTTGTGTTTGACGATTTTATCTCCGCTTGTGTTGGTGATTACCGAGATTGCATTGCGCACTTCTTGCTTGTGAATTTGTTGAGCTTAAAGCTTATTAGCTTTCTCTCCATGTTCATAATAGTGATGTCTGGATTTGTAGATTAGTTGTTCAGTTTCTTTAGTTGTCAAGAGGTTTAATTCTGAATGTAGAGCCTGCCTCCTCCTATGTAGAGTCTCGCTTGGTAGTCTGGCGTGTTCTTCATCTATTTTAGTAATATCGCTTTTTATCTCTGCTACTTTCTTGGCTTCGGATTTATTTCTGTGGGAAAGATATGAGATAACCTGTCCTCTTAAGAAGGCCTTAAGAGTTTCCCCGAGTATTCCTGCAGAGATCTTGGGTGATGTATTTGCCTCTAGAAAGAATTTGATTTGGTTGGATATAAATTCTGTACAATTCTCATCAGCTAATAGAACCGGGTTGAGGCGCCATCTGTGGGGTGAGTGTATGGGGCTTAGTAATTTTAGCTCCAAGATCATAGGTGCATAGTCAGAAATAACAATAGCATCGTATTTGCAAGATTTAATCATAGGCAAGAACTTATTGTCTATAAAGAAGTAATCAATCCTTGAGTAGCAATGATGTACTGGTGAGTAGAAAGAATATGTTCTTGAATTTGAATTTACAAACCTCCAGGGGTCTGATAAGTTGTGATCAGTTATAAACTTTGTAATTATCTTTGCGGTGTTAGATGACGTTCCTCCTGTGGAGGAAGTCCTATCTAAAAGTGGATTTAGAACACAATTAAAGTCCCCAGCCATTATAACTTTATGAGTGTTCAGATTGGGAATGGATGCAAATAAATTTTGTATAAATTCCTTATCAACATTAGGTGCATAAACATTTATCAAAATCATTTTACAGTTAGATAAGTCTCCCATGACCATTACATATCTCCCTTCAGGATCCAATACTACATCTGATGCTACAAATGGTACTGTTCTATGTATGAGAATTCCCACACCTCTAGTTTTCTTCGTAAAACTAGAATGTAACATTTGGCCCGTCCAGTCTTTTTGCAGCCGGAACTGATCCTTGCTTAGTAAGTGGGTCTCCTGTAAAAATACTATTTTAGCATTTAAACCTGTTAGGAGAGAGAGTACTTTCTTTCTCTTTAATTCGTGACTCAGGCCTTTAACATTCCAGTTACGAAGTTAACTGTCCCATCATGGAGACACTGATTCTGAGTTTTTGATGTCATTTTATAGTCTTAACTGGAAGTGAGACAGCTTCGGCCTTAATTTCCTATTTCCCCTAGAGTTGTTGCCATGCAGCTTATTATTACGTTGGTAGTTATAATTATAAAAATTAATAGGATAGATTAGGCATAGATCAAGCCTGCTCTCTTTCTCTCCCCCCCTTAACCCCCCACCCTCCCTTTTTGCCTCCCCAAGTGAGGCTAAAACCCACTTCACACAGTCCCAGTCCTCTGACATACCCAGAGACAGAGCACGTCCAAAGCAAAACAAGCCCCAATGCAGCGGCGTTTTAGGGTTAAAAGATAGAGATATCTATTACCAATATAGTCTTTTTAAAAAAAGAAAAAAAAAAAAAAGAATTTTGCACTTAAAATATATATATAGTCTTCAGCAATTTTAGTGTATTAAGATGATACACCCAGATAATAAACCCGGGTGATGGGGTTAAAAATGTGTCCAGAATAAGGATTACAAGTCTTAATGCGGTAATAGCATTAACAATAAACCAAGGGTATGATATTGAACAGTCTCGTTTAGGGTAGAGATGAAATAATTAGAAAAGAAAAAAAAAAGAGAAAAAAAAAAGAAAAAGTAATTAAGCACAATAAAACATAAACAGATAGCGCCCTAGTAATACTAAGTAATAATGAGAATATATGCTGATAAAAACCCGTATTTTAAAATGAATAGATTAGACAGTAGATTATTAATCCTTGCTTTATCATTAACCGCCATGACTCACTATTATGTATCAGAATAGTCCCGGGATCAGCTTTCTTAATTCCTTTTCTGCTTCTTCCTTGCTAGCGAAGACATAGAATTGACCCTGCCATTTCACTTTCAGTTTTGCCAGATACAAGAGGCTGTATTTGACGCTGGCTTGCCGTAACTGCTGTTTAATGTTGTAGAAGGCTGCGCGTTTAGTAGCTGTTGCTGGAGAGAAGTCAGGAATGATACGAATGTGGTTATTTTCATATATAATATCTTCCTTGTTTCTGAGGAGTGCCATCACTTCTAGCTTAAATGATAATCGTTCAAAACGAACTATAAAAAATCTGGGTCTGGGTCTAACGGTGTTTGATCCGCGTACGCGGTAAGATGCTGCTATCTCAGATTCTGCTTTAAAGTCGTCCCCGATTATTTTAGAAAAAAGTTCAGCTGTGAATTGCACAGGGTTTCAACTTTCTCGATTGTTGGGCAGACCTTCAATTCTGACATTATACCTTCTACTCCCATCTTCCAAAGCAGCCAGTCTGTCTCAGAGTTTTTTGCATTCGGAGCTGACATTTTCTAAATTTTTGGCTAATTCAATCCTAGTCGTGAATGTCTCCTTGAGATCCTCCAATTGATCAGTAAGCATTTCAATTTTACCCAGCATCTGTCGCATCTCCAATTGGATTTCTTGTCGCAGCCTTTCATTTGCCTGTTGCAGCATCAGCCGCTGCGTTTCGTTTGCTTGTTGCAACTCCTGTTTCAATTCCTGTTTCAGTCTCTCATTTGCCTTTGCCCTTGCTTTTTCATTTGCCTTCTCGGTTTTCTTGATATCTTGTATGGGCTCAGCGAACATCACCTGCAGTTTAGACATTTCAATTGTGCTTTCTTGCACTGTAGGTAAAGCGTCAAGCCCTACTGTAGCCGGTGTCCCCGCTATTCCCAGCTCGCGTGGAGTAATTGAGATTGCGGACTGTAAGACTTTTTCCAGTTTCAGGTGTTCTTCTCCGATCAGCGAGCTATCGAGATCTGCACTCACGATCGTACATTCGCTCCCCTTTTCACTCTCAGCCGGCGACGATGTAGCGGACCTTGGTCCCGAAGAGTCTGTACTTTCGCCCAGCTGATCCAGGTCTCTCTCTGAAAGGCCGTATCTTGAGCTAGGGCTTGCTGATCTTAGCTTGGGTGCAGCTTTAGTTTTCAATTCTTTCGGACCCCCTTTCTTGCTATCCATGTTTATGTATGCTTACATATATACTGTAGCAGTCTGCTTGGGTGGAATAGATACAGAATATCTCAGGATAATAAGCAAATAATATGAAAAATAACACCGCTGCTAGCGGAGCTCCACTTCAGACGTCCATCTCTCGCATCGGACGAGACCAACTCCCCAAGGCTGGATTCAGACTTCCACACGTCCTAAGGCATCAAAATTCAAAAGGTCTCTAACTCACTCTAAGCACATACATATTCTCACACTCTATGAACATCACATATATTAATAATGGTACAAATCAGGTACAAAGGTTTATGTCAGGTCAGCTTCATCTTCCTTTTTTTGTTCATTAATGTTTTACAATGTATGTAGCAACAAATTGATGAGTGCAACGTCACATCTAAGGAAATTCGGCTTTTTTCTGATAGCTCAGTTAATGATCATTCATTAAATTTTAAACATTGTGTATCAAAAACATGATATGTAACTGAGCATTCTAGGATTACATATTTGTCAAAAATAAAAGACTAGAAAGGGGAGCTTTCTTTTAGGTTTAGTGTTGTTTACTGTGTCTTATTTCCTGCCACATTGTTGTTCACGTTTATGTCATTGTCATTAGACTGTGCATTTGTGCTGAAGCTGCTAGAAGCTGTAATCTCAGTCCTCCCCTGACTGTCTGTAAGTTCAGTCTCATTAGTCTCAGTTGCTGTATTTACAGCGTGTTCAAATCATATTTTTGTTTTTGTATTTATTTATTTTTTTAAGTTGTAGGTGTCAGGTTTAGTTTTAGGCAAAATAGCATTTTTGCTTCACTCTTTTAATTTTTCCTTTCACTGCACCACAGGGCTTTCACTTTAAATGATAATCCATTTGGCCTTTTTCACTTTTGCTGAACAGTCACATATCAAATGTAGGACCTCATAAAAGTGGCCTATATGCACCTGCTGTCATCGCGTCCTACATGTCCCATTCATATTTTTCTTTTAAATTATTTTTTTTAGATTTGATTTGTAATTGTGAGGAATGAAGTGGAATAAGAATGAGTTCTGAATAGCAGGTTGCTGCTTGTGACTTCTCATGAAGACGTCCTATAATTAGACCTTTTTTTCCTCTCTTGCATATGTTAACCCCCTTAATGGTCTGAATCCCAGTGTGTACAACCAGGTCAACTTAGTGGTAGATCTGGCCATGTGTGAACCTGTTGGTATTTCACAAATCTGTTATTATTTATTTATGGCTATTTATCAAAGACGTTTTGGAACTAAAAACTTGGGGTTCTTTTGGCTCTTTTGGGAAACAAAATGATTCCCCTATGAAATTGCTCTGAATAACCACTTTGGCATCTTTATTTTTAAGAGTGTACCGCAAGTTGTAATGTTTGTTTAGCTTGATATTTCCTGTCTTCTGCATGACATTTATGTTTTATCAGTTTGCCTTGTTCTGTATCTGGTATGCATTTTGCTTTTGTTTGTTCTAATGATTATCACAGTGGCAACTCCTATAGCATGCTATAATTGACTTTCTTATGCTCAGAAACAATATTTATCTGTTTCTGGGAAAATTTTAGGTACTCCCAATGCATCCATTAGACATACCCTCTCCATAATGTTTCAAGTCTAAGCCTTATTAATAAAGTATCTATCTATCTTTTTCTCTCACAGTACTTTGAAATAAAAGATATTATCATTCTCGAACAGAGGAGATGCATTTCTCATATACCCAAACAGAATGTCATGTTACCTGCGCTTTGATATCTTGTTCTTGCATGCCTGCAAAAAATGTATAATCTCTCCACACTATACAGGATAAAGTCTTGGTCCTGTTTCTTATTTGTCATGCCCAGCACGCTATATGTGGGAGGTCATTTGGGAGCGTTTTCACGAGTTCTCCAAACTCTTTAATTTGGCTTCTTTTGTTGTTTCCATTTTTGAGTTTTCTAATCTGCTGTATAAGCTGAGTTCCATAATGAAGACCAGTGCAGTGTGCTAACATTAACTCACTTTCTCTTTTATTTATAAGGATTCAAGTTGGGGCAAAGCCATTGCCTGAATAGTCATAAGTTGATAAGGTCTTAAAGCAGTAGCCCTACTTAAAATATTTTGTATGCATATTAAGATAAAACATTATATACCTTGCTATAACATTTTCTTTAAGAGAGTGTTATATTTTTTTCTTCTTTTCTGTGCCATCCCACTAATCAGTGCTTAAGAATATTTTTCTTTTTTTGGTTCCTTATAAGCAGCATATTTTTCAGCAGACTGCAAGTATAGTATGTTTCCCTTGTTCGAATGAACATATGGCAGTGAGATTTGATGTGCCACCATGATGAAATGCTTATCTATATATGTATATGTGCCTTGATCAATCTTGAAGCATATTAAACGATTTTAATATGTTTGGTCATACAAATGATGTCCAAGAAAGTGTGTATACAAATACTCCTAAGAATGGTGAAGGCTTAAGATGTCTCACTTCTATATCCACAACAGGTCTAGAATTTTTCTTTTTAAAGGTGTTTATTAGCAAAGAATGCAAACAACACTTAACATGCACATTCACTCAAGGGGATCAAACCAGCTGTTCTCACCTTCTGTAAATATCCTTACATATTTATTTTAGGAGACCATTTTTATACAAAGTGACTTGTCAACTTGTGCATGATTGCAGACTTGAGGGAACCATACAGGTCTTAAACCTTAGGCACTTTATTATTTCATAAGTACAGGTCAAAAAGCTATATAATTGTTATGAACAATTCCTTTTGGAATGAATGTTTGCCTTGTTTTGTCACGTTACAACCAGGAATTAAAAAAGATTTTAGCAGCATTTGATTAACGCAACATGCCTACAACTTTGAAGGTACAAAATATTTTTATTTGACAAAAACAATAATTAAGATAAAAAACGTACTTTGTACAACCAACTTTGCTGTAATTACAGCTACAAGTCTTTTGGGGAATGTCTCTATTAGCTTAGGACATGTACAACTGCTCCAACTCCAAAAGTGCTCCAACTCCTTTAAGTTTGATTGGTTCCGTTGGTGCACAGTAAACTTCAAGTCAAGCCACTGATTTTTCAATTGGACTGAGGTCTGGGCTTTGAGTAGGCCATTGTAAGACACTTCAATGTTTCCTTTTAAACCACTCCAGTGTAGCTTTAGCAGTATGTTTTGAGTCATCGTTCTGCTGGAACCTTTGTCCCAGGCTCAAATCTCTGGCAGACTGAAAAGTTTCCTGAAGATTTGCCCTGCATTTAGTGTCATCTATATTTCCTTCAATCTTGAATAGTTTTCCTGTCCCTGCCAATGAAAAACATCCCCACAGCATGATGCTGCCACCACCATGCTTCACTGAGGGAATGGTGTTCTCAGGTTGATGGGAAGTGTTTTGGTATGTGCTAGATATGGTGTTTCCCAAGACTGCCAAAAAGTTCAGTTTTAGTCTTATTTTCCATGTGTTTGGGAATCTGTCACATGCTGTTGAACAAACTCCAAACGTGTTGTTTTTATATTTTATATAAGCAATGGCTTTTTTTTTCTGGCCATACTTCTCCACAACTTTGTCTCTAACCTGTTTAAGTGCTCCTTGGTCATCACCTTGCTTGTTTAGTGGTGTTGTAGAGCCAGGGGTCTTTCAGAACAGGTCTGTTTTTTTCCAGACATCTTGTGACAGGTCATGTGACCCTTTGATTGCACACAGCTAGACCCTAATCAACTAATTATGTGACTCTGAAGTTAAATTGTTGGACCAGATTTAGGATTTTCATAGCATAGGAAATCTATACTAATAAACGGCAAAGCCCTCACTCACTCACTCACTCACTCACTCACTCACTGACTGACTGACTGACTGACTGACTCATCACTAATTCTCCAACTTCCCGTGTAGGTAGAAGGCTGAAATTTGGCAGGCTTATTCCTTACAGCTTCCTTACAAAAGTTGGGCAGGTTTCATTTCGAAATTCTACGCGTAATGGTCATAACTGGAAGCTGTTTTTCTCCATTTACTGTAATGGAGATGAGCTTGAAACCCGTGGGGGCGGAGTTTCGTCTGACATCATCACGCCTCCCACGTAATCATGCAGTACGTAGAAAACCAGGAAGAGGCCCAAAAAGCGCTTTAGAAAACATGCATTATATAATTGAGAAGGCAGCGAAACAATAAGAAGCGAGCGAGTGATATATACAACCATATTCATGAGTTCTGCTACTTCGGAAACAAAGCACAGTGTAAACCTACACTTTAAATTAAGTTCATAGACAGGCTGCCGCTGGCGTTTGTAATTTAGTGCCTG
>JANRMT010062815.1:15169904-15205418 GCA_026402145.1 Polypterus bichir lapradei | reverse complement strand
ATTCCTACCAAAGATATTTCTGTCGACTAAATAAAAATTCCTTCTATTTAAAATTTAAATAGAACTTGAACAAATACGATAGTTCATAATATCCACGCAGACTTGCACGTAAGAGCGGGAGTTATCCATTTTAACAAGCAGCGTCTTGCACTGATACGAAATAGCTGTGTGTGTATATATGTAGATATATATGTATATGTATATATATGTTTATATATGTGTGTGTGTATGTATATATATATATATGTATTTGTGTGTATATATGTGTGTGTATGTATGTATGTGTGTATGTATATGTGTGTGTATATATGTGTGTGTATGTATGTATGTGTGTATGTATATGTATGTGTATATATGTAGATATATATATATGTATGTATATATGTGTGTGTGTATATATATATATGTTTATATGTATAGATATGTATATATATATATGTTTGTGTGTGTGTGTGTGTAAATATATATATATATATATTATATATATATATATATATATATATATATGACAGCAACACTCATCACTCACAACAGTGACAAAACAATTACATTGACAATCATGTTACGTTATTTTCAAAATGTTTCCTTTTCTTTTTCATTGCTTCTTTAACACACTACTTCTCCGCTGCGAAGCGCGGGTATTTTGCTAGTAAATACATATGCATTCAACACTTTTATATATATATATATTATGAGTCACCTGTATTTCATTATTGCTCTGTACCGGCAATCGGAAGGTTGCCGGTTCGAATCCCGTAAATGCCAAAAGGGACTCTGCTCTGTTGGGCCATTGAGCAAGGCCCTTAACCTGCAATTGCTGAACGCTTTGAGTAGTGAGAAAAGCGCTATATAAATGCAAAGAATTATTATTATTAATTGTAAAGACGAAAAACAGGAAACCTAGTTTAGATTAGTCCAATCTGTTAATCCCTAACGTCTGCTTCTGCCTGCAGCACTCAATTTAATTCATGCTCCAATTTGTTAGGTTTGATGTTGCACACCCTATCTACTTTCCACCAGCTACATACAGCTACATGCTTTATTTATATTTTAATTTTTTAATGACTACTAAAAAATGGAAGAAGATTATTCACACATTATACACTTCATGTCATTATTAGTATAACAGTTTCTGTTTTAGGCATGTGTTCAGCATTTCTTGTCTCGCATTTTGTGCCATCCTACACTTATACAGATCTTTGTGGACACAGAACACATATGAAATGTATGTATTCCAAATAACGACATATCATTTAACCTATACAACTCCAGACACCTCACACCATGATAAAGAGACATCACCTGTGAGAGGTTTGTGACTGACATCAGCTCCGTCGGGGTTGGTGGGGATGGGATAGCAGGTTGCTTGCTCCTTGTGCTGATTGACACATTTGCAAAACAAAAGATGCTGATGAGGAGAGGTGTGAATGAGTTTCAGGTGGCCCAGGATTACGAGTTTTTTCATAGGCTTCAGGGATTCTAGTGTTTATCTGGTTTTGATTAACACCACATTAATAGCCTAGACCTGTATTGAAGATAATTTAAATCACGCTACTGTCATAAAAATAATGATGAGAGATTTCAGCATATACTATTTGGAGTAAGTTTACCTCACTATCTCATTACTTTATAATGAGATAAATACTACATGTAATAAAATACTGATAATTCTGTGTGAATATCACTAGTTTTGTACAAAGCAAACTTCTTTAATCAGAATTGTTGACATCTCCAAATTGGTCTTGTCTGTGTATGTGTTTGTGTGTTAGCGCGCATTTGCATGCTTGCATACACAATGGCATTAGTGAGCCCTTTAGTTACCTTAACACCCTCTCCGGGGTTGATTTCTTTCTTGAGAATTTTGTTCCTAAGAGTAGACTCTGACCCCTGGCAACTCTAAAATGCATTAAGCAGGCTTTGAGAAGTGATAAATGAATGGGAATGGAATGTTTATGTAAAAAAAGATTTGATGTCTGATCCAATCAGCTTGTATTCTTCCTCTATAAAATTTGTTTGTTCATAGTGATTAGAGACTGGGTCAAATCCGCACTGCCTGGTAAAGTGACCTCAGCAAATAAAACCTAAAGATGATTTATCAGCTTGCCAGAAAGACAGTAAAGCTTATTTATGGTAATGTGAGCATATGCCAGAAAACAGTCCTGAGAAAACAAGAAAATATCTCCGCTACATTTAGCACATAAGTAAATCGGGGAAATTAGATTTGTTAAAGACCTATATAATTTGCTGAATTTGTTCCCCTCCCAGTGCCAAATGGCTTTTGTACCATGGTGAAAAGCACCAAGAATGACAAATATGAAGTGAATTTTAATACTCTTAAATAGCTGATTTGGTGCAATTTTGTAAAATATATAGAATCCTTTTGCATACTTATTTTTGGAATTTGTTTTGATAGTGTACCTGATGCATTGGAATATTCAAACATTTATTGAAAATAGTCTACTCCAATCTGGGATTGCCTGGGGCCAATATGCAAGCGGTTACCAATTAGTAATATTACTGAAATACTTCAAAATGGTGCAAAGTAGACATTTATTTAACTTGGATAATAATACCTTAACCATCTGTAAGTAAGGATATGCAAATTCCATTAACCCTAAGTTACTCTTACAGGTTTTCAAAAAAAAACACTATTTAACTACTTTTTCATATTGTGAAAAATACAAAAATATGGATTTACATTATAAAGTCTCTTTGCAGTAGCCCAAGCCAAAAAAAGGTTTTCTGTTATAAAAAAGGACCTGCAAATGGCTTAAAATGTTAGAGAGAAAATACATTCTCTGTGCCATCTTACACATGTAAAGAAATTTTGAAAAATCAGGATTGAGGTTTTAGTTAGGTGTCAAAGTGAAATCCACTTCTTTTAACAGGTTGGGGTGAAATGTGACTTAGAAGTGTTGCATCAGAGGTGTACTGCTTTTCTAACAGCCTTGCATCTTGTCTGGCTGAAAATGAGCTGGGAGAGTTACAGGTGCAAAGTTTATGGCCATTAATCCTTTTAAGGGTTTCTTTTAATTTCCTTTTCAAACAGCTTTTGTGAGTTACCACACTAAGATGCAAAGTGCCTGAATTCAGGCTCAGCAGTGAAAGCATAATGAGGCCCCTGAGGCCCTCATGACTACTGAAAATGTTTGATTGTGCTTTTCTCTTATGATACTTGCCTCAGCTTCAACGTTTGTATCTGAGTTAGCTTCAGTTTGTGTCAACAGTACTATGTCTTTATCCTTCTCAACTGGTGCAGATGAATGAAAGCGGAAGGGGGCCTTTGTCCCCTTTCATATATATAATTTGCTAACAAACTGGGGGATATATAAACAGCTCATCAGGGACTGATGTGGTTTTGTACAGTTTGGACATTGAAAAGGAACTTTGAGCACTGATTTGGATGTGACAAATTCCTATTAGTAACATATTGCTAGGTCTAAAATTTACATATGTATCAACATATGGTATATTTTTATTATAACTAATATGTAGCATATTTACATGTTTTTTTCAAAAGAACTTTCTACATACATTTACATCCCAGGCTATACTTATATGCCACAGGACATAATCAGGATATCAGTGCATTTCTCAACATTCTCTAATCAATGGCTATCTAATGTCTATGTATGCTTTGCTACTATTGAACATCTACTGATTTTCTCTATAATAACTTGTCAACACATTTTTATGTTAAATGTGTATTGCTTTGCATGAATGTAGCCTAAACATGGATAAACCCTTTGTCTACCTCAGTGTTATCAGTACTTATATGCTGGCTGCTTTTCAAGGCAACCACCTTCTCAGTACACTCCCTTTCTAGAAAAAGAAGCCAGAACTGGCAAGGACAATGGCACACAAGCACACTTCACAGACAACATGTTGCAATGTACTAATCAGGACAAGGTACCAGATGATCTACTAGAATGTCTACATTCCAAAATCAATTGGGTAAACAGACAGTTATAGATAGCATAGAAAGTGGTAAACGTTTATAAAAGTGTTACAAATATAAAGACAGAATGCAATAGTAGAATGCTATTAATCATGAACAAAGAAAACTCTAGATAAAAAGATAATCCAAAAACAATTTGATCTAAAATTACCAAATCTACAGATTGCTAGAGATGACTCCAAAGCATCAAGCACAAAGGCAGTCTGGTACTCAATACTGGAAACAATCAATTAACCATGATTTATTTTCACTGTCTCCCTCCTATCATGTGAGTACTATATAGGTACTGTTTAAAACAACAGATAGAGATGGTAAGAGACGGAGGCAAAAAGCAAACTAAAATAAAGTCCCAGAACGAAACTCTACTCAATTCCTAACAGTGATAATATTTCAGAGGAATTATGGTATGATGCAATTTAGTGCGTATTAAAATGTACATCTCTTTCACAATGATTTATACTTTGCTCCTTTGTTTAACCTTAATATATTGGCTAAAATTCATCTTACACCTTTGATCTATATTTTGTTAAATAGCTTATAGATACTTTGACCTCTGCATTTTTGTTTTTCCCTCTTTCTGCCTCACCCAGCAAGTCACTGAATTTTCAGTCTTGAATTGACATAGCTCATGTCTTAATACTGGAATCCCTGAAGCCTATGAAAAAAGTCATAATCCCTGAACACCTTAAATTCCTTTGCACCTCTCCATCACCATCTTTTGTTTTGCTAATGTTTCGATATGCGCAAGCAGCCTGCTATCCCATCCCCCCCCACAGATGCAGCTGAAGTTCTACCAGCTCAGTTCTCTTTAAATGGAAGTCAGGTGCCTGGAGTTGTATAGGGTAAATAATATATTGTTATTTGGAATACATACATTTCATGTTTGTTCCATTTCTGCAACGATCTGGGTAAATGTAGGGTGGTAGGAAATGCGATGCAAGAAATGCTGAACACATACCTAAAACAGAAACCTTTTCCATGTTATAGTAATAATGATGTGAAGTGTATAATATGTGAACACTTTAGTCCAAATATCAAATAAATACATGTGCTTTTATTCAAGAATATAACCAAAGAAAAAAATAATCATTCAATTTACATGTTGCTGTCAATGAGTTAAAAACCCAGACTCAAAAGTCAATTGACAGAAAGTTGATATGTATTCTTAGATGGTGCAGAGATAAGAACTGCTGTCTTATAATCAAAAGGTTGTGGGTTTGAGTCTGGGTGCTTCTTGTTTTGAGTAGTGAGCTGCTATTATTATTACTATAACTAAAACATACATTTGATTTGAATCTGTAACGCACTTTGTAATGTGGAATTTGTAATAGATAAAATATATAACATCTTACAAAAAAATTCCAACCAAACGTGTTTGCTATATTGAATGTTGTGAGCAGGAGAAATGGAGAGTTGGATGTTGATTAATTCATTAATTATCAACAAAATTATGGAAATGTTTGGAAAATTTGCCAAACTCTGCAGAATTCACTGAAGTCGATGTTGAAAGAGAAACCTAACTAGTTTAGAGTAGTGAGGTGGCAGTACTCATAATATGAAAATACTGTAAGATTTTAGTTTTCTCTTTTAAGTGCATACAAGGGTGTTAATCTGGAATACAGATTGTGTCTCTCTAATAAGCAAAATGTTCTGCTCTAATAAAAGGAGCAGAACAATACAATTCATTAAAAAAAACTCTAGGATTAAAGAAATTGTGTTTTTGCATTTTTTAGGAAGTAGATGATAGGACATAGATAGATGAAGCAGATAAATAACATTGAAGATGCTGTACATAGCTCATAGTTCATTTTAAAAGTTTTCTTATTTAGTGTTTTGTGAAAGTTTTGTACAGAATCATAGCTCAACTTAGTGTATTGCTTGAATACACATTCATGTGTACTTTGGTTCTAATTTAAGGACAAGCTTGTAGAAGCCAAAAGTTATCTTACAAAGTTAATTCTATAGTTGTATCCTAGTGTTTAAGATGTTCAGTGCTATGGACAGGCATTTTCTTTGCTCCAGGTTGAATTAAAGAATTTTGCTTGCAATGGAGTACACTCATTTGTCGTTGCATGTTGTCATTTGGTGTGATATGGCTTTCCTCACCTACTTTGGTTATTAGTTTATTTTCCATTTTTTCTGCACCTGTATATCCGACATTGACATTTTTTTTCTGGTGTAGAAGTTTTGCCTCAGATGTCCCCTTCTTGAATTCTTGATAAAATACATTTGTAACTAGAACACATCTCTATATGCCAGCTTAGGAAGAAGATCTTCAGTGGGCGGTGATTACTGTAGTGAATGCCTGGGACACAGTTTACTTGAGGGGATGAGAGTGCTGCTAATTAGGTGTAGCAATTGACCATTAAACATTTTGGTTGATAAATATAAGCATGTACAGTAGTCCCTAGGCAGGAAAGCTGGGACCTTGTTGTTCATTACGGAAGCCAATAATTTCCCTCTAATTGTTTCCCCCATAGTAAAACCAAAGCACTGTGCTACCCATTTAAAAATAGCAAGAGTCTGCATTGTTGATTTACCTTTTTTGGGCTGTCACAAAAACAGACTACAGACATCAAAGAATTTGGGGCAGCCACATATATTGTGTCTTGGCTACTAATGTGTTGAATTGGTTGTGATGTTCACAGGTTTGAGTCCAAAGCATAACTGATTGTAAAATGAAAAGATGGCAGCTTTAAAGCTCGAGACGGGAAGTGACCTCACCGTTACCGGAAGTGACGTCTTTTGGTCCAGAAGTGATATCATCACTGGTGCCAGAAGCCAGATGTTATGTCTCCAAGACCAAAAGCGACATCAGCCATGGTGACGGTACCAGAATTGACATCATCACTGGTGCTGGGACCTAGCGAGTTTTCCCGTGGATGGTCTGCAGAAGATTGAGAAAGAGAGTTAGTGCAGCTCGCCACCCACAGGTCTGGCATGGTAGTACTATTCTTAAGGCGTTTAAGCTTTCTCCCAATCGCATGTGTGTGACAGGGCATAGAGTGGATGCAGAAGAGCACAGACATCGTGTAATATACTGGGAAGTTCCGGGCAAAGCTGTTCACTCCTAATGCCAGAATTAATTTACTTTGGGACCAAGTTTAAAGTTACCTCTAGCCACAGCTTGATTGAATTGGAAGCAGAATATAATATCACTTACTTCTAGGAGAAAGAACAGTCATGTTTGAGAGAGAGAGAGAAAGATACCTGCAGTGAGAAAAAGAGTGCCTTGGTGTTACACCTGGGAGGTGGGCAACCTAGTAAGGCACCATATTGTATGAATTTAGCAACTGGCTATGAGGTTTGCCCCAGGGCTGGTGAGACAGCAGATTTTTATTTTTATATGTATGTATTTTGAACCACATTTCTTTGTTTCACTGGTATACTTGTGATATACTTCCTGATTCAAAGGTTTATTGTGAAAATCTTAAGTTCATGGTTCATAGGCCAGGCTACTGCACAAGAACTGTGCAGCACACAAATTAATATAGAGAAATGGTCCTTACATTTTAATTTAAAAATTAAAGAAATGCTTATGGTACTATCCCAGTCAACTGGTGATTTTCTACACATATCATAGTATTTCTACATTTTTTGAAGATCAGTAAATGTCAGTTGTTTGTTTAAATACTAAGACCATTTGGTCATTAAAAAAGTACAAAAATGTATTTATTTCATTAGACATTTTGATTATCAAGTAGATTTGCACATAGCCTGAAGGAATACACCCAGATTATTATATTTTTTATGTTACTTACCCCATGTACTTTTCAGTGGTGGCAGGTCAATAACACTGATAGAACAGGATCCAATAGTGAATGGCAAATAAAGTGAAGAATGTTCAAGAAAAAAAAAAAAACTTTTCCCATTAGTTGTGTTGCACAATACATATGTCATTTTGCACATTTTGTAAATTTGAATGGATACGTGACCCCTTTATTCAACAATAGTGGCATAAAAATAGACACCACAATGTGCCTTGTGTAACATTAATTACCATAATGTAAAATTGAACAATAATAGGAGACAATGAAGGACCTATCACACAATTAATATATAATACATAAACGTAATGTCACAGGCTGTATATACAACATTTTTCATACGGTATTGGTGCTTATAAAGTATATTGAAAGCTTGTTAGAGGGTTGTTTTAGAATTCCAAGGCAGACAGCTACTGCATGTATCAAATCATTTGATTGACTAACGAGATCTGCTTTAGGGAAGAGACTATTGGCATAATGAGTGATCCTTATTTTGTGTGCCTGCGACACCTAAAGAGGCAGTTATCCAAATTAGCCTCATCTTGGCTTGTGTTGTTTGCTTGTTTATTGGGCTGATGTATATAAATACTGAATGAGACTGGCTGAGAAATTTTTAAACATTAGTCATACCTGACAAATATTCAGAATCTTATCATTTTATTATACGTTTTTACCTCAAAATCTCTAGGCAGCAAGCCTATTATAAGTTAAGATATTGTCATAATATAGGATCCAGGCATCATTTTTCAATTGTATTGATAACAGTCAATTGTGTCAACACTGGTGCTACTTCTTTTCCTCATAGACGTAACCACAGACATGTCTTGACATTTAGTAGCATAGTTTTTGCTAACATTAATATGCATTCCAGAAACTTAATTGGGACACCTTGTAGGAGTTCTATCCTTATTTAATTTTCTGCATAGAGTCACTGAAATGTTTAATGAACCTCAGTGCATCCATTAAACTATATAATTTACATTTAGAAACACACAGCACAGATAACAGCACCTCCTACTAATTTTGTTTCTGAGTAAGTGAAATAAGTTCTGACGCATTCCATCTCTTGACAAATGAGCTTTGATTTTATATATGCAATTAATTCAGTCTGTGTTCATTTTATTGAAAGGCTTTCATCTTGAGGATATCCAATTCTGAAATGCTTTGTTGGTAAAATTTAAAACTCTGTACTGTTAGATTGCACAGTGCAGGGTGACAGGGCTGCCAATCTTGACCTGCCAGTTTTTGCATTTGTCCTATCCAAAGGTTAATTTTCTTTTAAAAATTTGCATCTGTATAGATTTGGTTTTTCATATCAAATTGCCATCTAGATGTTTTCATATTCTGTATTTTGTAAATTACCCTGTCGTTCTTACTAATTCAGTGTTAACTGATAATTTTGTTAGTCGACATTTTGGCAATCTGTGCAGAGATCTGTGCCAATATGTTCTAAAAATGCTAATTACAGTCAATTTAATTGAATTTAAGGGAATTGAAAGAATTTGATTTAATGCAAGGTAAACTAAATTTATAGGGAAAAATCCAGTAAAAACAGCATGTCCTAAGGTTAAACTCTTAAACATTACATAAAACCGGTGGGCATTGCTATAAATTGACTGACTAGATGCATAGCAGCTCTTTTTAAATATAATCTGAAAAAAGATTTCCTTAAGATTACTGAAGATTGCTTTGTATTATACACAGGCAAAGGCTGTGGCCATCATTTTGACTCTCGTTAACCTCTTTTTGATAGCGGTGCAATGCAATCAAAATCAGGCAATTGAGTTGAGTTCAGTATGATATTCTAGTCACACAGACCTCTTTTAGCAAATACAATAATTTATCACATGTGAGGTAAAGTCATGTAATGTATTTTTCAATATTATTCCAGTCTTGTGTTGCAAGTCAAGTAAACAAGATAGCCTTTCACAAAACATTGCTTAAAACATACTTGGAAATCAGTGATAACTGATCTGTCATTGATCTGCTTTTGCTGCCAAGCTTTCCTGTTAAACAGTGCTTACATGCAGATCCATAGTGCAACTCCTGGCCTGGTTATCATGTGTGCTGTGCACATAGGCTTTCTTTATGAGTGTGAGCATTTCCATGATTCTATTTAGTATTTACACAGTGCAGACCTTATTCTTCATAACTTTAGAAATACAACTATTGTTTCAAAAGCTTGTATCACTTCTTTCAAAATACTTCACTTTGTCTAGTATGTTTAGACAAAAAAATAGATCTGCAATTTTGCCTCTTAAACATGAGTTTATTGCCTAAATCTCTTGTTAATTGAAGTGAACCTAACTATAAAAAGAATGGTTTGCTCATAACTGACCTTTTCTTTTTGAATTGTCAGACTTCATTTTAACCTTTATGAAATAAGATTGTGAACGCATTATAATAGAGTAGCCTGTGAGCTCTAGGTATTCTCGGACTGAATTAACTGAAATCAAGAGTTGATTATCATCATATTACAGCTCTGTAATATTTTCAGCACTTTATAAATTTTAATTTGTATTTAAAAATACATGCTGCTGTATGTCATTCCAAATGTATTAAAGTTCTTGTATAGGACTGGATGAGATATTTATTTTATTTATGTATTTCTTTATTAAAATAGTTTTTTGGAAAAATTGGATTTCTAGTTTAGCATGGGTCTCTGGTGGTTGGGCTTTACAAAACAAAAAAGGAAAGCAGGAATTAATTAAGGTTTTTATTTTCTGCTGGAGAGAAACTGCTGTGATTTCAAGGGACACAAACAGGGTCTGTTTAAAATTCTTATAATGACAATTACGGAGACCCAACATTGCACTGTCTCTCACTTCTTTGAGGGATAATTAGTCTAATACATGAAATACAATAATATTAGATAAGCACTTTCTATAGTTGCTGTCTCCCATAGGAGTTGCACTATTTATAACACCACTTTTCACCATAAAAACAAAATTTTTGATACACTTTTTAGAAGTCAACCTGATCTTTAGAAATACTTGACTGATAATAGATTTTAGTGGCAGCCCAGTCTAACAGTTGTTAGCTGTGTTGCCTACCAGCTCTGGAGACTTAGGGCCTCATGCATAACACTAAAAATACAAACATTTTGCTTATAGTTGAAAGGCAAACACAGCATATATATAAACACACATACAAAATATTTATAAAACCATACATACACTATGTACCATGGCAAGTTCCTTTATAAATATCATATTAACTTTAAACAATGTGCTCGTGAATGTACTTTTATCAACTCCCCATTACTTCCTGCCAGTAACAACGTATGGTATAAAACACCTTTTTTGAATATCTGTGACCTAATCACCATATAAGCTTGGCCATATTCCTGAGTTATATCTTTATTACAAATCATGGGAGAGCTCAGAAAATGTAACTTTTTTTGAATGTGAACTCGATGTATTACTGACTGAAGTGATGAACTGCAAAAACATTATTTTTGCTGGTCCCTCTCCAGAAGTCACAAATAAAATAAAAAACTAAGAGTGGGAGCAAGTGATATCAGTTGAATAGAAGGAACAATAGCAATGTGCCGTCATGCAGTGCCCAAATTGCTGCCAGTACACAGTGTGAATTAACACAGTCCATCCACCCATCTTCTTCCGCTTATCCGAGGTCGGGTTGCGGGGGCAGCAGCTTGATCAGACAGGCACAGACTTCCCTCTCCCCGGCCCCTTCTTCTAGCTCTTCTGGGAGAATCCCAAGGCGTTCCTAGGCCAGCTGGGAGACATAGTCCCTCCAGCGTGTCCTGGGTCTTCCCCAGGGCCTCCTCCCGGTTGGACGTGCCCGGAACACCCTACCAGGGAGGCGTCCAGGAGGCATCCTGATCAGATGCCCGAGGCACCTCATCTGACTCATCTCGATACGGAGGAGCAGTGGCTCTACTCTGAGCCCCTCCTGGATGACTGAGCTTCTCATCTTTCTGGGAAAACTCAGACACCCTGTGGAGGAAACTCATTTCAGCCGTTTGTATTCGCAATCTCGTTCTTTCGGTCACTACCCATAGTTCATGACCATAGGTGAGGGTAGGAACGTAGATCGACTGGTAAATTGAGAACTTTGCCTTATGGCTCAGCTCCTTTTTCACCACGACAGACTGATGCAGAGCCTGTATCACTGCGTATGCCTCACCGATCTACCTGTCAATCTCACGCTCCATTCTTCCCTAACTCGTGAACAAGATCCCGAGATACTTGAACTCCTCCACTCGGGGCAGGATCTTGCCTCCAATCCTGAGAGGGCACTCCACCCTTTTCCAGCTGAGGACCATGGTCTCGGATTTGGAGGTGCTGATTCCCATCCCAGCCACTTCACACTCAGCTGCGAACCGATTCAGAGAGAGCTGAAGATCACGGCCTGATGAAGCAAACAGGACAACATCATGTGTAAAAA
Organism: Polypterus bichir lapradei; assembly: GCA_026402145.1. Classification (NCBI taxonomy): domain Eukaryota; kingdom Metazoa; phylum Chordata; class Cladistia; order Polypteriformes; family Polypteridae; genus Polypterus; species Polypterus bichir. Next base: position 15,193,283 of record JANRMT010062815.1, on the reverse strand, counting down.
GCAGTGACCCAATCCTGAGTCCACCAAACCGGACACCCTCAACACCCTGGCTGCACCTAGAAATTCTGTCCATAAAAGTTATGAACAGAATCGATGACAAAGGGCAGCCCTGGGGGAGTCCAACTCTCACTGGAAACGGGTTCGACTTGCTGCCGGCAATGCGGGCCAAGCTCTGACACCGGTTGTACAGGGACCAAACAGCCCTTATCAGGGGGTCTGGTACCTCATACTCCCGGAGCATCCCCCACAGGATTCCCCGAGGGACACAGTCGAACACCTTTTCCAAGTCCACAAAACACATGTAGACTGGTTGGGCAAACTCCCATGCACCCTCCAGGACTAAGGGTGTAGAGCTGGTCCACTGTTCTGCGACCAGGACGAAAAACCACACTGTTCCTCCTGAATCCAAGGTTCGACTATCCGACGGACCCTCCTCTCCAGAACCCCTGAATAGACTTTTCCAGGGAGGCTGAGGAGTGTGATCCCTCTTTAGTTGGAACACACCCTCCGGTCCCCCTTCTTAAAGAGGGGCACCACCACCCCGGTCTGCCAATCCAGAGGCACTGTCCCCGATGTCCATGCGATGTTGCAGACACGTGTCAACCAAGACAGTCCTACAACATCCAGAGCCTTGAGGAACCCCGGGCGTATCTCATCCATCCCTGGGGCCCTGCCACCAAGAAGTTTTTTGACCACCTCGGAGACCTCAGTCCCAGAGATGGGGAAGCCCACCTCCGAGTCCCCAGGCTTTGCTTCCTCATTGGAACGCATGTTGGTGGGGTTGAGGAGGTCTTCGAAGTACTCCCCTCCCCGACCCACAATGTCCCGAGTCGTGGTCAGCAGCACACCATCCCCACCATATACGGTGTTGACACTGCATTGCTTCCCCCTCCTGAGATGCCGGACTGTGGACCAGAATCTCCTCAAAGCCATCCGAAAGTAGTTCTCCATGGCCTCCCCAAACTCCTCCCATGCCAGAGTTTTTGCCTCAGGAACCACCGAAGCCGAATTCCTCTTGGCCTGTCGGTACCTATTAGCTGCCTCAAGAGTCCCAGAGGACAAAAGGGTCCGGTAGGACTCTTTCTTCAGCTTGACAGCATCCCTCACCACCGGTGTCCACCAATGGGTTCGGGGGATTGCCGCCACGACAGGCACCGACCACTTTACGGCCACAGCTCCGGTCAGCCGCCTCAACAATAGAGGCATAGAACATGGCCCATTCGGACTCAATATCACCCACCTCTCTCGGGACGTGGTCGAAGTTCTGCCGGAGGTGGGAGTTGAAGCTACTTCTGACAGGAGACTCTGCCAGACGTTCCCAGCAGACCCGCACAACCAGCATCTTCCCCCACCATCGAAGCCAACTCACCACCAGGTGGTGATCAGTTGACGGCTCCGCCCCTTTCTTCACCCGAGTGTCCAAGACATGAGGCCGCAAGTCCGACAACAGGACTTCAAAGTCTATCATCGAACTGAGGCCTAGGGTGTCCTGGTGCACATATGAACACCCCTATGCTTGAACATGGTGTTCGTTATGGACAGTCCGTGACGAGCACAGAAGTCAAAAAACAAAACACCGCTTGGGTTCAGATCAGGGGGACCATTCCTCCCAATCACGCCCTTCCGGGTCTCACTGTCATTGCCCTCATGAGCATTGAAGTCTCCCAGCAGTATGAGGGAGTCCCCAGATGGTATGCCCTCTACCACCCCCTCCAGGGACTCCAAAAAGGGTGGGTACTCTAGAGTGCTGTTCGGCGCATATGCATAAACAACAGTTAGGACCCATCCCCCCACCTGAAGGCAGAGGGAGGCTACCCTCTCGTCCACCGGGGTAAACCCCAATGTACAGGCTCCAAGTCGGGGGGCAATAAGTAAGCCCACACCCGCTCGGCGCCTCTCACCGGGGGCATCTCCAGAGTGGTAGAGAGTCCAACCCCTCTCAAGGAGATTGGTTCCAGAGTCCAAGCTGTGTGTCGAGGTGAGCCCGACTATATCTAGCCGGAACCTCTCGACCTCGCGCACTAGCTCAGGCTCCTTCCCCTTCAGAGAGGTGACATTCCACGCCCCAAGAGCTAGCTTCTGTAGCCAAGGATCGGACCGCCAAGGTCCCCGCCTTCGGCCACCACCCAACTCGCACTGCACCCGACCTCCTTGGCCACTCCCATATGTGGTGAGCCCATAGGAAGGGGGACCCACGTTGCCTCTTCGGGCTGTGTCCGGCCGAGCCCCATGGGTGCAGGCCCAGCCACCAGGTGCTCGCCATCGAGCCCCACCTCCAGGCCTGGCTCCAGAGGGGGGCCCCCGGTGAACCGCGTCCGGGCGAGGGAAAACGCCATCCAAATTTTTTATTCATCATAGAAGGTGTACTGAACCGCTCTTTGTCTCGTCCTAGCTCTTTGTCTCATCCCTCACCTAGGACCAGTTTGCCTTGGGTGGCCCTACCAGGGGCATAAAGCCTCGGACAACAGAGCTTCTACGATCATTGGGACATGCAGACCCCTCCACCACGATAAGGTGGCAGTTCGAGGAGGGGAATTAACGCAGAACTGTCAGATATTAGAATGTTTTTAATAAACTTGCTAAAAAGAAGTAATAAAGTCATTTTGCCAAATAAGTGTCAGTGTTGCAATACATACAAGTCTTTTTACATCAGATGTATGACATCCAAATGTCTTTGAATTGCCATTGAGTTAATGCTGTAAGGAACAAGCACCTGGTCATCTAAGCACTCATTTTGGCACATCTCTAGTGGTGGAGGCAGTTCATGGTTTTATTTTGTGTTGTGCAGTACTGTGCAAACCTTCACATTGTGGCAAATCTTTGAAGAGCTCTATAGCCATCTGTCGCCTGGTAAATCCAAACACTTCCATCTGCTGTACATTTTAATAAACCAATGGCCTGTTTTATCACCAGTCTGGTGTGGGAGTGCCTTTCATTATATTATCACCTGAAAAAAGAGCATACAAGTTGTATGTAATGTACTAAACTTAATTTCAATCTTATCAGTTAAGCTTACATTTCAAGAAGCCAACCATCACATGCAGCATAACCCTGATATCTGCTTTCCACACTGATATTTGACAATTATTAGTTGTTATTATTATTAGTAATTATGGGCTCAGTTGGGTCACTTTGCAAAAACGTTAGACAAATTTAAACATCACATATTAGTTGTAAATTAATTTAATGAAAGTGCTTTTATCACATCATGTGTGCAATTAATTCTAGGAAAATTCTAGGAAAATCAGCAATTGCAAGTTGCCTTTTAATCTTGGTTTGCTTAACCTAACTGTTAGGAAATTGGATGTATCTGGGTCGCATTTTAACTATACCATCCCATTTAGATGGCATGACAAGGCTCAGGGATGAGTGTGAGATTCCTGAATGGTCAGTTAGTAAACACAGAAGAATACCAATCGCCAAATAATTAACACCAAGGTTGTTAAACCCTGTAGTGGAACAGGGATCATATGATTTTTGCATGATGGTCTCTGTAATGTAGGTTCCAACTCCTTACACAACTCCAAGAACATAGCTCTAGGAAGTCTAAATCACCTTTTAACACTAGAATTCCTGAAGCCCACGAAAAAACTCGTAATCCCGGGCCACTTTAAATTCCTTCGTACCTCTCTTCATCAGCATTTTTTGTTTTGCAAATGCGCCAGTCAGCACAAGCAGCCTGCTATCCCATCCCCCCACTGACGCAGCTCAAGTCGCACAGAAGATTCTCAGAGCGCAGGTCTATTTATCTTTTTCAGTTTCTATTTTAGTTATGTGTTAAGCATTTCTTGCCTCACATTTCCTGTCTTCCTACATTTACCCAGATCATTGTAGACAGGGACACACATGAAATGTATGTATTCCAAATAACAATATATTATTTAACCTATACAACTCCAGGCGCCTCATACCCAGATAAAGAGAATTGAGCTGGTAGAATTTAAGCTCTGTTAGGTGTGGGGGTTGGAGATGGGATAGCAGGCTGCTTGCGCTGATCGACTCATTTGCACAACAAAAGACGCTGATGAGGAGAGGTACAAAGGAATTTAAAGTGGCCCGGGATTATGAGTTTTTTTGTAGGCTTCGTAGTCATCACAATGAGCCAAAGAATCATTGTGATCCATGAAAACTTGCTCCTTGTGCACCTTTGCTAATTATGTTGAGCAACCTACAGCACATCCTTTTTGTAGACAATTAATATTAAGCGTATACATTAGGCGTTGTTACCAGTGTTGAAGACTTAGTTCATATACATCATAATGTAACTGATGCATCATTGAGATTTGTAATGAAATAAGAATTTGTGTTCACGTCATTGCCCTGCTGGGGCAATGCTCTTGAATTTGCCAAACTTCCAACACCAAGTAAGTCCATTTTAATGCCTAGTTTGTGTTTTTATAAACCCTGACTTCTAAGTGAGAAATGGCTTACATATATTTCTGATCATGTCTTATACATGAGACCATTGGGCTTGAACTCGGCCTCTGCATTGTCATTGCCTATGCCTATTTTACCTTCTTTCTGTTTGGGTTTTCTATAGCTAGTCCAATTTTCATCACACATCCCAAAGATGTACATTTGTGTTAGGTTTATAGAGAAGCTGCATGAGTGCGACCTATGATGCACTCAGACCCCATGTAAGTTTGTTTCCTGCCTTGTGTCCAGTGCTGATTGAATAGCCTCTTGTTCCTCATGACACTGAATGAGATTAAGAATGTTTGAAAATAGATAAATGAAGGATGAACTGTGTTTTTAGCTTAAACTGTCAAGTATACTTATGTTGCTTTAACAAAAAATATTCGCTTTTTCTGATAAACAGTTCAGGTCCATTTTATACAGCAGCATTTCAGCAGTTTTGTTGATTTTCTTATAAAGTGTCCAGCAGAAGCTCATCTTTTAACAAAGAGTATCAGCAGAACCTATGAAAATACAGAAAATGTGATTAGCTTCAGCTGTCTGAAAATGTATTTGTGACATATTGTTGCTGTAAGACTTGCAATAGGAGACTTGCACCAGTCAACTCATCACATTAATGGAGATGTGCTGAGAAATGTTCAATGCTTTCTCTTTTTCTTTTTTTATAAGCAGGGCTAATGGCTACTTTTATGATAGATTCAGTTTTATTTGGTTTATCCTGTAAAGTGTAATGGACTTCTTATTTGCAGTTGTCCCCTCTTTGCATAAAAAAAGAAGAAATCTTAAATAAAAAGACAAAATTAAAGAAGTGCTATGCAAACATGTACTATGCCAGCAAAGCGTTCAGTACAGAATAACAGAATACCATCTGTACAATCAAGTGTTGTCCTATCACTTTTGCAGCATTTAGCTGAAACAGATAGTATAGACCCTATACACTTTAGAATTCATCCTGCTATTTCTGTCAGCAGTCAGCATCAATAAACACTCGTCTCCTGCTTCCATTGGCAGCCATGCAAGCTCATGCCATTACATTGCCTTCACCATTTTCACAGATGATGTAGGGCATGCTTCAGATCATGAGCCATTCCTTCCATTCTCCATACTCTTCTCTGTCAATCATTCTGGTACATAGTGATTGTAGTTTCTTTTGTCCAAAGAAAACTGGACTGGATTTTAAAAAATATTTTTTGGAAAGTCTAGTCTATCCTTCCTATGGTTGAGGTTGACCAGTGGTTTACACCTTGTGGTAAAGCGTCTGTCTTTTCTTTCATAAAGTCTTCTCTTGATTGTAGAATTTGGCAATGATTATCCTACCTTCCGGAGAGTGTTCTTGCCAGGAAGGGGGTTTTCTCCACCAAGGAAACAATTCTGCAATCATTCAGCACAGTTGTCTCCAATGGTTATCAAGGCCTTCCAGTGTTGCTGTGCTCACCAGTGCGTTCCTTCTTTTTAACAGTGCACCAGATGATTGATTTGACCACTCCTGGTGTTTCTGTTCTGGCTCTGATGGGTTTGTTTTGTTTTCTCTGCCTAATGATGGCCTGTTTTTACTTGCATAGACAGCTCTTTGGACCTCATATTGAGAGTTTACAGTGACAGCACATTTTCTACTTGGAATCAACTCCAGACTTTCTACCTGCTTAATAGTTAATGAAATAATGAGGGACCTGCTCATACCTGGCTATGTAACATCATACTTTTGAACCCCTGAAAATGGGGAACCTTGTATAAAAATGTCTGTCAGTCCTAAATGGCTCATATGATATTTACACTAAACCCCTTGAATTAAAGCTGAAAGTCTGCACTTTAATCACGTAATGATATCATTTCAAATCCATTGTGCGGTGTACAGAGACAAAATTATGAAAATTGTGTCACTGTCCAAATACAGTATGTTTATTGATGTTATAAAAAACCTACAATCACCTCAGTTTTAGAACACCAGTGGTAGCTTTACTGATCTTATCTGCTGGTTGTCACTGATTTAAAACTACTGAGGCATTTAAGGTGAATTTCTTTTAATGTCATTTATTGAGAAGTGATGGAGGAAATAATAAGAACAGTCTGGGCGGGTGTTACTATTTGATTCTGTATTGTTTTTGATTGCATTTTTTCTTCCTTTCTTTTTTGAGCAAAGTGGCACTTTCATGGATTGGAGGTTATTTTTGTTATGTTTCACCTTAGTAATTGGATATTCCTGTTCTTCTGTAAATAACCTGTCAGCACATTCTACTTCACAGTCCCATCACAGATAATGTTGCAAATGAGACCGTCACCTTTATTTAAAGAATTTTTTTAACATGTTGACAGGCTGAGCAAGACATGGTATCAATAACAACATCAAATGATCCTGCTTGAGAGCAGCTGAAAGTCAGAAACACAGTCGGTGGCTAAGACAGTTGATTGATCTGTCCACTAAACATGACAAGTAGATCTTTCCAGCTTTTCTAAATGCCCAACTCAGGGCAGAAATTAATCAGTGGTTTTAAAACATCTATAAAGGTTAGTCATATCATTTCTTTCAGATGCTGTATGTATTTTTTTAGAAATGAATTTTGAAAGTAATAACAACATGGGCATTATAATTAGAAAATATACACACTCTCACTCTATAATCAAAACCAGAAGCCATTTTATAAATGAAGAATTGTGAAGCAAATTATCTTGGTTTTGTATAGCACCTTTCAAGAAGAGCATGATTCTGATATGATTTGCATATTCAGCATAAGAAAGATACAGTCCTTTGTCATTTTAGAAAATGGCTTTCGTAGACACTGATGGCACACTGAGTTAGAAGTGGGATTTGAAATTGTTATCCTGTAGTTTGAAATAAGGTTGCCAGGCCATTGGCCCATGCTTTCTGTTTTGCTAATTAGCAGGATGACAGTTTTGTTGTAACTTAATAAAAATCTCAAAACATCCTCAGACCTTTAATATTGCAATTATGTGTTGCAGGGGCAAAAGCATATCAGGGCAGCAGTACCTTTCACTTAATTACATAAGACCAATGTAGAATCACCAATTAAAGTAACAAATACAACTTTGTGAATATAAAGAAATGGGGCAATCATGCAAACTCCCTTGGAAAACAACTGGGTGTAAGATTCGAAACCCAGGACTCTGAACTTATGTGATAGCAGCAATGCACATTATCATTTTGCTCCTTAAACTTCTGTTCCTTCAGCCAAGCCTAGAGGCTTCAGATTTCTTGTTTAATAATGCCTTTTTCCAATTCAATACTCATCTGCTTTTAGAAGGACACAATGGTTCAGGTATATATTTGTGATTAAGCTGGATTGATATGATTTTAATTTTAATTTTTTTTAATTATTTTGCTTTAATTAAAGGGTTCAGAAGATGATTTATTTATAGCGTATAGCCACAAGTAAATATAATAATAGTAAAATTATAACCACTGTATCATCCCATGATCTAAAATATTGTTGAGAGTGAGAAAAAAGTACTAAAGAAAGAAACATAAGTATAATGTAGTCAAAGGTGAAATACTGTACCACCGAAAAGATTTAATGCTGAGCTTTGTGCCAATTGTGTGAGTGAAGCACTGCATAACTTTAGTTTACAGATAAATAGTATAAGAAAAATTCTTATGCAAACTAATAGTAACTGTGGTGTTGTTTAGCCCCAAGTTATCTAGTTTTAGCTCAAAGTTAATAGCAGTTTATATTAAAGCATTTATTGTAATAACTAGGTGTCACTCTTAAAATAAAAGAATTAGACAATCATAACCCAAACATGGTTGATATTTATTTTCTTAACAATTCTCAATTAATTTACCAATAATATAAAGAGCATTCCCTCAGATATCTGTTTTTGTCATAGATGTTACACATACTGCTTTTCTGTTTTTCCCCTGCTGTTTTGTATCCCTCTTAGGGCCATATGACACAACAGGACACTCTCCTTTTTGCCCTCTGCTTGATTGGCTGCCTCTTTTGTGCCCCTGGGATACCTCCTGGCTAAGTCTGGCCTAACACAACTCTGGAATTTTCCTCAAAGGAAAGCTTTCCCAAATAATAAAGACATATATAAATTTTAAACACAAAATAAAATGGCATGCACAATACAGTTCTAAGCATCAAGAACTGCTACTTTCTACTGTACAGTATGAATGTAGAGATGAAATATGTCCAGGGCTGGTTGCTGACCTGTGCACAGAGCACCTGGGGTAGCCTCCAACCCAAATGAGACTAAAGTGGATTAAGTAGGGTCTAAAAATTGATTACAAATATAGCAGTAGTAGTAATATTTTGGAAAGTTCAGAGTACATTTGTCACCTAAAAATAAGACCTCAGTTTTCCTTTCTCTGTTGCCAGCTGGCCGTAACAAACCATTACCAATGTTAGAAATCCCAAGAAATTGATTTTCAAAAAATGTATGACCATGCATAAAAATGTGTTTATTTATATAGAAGTTCCATCTATATGTTGTACATTGTTTGTATTTGTAAAACTCCCAGGCCTTATTTTTTTATCACTGGTCAATCATAAAAGAGAACAACAGGGATCCAGGTAATTAAGCAGATTTAATGATGCCATCTTTGAAATTCACTTCAGACATTTACATACAAATTGATCAAATTAACAGCGCCTTCATTAGAAAAGGTATGCTTTTGGCAAAAGCAATCTTCTCTTACTTAAATATTTAAGAGATGATTAAGAATATTTACATTTCTCATCCTCGCAACTCTCTTAAAAACTCACTGAACAGCTATGAGTAGATATTACACCTGCTGTTACTTTTATTAGACAAACTTAAAACCTAGGAAATCTGAAACGTACAAATTGAAATTTTTGGAGTACACATAGCAATTGGCACTGTACAAACAACAATTATAAGCAATCATCAACTACCTTCTACTTTTCTTTATCATAAATCAAAAACAATTACAAAGGCTGTGATTTTTACATTAGCCAAATAACCAAACAATTTCTTCATACTTATGTCATCATAATGTTTTGCAAGTATTTAACATTTATAGCACAGTACTAAAGAACGAGAACTTATTTATGTAGATGTACCACACAACTTTAAAGAAATTACATTTCCATGGTCAACTAAATAGAAGAATGTTAAACATTAAACCCATACATTGGTTGCTTGAGAATGATGTGTCCCATAAACTAAAAACTGGCCACTTCACTTTAATATGGTTAGCATGTCCCCCTCCCTCCTCAAAGGTCAGCCATGTTTACATACATCCTTTCAAGACATTATAAAAATCTACGCACTTGTTAACCAAGGAAATGTGGAAGATCCCAATAGTTATCTGAAGCAGCTGGCAGACAGTTAGCTGTTGGCAAACATTTAACACTCTTCTAGTGAACCACCACACTGATGCTTGGAATAAGTAGTTGTAACCCTCAAGTACAAATCCTGTAATTTTCTGTCTGAATGTTTCTTCGGCACTCTTTGGTCAGATAAATTATTTAAAAACTTTCAGTTCCTATTATGAAATCCTCAGACTTTATAGATCTCTAGCTCCTTGCAGACCTGAAGCTGGGACTCCCCCACATAGCTCTCATCTTTAATGTCTCTTGTAACAATTATCCTTTGAAATACTCCATATCTTGGTTGTGATAACTGTCTGACTATTACTTCAACTAACAATCCCCTTGACTATCTTGCACTTACTGTATCAGTAGATGTGAGTGAGTTAGGTTGTCTCCTAAGCCTGCCAAATCATATTACTTCAAACACTCCCAACAATTTATATTTCTTTTAAACACTCCTGAGAATTCAGGCACAAACTGTAAATCTCTCTTCATATGATGTCTGGTATATGTGAATACTTAACATGCATTCATCCTTCCATTCATATACAGTCATGCACTGACTTGTGTACCCATACAGGACCGACCAGTTTGGCTGTATGTCAGAATGGCAGGATGTTGATCGCAAAGTGTACTGCTCATTGCATTTGAGGCTCTGTGGGTCTAGTGTGGGTCACTAGTATGCATACTTTAACTGCAGGAATTGAGTAGCACAAACCGATCTTCAAGTCCTGCGGCCACACTCCTTGCATAAGGATTAGAAGCATCAACTACCTAACAGAAAATATATGATATTGTGTGAATAAATAACAACAACACTAATCAGTATAGGAAGGGAGAGAGCTACACGACTGGATCTATAGCACCATCATTGGAGCAATGCAATGGGTGGCAGCCTGTGTTCCCTTGAAGCTGCTCAACATTTATTAAGGGTACTTCACAGCAGTTCAGAAGTGCCACGTAGCCGTGCTTGACGGGGACCCAATTCATTGTTCATGTGAGGCTACTTCGTGGTAATTGTTATATCATGGGGGACAACTGCCCCACCCCACCTTAGCTCATTGTTTTCTTGTTTGTGTTTCACTGCAGTCTTTAAATTGTGGGACCAAAATTCGTTGTTAATTTGTTTGTGCTTCTCAGTGATCAATCGATTTTTCACAGGGGATAACCCCAATGCTTAATTACTTTGATTTGACCTAATTAAGATGATTAATTAGGACTGGTCTAAAATGGAGGATGGCAACTGCCTAAATATAAGGCTCCCATCTGTGAGTTTACAGGCTATAACTAATATAATAATTAATGTTAATTTATAGAGAATGTATTAAAGTCCTCATACTTGTATTTGCTTTAGGTTGCTCTATTGAATTACATGTTTGGATCCAGATCTCCCTTTGGATGCTAGTAGTGAAGAATGACATAGTCGGGGGATTCCAACCTGGCGGCTAACTGTTTTAATTTAATTGTATTTTATTTTGATCCAGAACTCCCCTGTGACTCTAGTGTTTAGGGATAACAACCACAGGCGATTTCAGCTTGGCAGCTAGCAGATTTCTGTTTTGATCCAGACCTCCCTTGTGACTCCAGTGTTGAGGGATAACACAGTCAGGGGATTTAACCTGGAAGATAACAGTTTTTGCAGCTGTTCATTTTAAAAAAAATATTCTGAAAATTTTAAAGGTACAATAAACAAAATAAAAACCTTTCTTTTATTTCAATAAATGTACAGTATATTGTTGTATCATGTAATGCATCTGTTAGATATCTAAAACTGTCAAACTGCAGAACTGTTCCTGCCTTGAAATACATAAGACCCAGTGATTTTCGTGGTTCTTTTTTTTCCTTTTGTTTGTTGTTCCTGCCTCTACATTTAATGCCAGTGCTAACAAATTGCACAGCCTATGAAACTTTTTACATCAATGGTTAGATTTATCCTACCACCAAATTAAAGGATGATTCTTCAAGGTGCAAAATAAAAGCAAATGTCAGTTGGGTTTGCTGAAAGAACAGCAGCCAGCTACAAGCGATATGTAGGTGTCTGTTCAAAACTGCCTGATAACTAAAGAGATATTTGGCATGTGACCTTTGGGTGACATTTGCAAGGGACAACTTCCTATGTGTTGGTAGTGATGTCACCTCATTAAAATGAGGGGAAATTTAAGGGTTGTCATCCATCAAATCTCAAATAGTTGGCAGGTTGTGCTTTATTATCTGCTACATTCTTGACAGTTTAGGCAGTTAAGCCTCTGTAAAGGAATATTAGCAAAAAGACATTATCAAAGGATAACGTACCTTCATTTTTTTAGCACTTTTTATCATTTAAACTAAAGCAGAGTTCTTTAAATTAAAACGTATACTACATTAGAAAAATGTATTTGAAATGTATTTAATAATCTTAACCTAGAATGACTTACCAAGGACTGAGCATGTGTGAAATTCTACAAGTTATGATGTTGTTTTACAGTTTGCATTTATTGTGCAGTGTGTGTTATATTTTAATCTGTTGCTCTTGCATATATCATACTGTGATGTGATACTGAGCTCTAAACAAGATTAATGGTATTTAATGATCTATCATTGCAGTTAATTGGTTGAGGTCAGATTTGCATTGACTCAGAACCAAACACAAATGGAGATAGACGAAAGCCATGAGAATTCTTAGAGCTAATACTGTATACTGTCATGACTGGACCTGCAGACAGATTAGCATTACTCAGGAAATATCTTGGAGCATAATGGTCAGTAATTGGGTAGGATACAACCAATAAATGAAGATGCTGTAAGACGGTTGACCGACCTATTGCTTAATAGGGTTGACTGTGAATAGGTAGTGCACTGCCAGGATGTGGCATGAATAAAATGCTGCAGTTAGGGTAAAATGAAGGATGTTAAGGGATTACCCACATGGGGCAAGATCTCCTCCAGCTTGAAAGGTGGCAAGGGGATGTTCCTTTGTTCTATACATTCCCCCCTGCTACTTTTTTTGGTAATTGACCCTGGATTGCCTGATTATTTATTAGAGTGCTGGGGCTCAGGATTATTGGGAAAGCCGAAGAAGTTCTAGAAGAACAGCAACGTGTGTAATAATTCCTGTAGACAGTGCCTGGCCTAGGCCTAGAAGCCCCTTTAAACCCCAAGAGATTCTTTCAGTATTTTAGTAGTAAAAGAACAGTTAAGGAGGAGGTCAAGTTCATCAGGAATAGTAAAGGGGAATTAAAAGATACAGACAATGAAATAGCAGTTGCCCTAAGCTTAAATTTTTCTGAGGTGTTTACAAGTGAGCAAGTGGACAACCTCCCAGAGGTACTAAAGAGGTACTGAGGGATTTGGAAATTGTAGAGGGAGAAGTGCTGATTAAATAAGATGAAATCAAACAAATCATCAGGACCAGATAATATTTATCCTCGTGTTCTTAAGGAGGCTAGTGAGTACATATATAAACTCTTGACACATATTTTTAGGAAGTCACTGCTCACTGGAGAGATTCCGAAGGACTGGAAAATGGCAAATATCACCCCATTATATGAAAAGGGTGACAGGGCAGATCCAAGCAACTATAGGCCAGTAAGCTTAACATGCATCACAGAAAAATTAATGGAAGGAATTATTAAGGATAAGATTGAGCAACACATGGCAAGGACAGGAGTTATTCTGAACAGTCAGCTTGGGTTCAGAAGAGGGAGGTCGTGTTTTACTAACATGCTGGAATTCTATGAGGAGGCAACAAAAGGATATGATCAAAGTGGAGCTTGAGATATTATTTATCTGGACTTTCAGAAGGCATTTGATAAGGTGCCACATGAGAGGTTGGGCATCAAGTTAAAAGAAGTGGGAGTTCAGGGTGATGTTTTTAGATGGGTGCAGAATTGGCTCAGACACAGGAAGCAGTGGGTGATGGTGTGAGGAACCTCATCAGAAGTGGCCGATTGTTAAGAGTGGTGTTCCACAGGGGTCAGTGCTAGGGCCGCTAAAATTTTTAATATATATAAATGATTCAGATAGGAATTTAAGTAACAAGCTGGTTTAGTTTGCAGATGATACCAAGATAGGTGGATTAGCAGATAATTTGGAATCCGTTATATCATTACAGAAGGACTTGGATAGCATACAGGCTTGGGCAGATTTGTGGCAGATGAAATTTAATTTCAGTAAATGTAAAGTATTACACATAGGAAGTAAAAATATTAGGTTTGAATACACAATGGGAGGTCGGAAAATCGAGAGTACACCTTATGAGAAGGATTTAGGAGTCATAGTGGACTCTAAGCTATCAACTTCCCGACAGTGTTCAGAAGCCATTAAGAAGGCTAACAGAATGTTAGGTTATATAGCACGATCTGTGGAGTACAAGTCCAAGGAGGTTATGTTCAAGCTTTATAATGCACTGGTGAGGCCTCATCTTGAGTACTGTGTGCGGTTTTGGTCTCCAGGCTACAAAAAGGACATAGCAGCGCTAGAAAAGCTCCAGAGAAGAGCGACTAGGCTGATTCCAGGGCTACAGGGATTGAATTATGAGGAAAGATTAAAAGAGATGAGCCTTTACAGTTTAAGCAAAAGAAGATTAAGAGGTGACATGATTGAAGTGTTTAAAATTATGAAGGGAATTAGTACAGTGGATCAAGACTTGTATTTTAAAATGAGTTCATCAAGAACACGGGGACACAGTTGGAAACATGTTAAGGGTAAATTTCGCACAAACATTAGGAAGTTTTTCTTTACACAAAGAACGATAGACAGTTGGAATAAGCTACCAAGTAGTGTGGTAAACAGTAAGATGTTAGGGACTTTCAAAACTCGACTTGATGTTTTCTTGGAGGAAATAAGTGGATAGGACTGGCGAGCTTTGTTGGGCTGAATGGCCTGTTCTCGTCTAGAGTGTTCTAATGTTCTAAACAACTTCAGAAACTGAGCTTGTAGTTGCCAAGTTTGGTTTTATGAAGAGTGCAAATGGCAGGAGGTGCAGAGGCTAGAGACATTGTTAAAAAGGTTCTGCTTTGGTGGGGAGGTCGGCTAGGGATGAATGATACCTCAATCTTTAGACATGAGTGCAAATAATGTTACAGAAGTCCCCGTATGGTATACTCTCCTGCTTCATTTTATATATATACTTGGAGGCTCCACCCCCTGCTCGCTTTGCTCGCCAACCCCTACCCCTATTCCCCTCCAGCGCTATGCACCATTGTGAAGAGGGGAGTTGAATGCACCCCATGAAGACTGGAAACAATTATTACTCTAGAAGCAAAACTTTACATTTCAATCCATCTGCATAATTAAAATTCTATGTATAGTTTTTTTATATATATCTAATAAAATATCACATATAACATTAATTAGTTTTTCTTTTTAATGTCTGAGTAACTGCTTAGTTAGATGCATGCACACACACATGCACACACACAGTTAGGAGACCTGGGTTCGCATGTTCTCCCCGTGTCTGCGTGGGTTTCCTCCAGGTGCTCCGGTTTCCTCCCACAGTCCAAAGACATGCAGGTTAGGTGCATTGACGATTCTAAATTGTCTCTAGTGTTTGCTTGGTGTGTGGTTGTGTGTGTGTGTGTGTGCCCTGCGGTGGGCTGGTGCCCTGCCTGGGGTTTGTTTCATGCCTTGTGTCCTGTGTTGGCTGGGATTGGCTCCAGCAGATCCCTGTGACCCTGTAGTTAGGATTAGCGGGTTGGATAATGGATATATATATATATATATATATATATATATATATATATATATATATATATACACACATATACATACATATATATTGTGAATGATGTCCGGCCGTTTATCCCGGCCAATACCCCCAAGCCGCCAGGTGGAGCCCTCCTGGCAGCATGGAGGTCCCCAGAAGACCAGCAGGGCATCATGGACAATGTGGTTTTTATGCACAGCCCTGCTGGATGCCATGGGGGCCACAAGAGGGAGCTGCAGGGAGGACCGAGGACTTCTTCGTGCCCTATGACCCGGACGTTCGTCATAGGAAGAGCGACGGGCTTCCGGGTTGAAGAGAAGAGCTTTTACCTGACCCGGAAGTGATTGAGAATCACATGAACTGGGGACTGGGAACACTTCCGGGTCAGGAGATATAAAAAGACTGTGGGAGCTCCCAGACGGCGAGCTGAGCTGGGTGGAAGGGTGGCAATGCGTCTGGGAGCTGGAGGTTTGGTTTATTGTGTATTTGTGTTTATTATATGAGTATTGTGGTGGAGAGTGCACTTTGGCAAGAAAATAAAGTCAACTTGAGGACTTTTATCTGGTGTCTGGAGTCGTGGACAGGGGTTCAAGGGAGCGAGAGCACCCCTATCTACCACTATATATATATATATATATATATATATATATATATATAATATATACATATACACATACATATATATATACACATACATATATATATACACATACATATATATATACACATACATATATACATCCACACTCCTTTTGTTTCTGCCATGTGTAATGTTGAGGGATTTGCGCATACATTTGAAATACGTCTGTTTTATTAAGTTCAAAATAAGCCATTAATTTTGTATTTATATTTTTCGCTACCTTTAAAGCTTCTGCTTCTTCGCCCTCTTTATTTATTTATTTATTTAATTATTTTATTAATTTTATTGCAATCCATACAAAGCAATCAAGTTTTTACAAAAAGAAAAATTGAGTTAAGAACAGATCGATCCCCACCCTTGAGAGAGAGAGCAAGCCAAACGGCGTAAAAATTTTACGGCTTTTAAAACATACCTAAATTAATAAATTCTCTATGCTTCATGAACTTATTTTAAAATATTACTGATTAGATCCTGCCATGTTTTGAAAAAAGTCTGCACGGATCCTCTAACTGAGTATTTGATTTTTTCCAATTTCAAATAATATAACACATCGGTTTCCCACTGACTTAAAAGAGGAGAGTTTGGGTTCTTCCACTTTATCAGAATAAGTCTGCGTGCCAAAAGTGTAGTGAATGCAATCACAATTTGTTTCTTTCTCCACTTTAAGCCCCTCTGGAAGAACCCCAAACACAGCTGTTAATGGGTTAGGAGGGATTGTGAGTCCAAGGCTGTCTGAGAGGTAATTAAAAATTTTTGTCCAGAATAATGTTAATTTGGTGCAGGCCCAGAACATGTGACCCAGTGAGGCTGGGACTTGGTTGCAATGTTCGCAGGTTGGATCATGCCCTGGAAACATTTTGGAGAGTTTTAGTCGAGACAGATGTGCTCGATATATAATTTTAAGTTGTATAATTGTATGCTTTGCGCATATGGAGCTTGAGTTCGCCCTCTTTAAATTGAATCATATTCTGACCTGGCAAATGAATCGGTAATCATTCAACAGAATGACTTCGACCATGCATTGGCAATTCCATTAAATGCCACCCGCTTTCCATTGCACTGTCGTACTGAGTATCTAAATATGCTTGAACTTTATGCATACTCAGTCGTGCTCTTTATGAATTTACTTATAGATATACTTAATACTCATTTCCGATGTACAATACTCAACATTAATATGACAATCGAATCGCAAATATGGGTTGTATGGTACAGTCATTGAATTATTGACTATCACAATTTTACAATTGTACTTTCCATGATAAGTATGTTGTTCGTGACAATTATCTCTTTGGCGATAATTTGGAAAGCCAGTCTTAGTCTTATCTGTTGATTGAACGATCGCTTTTGGAAATTTCGATTCTATGTTGCATCACTTCTCCATTATCATAAATATACACCTGCCTGAATTGTGTTGTCTTCAAAATTAAACTTGTCGTAGCTTTAATTGTTGCGGGGCCACAGATTCTCATAGCGTATGGTCCTGAATTGTGTAAATCTATGTTTTGAGCATTGAATGATGCGAACACGAAAAGATTATTGTAGACTCGGATATTTTGCCTATAGTGTTTGTGGATTTCACTTTCACCAAACAACAAATCTTTTAATTCTACTTTTCCCTGATGGCAACAGGAATTAGATGATCTACAAGTCCCCGACTTAAACTTAGAAGCCTTAAAATATCTACATACTGCTGACATATCACCTATGTCCATATATTCAATCTCTTTTTGCTGTTCTGTTATTTCACCGAGCAATAATTTCCATTTGTTTGTGCTAATGCGATCTCTACTATCTTTTTTCAATACTTTCGAATTTTACTACTTTCATAATCTCTAACCTTCTCTGCATGTGTATCGCACCAACGTTTTTGAATGTCTTTATGAAGTCTTTTATTTCTGACCCTGATTGAACCCAGAGCTCTTCAATTCCACTTGGTCCGGGCTGATTATTACTTTCCTTATTTTCTGAATTTGCACATAGATTATTGTAGTTCTCTTGTGCATCCTTTTTTGCCTTATTTTCTCTCCAGCACTTTCGTGTCACTTTTCGACGCGCTGCTCTTTCTTCTTCGCTTAGTCATTCCATTCTTTTAATGTGCCATCTAGAACGTATAACATTTTTAAGAGCTGGGAGCACATGAAGTGTGTCTGCCAAAAGCATTCCAACAACTACGAGGTTAGATGTCCGTGAACTTGTTTTAAATTGTTTGTAAGTAGGGCGTGACATGCAAAAGTCACCATCTCATGGGTCTTACTTCCTAAGGTTGTGATGTCTAGTCTCGTCAAAGTGTCTCTCCAAGATGATCACGTCTCAACCTAAGATTTTTTTTATATAATAGTGTTATTACTATAATAACATTAGTTAATATTTGCTTTTACATTTGCATACCAGGGGCGGCGCAGTAGTAAATTGTCCTAAATTGTCCCTAGTGTGTGGGTGGGTGTGGGTGTGTGTGTGTGTGTGTTTTTGCCCTGCAGTGGGTTAGTGCCTTGCCCAGGATTTGTTCCTGCCTTGCACCCTGTGTTGGCTGGGATTGGCTCCAGCAGACCTCCGTGACCCTGTGTTAGGATGTAGCGGGTTGGAGAATGACTGACAGACTGATTTGCATATCACCCAGCATTGATTTGCATGCATCTCAAGATCCTCTCTATTAGAAAAACACACTTTCGTCCAATGAGTTATCGTCATGTGTTTGCTGACTCATTCCTCTTTCCAAAAAGTCACTCACCTGTTTAATTCTACTTTAAATATACACAATCAAAAAAAAGACTAGCTTTACAACATAGTCTTTAGTGCATTGTTTTATTTACTTAAAAGCTGCATCTTATCTGAAACAAATTTTATACTTCTATATTAACACATCAAAAAATTAAATGTTACAAGTCTTATTTAAGGAACTGTAAAAAGCAGTATATTTTTTTTACCCCAATATACTATAGACTGTTTGTAAATATATGGCACATATATATTTATGAATAATTCTGTTAAGTATGTTGTATTTGCAAGACGTGTATTTATAGTGACTTGGTATTGGCAAAGGAAATATGCCATTAAAGAATACATTTAGCTATTGCTATTGAGCGTCTGGGATTCCACCTTAACAAACAGACAAAGATTAATGGAATGATAAAGGAATGACTCAAAGAAAGTATATCTCTGCATGCCAACAACATGGGGATCTATATTACTAATCCATATTCATCATTCTTGCACTATTGAATCTGTTGGACAAATTCTGTAGGATTTTTGAGTTGAGGTTTAATTTGAATAAGAGCATATTGTTCCCAGTGAATAGTCAAAATGGAGCATGATACGCATCTGTTGAACTCTGGATAAGCCGAGACACTGCTGTTTTCAAACCACTAATCACTCTTTTTCTGTGCCTTAAGACTTATTTGATAGGGTGGCATTTCTGAAACTAGTGATTTCTGTACGTCTTTCCTGTTTCTTTGAATCGAAATTAAGCATGTTGAAGTGAAAAGCAGACCTTTCTGTAATGAAAAAGGTGGCAAAGGAAGTTTAGAAGCTTGTAGGAGGGCTGACAATGCCCTCCAGTTACACACCTGCTATGTGTTAACCTGGTATACTAAAGAGAACATGGTAGATATGTTTGCATTTGTGTTTAGGAAAAAAATGACATTGTTATAAAGAAGAGAATTTGCAGATCTTATATTTAGACTCACCAAAAACTGTTATCACACTTAAAGTGTGTCATTCAACACCAATTGCAGAGTTATACATACTGTGTTAGAAATGTATATATATCTACTAGGTCTGTCAGGTTGAATGCCACTCTTTGAATATAATCTGAATATATTACAAAAAACATGTATGTTTGAATACTTAACTAACATTTGAATATAAACTAACAGCTGTTTTGTTTTTTTTTTCCTCATAGTAAATTCTCCATCATACTAATCCAGACATATTGTGGTATTTTACAGATATTTTTGGCATATCACTTCCAGGAACAACCTATTCCCGTTTCTGAGGTTCATTTGTGACATTATTAAAACAGACAGCCTTTGGCCTTTTAAACACACCTTACTCACAGAGCATTTTGCAGTAGATTTTCCTCCTCTCTCTGCTCTGCTCTTGGATCTGATGGTACCATGAAAGTTACTCTTGCATACGTGATTTCCGACTTAATGCTTTTTAAGCTTGTACTGTCAAGCATTCATCTCAGTAAGCAGAAACTAGTTTCCTTCCCTCATTGAAGACATTGGAAATAGCTTCTGAACAGAAGTATCACAAATATGTTTGACATTGTTATGAATACTTAAAAATCAGTTAGTTTTTTCATTAGGGAACTCTAGTGAGTAAAGTATAATTTGGTCTTTGTAAAGAGTCTTTTCAGTTTTTATATTACTTGTTTTTGTAAGTTTTGTCAACCTACGGTTTTACACACACTAGTCTTGTGCCTTAACTGACTGCTGACTTAACACAAATTACCTAAAATAATAAGGCATAATATCTTGCCTTAGCGGTACAGGGAACAAGGACAGTTAGGTTAGTTTGTTTCATATGCCAGTCTTGTCCACCCTGCTCCCAATTGGCCTCCTGCATTATAGTCAAGTTTAAGATGCTCTATTGTCCACCAATTTTTCTTTTCCCCCCTCCATCTAGCCTTGGAGCTAACTATGGGCTATTCTTCATCTGCTTTACTTAAACTATATTATTAATATTATCATTATTACCTGTATTTCTCTATATTATTAATTAAATAGTTTTATAGTAAACACTCAGTCTTTTTACAAATTATGTGTAAGGTGGTCTGAACAGAAGTATTTTAAATAAATATAAACATTGTTACAAATACTTTTTTCATTTGTGAACTATAATCAATTAAGACACACATGTCTAAGTTTCTATTTTTGACAATAAAGTATAAAATAAACTGCATGTGCAAATGAACACATATAATATCTAGAACTTTAAACCCAAGTTATAATGTATTTGAATATTTACTTATTTATAATTGGAACATTTAAGCCCTAGTATGTTTACCTATATTGATTGGAACAAAAATATTTTCACTTTATAAAAAAGTTGTTTTCTATACATAAAAGTAAAGCAAAACGGTCAGTGTACCTTAAAAATAAACAGAAAATCAAAACATGCACATTGGGCTTGATAACTATAAATAGAATTAACATTTTGTACACATTTATCAAAATGCTGCAGAATAACATGTAGCATATTCTAAATCTCTTTTGACTAATCCACTGCACAAAGCCTGTCAGAATCAACTTTACTAAAAGAAGCATGCATTAAGGGGTGTCACATCATTTTTTCTGACCTGAAAGGATATGCTACTTCTGAATGGAATAAAAAAGTTCTGTAATAATACTGAAATAAGGAAGCATAGAAGCCTGTTTTTGTCATCTTCAAACATATTTTGCAGTAGATCAACTTACTTCAGACCAATTTGTAATTTGTAAAAAAAAAAAAAGTGCAAAGGTGTCAGTAGCTTTGGCCACAAATTTATTTTGGGAACTGTGGATAATGGATGTTAGCAGAAGTAATTTATAAATGGTTTGGTTTTATTATTATGGATCCTGTCTTTCTGATTTCTATCCAGATTTTGAGTTTGGTTTAGTAAATTATAAAGATTTTCATTAATATATGTAATATGAACTGTCTTTTCAAACTGCAATAGAGGTTATGACATTTCTTTTTGTTGTCAAAAACCTATGGTGCCCCCATGTACAAAGTGAAACATTAGAACAGTTCTGACAAGAGCAGGCCATTCATCCCAACTAGCTTGAAAATTCTGTTCACCTAGATTCTCCAAAATAACATAAAGTCAAGATTTAAAGGTTCCTAAAGTTTCATTTTATACTACACTACTTACTTATTCTTTATGTTTATTATTGTTTGTGTGAAGAAAAACACTCCAGTATTTATGCAAAATTTGCCTCTCGCTTTGTCCATTTTTGTTTTGAAGAATTTATTTTAAAGTAATGGCCTGGATCCTATATAATTCTCTTTATAATTTTAAACACTTCAATCATTACACCTCTTAATCTCAGTGTTCTTAAACTGAAAAGGTTCAGCTTCTTCAATATATCGTCATGGTTTATACCTTTCATTTCTGGAATTAGACTAGTTGCTGTCTTCTGGACTTTCAGTTGGGTTGCTATGCTTTTTTGTAACATGGAGGCCAAAACTCAACACAGTACTCTAGGTGAGGCCTCATTAATATGTTATACAACTAAAGCATATCCACCCTTGCACTGTACAGTTCATGTTATTTTCTTGATTGCTTCCACCCAAGCCTGAATGTTGTCCATGTTCCTCTGTGGCAGTTTGGCTGATTCTGCATTATCTGCCCTTCCACCTAGTATGATATCATCTGCCAGTTAAACCAGCACATTGATTATATTAGTCTCTAGATCGTTTATGTATATTGTTAATCTCCCTAAAAGAAACCTTGTTAAGATCTGCCAATTCTTTACTACAGTGCAGGCTAGCAACCTGTTTCTCAAGTTGCAGGGCTCCTGGGAGCCGAACTTGCTTCAACTCTCCCCGACCTTGCTCAGTAGGCTTAGAACAGGGAATGGTATGTTCAAGAGTAAGGAGCACCAGCAAACTTTTAATATTAGGCCTTGGTGGTAAAAAAAAAAAAAAAAACTCTATTTAGAAAAGTGCTCCATTATTTCTAATATATACGATTAACTCTTGGCAGTATAACCAAGGCTTGTTGTCTTAGCAAATTTACCAGGCGCAGCCAAGTAACATAGCTAGTAGTTATGAAAAATGCAAATAGAATAGATATCTTCATATTAACCCACACCTATTATTTCCATGTTTGCAAACTGTCAACAAATAGTGACCAAAACCTGAGCCTAGGTAGTCCCTTTCCTTGTGGGGCAGCTAAGTAGCCCACTGCACCACCACTTCCCATAATGCATCATTTATTTTATGTCAATAGTGCTGATAATAAAACCCTTGCAGACATAGGCAGGGAATGGAAACTATACATTGAGAATGACCAGATTGAGATCTGAGCCCCTTTTCTTGAGGCTGTAATTGAGGCATTGTTAACCATTGTGTCACCCACATGGTAAACATTTAGTAATGTTCCACTAAACAGTGTCATCTCCAGGCAGAGGAGTAGCTTCAGTGACAGACTTTTGTCACTGTCCTGCTCCACTGACAGACTGAGTAGATCGTTCCTCCCCCACACTATGCGGCTCTTCAATTCCACCCGGGGGAGTAAATGCTAATTTTTTTTCATTTTTATTACTATTTAATTTAATATTGTTTCTTTGTATCAGTATACTGCTGCTGGATTATGTGAATTTCCCCTTGGGATTAATAAAGTATCTATCTATCTATCT
>JANRMT010062815.1:15132369-15159904 GCA_026402145.1 Polypterus bichir lapradei | reverse complement strand
TAAATCAACTTTGTCATGATATTCTAATTTTATGACCGGCACCTGTATATCACTCAGGTGCTGCCATTGAAAATTAGCAGTGAAAACTGTAGCCTTCAAATGAAAGCGTCCCATGGAATTCAGTGCCCTTTTTGATTTAGTGTGGGTACATTAGTATAGTTTACCAAATACCTAACATAAAATTAAGGTGTGATTGTTTCTTTTCTGTATATAAGCGTTGCTTTTACTTTGGGTTTAATGCTTCCTTTGTTAGTGAAGTGCATGTTCGACCACTTCCTATGCTGTTTGTTTCTGGTGTCTGCATTCTTAGTTTACAAGTGTGTTATTGTTATTTTAGTAGGGTATTCTTTGTTTAAGAGGTGACAGTAAACTTTATTAAAAGGTGTGTCAAAAATACCACTCTTCACAAGGTGTTTACTTTTTTCTTTAACCAGATTGGTGCACATACTGTGTTGTATTATCAATAAATTAAATTCTCTAACAAGATCTTCGAAATGCGCCGCTTTAGTTGATGGTGATGTTTACAAAAGTCCACACTACTTGCATTTCACTGAATTATGAATACGTGACAATGTCAGAGGCTTCTGAGCAAGTGCACTACCTTAAGAAAAGTTTTGTTTTCATCAATGTAAAAACTGTTAATGTTTACAGAAGACTGTACTAGTGTTTATTTTTATTTTATTGACTTTTGAATATGTGACAGTCTCAACAGTTTTTGGACATGTGCGTTTCTTCAAGAGGAATATAGTTTATAGTATGGTAAGACATTTTGATAGGCAATTTTGCATAGGCCCCTCATCCCCCCCATCCCTCTCATCTGTGGCATTGAAAATGTTATTTTGAAGTATTGTATTGATGCTGCAAATCTGAATATTGTAACAACTCTAGTGGTAAATACGTCATGGCACATCACCTTCCTTCTAAAAAATCAACTCGGTAGTGTTACAAAGCCTATGCACTGATTTGGAAATTCATTTTTAGCTTGGGGACTTTCAATTACTATATCCCTGAATTATGTTTAATCACCTTGGTCTTCATAGTGGGATAAAAGTCACCTTACAAAGACAAAGAAATTAATTCATATCAATGCACATACTAAGGTCTTCCAAGTAATTGACATACCATGAGTATTTTGTACACTTGAGGTAATAGGTGTCATGTGTATACTTTAGTTTGAAAATATGATCTTTTATTTTTATCAGATTAATCAGCCTTTGGTTGATTTTACCCAATTCTGTTTTTATAAGTAACCTTTCAGTTTTAAAAAATTATATACAGAGTTTATGTGGGAAATTAGGCAGACAAGTAAAGCTTCGACTCGTCAGCTAGTTGTTCAGTATCCCATTATTATGATAAATGACAAGGTTTATTCCAGTGCTGCAAAAAGTAAGCAAAGCATAAACCTAAGGAAGAAGTGATTACAGTCTCATTGCTTCTGTATTCCTGTCAGTCAGCCTAACTGAGTAGTCATCTGATATGTGAACTACTGTAGTTACACAACTCTGTCCCTGGGGCCATGATGATGCGTATGCTTTCTTTCTTTCTTTCTTTCTTTCTTTCTTTCTTTCTTTCTTTCTTTCTTTTATGAAATGTTTTACAGAAAAATTATGTGGTAACTGAAAATACTAAGCATTTCTTGTTAAAACTTATTTTCTTCAGTCCATTGATGGCTCATTTTAGCGCTGCTTGGTTATTTTACAAAGTTTTTAAACACGGAAAAAGGATTTCTTTGCTGGGGGTATATGTGTCTCAGACCTGATAATGTGTGCTAGAAGAACGAATGCTCTCTGAGATCTAATCCTTTTTTGGATTCATTCATATTGTTTTCCTTTCAGTCATAGATATGTACTTGTTTATTGTCCACTCTGGCTCTTGCTGCTTAACAGAGTGTCTTTGAAAAGCTGTCTCTTGTTTTTTTCGTGCCTCTTCTTTTACCTCCGTGTTAGCACTCTAGTGTGAGCCGGCTTGGCATTTATGTAACTGTGCTGTGAATTCTTCCACAAGTATCACTCTTCATAATATTCTGTGACCTCCTTTTTTGTGTTGGTTACAGTGTTTCTACAGAACAGCTCTCCCATCCTCCCACATGCTGTTTCTTCTTTAGGAAAATTTGTCGGATTCTGTCTTCTGTTTGAAAATGATGTAGTTGATGAAGTTTTGTTGGTCATCTTTATTTTTTTTTGTTCTGTATTATACAGATGTTGTGTATGTATCGTATTGTGTAACAGAGGATGCTGTTATTTCAGAGTCTGTTTATCTGATTTTTTTAAGCATTATTGAGCTCTCTTTTTAATGGCAATTGGGTCTGTTGACTTCATGCTGAAGTATATTTTCATTTCTCAATATTTTACATCATTGTCTAGTGAGTACCCTGATGAATAACAATAGTTTATTAACCAAACATGATGGATGATTGTTAGGATGAGCAATGTAGCAAAGAACACAACAAACAAATTAAAAATGGATTTCACTGCTGACTCTACCATATACATTGTTATCCTCTTGTCCAAGATATGGAGGCTTATCCAGTTTTCCAGTATTATTCGAATACTTATTCACCTCCTCTCTCTTCTTGTCTATATGTTTGTATAAGTTCTTCCTCTCGAGCTATAAACCTTCTTTTAACTCCTTTCATGAACTCGGAGAGGGTTTTAACTTCTTAATTAAGCCTCTCCAAACCCCAACACACCCCAAAGTCCCAGTTCTGTCTGCTTAAGGTTTGGTTATGTTTTAAATATACTGGGTTTCCTGCCTTTTGCTTTCAGAGGAATTTGAACAATCCCTGGTATGTCCCACCTTCTGCTCTCTATGGTCTGGGCAGAATCCCAGAGAACTATAGTAGGAAGGCATACATATAGCACAGATGTGGTACGTACCTTCATTTTTGTGTGTAGTAAAATTCCCTCTCTGTCGATGTTGGTCTCACTGTCTGGGGTGTTACTTTTCAGGAATTTTTTTCTACCATATCTCACCCTAATGGCACCTCTGGTCCTGCTGGTTGTTTATCTGAGTATGGATGTAGTTATCATCCAAGCCATCCCACCTTGCATTTATCCAGGTGGCTGATGAAACCTTTCTTTTCAGCCAGAATCCATTTGACCTAACATCTAGACAGTCAACACCCCTTAAGATGCAATCCACGGTCTAATGAATATACTGTGGCAACTGGAGCAGCTTCTGCTGAAGCAAATTAATTTAAGTCTTTTTTGTATGTTGGTCTCTTTCCACCAAAGTAGACTTACTACTTGCATCTTAATGAAAACTCCTACATTTGTCTGTGTTTTGTTTTCCTTTTCTGTAGCTACTGTTTGTTCATTTTGATTATGGTCATAGTCACGATCATTAATCTAAAATTCCTTCTATTCAAGAGACAAGTGACTTTATTTTTGCATTTTGTTTATGGAAAAAGAAAAGCATCAGGTAGCAGCCACAATCAGTACAATAGAAGCCTCCATCTTCGTTCATTTATTGGTTCAATTTAATTATGTTAGGCTGTTTCTTCTTTTAGTATGTGTGAATACAACAAGTACTTATTTCTTCATATCTTTTGACATACTCAACAGTCATGGCTATAGTCTATCCATGCTTCCATTTTCCTACCTAACTTATTCAATTACAGGATCATGAGGAGGTGTGTAAGGATCTAGGCAACATCAAGGAAGAGAAAGAATCAACCCTAGATGCATCTGTAATCCACCTCAAGAAGTGTTTACACAAGTGCAGAGCCACTCACCCTGGGTCAGATCAGAGACACCACCTAGCCTGTTACCCATGTATGTGGGAGGGAAACCAAAAATGTGATCTGAAAGGCACTGGGTACATTTCATAATGTTGTTGACCAAACCTAAGTTACAAGATCATCCTGGAGCAATTTAGAAAGTGTTTTACTAGATCTGAAGAGTTGTAAATGATGGCTAATTTAATATCTGTTTATTTCTGAAATTGGCTTCATTACATATCTTCCCAGCTCAAAAATGAAAACCTAATGCAAAACCATCACTTAGTATATAGCACATTCCACAATTCAACATTGGTTACAACACTAGTCTAACAAAGATATTATTTCTCTTACTGATTTCAGCACCTGTAAATAGGGAGACGTTTATTTTTTGAGTGCAGTGCAGAAGCTACTGTATATAAGATATATTGTGAAAATCTATATATTTGCCAGAAGTTCATAAATGAATTTGTTCTGCAAATGTTTATCTTCTAATATGTTTATCATGTGTGTAGTTGGGTGTGAAATGACTCACAACCATTGCATAGTCTGTACTTGTAGAGGGTTTGGAGAGTAGTTAGAGTGAGAGCAAGAGTTGTGTTTGTGTATATGGCCTAGAATACTTGTCCTATATACTTTCTTGAGTCTTGCTTCTTTGATTTATGTACCTGTTTATAAAATCTTAAGTGCAAATGCATTATTTTTCACAATCTGACAATATGAAGCTTTCACTGTAAGTTGGGAGCATGTGCTGATAGCGTGTTGGCTCACCCAACACAAAACAAACCATGTGGATTGGGACCCGAGTGCAACAGGTGACACCTCAGCAAAAAAGTGTGTGGCTGGAGTGCCGATCCTGCCACCCACCCTCAGCTTTTCCTGTAAATTGGAGGACCTGCGTGCAGGCTGGATGCAAATGAACTTCATACCCAGGATGAAGCAATCTTAGGTTAAGGTTATTGCTCAAATGCCCAACGGAGTAGATGTCATTTCTGGTATTTATGGGATTCTACCTGCCAACCTTCTGATTTCCAGTGCAGATCCCTAGCCTCAGAACCACCATTCTCACTGTATTACATATTGCATATCACTATATTACATCACTTTCACTGTAGGATTACCTTAAAAAAACAGCATGACTATACCACCCATAGAAAAAATAATTATACTGTTAAAACTGTATATTTCAGCAACACTGCTACTGATTTTTTTCTTAACAACACAGATCTCCAATTCTTATCCAGATGCAATCTGCACCTTCCCCCACCTAATGCAGCAAAAAGTACATGTACATTATAACAGAAGGACAAGGTTATGGCCAGAATGCATCCATAGTTTTTGTCAACATTATGATGCAGTTGTATCTTTTCCAAACATGTATAGAACAACAGGGAGGATTACAACACTAGTTTTTAGAAATCAGTTTGTTGCTCCAGTCCTGAGGCAGTTAATACATATAATGTGATTTCATCTTGAAGATATAATGTGTGGCCATTCATCATTGGGGAGTTCCACATCCTGGCAAAAAGGAGCTTTATTGCTGTAAACTTGTTACCAGCACCTTAAAAATGTATTAAGTTGCATTACAACAAGAGAAAACACAGTGTGTTGGATCCAATAAAATGATCAGGTTTGTGTGTGTAGATAGTGCTTTTTACACTACAATAACTGCCTGGCACTAAGTACAAAGACAACATTTTGCAAAAGATGTTATCTGCAGCCAATTTTTTTTTTTTTTTTTTTTTTTTTTTAGTTTTTGAGGTATTAATGGGTTATTGAAATAATGATAA
Organism: Polypterus bichir lapradei; assembly: GCA_026402145.1. Lineage (NCBI taxonomy): Eukaryota > Metazoa > Chordata > Cladistia > Polypteriformes > Polypteridae > Polypterus > Polypterus bichir. Next base: position 15,154,396 of record JANRMT010062815.1, on the reverse strand, counting down.
GTGTACATAAAGATTAAAGGTTATTCCACACTGAAAAGGAAATAACATTAAAGACACATTTTTTGGCCGTATAGACATTATCCAGATACAACCGAAAAGGCAAGAGCAGGTAACATGTATAGGTGGAAGGAGAAAACAAAGCCAGGGCAGATAAAAGGAGAAAAGTGAGAGTAGGTAAGAAGGTGTAGAGAGAAATTAAAAAGTTAGCTGGTCATTAAGACCTGGACAAATATGTGGTCACAGGCTAAGAATGAGCTCTTAGCTTCTTCTGGTTTTCTTTGAAGTGTCTTTGAAGCCCTGTGAAAGAACATATGCAGTGAGATCAGTGTTGCTATGATAAAGAGACGTGAAGTAATCAACATTAAGCTTTGTAAGGTCTTTGATCTTAATGGCTCTAACATGTTCCATTAAATGGTCTGCAAGCTGTCTCATTGTTTCACCTATTTAGGTGTCTGGTCACTTCTTGCAAGAAAAGCAGTAAATAAGATTTTTTTGATTGGCGACAGGTTCACTGATTAATAATGAATTTACCATAGAGACCTGATACAAGGGTGTTGTTGGTGACATATTTTCAAGTGACACAGCAGCTCCTGTTACAGTTCATATTGTCTGGTGAGGAATCTGACTCTCCTCTTTTTAATCAGCTGCAGATGAGAATTTTGTGTATATGTTGGTTGAAGAAGATCAAGGGAGGGTAAGTAAAACAGACATTTTGTTTGATGACCTGTAGGAAAGAGAGATTTTTGAGGTGGAACGGGAGGGCCAGAGAGATGCAAGTTTCATCACTGGAGATGCTTTTAATGTGGATGTTGCAAGGTCTACTTGTGGCTTAATTGAGGGCCCTGTCCACAAAATGAGAAGGTTGTCCTCAACGAATAAACAAACCCCTCATTCTGAGTGCTAATGATAATTGTAACCTATTCTTATTTTACATGTATTTTTCTTCTCATTTGCACTAGCATAAGGGTTATGTTCTTAAAGAGAAATAAAAGAAAATATTCATTGTTAAAGCACACCTAAAAAAAGTACAGTCATCAGAAATGTTCTTAGTGTAAGTGTCACAGGAAGGTTGGACTGTACAAGGGGCATAAAGATTATGACCTCTGTTTTCACTAATTACAACATAGGTTCACCTAGCACAAGTCTTAATAATGCACATATAAGAAATGGTGACCCAACCCTCCTTCTAAAGCTTTATGACCCACCACAATCAATACATGACACAGTCATCCTCTTTAGTTCTGTTCACGTTAATGTTTAACCTACAATGTTCCACATCTTAAAGAAAATTTAATGTGATGCCCAGCTGTGAGGTTTAGTCCCAGAATATACATCCATCCATCCATTATCCAACCCGCTATATCCTAACTACAGGGTCACTGGGGTCTGCTGAAGCCAATCTCAGCCAACACAGGGCGCAAGGCAGGAAGTAAACCCTGGGCAGGGCGCCAGCCCACCGCAGCCAGAATATACAGTAAGCCAGGAAGTTTTACTTATCTATAAAGATGCTACCCCGGCTAAGAAGCCTTACATGATTCTTCCCTCCCTCCTCTACCACTTTAATCAATTTTCAATCATATGCACCACAAAAGGCAGTGTATGTGAATCTCAGGACACGTGGTGTTGTTTGACTTTTCCTGTTAGCTATAGAAGAGCCAAGATTTGCTGGTGATACAAGGACCATTGAGGCTGATGGTAGCTTTTTTTTTCCTACAACAATAAAATCTTTTTTTTTTTTTCAGAAATGTAAGTGCATGAAATTGAAAGGGTGACGGTAAATTTCATGTTTTCAACACAATTTGAACCAGAAAGTACTTTTTCACTTCTGTTAGATCTAAGGCAGTATGCCTTTTATGTTAAGAGGGTGTTGCTGTTTTCAAAGTGACCTATAAAAACACCTTACAGAGGCCCATTTTCACTTTGACATTAACTAGTCTTGTTCTATTGATCATTGTGTCAAAAAACCCGAATTAAATTCTCTTTGAATTACTGTTGTATAAAAAATAAAATGTTAAAATTTCCAAGGTGTTGAATACTTTTTACAGAGACAGTATTCACATGTCCACAGTGCTGTCAAGTGCTGAATTCCATGAAACACAGTGTAATACTGTCTAGACTTGCATTCCAGGTTTATGGCTTTGCTAAGACAGAAGAGCTGCTGGAACGTCTTTCGCACGTTGTCTACAGCGATTGTAAAGTGGTGCTCCCAAAATGCAGGTGGAGCTAATCTGTCTTAGTGTGATACTGTTCTTAAAGAAAAGTTCAATATTTTGACTCATCCTTCTTACTATGTCTCAGTAAGTGAGAGACAATTCAATTCATAAGGTAGCTTTTCTCTGAATAGACTGGTACCAGTTTTGTGTGTGAGTAAACCATCTCAGTGATGCACTATAATAAATAAAAATATAAATCTCAGCTGAGTGATGAACACCAATGATGTCTGCCATACTGTGGATATGATCTTCAGAAAGTGTATCGGATTTTGAGAGGCTTGTAAAGCTCATTGTTCACACTGAGAGCTTCCACCTGCTGTCTGCAGAGCAGACAGAGAAGAAAGGAATAATCAGAGTAAACTGACATGTTTGTGAGGTCAAGCACTTTATTTTACTTTTACTCTCAAACAAAATGCATTTATTATGATGTGAAAACATGCAGTATGAAATTGTAAATAATTTTTTCTTTTCATTTTTAGATAAATGTATTATGTTACTAGTTTTGATAAGAAAAGTATATCCTACATTTGTCATCAAAGTATGCATTCTGGCCAAATGGAAAAGATTTTCACATTATGAATAACCAGTTAGCTTATTAATACAGCTAAGGCTAAATAAAATATAACTGAAAATAAAATGTAAATACTTAAGCAGATATTTTACAATTTGCATCATTACATCTGGTAAAAAAAAACAAAAATATAACAGAAAAAGTAGATGATGTCAAATATACCATAAAACATAACTCATTTATGTTTATGCTTTATGCCACATTTAAGATTATCTAACTAAATTTAAAAGTAAGACTTTAGTTACTCAAGTTACAGACACTAATTATCAGAAAATTGTGAACTTGTTTTAAAGTATACACATAACTCCTCCTAGTCTTAATTAAAAGAGGCTACACATACAATATCAAACATAATGGAAAACACCCAGTATTTAACAACCAGTGTGTACCCTGAGCCTAAATCTTTGTCCACTACTATTACAGTAGATCATAATTTGTTGTGAAATAATTATATATATCTGTACACATGAAAGTAAATATAATATTTTCCAGTTATATCTCAGTGTCATGTGTGCAGTGCAAAAATAGTTAACGTCTGAGTGTTGAGACCTACAGGATACCATATCTATCTTCTGAAGGCAATGATGGAGTACTGTTACCATAGTTTCATACATTTTGAAACTGTTTTGATAAATATGAACAGAACCACATAGCCCAAAGTAATTTTCAACCCTATCTAACAGAAATTAATGGTCAGTGGTTCCATTGGCTTAGTATAAATCTAATTGTATCATTTCTCTCATCAGTAAATATTATAATGTCACTTACAACATAAGTTACTGCTATTGCTGCAGTGTGACCAGACTGCAACTTCTCATTTAGAAATTCTTCATTCCTAATCATTCCTGTTGTGAATAAGTGAATGGAGTTCTTCACTATTAGCATGTGTATTTAGAAATGTGAAGAAATGGAAATATTGCTATATAATACAACTTCTGTATATTTTATTTATAGGAAGACACTGGACCAGATGGGAATGCAGTTGTAATTCAGGAGCGGCGACTACATGTTGGTGTTCATAATGGATGGACATTTGTGGCCAAGCCACAGGTGGTGGTAGTTGAGCCAGTAGCAGAGGGACTTTCCCGTGGAAGGAGTGGCAGTTTTTCCATTAGACGAAACTCAGTTACTCAGAGCAGGTAATCTAGCAGAACAAACTGTACAAAAGAAAAAATTACTTTTGTGAGCAATATGTAAATCCAGTTAAAGTGTAGTCAGGTGTAACTGTGCTGCTTATTTTTAAGAAAAAAGATAGTAAATTGTTTTCAGGTTTATCAAAAATGTAAAATTAGTCCAAGTAGAACCGAAAGAATAATGATTTGAGATTTCCAATCATATAATTGTTACTAAGTATGAATTCAGATTAGTCTTGGACATTTTTGACTGTTTTCATGGCTATTATTTTGCAAACTTTGAAATTTAGTTTTTTTTTGTCATACATTCCTTAAAAATTTTTTGTTTAATTACTTGAAACATCTTTAAGAAATCAGTCCTTGGATTATACTGTAGTGAGAAGTCAAGCTAAATAACACCTTTTATTGGCTAACTAAAAAGATTACAATATGCAAGGTTTTGAGACAACTCATGTCCCTTCTTCAGGCAAGGTGCCTTGCAAGTTGCCTTAGATTTTGCCTGAAGAAGTGGCCTGAGTTGCCTCGAAAGCTTGCATATTGTAATTTTTTTACTTATCCAATAAAAGGTGTCATTTTGCTTGACTTCTCACTACATCCATAATGGCTAACACGGCAAAACACCCTAGTACTTGGGTTATACTGAAACATATTCAGTTTTCTGTATTGATTATTTTCCTTTCTGTTGTCCCTCTGACAATACTAGCTCTTCTGGTCAGCAAACAATGCTGCTACTAAGAAGTCAGCTTCACCTTAATGAGATGGTGAAACATCCTGCATTTGTGATTACCTTTCAGCTTGAATATGTCTTCTCAACTGTAACAGGTGGCGACATCAAGGTAAGAGTACATGTTTATAGAAATGCAAAAATCATTGTAATATTTGAAAATTGTGGAAATTATTCATTCTGTAATGATAGGAATCATTTAATAGATCATTTATATGTTCTATGTAATTAGTAGCATTTCATCAGCATGCCTCCTATTTCCATATTTTCAACACTAGTATACCTACATGTTTTCAAATTATTGTATTAGAATTTTAGGAGAATAAAACTTAGTTCCTGCCTTTGGAATTTAGGTTTTTAAACTGCTCTTTGGGCTGAAATGGTGCATCATACATTGCTGCTACAGTTTGGAAGATGTCCTAAGCTTTACTGTTTCATGCTTTTAAGACTTGTTGTTTACCTCTTTAAGAGTGGTTAGGTAAAAGTTATTAATCATCTAGAGGAAATGTGAGGTTTAATTCTAGCTGCAAGGAAGGTCAGATAAAGGCAAATATAATGGTTTCACCTCCTCTTTCTCTGTCCCAAAGGTATGGGAAGGGAGCACAGTATCTGTAGGTGGTGATCAGTATTGCTACTAAGACTGTTCTGGCTGCACAAATTTTTCATTTTATGTTCCCTTATGTGCAGAGTTGTGGACTGCATAATTAAAATATTGAATAATTGGTTATTATTATTAACATTAAGTCTCTAATGACATCGATAATACTGATATCAGCTACAGTACATAATATTTATTGTTACATTTTAGTTGAAATTGTTAATAGTTTATAGAAGCTGCTTGTTGTTTTTTTCCCCTAAGATGAATAAATACAATCTGTTATCCTTTTTCATATTTTAAATGTAGTTTAATTGTTTGAATATTTTCAAGATTGACAACTTTTAATTTAGTTCTCCTAGGATAAAACTTAGCTCATGATTAACACTTGTGGCCTGGAGCCTCATGTATAAACGGTGCGTACGCACAGAAATGTTGCGTAAGAACTTTTCCACGTTCAAATCGCGATGTATAAAACCTACACTTGGCATAAAGCCACGCACTTTTCCATTGTACCTCATACCTTGTCATACGCAAGTTCTCCGCTCAGTTTTGCAGACTGGCGGCACCCAGCATCAAAGCAATGCTACTGTTCCTGTGTGGTTACTCCTTATTTTCCTGACGCGGCTTTATAAATACACTGAAACTAACCGCATATTGTTTATTAGTGTAATGCATCTGATTGTAATTAACTTGTAACAATATAATGGTCCAGGAAATAGCCATAGTATTCCAAATTCCATAACTGCTTTAGCGTTGTTACTCTCACTGCACCTTCTTCTTCTTCTTCTTCTTCTTTCAGCTGCTCTCGTTAGGAGTTGCCACAGCAGATCATCTTTTTCCATATTACTCTCACTGCACCACTCGGAGTATTTATATCACTGTATCTGAGTGTGAATCATAGCAGCAGCTGATCGGAAAGAGAATTATCGGTATACAGCTTCAAGCACACGCTACCTCAGCCACGGCAAAACGTTTCAAAGCATTTCCTGTACGGACCTCGCGGTTCAGAAACAGTTTCATCCCAAGAACTTTAAATGCACTTAATCAATTGCTCCTTGTAGAACTGTTTGTACTTATACAGTAAGTATAATCACCCCACTGTAAACTTGCACTACAGTTATAATATTGCACAACCTGAGCCACTTTATAAAGCGCGTATTTACATATGATGACGATATCATTTTTAAGATGAAATGCAGCAAAATATGTTTATTATATTATACAGATAAAACTTTAACTTCATTTAAATAATCTACAGTATATTCTTCACTGGGACTGTCATGAAGGATAGAATAATTAAACATGTACTACGGAGATATTTCAATGTTCCTTAAACGTTTTGAAGAATCGGCACTCTAAGCTTACAGATGGCTTAACGTCTATTACAGAGCTGATTGTGTGGCGATCGGTTGCTTGGAGAAAGAAAAGCAAGGACTGCAGGGGTGGCCACGCCAATATATATTGAATATAAAACAGAAAGAGAAAATAACACAGCTAAAAACGCAGCGACAAATTTCGGCAAAAGTTAAATGCTTGTGTCATGAGCACGAGGCAGCTATGCAGTGTCCGCAACGGACGTGGCCATCCACCGTGCATAAGATACCATATTGGCATTGGCGGGTGAAGGGGCCAATGATTCTTCCTCTGCCCAGGGCCGCCACAAGCCTAGAGCCGCCCCTGAGTACTGCTGCAATAATTATTATTATTATTATTATTTCATCGAAGGTCGCAGACAATCACTGCGCCGTGAAACCCATGTTTAATAACGTGCTTTAACTCCTATCATCATGAAAATGATATCACGTATACATCTCATTATTTCAGTTATTCAGAGAGCTGTAATATCACGAATGTAATGGATTCTGTGTCCAGTTGGAGGAAGAAAGCCGGTTTAAGAAGCAAGTAGTGATTCACACACACAGAAGATCACATACAAAACAAAGCATTTAACATGCTACTTTAATTACGATGTGATTTGAGAAACTGGTTAATTAAATGATTTTAAGATGAAGTTTATGATGTTCTACTTTAATGACAAAATAAACTACATGATTAAAGTGGAAATTTTGAGAATGAAGTTGACGTTTCGTGCTTTTTCCCCACTGTGTGCCTTTTGTTTCTCTGTACCCTAATAAGCTTTTATATGACACTCAGACAGTGGGCTACAACTTGCCTTTTCACGGCGACTTTGATAAGTGACTTCTTTTTTATTTCTGGCACTGTGCGACTTTGTGAACATGAGTTTTCAAGTTTCTCCAACACGCTATGTCACTCGATCAACTTCCTTTTGTTGATTATACCACGGTTTAATTAAACAAATAGTATGTTTTTCCTTTGCCTCCACTTGGTATTCGCTGAAATTCTTATTTTTCCCCGTGCTTTTCCCATTGTCTTTTCACATAAGGCTGAGCTTAAGGGTGATTTATATTGATTTGCATATTCAAAGAGGCGTAATTCTGGGAGGAGTTGGGGCGTTACATAAAGCGCGTGCACGAGCGTTACTTTTCACGCTGATTGGGATTTATGCAGCGGAAGAACGTGGAAGTTGGAGTATGCACAAATTCCTGCATCTGGATTTTTCTATGCGTAAGCACATTTCGGCTTTTGTGCTTACGCCATGTTATAGTGCGAATTCTACGCACGGCGTTATACATGAGGCCCCTGATGTGTAACACAAATTTCTATAAGAGATAATTTACTAAATCATTGCAAAATAAATGAAGAAATGTCTTCAAAAATCTTCATTGCACCAGTTTTTATTTTCTTCTTCATAGTTATTTTAAAATTCACATATTGATTAAATAAGTTCTCCTGGAAAATGCACTTTGGTCTGTTAAGCAAGGTTCTCTGTTCTCCTGCCATATTTTCAGGTATTCTCTTCCAAAAAAGACATGGTAAACGAATCATTGTAAATACAGACCACTCTTTCAAGTCATCTTCAGGAAACCAAATGTCAGAAGTGAGCACACATCCCCCTCTATACAATAAGGACAAAGTCTATAATGTCAACAAAAGGCTGAAGTGATTAAATTGTTTCTATTTTTGTGATCAAATGAACAGATAACAGCAAATAAATCTTAAATAGTAATCACTGGTTACAAAGGAGGATTATAAAATAAGATTAAAGAACCTCCATCAACACTTCACCAACATCCCCTCCTGCTCTGTTTAGAAATAACTAAGCATAATGGATAATGATGCCAATGAGAGAGATGCAATTCACATGACATGCCCTGAGATGTAGAAATTAAGGGATAAGTGATTGGTGGTGATAATGGCCCATCTGCCATCGGGCTACCTCACTAAAGAATACCATTTAGCAATGTTTGGAATCAGAAAACCCATTAATCCTAGTAGATGGGAGCTGAAGGAGAACAAGATTGAAAAACAGGATTTCCATCATAAGATTTCAAGTGACAGGCTAGAACTATTTTAGCAGATATTGATATAGAGAACAGTCTATTTGTTGGAAACAAAAGGACCTAAACCAGAAAAAATTTGAGGTAGAAGAGCAATGTGGATAGGTAGAAAAATAGATGGAAGATGAGCTATTATAGACTGAAAAGAAAACTGTCACTCCCAAAACATACAGTTTGTGATAAAATTGCCTGGTGTAATTGCAGTACCACAGTGGCAGTGACAGTTTTTCACCAAACCCATGGCATAACGTCTATGAGGGGTGAGATATAAATATTAAACAAACATATCTACAGCATACACTACCATAAAGTCATGAAAAAACATCAGAGTTTCTGTGGCTACTTGCATGCTCACACTATTGGCCCACCCAGCATACATAAACCATTTCAGGGCTATTTACCCAAAAATCCTTCCCAGACCAAACAAATCCTATCCCTGCAAAAATCCTTCTCTAATATTCCAGAGATCTCCTGTAGAAAAAAGAACAAAGAAAAGCTATACAGCCAAAAAATCTCTAGTCACTTCCTTCACCCTACTTCCCACACAAACAACAAAAATATAAAATCCTTGGACAAGTAACCTAATTTTATCACCTGGCATTATGAGAGCAATGAGACACAAAGCACCCAAAACAAAGCCCCCACCCACCATTGTAATCATAAATCTATTTTAACTACAAAAACCCAAAGGTAATAATATGTTGATATTGAAAATGTAAATTGAAATGTACAACAAGCTACTGTATTAAAAAAAAAAGTGTCAATAGGAGAGTTCATTAGATCAAAACCTCATAAACCAACAGCTATAATAACAGTAGCACAAAAATACACAAAAGTTAGAGTCAAAGCCTTGCATTATTTTTATAATTCCAAGTAAAAAAAATTTAAACTGAGAAAGCAGGATGTAACCTGGAATGTTTTGATTTTGGAGTACAGCATAAAAGAATGAAGGCCAGCATCTTTCACCCTCTACATGACTGGGTTCATGACTTTTCTTTTCTGAGATATGTCCATGCTTCAGTTAGGAAAGTACTTGATGTTCACTCATTCATGTTTGATATTGGGTGTCTTATGAGCTTCCTTTATCACATGCTCTGTATGCATCTCAAAAATCGGATGATGAGCATACATGGCCTTGATAAATCTGTTCTGCTTGAACACACTCGATGGGTCTTTTTGGCTTCTAGATTGGAGAAACTTAAGATAGGCTTCAGAATGGGTTCAGCTCACTGAGTGTGACATTTCAAGTGATGTACTGTTAATGTATCTTCTTCCAGTGCTTTAAAATAAATAGCAATCGACTCAAATCTAATTTTATTTGTCACATCTAAATTATACATACAGTATAATATGTAGTGAAATGCTTAGATGTTCATCTCCAGTGGCTAGTAGCTGTGAGGAGTGTATTAATAAACAGAACAGCATAGGGACAACGGACCACCAGCACTAGGCCATGACTGACAGGAGTCCATGTGAAGTTGGTACAATTGTTTCTTCTAATTCTAATGCGGGAAAAAAAAAAAAAACAGTTTTGCAGAGATGTTGGATTTTTTGGTTCTATTGAATTGAGACTGGCATATTTAACACTCTACTTGGGTCAAGATTTCTCACTGGAAAAGACCACAAGATTTTGGCACTGTACCAGTTCTGGTAGCACATCATTTAAAATATGCCTAGCACAATGATAATTGCTTTTTGTCAATTTATGCAGGTACTAGTTGAGAATGGGGTAATTTTCTTTTTAAATGTAGCATAGTTCCTCATCAAAGCTCATTTTACTTTTTTAATGGCCAAAATGAAGCAGACTTGTATTCTGCAACCTAACCAACTCCCAAGTCTTCCATGAGTACTTAACAATGCTCATAAAAATGTGGAACAGATTGACTCGGGATGACAGCCACACCATTGTGTTTTCCTGGAACAGAACTGTTTATTTGTTGTTACAGTAGCTGCACTGTTCCATACTGATCCATCAGTTTAAGAATCCTTTAAAAGACAGCACATTAGAAACACTCCTCCAGATTTCTAAATATCAAATAACGAACAAATATTTTGTAAATTGAAATGTCAGTACTTTCATTGACTACCTGAGTATGGAATAGCAATCCTTTCCAAACCTTGAACAATCCTCATTTTGTAACTGAGTTTATGTATTCAATAATTTCAAATGCATAATTTTTGCATCTCCTTTTATCTCAAATTTATCATTTTTACCAACATGACTATGACTCTCTTGAACTGACAATATTGATAGATTAATTTTATGAAAAGGAGGACATTTATCAATGAGAATTTGTACATCATGAGTAACTAATTACCTTTTAGACAATTAATTTTTCCTGGGTGGGCTGGCACCCTGCTTGGGGTTTGTTCCTGCCTTGCACCCTGTGTTGGCTGGGATTGGCTCCAGCAGACCCCCATGACCCTGTGTTTGGATTCAGCGGGTTAGAAAATGGATGGATGGACAATTAATTTTTAATCTTTTTAATTTTTCAGTCTTTGGGTGTTTTGCTTATTAATGTTCTTAATTATTCCTCAGTCCTAATTGCAATTGCATAACTTAATAACAGGCAATATTTTTATTTTAAACAAATGATAATTTAGGTAGCATACTTTCCATTCACTTCAGAGATTGCCACAATTGGATTTTGCTTACCAGCAGATGGTGCTAATAATATGATAGCTTTTGTGGTCATACTCATAAATTTCTCCAAAAACGATATGCTTTTTACTGAGTTTATTAGCTCAACAGACCTGAGCAGTTTTTGTGCAGCTGTTCCTATACTATGAAGCAACTTTTATTCTTTAGACCATTACCACTGTTGCATACTTCTAGCAGTGCTTTGACATTTTAATGCTTAAAATGTTTGAATCCACAGGGATTCTTGTGCTTGAGTTCATCGCAAAGTAGGGATCTAATTGAACTCGAAGTCAATAATGACCAATGGCAACTAACAGTGTTAATTGGTGGCATGTTACAAGCCAAAAAAATCTACATTGATTCCAGTTGATTTTACCGTGCAAAGATCAGAAGATATTTTAGTTTGTGAAATAAAAGTTAGTTATTGAAACATATGCACATTGTGGCAGTAATGACCACCATCCCCTGGCTGACCCAAAACCTCTACGAGAAAACAGGCAGGAGGAAGTTTAAATCATATACCATTTATTCTCTTTGAAGAAGGAGCACTCCTATTACAGGACACTGTAACTAGCAGTGTACACAGCATACCGTAATAAGATGAACACCTGTTTTCTTCTACTTGGTGTTTTTATACACAACTAAAAGTTACAGAATTAGACTAGTTACATAATACAGAGTTTCTTATCATCATTGGCTGCTTCCAGTTTCTAGCCGGATACAAGGCAAAATGAACCATACTAAATTATAAGTAAGCATGGTCAGCAAAAACACATGCAATTGTCCTATAGATAGATCGTTAATTTCCAGCATTGTGTGTGAGGTTTGCCATTTTAAACTCCTTTCTTTATCAGCTAAGATGCTGAAGGCAGCTTTCATTGTCATACATTATATAAAAAATATAGCTTCCTGCTGACATCCCGACGTAGATGCCCTAGGTTACTTGAAAACATTACATTACAGTGTTCTCCCTAGCGTCTTTTAGCCGCTAGTTGAGCGCCCGGCTGTCATCTCGCATGACATTGTGAGATGACAGCCGCAGATCTGCAGGCACAGGCAGATCTAATGATCTGCAGAGATGGTAAGGGACGAGCGGGCGGGTGGGCAAATACTGCTAAAACTAATAGCGGGTGTTGAAGCGGAGCACAGTTCACAAGCAAAGAGTATGGGGAGGTGGGGTTTCGAGAGCAAGCTGTAGATGGTAATAGCGGGGGTGTAGCAGCTTAATACAGTTGCAAGGAGTATGGAGAAGTGGGCGGGTGAGAGGGGGCTGTACATGCTAATAGCGGGAGCGGAGCGGCAGTTCACAAGCAAAGAGGATGTGGAGGTGGGCAGTCAAGAGGAGGGCTGATAAAATAAAAAAAAAAGTCTAGTGAAACCAGCCTGTCAGATATCAGAAAAAAGGCGTCAGGAAGTGATATCTCTGTTCTTGGCGTCAGTGCAGTCTGTATAGTGCGGCTGAGCGTACAGCATCTCTCTTCTTGTAAAGTGCATAGCAAACCAATATATACACATACAGTTGTTTAAGCATCAGGTGTGTTCTGTGTGCAAAAATCTTTGTAGCACTCACTGTGGTTCCTGTTTAATGTGACCCCATCTGCTGTTCTTATATTTGCTCATATTTGGACCTGCGTCCATATTGCAAAAAGTGCGCAGAAACCCTTGCAGCACACACTGTGTCCTGAGCAAAAGTTTTGTCACTGAATTGCTGAGGGTTTTGTACGGAAGAGTATTAGGGCCACGGTGAAGAATAAAAATACGGACAAAGTGAAGAAAAAAAACTATATGTCGAGAATAAAGTTGAGATGACTTTATTCTCGACATTTCCACTTTAATCTTGACGCTTATGACGAGAATAAAGTCGACATGTTGCTACATAACTTATGATGGGGGTTTGAGAAAATCTAGTAAATTAAACATTCATTTTAAGATGAAGTTTAGTTTATGATGTTCTACTTTAATGACAAACTACGAGAATAAAGTCAACATGTCGAATTTAATCTCGAGATAAATGGCGAGAATAAAGTAGAAATGTCGAGATTAAAGTGGAAATGTTGAGAATGCGTACCTGCCGTAGTGCAAGTGTGAATTGAATATCCAACAGGCTATCCCATTCCCACTCAAAAGTCTTAATGTTGTTAAAAATGCACATTACACCTCTGAAAGAATAATGCAAGAGCTGCTGGATGTCTTAGTATCAGAAATAAAATCTAACATACTGAAAAATATACACACAAAAGTTTTTCAGTATTCTGTGTGATGAAACCACAGATATCTCAGATGTAAAACAATTAATTATTTACATTAAATATGTTTGCCAGGTCACTAAAGAGGTCAGAGTTAGTTTTGTATCAACCCGCAATATGATTGACTGCACAGCGGAGACTATAACCAACACACTGAGTGAGACTATGGACACTCTAGGCTTGAAAACTGCTAATCTGGTTGGACTAGGGTCAGATTGAGCGGCTGTTATGATTGGGAAACAGAAAGGTGTGGCAAAACTGCTTAGAGATAAAACATCTGGACTCTTGGTCAACTGCCACTGTGTAAAAACACCGATTGGCCCTTGCAAGTGCCCAAGCAGCAGCTGCTGTACCTTATTTAACAAAACTGAACATCTTAAGGCAGCTGTTCTATTTCTTCCAAATTTCTTCAGTTAGGATGGCTGGTTTAACGGAAATTCAGAATATTCTGAACATTCCCCAGATTAAGCTGAAAATGGCCAGTGACACTAGATGGCTGTCTGATGACTTTGCAGTACAGTCACTACGACAGTGTACGAGTGATCTCCTTGGAGGGCCCAGATCCTGGGAACTTAGATTATGGGAAAGCTTCAGATAACTGGGCCTCTAGGAAGAAAGGAAGAATAAATATTTAACTGAAGACACCTTCTGCATATGGAAGTTGGCTTTGAAGAATATTTTTAAATTTTTCTTTATTAGGTTTCCTATAATTTTTTTCAATGTTTTTATTTTTCTTCCCTACAGCGACAATATTTGTGCCTGTTGGTTTATGTCGTAACAATTGTTACTTAAAATTTTTGTTAGGGTTGCAGGATCCTGAATTGGATACTTCTTAAATTTAATAAAAATATTCTTTCAAAAGTGACAAACCTTAAAAAAAAGTCATATTGAGCTTTGGAAAATAATTAATAATAATCTATACTAATAAATGGCAAAGCCCTCAGTGACTCACTCACTCACTGACTGACTGACTGACTGACTGACTCATCACTAATTCTCCAACTTCCCGTGTGGGTAGAAGGCTGAAATTTGGAAGGCTCATTCCTTACAGCTTACTTACAAAAGTTGGGCAGGTTTCATTTCGAAATTCTACGCATTATGGTCATAACTAGAAGCTATTTTTCTCCATTTACTGTAATGGTGTTCAGCTGTAGGGGCGGAGTTTCGTATATCATCACGCCTCTCACGTAATCACGCATTACGTAGAAAGCCAGGAAGAGCTACAAAACGCGCTTTAGAAAACATGCATTATATAATTAAGAAGGCAGCAAAACAATTAGAAGCGAGCGAGTGACATATAAAACCATATTCAGCGGCTCACGTGAACTGACGCAGTGCGCAGACAAAAAGCAACAGTTCCAAAGAGTGCTGAACAAAAACCGAATTACACTGCTACGCTCAAATAGATAAACCACACGCCGTGGCGCGATAGTTGAGCATTCGCCTGTAGCGCCCACGTCCGAGGTTCGATTCCCGAGAGGGGATTCACTAAGTATGTACACGCGCTTCTCGATTTATTTTAACCTCGCATCCCCTTAGTTTGAGACGTATGAAAACGCATGCGGTTAACGCAGAAAGACAGATCATCTATTGAAGCTTCATGAATAATGGATACTTTCTTCGCGATCAATGATTGTTTTGGTAAAGCCATACTCAGTGTATTCAGTAGACGAACGGTAAAAAAGTAAGAGCGAGGGGACGGTAACTTACTGAAGCACACAAGCAAAACCACAATAGCACGCGGGCTCGATGTACTGTAGTGCGCGTCAACTAGATCTGACTTGCGCGATCACATTCCAAAAAATATTTCTTTTCAAGTTCTATTTAGTCCATATGAGTCAAACTCAAGGCCCACGGGCCACATCCGGCCCGGCGTGTAATTATATCCGGCCCGCGAGATCATTTTATATACTGTATTATTGTTATTAATGGCCCGGGGATATGAAGCGCTGGTAACACAATAAACTACAGATCCCATAATCCAGCGCTTCAGCTGCCTTGCCGAACACTTACCACGTTAATCAAGTCTAGCTTATGATGCTACAAGTTATTGCCAAGCTAGCCCACACGATGCCAAAGAGAAAAGGTGATTCTGAACATAGAGCCTTTAAAAACCGATGGGAGGCTGAGTATATGTTTACTGACATTGCCGGTAAACCCGTGTGTCTCATTTGTGGAACGTGTGTACAAAAACTGGGGTCTCCTTCCCTGCAAAAGTCGAGCAGCCGGCGCGCGCGCATAGCTGTGCCGAGATTTGAGACGCTGACTGCGCTTCTGCCTTAAATCAAAGTGAGCACTTTTAATTTTTTTCATCCTCCCCCTGAGCTATAGCCCAGACAAGTGCAAACACGGGACCCCTTTTCTACACCACGGCAAAATAATAAGGCGATTCACACTTTCTTTTGCACGTATACGATTATGAGGTCCTCAGCTCGGATTATGAAGACACGCACACGAGTGAAGGACTGACAGTGCCATCACAGCCGATTAATGGCAGAGACGTCTCACCAGTCTACACAAGACCCACCGCGACTGTCCCCAAAAGGCGATCATAACGTCACCGAACACATCTCTCTATACTATATAAAAGAAAAATGCAACTTTCCTTTCTTTACACCTTTTTTCATTTTATCCCAAACCAAAGCCTTTCTCTCTTAACACTGCAGAGGACACAAAACAATTTTTCTTTAATTACTGGTAATACCGTTAAGGCACATTACCAGAGGCAGAAATTTGAACGTTCACATAGAAAATGTAATTTCTATACCACAGCCGTCGTGTAGCGCCTTTCAAAAGGGATCAACTACCGAGAGATGATCCATATACATTTTAGCTGCTGTTAGTACTATGATGATTAAAATTATTCAAAGCCCATTAAAACTTTTGCTAGTTGATACTGGTTAAAATAGCAGGGTGAAGAGTGAGTGGTAGAGAGTTATCTTTTTAGCTAATTTTGAAGTAATGTGCATGTGTGAACTACAACCAATCAAAACACTGTGTTGGCATTGGAGCATAAAAGTATAGTTTAACTGCTGTGGTGGATGACAGGCATGACAAAAAATGTTTTTGGGGCACTAACCCAGATGTCTCCATTTACTTAAAGGAAACACAAATACAAATGCTCAGACACATTAAAACAGATCAAAACTATTGCCACCAAATTACATGGGCTGATAAAATGTAGGTGTTTCTGTCTAAGTTACAGAGGAGCTCATTCTTTCTGATTGCTTGGTCCTGAAATGACACCTCCTTCAAGGAGGTCATGCTTTAATGATCCAGGGACTGGAAGGGGTGGAGTCAGTTTCCCCCACTGGGTGTTTTCCCTATACTGTGGAGGAAAAGGAAGACTACACAGTTGCAGCAGCACCCCCTCTCAGTCCGGGGTGGAACTACATACCTGGGAGGGACGTGTATGTGTGACATAGCCTCATCACATACTGAACCTGAGAATGTGCTCATTGACTAAAGACATGTTTCAGATTAATTTTAAGTGAAGTTGTGTATCCATGTATCCACTGCACATTTAATCAGCTGTAGCAGTGACGCTGCTGAGGCCTTTCCTGGTAGCACTGGGCAAATGACAACAACCCAGCTCTGGATACAAGTAATGTTGGTTGCTAAAGAAAATCACAAACTTTTCATCAATTAGAAAAATTTACTCACTTTCACATAAACTTGTCAGTTATCTACAGTTATGTCAAAACTAGCAAAATACCCGCGCTTCGCAGCGGAGAAGTAGTGTGTTAAAGAAGTTATGAAAAAGAAAAGGAAACATTTTAAAAATAACGTAACATGATTGTCAATGTAATTGTTTTGTCACTGTTATGAGTGTTGCTGTCATCAAGGATTTGATTATCATTATTTCAATCAGGTTCGTATCTGGAGGACGTGTTGTGTTCAAGTTACATTCCGTGTTTATCAACCATTGTAAAGACAACAGGTTTCATTCATCGAAGTGTTCACTACCCAACTTGGTACTCATGAATCTAAGATGTTTAACAGGCATTCCCGGTATTAACTTGTGGATTTGCCTGCGAATATTTAGCGGCAGCGTGTCTATGAACTTGTGGAATTGCCTGTGAGTATTTAGCGGCAGCATCTCTATTAACTTGTGGCTCTGCCTGCGAGTATTTAGCGACAGCGTCTCTATTAACTTGTGGATTTGCCTGCGAGTATTTAGCGGCAGCGTCTCTATTAACTTGTGGATTTGCCTGCAAGTATTTAGCGACAGCGTCTCTATGAACTTGTGGATTTGCCTGTGAGTATTTAGCAACAGCATGTCTATTAACTTGTGGATTTTTCTGAGTATTTGGCGGCAGCGTCACAAAGTTGTTTACATCTAGCTGCATCAGAAAATGTACCACGACGTCTGACACACCTCCTTTTTACTGTTTTCTCATAGCTTGGATTGCTGCTGTCATAATCGGTTTGAGTTTCATGGTTTGTTTCAATTACATTAGTATTTGCAGGACTTGTGTTGAAGTGACATTCGGCATCTGTCAAGCGTTGTAAGCATACAACTGGTTTCATCAATAACTTCGCATCCAGCTTTTGAGAGTTGAAACATTCATAAACATCAAAGTGTCCACTACACAAATCATCACCTGTGAATCTAAGATGTTTAAGAGGCATTGGGGGATCTCCAAAGGTGTAAAATATTTGGCAATTTCGGTACACTTGAAAGCGACAACCGAACAATTCAGCAGCAGCCATCAACTCACATGCAGAACCATAGGTGAAGGGCTTAAGCATTTCACTCTTATAGTGCCCCTGTGTAGTATAATTATCTCCTGTACCGTCATCAGTCCACACCTTGAACCTGTCCCAGTTATTCAATACATAAGACACAATGTTCCTCTGGATATCAAGAGTCAGCCTGATATGGCCGTGCAATATTTTTTTTTTTTTTTTTTTTTTTTTTCATTTTTATTACTATTTAATTTAATATTGTTTCTTTGTATCAGTATACTGCTGCTGGATTATGTGAATTTCCCCTTGGGATTAATAAAGTATCTATCTATCTATCTATCTATCTATGTAACACAGAGAATGTAAAAGGCAGGCGGCATCTCTGGGCATGGAAACCACTCGGTAAGTGACAGTTCTTTGATCGATGGTGATCACCTCGATAGACATGTTAATGGGGGTACGGTTGGAACGGTAAAGGAAATGGGTACCTGAACAGTAAACTAAGTCTAAAATACCTACACAATAACTATAATCGTAATAAATGAACAATAAAACAGCGGAGAAGCCGTGGATTAAATAAAAAGGCTGCAGTTATCAGCAGGGAGAAATGAATACCGTGGCGAAGCAAGGAATGGAATGAAGAGACCGGAGCAACGGATGGCCTTATATGGGCAGGCAGCTAATTACGTGGGAGGCGTGGGAATGAGGGACGCAATATAGGCAGGCAGCCAACTACGTGGGAGACGTGGGGATGGGGGACGCAATGCCGCCTCACACGGCGACCGAGCTACAGGCTATGGACGTATATATGTACGTAAGTAGGATTCAGTTATGACCGTTACACGTAGAATTTCAAAATGAAACCTGCTTAACTTTTGTAAGTAACCTGTAAGGAATGAGCCTGCCAAATTTCAGCCTTCTACCTACACGGGAAGTTGGAGAATTAGTGATGAGTGAGTCAGTGAGGGCTTTGCCTTTTATTAGTATAGATGAGTAAGATCTTTTTTTTAGTGCTAAATGTCCCCATTTGGGGATATGTGTGAGGTTAGGATAGACAGCCAGCTCATCCAGGATTGTTTTTTGCCTTCCACCTAATGTATCAGCTCCTGCAGTTATGAATTGTGGATTTCTGAGAAATGCACATGATTTCTGTGCAAGTGCTGTCATATGTAATTACTGTTAAGTATACTTCTGTAAAAATATCTTCTATTAATTATTAACTAATGGTCATACAAAATGACTTTCTATTGGTGGCACCACCTCCTTAAAACATCTTTCTGTACCACTGGTCTGGCCTCATCTTTTTTATCTATACTAATAAAAGGCAAAGCCCTCACTCACTCACTCACTCACTCACTCACTCACTCACTCACTCACTCACTCACTCACTCTCACACTCACACTCACACTCACACTCACACTCTCACACTCTCTCACTCACACTCTCTCACTCTCTCTCTCACTCCAACTTCCCGTGTAGGTAGAAGGCTGAAATTTGGCAGGCTCATTCCTTAGAGCTTGCTTACAAAAGTTTAACAGGTTTCATTTCGAAATTTTACACATAACGGTCGATAAAGTTCGACAACGTCCGCCATGTTGAACTTTCTTATTTATGGTCCCATCTTCACGAAATTTGGTAGGCGGCTTCCCTGTGCTAACCGAAACCGATGTACTTACTTATTTCGATGGTATGACGCCACTGTCGGCCGCCATATTGAACTTTCCAACGTCACCAATTTTCCAACTTCCCGTGTAGGTAGAAGAATGACCCCGTCTTCACGAAATTTGGTAGGTGGCTTCCCTGCGCTAACCAAAACCGATGTACGTACTTATTTCGGTGGTATGACGCCACTGTCGGCCGCCATATTGAATTTTCCAAACGTTACAAAATCTGCAACTTCCCTTGTAGTTAGAAGGCTGAAATTTGGAAGGCCCATTCCTTACAGCTTACTTACAAAAGTTAAGCAGGTTTCATTTCGAAATTCTACACGTAATGGTCATAACGGTCAACGACGTCCGCCATATTGAACTTTCTTATTCATGGCCCCATCTCCACGAAATTTGGTAGGCGGCTTCCCTGCGGTAACCGAAACCAATGTACATACTTATTTCGGTGGTATGACGCCACTGTCAGCCGCCATATTGAACTTTCCAACGTCACTAATTCTCCAACTTCACGTGTAGGTAGAAGGCTGAAATTTGGTACTTATTTCGGTGGTATGATGCCACTGTCGGCCGCCATATTAAACTTTTAACGGAAACCGATGTACGTACTTATTTCATTGGTATGACACCACTGTTGGCCGCCATATTGAACTTTCCAACGTCACTAATTCTCAAAGTTCCCGTGCAGGTAGAAGGCTGAAATTTGGCAGGCTCATTCCTTACAGCTTACTTACAAAAGTTTAGCAGGTTTCATTTAGAAATTCTACGCGTAACGGTCATAACGGCCAACAACGTCCGCCATGTTGAACTTTCTTATTTACGGCCCCATCTTCACGAAATTTGGTAGGTGGCTTCCCTGAGCTAACCGAAACCAATGTACATACTTATTTCGGTGGTATGATGTCACTGTCAGCCACCATATTGAACTTTTCAACAGTCTTTGTTACTTATGGGCCCATCTTCAAGAAATTTGGTACATGGGTTCCCAACGCTAACTGAATCCTACTTACGTACATATATACGTCCATAGCCTGCAGCTCAGTCACTGTGTGAGGTGGCGTTGGGTCCCCCATCCCAACGCCTCCCACGTTGTTGGCTGCCTGCCTATATAAGCCCGTCCGTCGCTCCAGTCTCTACATTCCATTCCTTCACGTCTCCCTACTGATAACTACAGCCTTTTTGTTTAATCCACGGCTTCTCCGCTGTTTTATTGTTTGTTTATTACAATTATAGTTATTGTATAGGTATTTTAGACTTACTTTACATTGCTCAGGTACCCATTTAATTTATCATTCCAACCCCCATTACCATGTCTATCGAGGTGATCACTATCGATCAAAAAACTGTCACCGAGTGGTTTTCATGCCCGGAGTTGGCACCTACCTTTTCCATTCTCTTTGTTACATATTGCACAGCCATATCAGGCTCACTCTTGATATCCGGAGGAACATTGTGTCTTATGTATTGAATGACTGGGACAGGTTCAAGGTGTGGATTGATGACGGTATAGGAGATAATTAGACTACACAGGAGCACTATAAGAGTGAAATGCTTAAGCCCTTCACCTATGGTTCTGCATGTGAGTTGATGGCTGCCGCTGAATTGTTCGGTTGTCGCTTTCAAGTGTACCGAAATGGCCAAATACTTTACACCTTTCGACAACCGCCAATGCCTCTTAAACATCTTAGATTCACAGGTGACGATTTCAGTAGTGGACACTTTGATGTTTATGAGTGTTTAAACTCTCAAAAGCTGGATGTGAATTTATTGATGAAACCGGTTGTGTGCTTACAATGCTTGACAGATGCCGAATGTCACTTCAACACAACAAATCCTGCAAATACTATCGTAATTGAAACAAACCATGAAACTCAAACCGATTATGACAGCAGTAATCCAAGCTGTGAGATTTGAGACAAGATTACTGTTCACATGGCCAACTGTAAGTTACATGCTCAAGAGTAAGCTCAGCACACAGCTTGGTCATATTACAACCGGAGGGCCGAACTGACAACATGGTATACAAAGAGATCCTTAACAAATAGTTATTGGCATATTTTCCCTCAGTTTAAAAAGGTTAAATTTTCTTCTTAATAAAAATTTTAAGGCACTACTTCGCCGCTGCGAA
>JANRMT010062815.1:15063286-15111585 GCA_026402145.1 Polypterus bichir lapradei | reverse complement strand
CTTTCTCTCGCAGTTTCGCTGAGTTTGTGCCAAACACCACCCTGACTATCTCATCTTCTTCTCCATAAGCACAGTCCTACACCCGTGAATATTTACCCGTGGCAGATTGCTATTGGATTGCCGCTGACGGACGGCCTTATATGGGCAGGCACTAAATTACAAACGCCAGCGGCAGCCTGTCTATGAACTTAATTTAAAGTGTAGGTTTACACTGTGCTTTGTTTCCGAAGTAGCAGAACTCATGAATATGGTTGTATATATCACTCGCTCGCTTCTTATTGTTTCGCTACCTTCTCAATTATATAATACATGTTTTCTTCAGCGCTTTTTGGGGCTCTTCCTGGTTTTCTACGTACTGCGTGATTACGTGGGAGGCGTGATTATGTCAAACTCCGCCCCCACGGGTTTCAAGCTCATCTCCATTACAGTAAATGGAGAAAAAACAGCTTCCAGTTATGACCATTACGTGTAGAATTTCGAAATGAAACCTGCCCAACTTTTGTAAGGAAACTGTAAGGAATAAGCCTGCCAAATTTCAGCCTTCTACCTACACGGGAAGTTGGAGAATTAGTGAGTGAGTGAGTGAGTGAGTGAGTGAGTGAGTGAGTGAGTGAGTGAGTGAGTGAGTGAGTGAGTGAGTGAGTGAGGGCTTTGCCGTTTATTAGTATAGATAATACTCAGCAAAAAAAGAAACGTCCCTTTTTCAGGACTGTGTATTTCAACAATAATGTTTTAAAAATCCAAATAACTTTACAGATCTTCATTGTAAATTGTTTAAACAATGTTTTCCATGCATGTTCAATTAACCATAATTAATTAATTAACATGCACCTGTGGAATGGTCGTTAAGACCTTAACAGCTTACAGAAAGTAAGCATTTAAGGTCACAGTTCTAAAAACGCAGGACACTAAAGAGACTTGTCTACCGACTGTGAAAAACACCCAAAGAAAGATGCCCAGGGTCCCTGCTCATCTGCGTGAACGTGCTTTAGGCATGCTGCAGGGAGGCATGAGGACTGCTGATGTGGCTAGGGCAATAAATTGCCATGTCCACACTGTGAGACGCCTAAGACAGCGCTACAGGGAGACAGGAAGGACAGCTGATCATCCTCGCAGTGGAAGACCACGTGTAACAACACCTGCACAGGATCGGTACATCCGAATATCACACCTGCGTGACAGGTACAGGATGGCCACAACAACTGCCCGAGTCACACCAGGAACACACAATCCCTCCATCAGTGCTCAGACTGTCTGCAATAGGCTGAGAGAGGCTGGACTGAGGGCTTGCAGGCCTGTTGTAAGGCAGGTCCTTACCAGACATCACCAGCAACAACGCCGCCTATGGGCACAAACCCACCTTCGCTGGACCAGACAGGAGTGGCAAAAAGTGCGTGAGTTTCTGCATGACAGCAATGTCAGTGTTCTGCCATGGCCAGCGAAGAGCCCAGATCTCAATCCCATTGAGCACGTCTGGGACCTGTTGGATCGCAGGGTGA
Source organism: Polypterus bichir lapradei (assembly GCA_026402145.1). NCBI lineage: Eukaryota > Metazoa > Chordata > Cladistia > Polypteriformes > Polypteridae > Polypterus > Polypterus bichir. The sequence goes on along the minus strand of JANRMT010062815.1, from coordinate 15,110,086 downwards.
GGGCTAGCGCCATTCCCCCCAGAAATGTCCAGGAACTTGCAGGTGTCTTGGTGGAAGAGTGGGGTAACATCTCACAGCAAGAACTGACAAATCTGGTCTAGTCCATGAGGAGGAGATGCACTGCAGTACTTCAAGCAGCTGGCGGTCACACCAGATACTGACTGGTACTTTTGATTTTGAGCCTCCCTTCATTCAGGGACACATTGTGAAACATTTTTAGTTTATGTCTTATGGTGTTGACTCTTTTAATGTTCATACAAATATTTACACATTGAGTCTACTGAAAGTAAAAACAGTTGAAAGTCAGGGGACGTTTCATTATAGAAGTCATTGTGTTGATGAGTGTCAAGAAATTTCAGTTAAATGCATCATGTGGTTCAGTGCTGTATTACAATAAAATAGGAAAAAGCCCAAGGTGGTGAATAATCTTTATATTCACTGTAAAATATTTAAAATAGGTGTGCAGTTGTCTTTTTAAAGCAAAATCTCAATGGCTCACTTTATAATTGAGCCTATACAGCATTTGGTTCTTAAACCAGCAGCTGGCAGCTATAACAGATTTTTCAAATGTGCCCGTTTGCCTTTTAATAAATGCTATCGTACTTCTATGACATCAGTGAAACTGGAAGGCTTGAATATTTTCTCTCTCCTTGCACTCTGGCAGACTGATTTCTTTTCACAAATACAGCTACTCAATTGACTGCTACTGTTCTTCTTAAGTTAATTTCAATGTGTCTTCAATAATCCTTTTTTAACTTATAGAGATGCAATATACTCTGATTTGAGTACCCAAGTTAATTAAAAAAATAACACATGAGACACAGAACCACTTTGACCCACCAGTCTTTCTTTACTCTGCATCAGTTAAATGTTGAAAGGCATATTTTTTCATAAACTAGTTTTCTTGATGCCACCTACCCTGTCCTTTGATGATGTGCCTCTCATCTCTCAAGTGGTTTAGAGATGTTCTTAGAAGATTAAACAGGATAAAATAAAACAGCTGTAAATGTTTTGAACATGGATGACACTGCTTCACATTCAACACCCAGAAGAGTATAAATTATTTTGACAGTGTAGTACAAAGAAAGAAGGAATAATAGTCTGCTGAATGTAAAATTCTGTTTTAGAGTTCCTTTGGGATATGGAAACAAGACAAAAAAAGTAGTTGAATTGAGGCTGTTGCTGATTAGTTGTGTGACATTACAATGGCAAACTTGTAAGCTTGTAGCTAATTGAATCTGATCTGAACGCTCAGAAAGCATACCATACCAGTCGTAATCGGGACATTTTTGATTCCGTATGTCAGTAGTAAATCTGATTTCTTGACTGCTTTTCTTGGTAGCTTATTCCATGACCTTGAAAAGTCTAGCTAGGCAAATACCATGTTTCTGATTTTACAAGCCCTTGACTGCTTTGCTGCTTTTCTTTTGATAATGAGACCAGCCTTGTGGCTGAGCAGAAGCATGGTTTGTACAGTCCAGTAGATGGTGCTGTTGAATATAAAATTATATGAACATTTTGAAGCAAAGTAGCAGGTGTCCAATAATGGAGAAAATCTTTCTCAACTAGCCCCCCTTTTTTACCATCTTATTGCCTGCTTTTAAAGCATTTTTTTTTTTCCATGAACACTGAAGTGCAGCCTTTGAAAATATTAATGTACAAGACCATGATGAGCAGGCTGCATGATTATATTGCTCCACTGACTTAATCAGAGATTCAAGCTACACAGCTTTTCCTCTAAGAAGTTGAAATGGCAGGAGCTATTATTGAGTTATGCTTGTACAGTTTAACTTCTTTTTATTTTCTGCCACCCACATCCCATGCTCCTCTGAAACAGTAAGTCTTAGATGCTATTATGAATTTGGCATTCTTTAGGCTGGTCATACTGCAGTGGAGGGTACACTACTCTTCATATTTGTCTACTGTTCTTTCTAGAAGTTAATTTAATGATTACAGTAATCCCTCCTCGATCGCGGGGGTTGCGTTCCAGAACCCCCGCGATAGATGAAAATCCGCGAAGTAGAAACCATATGTTTGTATGGTTATTTTTATATATTTTAAGCCCTTATAAACTCTCCCACACTGTTAACATTATTAGAGCCCTCTAGACATTTAAAAAGTTTAAACTGTGCTCCATGACAAGACAGAGATGACAGTTCTTACTCACAATTAAAAGAATGCAAACATATCTTCTCTTCAAAGGAGCGCCGTCAGGAGCAGAGAATGTCAGAGAGAGAGAGAGCGAGATAAAAGCAAGCAATCAAAAAATCAATACGTGCTTTTAAGTATGCCGAAGCACCGCGATAAAGCGGCATTTTGTAGAGGAGCGTCCGTATCCTCTAGGCAAACAGCCTCTATGCAAACAGTCCCTCTGCTCACACCCCCTCCGTCAGGCGCAGAGAATGTCAGAGAGGTTGAGAGAGAGAGAAAAGCAAACAATCAAGCACCGTGCGGGAAGCATATCTTGTATCATTGAGGAGTTTTAGTTAATATGTAATACATGCTCTGATTGGGTAGCTTCTAAGCCATCCGCCAATAGCGTCTCTTGTATGAAATCAACTGGGCAAACAAACTGAGGAAGCATGTACCTTAAATTAAAAGACCCATTGTCCGCAGAAATCCGCGAACCAGCGAAAAATCCGTGATATATATTTAGATATGCTTACATTTAAAATCCGCGATAGAGTGAAGCTGCGAAAGTCGAAGCGCCATATAGCGAGGGATTACTGTAGTGGCAATGGCTGTTCTTGACATGGGGAGCTAACGTATAATAATACAAGATTTTATTAAAATTGAATGTAAACATATCAATGAAATTTCATGAGTAAGAGATAGCATTGTAACACAATGGTTAGTGCTACATCCTCAGATCTTCAGAAGATCAGCTTTCAATCTGGACCTGTGTGACTGTGGGGAGTTTTCACATTCTGTATATTTCTCTATGGGTTTTTCCTCAGGTTATATACTGTACCTGTTTTCTTCCTACATCCCAAAGACAAATCTATCACATTAATTGACAACTCATAAATTGGTTTTGTTATGAGCAAGAATAAGTATGCGTGTCCCCAACAATGAAAAGATGCAGGATTTGTTCCTACTTTGCACCTAATGCTGCTAGGATTAGTCTGGCCTTTTCAGTACAGAACTGAGTGGTATGGATACATATTGAATATATGAATGGATGAAATAACTTGTAAATATGTCAGTCAACATATTAATACATTTGCATTAGTATTACTGGAGTTAATTACTTTACTCACGTGCACGGTTTGCCAGTAATGTTACTTATTTATTAATTATTTGGTTGTCTGTAATTCATAAGGATGCTAGATAAATTCCCACCATCTACCCAGTCTGTAAACTTGAGGAAGTCTCTAACACAAGAGTGCTGAATGTTAGAAATATGCACTGGGCACATGTACTGGATATTTTGTGTGCAGTTTAGGTTAGTTATAACTAATCTGTTATTAGTCATTTCTTAATTATAACGTAAAGGACACTTTAATGCTTGAAGCCACAGAGTTGTGGAGATGACAATCTGTTTTTAAACTGCAGGGTGCTGGATGCATTGTTTACACATTTCTTGATTTAACACTAGAATTACCAGAGCCTACGAAAAAACTCGTAGATCCGGCCCACCTTAAATTGCTTCTTAAATCCGTTCACACCTTTCCGCCAGCGTCTTTTGTCATCTAAATGTGCTGATAAAGGCAAGCTGCAAGCAGCCGGCTATTCCATCCCCCCAATGATTTAGAACATGCACAAACTTCTCCCAGCTCATGCCTTGATTGATTATCTGGGAGTGAAGTGGAGTTTTAGAGTGGAAATAATAGATCGTTATTTGGAACACACGCATTTCATGTGTGTTCCGTTTCTACAGTAATCTGTGTAAACACATTGTTAAAACAGAAACTTTTTCATATTTTAGTAATAAATGTTACAAAATGTAGGCATAAACTATAGAATGTGTGAGGCATGAAGTCCAAACATCAAATAAACACTTTCGCAAAAGGTTCAAGAACGATACAACAGCTTCCGTGGCTTAGCGGTAAGATTTGCCGACTCGGATCGCTGCAGGCCTGCCGTGCCTCAGAGACCTGAGTTCGATTGTTGATCCTGCTGCACTGAATAAGCTCATGCGCTCTAACGCCATCCCCCCCCCTCTTGTAATCAAGAGTCCCCGGTTCAATCCCCACTCACTCCTATATTTGCCGTTTTCAGTAGTAAGCTGCTCTTTTTGTTAATATTATACAGTACACACATGCACTTGTTTTGGGGCGGGGGTGGGGTGGGGTTTAGAGCTTATTCAGTGCAGCAGGATCAACGCACATGTTGATCTTTTTTTTTCTTTCAATACATGTGCCTTCCCTGTTTATTTATATATCCAGTGACTTCTCTGCCTGTCTGTCTCTCTATCATGCAATGTTCTGTCTGTCTGTGTGTTATGGATCTTAAAAATAACAGTTATAAGGACACTTGTTCATGTTAATTGCAGTCTCAATTGTTAAAAAATATTTTAAAAGGAGCATCCCACATGAAAATATAAAAATGTCATTAACTGACGGTGCATACCAATTCATAAATTTTATGTCCATTTGAGGTTAAAAAAGAAAAAAAAAAATAACACTTTCTCCCCAGTGGGGAATTGAACTCTGGTCTCTGAGGCATGGCAGGCCTGCAGCGATCTGAGTCGGCAAATCTTACTGCTAAGCCGAGGAAGCTGTTATGTTGTTCTTGAACCTTTTGCAAAAGTGTTTATTTGATGTTTGGACTTCATGCCTCACACATTCTATAGTTTATGCCTACATTTTGTAACATTTATTACTAAAATATGAAAAAGTTTCTGTTTTAACAATGTGTTTACACAGATTACTGTAGAAATGGAACACACATGAAATGTGTGTGTTCCAAATAACGATCTTATTATTTCCACTCTAAAACTCCACTTCACTCCCAGATAATCAATCAAGGCATGAGCTGGGAGAAGTTTGTGCACGTTCTAAGTCCTTGAGGGTATGGAATAGCCGGCTGCTTGCAGATTGTCTTTATCAGCACATTCAGATGACAAAAGACGCTGGCGGAGAGGTGCGAACGGATTTAAGAAGCGATTTAAGGTGGGCTGGATGTACAAGTTTTTTCGTAGACTCTGGTAATTCTAGTGTTAAACTAATACTTTTCAAGTGTTTTGTTCAGCTCACCTTTTACTGTGATATTTTTGTTTACTGTTGGCACACTAAATTATTAGTTGAAGCATAGTGTCACACTGGCTAGTGCTGCTGTGGCGCGGATTCAACATTCTGGGTTATAATGCCAGTCATTATCTGTGTAGAGTTTACACTTTCAGGCCATGTTTGAGAGGGTTCTTTTCTTTTCTCATCCCACAGGTGGGCATAATAGGGTAACTTTCAATTCTTAATTGTGAGTGGGTACAAGAGTGAGCAAAGCAATGCACAGGCATCCTATCCAGCATTTGTTCCTGCCTTGTCAAAACTGCTGTCAGGATAGGTTCTGAGTATCCGTGTCCCTGAATTGCAATGAGCAAGTTTGAGAATTTTATGTTATATTCAGTATCTATATTTATAATATGTATTATGTTATGTATGAAAGTTGCTTCAAAAAATTTAGCTCTTATTCAGATTTATAGCAAATCTTGATTCATATTTGTATAAGTATTTTAATGTTTATGGTTATTTATTAGTAATTAATATTTCAAAGTAATTTCATTCTCCATAACAGGTTTAAACAATGATATAAAAATAGCATTATTGAGTCAGTTGCTGCTTTATAAATGACACTTTACTGTGTTTATAGTCAATTTCCAAGTTATAGCTGCATGTTCCAGTAAACAAAGGCATCAGAAATCCAAATTATTTGCACTTTGACACACCACCCAGAGACAATGTTCATGATGACAGCTGCCTTTCTTGTAAACATTTCAGGCAACTCAGTCTACTGTATAGGTCTGTAAAGCAGCCGCAGTGAAGCGAAAACATGAATTCAATGTAAAAAAAACCCTCAGGATTTATTACAGCCTTTGAAGTGATTTCTAAGAAAAACACGCACAATCTGATATGGAGCACCCTTTCATTTTTGCTTCTTATCTTAGATAAAATATTCACCAGAAAAAAGCAATTTCATTTATTAAGGCAAATGCCCTCACTAGCTTAGTAGAATCTAGTAAATGTATTGTAGAGTAGTATCCCCAAAGTTTTCCATGCATCACTTCATTTTTAAGAGACCGTGGAAACCTCTTAGCAGAGGCAGTGTCAAAAATAGCCTCTAAGGCTTTTCACAATTTTCCTCACGTATTTTGTTATTGTCTATGGAAACTATGGCATCTTAGCTGTTATCACCTTTAAACGAAGTATAAAGCCTGCAGGGAAAAGTGACCCCATGTGGGTGATGCTTTCCCTGATAAATAAATAAAAATTCAGCTATAGTTAGAATATATAATAATATATGTCCCAAATCCACTTTAAGGAGAGGTAATGTTGAAAATGAACTATGTATTTAATAACCCACCACATTGACTCTGTGATAAATTAATTTGGCAAAGGACAGAAGGGAGTATGCTTAATTGGATATTGCCATGCTTGGAAGCATAAAGCCCAGCTTCTTGTTAAATGCAGTGGACCGGTGCTCCTGTTCACATTCACCCTTATTAAATTTTTTCCTTTTCTTTTCATATATGCTTGAGTTTGCTTTTTTACAATTGTATTTTTTTGACAAGCTTATGTTTACCTAGCCTAGATGTATATTTATATAATGTTGCGCCATTGTATCCTAACTTGATCATTTTTTTTTTTCCTTTAACTGTTTTATTATTGTTATTGTTCTTTTATTTGCCAGCTGTCTTTCCTAAAGGCTATTATTTGTAAGATCTGGATACTAATACACAAAATGTCATAGTGATTTACTTGGTTGGCAGTGAGTTGCCAGGAAGGAAATAGTGTCACATGACTAGGATAGGACTTAGCAAGAACTTAAAAGAGAGGGATACATTTGCATATGTAACATATGTAAAGTCAAAACATCAATGTGAAAGTAGGATAGTGCCATGTAGCAGTAACCCTTTTAAATATTCTAAGTTCTCCAAAGAGCTGCAGACAGAGATATGTACTGTTACATCTCATAGCAATTTGTGGCGAGTTCAAGTACTGGGACATTTTGGGTACTGTGTGGAACTGGCTTAGAACTCTTATTTCAGATGCTATTTTAATGGTGGATAGATTTCATCAAACTGAGTGGAAAAAGCAGGATGAGCAATGGTGAAAAGGTGAACACATAATTAAAGCTAAGTGTGTGTTCCAGACATTGAATTGCGGATGGAATATGTCCCCATTACTGTCCTGGCAAATAAATTACATTATCCTGACTGACGAAATGACTCTGTAGCAATATCTTAATGATGAATCAATCTGAATGCTGGTGATTTCATGTATATCAGCATGTTCATAGACACTACAAGCTGCACCTGCTCTACAGTATTTAAATGGCTTTATATATATATATATATATATATAGCTGGCGTTAGCTTACTGCCCCCTGCAACCCTGTTACTGACAGCAAAAGTTCTCTATTATTCAGGGTAGATGTTCTTATGTGTTTGGGGGTGGTTGCTGTTTATTTTTATTATATGTATGTATACGGCATGTAGATAGATAGATAGAGAGATAGAGAGATTATTTGTCCCCAAGAGGAAATTAAAACTTTACCTCATGGAGGGGATTTTTCATAATGGCATCTAATTTTATCAACATCTTCTTTTCCACAACAGCTTCCAGTGTGTCTGGGGTGACCCTGTGATGGAGCATGCTTTCCTGATTACTTTGTTCAGACATTGTGCTCCTTTTGAGCTTAGGTTGCTTCCCCAGGAGACTGCAGCTTAAAACACCACACTGGTGAATATGGACTAATATAACGTTTCCAGCAGCTTGTTGCACACATCCAAAGACCCAGGTCCCTTTGTGAAGTTCAGTATGCTCTGGACTTTCTTGTACAATTTCATTGTGTTGTTGTACCAGTCCAGTTTGTTGTTTATGTGAACCTCCAGGTTTGCAGTTTATCTCTGTATATAATCTTCATTTGGGTCTTGATCTTTGTTTGTCCGCGAATTAATTAGAAGAAGCAGCACTAGATGGCAGTAGAGAGACAGCTAAAACATAGGCATTGCATTAAGAATCTCCTCCAGGCTTATACTATTGAAGACTGTAGTACTTCAGTTACACCTCAAAACACAGACTTTCAAACTAAACAAATTGTTGTGCTTTAAATTAACTAAAGAGATCTTAATTTAGATCTTGATCTTTGTTTGTCCGCGAATTCCACGCATGTGTAGACCACCTTCCAGTTTAGTACGTTGTTGTTACTCACGGATGTCAACAATGTGCCGGAATAACGAAAGGGGTGGTGGACAATGTTATGCTGGTTAACTCCTGAGGCCTGGTTAGAGAATGAGATTGCCGAAGATAAAACGTACATGCCTATGTAACATATGAATGAAAGAAAGACTGTGGGTAAAATGAATGACAACGTAACAGCACGTTCCGGAAATTATTATTGTTACGTTGTAGCCGGCGAGTGCTGCGCGTCTCACAGTTGTACCGTGCTTTGCTCACATGTCAGTGAAGTGATCCCTATTTATGCTTTAAAGAGCCTGGATACCTATGTGTCCCCCTTTTATAACCATTGTTCCGTGTATATTGCATTACTCTTTGGATTGCCACAAAGCAACCTGCGAGATTGGAGAAAGGTTGAAAAGAGATCATGAGAGGAAACGATAGCGTCGTGAAAACGAGACGGACTGTGAACGGACAGAAACAGAAATGCTCCTACACCACCACATAATTACTATTCGGGCAGTGATTCCGAGTAGGCCGTTCCTATCGAATCAATGTCCAAGGGTTTTCTTTTGTAATTTTGTTTCCCTTATAAAAAATCATAATGCTGTGCGACGAAGGGCCCAGTTCACGACTGGCAACCGCATTTAAACAGGGAGCCCTTCACAGACAACTTTAACACGCGCAACGTAGTTGGGCGCACATTGCTAGTAAATAAAAATATAGTATATAATTATAAAAATATAATTTTTTTAGTATTTCTGTACATTTTTTATTTCCCCTGTGGGGGGAAGATACAGTATAATTTAATCTGCTGTCCTACATTGCAACTTGGGATACCTCTATCTATGAAAAGTGAATTTCTGGGTAACTGGAGGTCAGGCAAAAGGCAGAATATCTCCTTGCTGATACGTGCTGCACATCCAAAAGACATCAATGTTGTGTTTTTTTAGAGATGAGAACTGGCAGGAAGCCACTCGTAATCCTCCAGCCTGCTATGAGGCTGATCATGGTTCTTGCATGAAAGATATACAGTAATCCCTCGCTATATCGCGCTTTGACTTTCGCGGCTTCACTCTATCGTGGATTTTATATGAAAGCATAACTAAATATATAACGCAGATTTTTCGCTGCTTCGCGGGTTCTGCGGACAAAGTGTCTTTTTACTTTCTGTACATGCTTCCTCAGTTGGTTTGCCCAGTTGATTTCATACAAGGGACGCTATTGGCAGATGGCTGAGAAGCTAACCAATCAGAGCACACAGTTAAGTTCTCCTGACTGAGAAGCTAACCAATCAGAGCACGCAGTTGAGCTCCTACGTGCTGAATGCAGTGTTAACCAGGAAGTCTCGTCTCGCTCATTCAGCATCAGCGTGTTTCGCTGTGTAAAGCGTTGTGCTCTTTAGTGTTTATCTTTGTGCATAGTCAAGCCCTTCATTATGGCTCCAAAACAATCTGCTACTGCTTCAGGGGCCGTGCCCAAGTGCAAGAAGAAGATGTTAACGATTGCCGAAAAGGTAAACGTTTTGGATTTGTTGAAGGCTACGATTCTTTTTATTTAAAAAGTAGGAAAGGAATATAAGATCTACGGCTGCAGTGTCCTTTTAACCAGGGTGCAAAACGAGTTGTAAGTGGATGTAATAAGGCAGTAGTCTGGATGGAATCTGCTTTAGGGATTTGGATTGAAGACTGCCAGAAGAAGAACAACGGCAGTGCTACACAATCGCCTGAAGTGGCTCCTTTACAAGGGCTGTAACGCTCTCCTTTGTTGTGCAGTAAAATTAAACTCATTGTTATCGGACAAGTCATCGTGTCATTGTTGGTGAGTAACCATAGTTAATTTTCTTCTTACAGTGCTTAGTACATGTACGTACGTTTAGTGTCACTGTACACACATTTACTGTATACTATTTTTCTTGCATTGTACGTATTTATTGCTGGTGGCCTGTCTATCATAATGGCTGTAACATATGTGATATCGGAGACACTCAATATCTTTAAAATAATATTTAGGTTTTACTGTATATAAACAGTGTGTTTATATACATAATTTCAATGAATCTTACCTAATATCTAAGAGAATGCAAAGGGATTATGCTGTATAACTCTGCGGGGAATATTTATAAACAGTGCGGGAGAGTTTATAAGGGCTTAAAATATATAAAAATAACCATACAAACATATGGTTTCTACTTCGCGGATTTTCACCTATCGCGGGGGGGTCTGGAACGCAACCCCGCGATCAAGGAGGGATTACTGTACAACCATATTTTTCTTTTAGGGCAAGCCACTGTGAAGCTGCATTTGGCACTCCCAAAACTTTCAAAATAAATCTGCTATTGGCCAAAGTATTTAAACATTGCTTAAACAATATTTGTTTAGCTTATTCTCTAGTTGATTTAATTCTTTCCAAAAACAAGTTCCTCAACGAAAGCATCTAAGTCCACTTCCAAATCATCTTATGGTGAATATCGATAACATGAGTAAAATAAGGGGAGGAGGTGTTGCTTCCATAGATGTGCCATTGTCTGTCTTACGGTGACTCCTAAGAGTCAGAATGTGTCAATTCTTCTTAAATTTGTTTTTATACTGATCCCAATAGTGCCCCAAATAGTTTAATTTGCAATTCTCTTCACTTTAAACAGTGAGATGTTTTAAATTACATAATCCATTAAAACACAATTTGTAAAATGTTATTTTAGATGTATTAATATGAATGTTATCAAATGAAAAAATGTAAGAAAAACAGCAATAGAATATCAATTAAGCTAGCAAACCCATATGCACTGTAGGTATATAGGAGCTTCACAAATAATTGAGATCCACAGATGCCTTTAGGTTTTAAAAAACAATTTGTTTGTATCTAATCTGTTTCAGTTCAGTCATCTATAAGAAGAAATTGTAATTATTAGTACAAACTGACAAAACTTAAGCATAGCAAATCGTTCCAAAGGAAAGAATCAGAACTCGAACAATTGTTTCTTTGATTAGCTCAGGATTGCCAGAATTTTAATTTATACGTTTACAAAGGTTAATTAGAATAATGGACAATGAATAATGAAAGAAGAATTCAAATATAATGACCTTCTCATTGACTTAAGATTTTTATCATGCCTAATCTGTTGTACAGTATTTTTGGCCTAAATGTAGCTTAACCTTATAGTGTTTTTTAAATCTTGCTTTTCAGTATTGATGCTCAAGTATATAAAAGGGATTTCTGACTTTAGCTGGTAGTCATTCAGTGCAATTGCTTGGTGACTGAATTAAGACTGTTATGAGTATGGTTTCATTTGACTCTGTGTTTTTTTCCCAACTAGAGTTTTATTCAAGGAAGGAATAGGAAAAAAGGATGTGCCAGATTTTTTGTGATCACCTATAACCATTCAGTGGAATTGTCTATCAAGCTTCATTCTGTCATTACTCTAAGTGAAAGAATACAGTCAAAGTAAAAAGTATGTGAACCCTTTGGAATTATCTGGTTTACTGCATGAATTGGTCATAAAAAGTGATCTGATCTTCATCTAAGTCACAGGTACTGATATACACAATGAGCTTAAGCCAATGACACAAATACAATACAATACAATACAGTTTATTTTTGTATAGCCCAAAATCACACAGGAAGTGCTGCAATGGGCTTTAACAGGCCCTGCCTCTTGACGGTCCCCCAGCCTTGACTCTCTGAGAAGACAAGGAAAAACTCCTAAAAAAACCTTGTAGGGAAAAATGGAAGAAACCTTGGAAAAAGCAGTTCAAAGAGAGACCCCTTTCCAGGTAGGTTGGGCGTGCAGTGGTTGTCAAAAGGAGGGGGTCAATACAATACAATACACAGAACAGAACAAATCCTTAATACAGCATAAAAATAAAAATGTTAGAAGTACGGAGCAGAATTTAACAGTAGATGATAACATATAATAAGATTTGGATATTTTTAGAGTCCTGGAGACCTCATCCATCAAGCTGCCTCCCCCATTTGGCCATTCCACGGCTGAAACAGTGCTGGGCCAGCCAATCCGATGAAAGGATCCCTCTTTCCCATGATTCCTGCAATCCTCCATCAGGGATGACTTTACCATTGGCAGGCAAACAACTTGGCAGGTGGGCTGTGGCACCAATTGCCACATTTCAGTACCTAGAACAGAAACAGAATTAGTTAGTATTCAATTATAACTATCATGTTACTTATGTTTTAGTGCTAATGACTAACAACAGAGATGCAGTATGTACAGTTAATCAGCAGCTCTAGTCAAGATATGCTAAACTGAAGTAGTGAGTCTTCAGCCGGGATGTAAAAGCTGAGACCGAAGGGGCATCTCTTATAGAAGCAGGAAGACCATTCCACAGTTTAGGGACCGCCGTGACAGGTTACATCTGAACCAGAGGGGCACCAATGTATTGGGGAGGCGTATGTGTAGGCTAGTCGAGGATTGTTTAAACTATGGAATGGGGGGGAGAGTTGGGGGGGGTGGGTCAGGACAGGCCAGATTTAGATCTATACATGGAAGAACAAAGAATGGTGTAGAAATAAAAATGCATAGTAATGTAAATTCTAAGCAAACACGTAAATGTAGAAGGATTAACACATTAAAAATAGCTTGCTTTAATGCTAGAAGTATCAAAAATACTGGAGTTGGAGTTGTATGTAGCAGAGCATAAATATGATATTATAGCAATAATGGAAACCTGCCTAATTAACAAAGATGGGGATGAGTGTAACATAGAGGGATACACATTTTTTAGGAAGGATAGGCAGAACAGAAAAGGAGGTGGGGTTGCTGTTTATGCCAAACAGGGTTTAAATGTAAGTCATCTTCAGTTGGATGATGAGCCCCATCTTAGTGAGGACATGTGGTTTTGCCTGGAAAATATTAGGGAAAGAGGTCTTATTTTAGGAGTGTGTTATAGACCACCCAATTCAGACAGTAATTTCAACACACATCTTTTTAGTAATATCAGAAAGGCAAGTTTACAGGGGGATATTATAGTCATGGGGGACTTTAATTATCCAAATATTAACTGGGATAATCTTGCAGATGGAGGAGCACAAGAGCAGAAATTTTTAGAAGTAATCAGCGACTTTGTTTTTAACACAGCATGTTAGAGCACCAACACAGGGTGAAGCCTGTCTGGATTTAGTATTCTGTAATAATCAGGATAGAATTGAGGGTGTAGAGCTGATTGAACCACTAGGGTCAAGTGACCATAATGTAATACAATTCTCAGTATTTTGTAAGAGTACAGATGCAAAGACTAAAATTGTTAAGTTGAACTTTGGTAGGGCTAATTTTGAGTAGATGCGACAAAGTCTAAGTAGGATAGACTGGGATAAGCTTTTAAATGTGGAGACAGTCTAGGAGCAGTGGAACAGGTTTAAAAATGTTTTACATGTAATGCAGGACAGATACATACCTAAATTTGGAATTAATAGGAAACTAAAAAAAACTCCACGGTGGATTAATAAAGATTTAAAAAAGAAGTTGCAAAGGAAAAAACTGCTGTATAAGGCATATAAGACTATATAATATAATATTATATTATTATATTAATATAATATTATATTATTACATATAATGACTACAAAGTGAATCGTAGCGTGTATGAGAACATAAGGGCAACCATTAAGAAGGATATCAGGGAGGCTAAAAGACAGTTGGAGAGGAATATAGCAGATAAGGCGAAAGAAGACCCCAAGAGATTCTTTCGAGATTTTAGTAGTAAAAGAACAGTTAAGGAGGAGGTCAAGTTCATCAGGATTAGTAAACGGGAATTAAATGATACAGACAATGAAATAGCAGATGCCCTAAACTTACAATTTTCTGAGGTGTTTACAAGTGAGCAAGTGGATAACCTCCCAGAGGTAAACGCAACTACTAAGGAGGTACTGAGGGATTTGGAAATTGTAGAGGGAGAAGTGCTGCTCACATTAAATAAGATGAAATCAAACAAATCATCAGGACCAGATAATAGTTATCCTCGTGTTCTTAAGGAGGCTAGTGAGTACATATATAAACCCTTCACACATATTTTTAGGAAGTCACTGAGCACTGGAGAGATTCTGAAGGACTGGAAAATGGCAAATATCATCCCATTATATAAAAAGGGTGACAGGGCAGATCCAAGCAACTATAGGCCAGTAAGCTTAACATGCATCACAGGAAAATTAATGGAAGGAATTTTTAAGGATATGATTGAGCACCACTTGGCAAGGACAGGAGTTATTCTGAACAGTCAGCATGGGTTCAGAAGAGGGAGGTCGTGTTTTACTAACATGTTGGAATTCTATGAGGTTGCAAAAAAAGCATACAAACAAAGTGGAGCTTATGATATTATTTATCTGGACTTTCAGAAAGCATTTGATAAGGTGCCACATGAGAGGTTGGGCATCAAGTTAAAAGAAGTGGGAGTTCAGGATGATGTTTTTAGATGGGTGCAGAATTGGCTCAGACACAGGAAGCAGAGGGGGATGGTGCGAGGAACCTCATCAGAACTGGCCGATGTTAAGAGTGGTGTTCCACAGGGGTCAGTGCTAGGGCCGCTGCTATTTTTAATATATATAAATGATTTAGATAGGAATATAAGTAACAAGCTGGTTAAGTTTGCAGATGATACCAAGATAGGTGGATTAGCAGATAATTTGGAATCCGTTATATCATTACAGAAGAACTTGGATAGCATACAGGCTTGGGCAGATTTGTGGCAGATGAAATTTAATGTCAGTAAATGTAAAGTATTACACATAGGAAGTAAAAATATTAGGTTTGAATTCACAATGGGCAGTCGGAAAATCGAGAGTACACCTTATGAGAAGGATTTAGGAGTCATAGTGGACTCTACACTATCAACTTCCCGACAGTGTTCAGAAGCCATTAAGAAGGCTAACAGAATGTTAGGTTATATAGCACGATCTGTGGAGTACAAGTCCAAGGAGGTTATGCTCAACCTTTATAATGCACTGGTGAGGCCTCATCTTGAGTACTGTGTGCAGTTTTGGTCTCCAGGCTACAAAAAGGACATAGCAGCGCTACAAAAGGTCCAGAGAAGAGCGACTAGGCTGATTCCAGGGCTACAGGGGTTGAATTATGAGGAAAGATTAAAAGAGCTGAGCCTTTACAGTTTAAGCAAAAGAAGATTAAGAGGTGACATGATTAAGTGTTTAAAATTATGAAGGGAATTAGTACAGTGGATCGAGACTTGTATTTTAAAGTGAGTTCATCAAGAACACGGGGACACAGTTGGAAGCTTGTTAAGGGTAAATTTCGCACAAACCTTAGGAAGTTTTTCTTTACACAAAGAACGATGGACACTTGGAAAAGGCTACCAAGTAGTGTGGTGGACAGTAAGACGTTAGGGACTTTCAAAACTCGACTTGATGTTTTCTTGGAGGAAACAAGTGGATAGGACTGGCGAGCTTTGTTTTGCTGAATGGCCTGTTCTCGTCTAGAGTGTTCTAATGTTCTAATTATTGTGACTGACTTGAAGATACGACCTTGTTTTATATGGGAATTAGACATAAATATAAATAATTCCTAGGGGTTCACATACTTTTTACTTTGATTGTAACTGTAAAAATGGAAACTACAGGGGTTCTAGTGAAATAACCTGTATTATGGGATTGTAACAGAGATTACCTGCCTATATCCATTTATACATGCTTTTATCTTTG
This sequence comes from Polypterus bichir lapradei, assembly GCA_026402145.1. Taxonomy (NCBI): domain Eukaryota; kingdom Metazoa; phylum Chordata; class Cladistia; order Polypteriformes; family Polypteridae; genus Polypterus; species Polypterus bichir. Next base: position 15,094,085 of record JANRMT010062815.1, on the reverse strand, counting down.
AACCCACTTAATCCCAATCAGGGTTGTGTGGGATGAAATCTACCTTGACAGCATCCATTTGTAGATCACACACACAACAGTGTAGCTCAAAGTGCTTTACAAGATAACAAAGGGAAATTTAGAAGAAAAGTAAAACAATTAAGATTGGGCAATAATATTAAAGAATAAGTAACAACAAAACAAGGTAAGGTAAGATGGCCAGGAGGACAAAAAAAAAAAACCTCCAGTAGGCTAGAGAAAAAAACAAAATCTGCAGAGGTAAATACCACCCAGCCCCTAGTGTAACAGTATTGTGTGTGTTTGGTTAAAAACAAACTGCAGTTAGAGCTAAGTGTTTGATTTTTTTTTTTTACAATCCAAAAGAAAACTCATGGAGCTATTGTTTTGACTATTGTGGTATTTACACCATACAACTGCTGGAGCTTCTTGTTAAACTAATGCCATCTGCCAATTCCTGTCTTTCTTGATATAGAAAAAAAATAGATGAGCATATCAATTCTCTTCCAGTAATCAGTGCTGAAAATTGTTTCACTGGTTCTTTTCAAATCTTTGTTTTTGGGGGCTCTTTTCATTAGCTGCTACAGACTTCTAATATCTCATTCATTCTAGTCAATATGCAGTTCAAACTGTATTGTGTTGCTGTGATATAAGATAATATTTTTTTGCTTTATTTCATATGTTGCCTGCCTAGAGCTTATGAGCAATTTAATTGTAGCTGTAAACTTTGCTTGTAGATAGTATTTATTCATTTACTATTATTATTTGTGTAAAATTGCATACGATTATTATTTTTATAAAATTGCATATACAGTATGTTTCTTCATGTTAGTGCATGAGATTTTTTTTATTATGATGTTTTGTTATTGAGTGCAGTGGTTAGTACTACTGCCATGTAGTTTCTGGGACTCTGCTGAGTCACACATTTGTCCTGTACCCAAATGTTTTTCCTTCTGCATCCAAAAGGTGTGTGTTCTAAATTAACTGTATATGAGTAAGTGTGGATATATACTGTGTAATTTAACAGTGGGACACCTAGGGCTTTGTCTACTTATGACATTATAATTGAAGAGTAGTACAATGGTATTCTACTGTGTGCCAGATATTCACCTTTCCATTTTGTAATTTGCCCAGTCTAATCCAGGGTTGTGTGGGCCAGAGCCTATCCCATTACCCTCTAGTACAAGCCTCCAACACAAGACAGAACAGCTTTTTGTCATAGTGCATATTCCTTATACAGGGCCAATTAACCCGACAACCATGTTTGTAAGATAAAAAAATAGAACATCTGAACACACACAGAGGGAGAATTTGCAAACTCCACACAGATATAGCGCTTTTGGTGGGATATGAATTGAGGGCTCTAGAATGGTGAGGCAGTAGTGTACATCACTTAACTAAACTGCTAAAAAAATGACAGGAACACTTTGAAAATACATTAGATCTCATGCGGGATATCTATACTGATATGGACTGGGTAATGTGTTAGGAAGGAAAGGATGCCACATCATTTGATGGAAATGCAAATTACAAACATACAGAGGGCTGAATTCAAAGACACCCCGAAAATCAAAGTGAAAAAATGATGTGGCAGGCTAGTCCATTTCGCCGAAATTTCATTGCAGCAACTCGGAATCATACTCAGTGAGATGACAGATGGTGTCCTGGCGGATCTCCTCCTCTATTGGATTTAGGTCAGGCGAATGTAGGGGCCAGTCAGTGGTATCAATTTCTTCATCCTGCAGGAACTGCCTGCATACTCTCGCCACATGAGGGCGGGCATTGTCGTGCACCAGGGGGAACCCAGGACCCACTGTGCCAGCTTAGGGTCTGACAATGGGTCCAATGATCTCATTCGATACCTATTGGCAGTCAGGGTGCTGTTGTCTAGCCTGTAGAGGTCTGTGCGTCCTTCCATGGATATGCCTCCCCAGACCTTCACTGACTCACCACCAAACCATTCATGCTTTCGCGTCTGTCACATGTGCTTAGGGTGAAGCTGCTCTCATATGTGAAAAGCACAGGGCGCCAGTGGTGGACCTGCCAATTCTGGTATTCTATGTCAAATGCCAATCAAGCTCCACGGTGCCGGGCAGTGAGCACAGGGCCCACTAGAGGACATTGGGCCCTCAGGCCACTCTCATGAAGTCTGTTTCTGATTGTTTGTTCAGAGACAGTCACACCAGTGGCCTGCTGGAGGTCATTTTATAGGGCTCTGGCATTGCTCGTCCTGTTCCTCCTTGCCCAGAGGAGCAGATACCAGTCCCGCTGATGGGTTAAGGACCTTCTACAGTCCTGTCCAGCTCTCCCAGAGTAACCTCCTGTCTCCTGGAATCTCCTCCATGCCCTTGAGACTGTGCTGGGAGACACAGCAAACCTTCTGGCAATGGCACGTATTGATGTACCATCCTGTAGAAGTTTGACTACCTGTGCAACCTCTGTAGGGTTCAGGTATCACCTCATGCTACCAGTAGTGACACTGACTGTAGCCAAATGCAAAACTAGTGAAAAAACAGTCAGAAAAGATGTTAGTGGCCTCCACCTGTTAAACCATTCCTGTGTTAGGAATTGTCTCATTGTTGCCCCTCTAGTGCACCTGTTGATAATTTCATTAACACCAAAGCAGCTGAAACTGACTGATTAACAACCCTGTTTGCTACTTAACTGACCAGATCAATAGCCCAGAAGTTTCATTGACTTGATGCTATACTCTGATTAAAAAGCGGTCCTTTAATTCTTTGAGTATTATATGATGCTAACTGCTTAGTAGTAACAGGTGAGTGAAACCTTAAATAAAAATTATTTAGTATTAATTTTATTCTCATATTCTCAAAATAGAAATTAAAATGCTGTTCTCCATTTATTGATGCCACTCATGTTTCCTTTTCTGTTGCCCACTGCTGAAAATTCACTCTAGTGATATTGGCCTAATTTATTATGAGTTGATTAGTTGTATGAGTTACACTGTGAGGGGTGCTAGTTTAAAAACCCGTTTCTTCTGCTTATCTTTCTCCACTTTGAACTTGCCCATTGACACGCAGAGGTGACTACTACAAATCACCACCTTAGTTTGTTACATCTATGTCCTTGACACACCAGGCTGATATTGTTTATCTGTGAGTTATGTGATTTCTTTCTATCTTTTTCTGTCTCCATCTCTCTTCATTTTAACTGTTTATTACAGCACTCAATGCAATAGAAAAGCAACCTTTTTCACAAGCTAAAAATTGATAAAATAATTTGAAGCTTCTTCACTTGGGAAATAAATAATTAGATTTCTTTTTTTAATTGGCAACTTCATAGAAATTGAAAAAAAGTGTTATGAGTAACACTCATTCCAGGTGATAATGAAGTTAATTGCTTTCTCCATGGTAACAGGTTTTGGAACTGGGTGTGTGGTGTACGTCACTGAATTTTTAATTACAGTATGCTGTGCCACTTCAGTTTATGATATTACGGTTATTTTTATCACTTTTCACTGTGTTTTTTAAGAGTGAAGAGAGACAGAAAGAAATGAGGACATGCTTCTTTTCCACAGCTGTATGATCTCTGTAGAAATGTCTGTGGATTTGAGGCTGAAACTGAATCATATAGCTCTGTTCGATGTTACAAACATGTTCTAAAAATACTCTTTAACCAGCCTTTGACTGTCATTCTGAGTATACGCTTCAGTAGCTACACTTTCAGAAAATGAACAAAGAGCTGCCTGCTTGGCTGAATTGCCTTATTTTACCTTTTGAGGTTTTGGTCAGAAAATCTTTGGTCATAGTCTGTAATGCTACATTTGTCATTCCACTTAGTTCTTATAACTTGGCAGTTATCATTCATTTAGCATATAGTAACTTGTAGTTTTGCTTTCAAAGAGTGGTGTGAGCTGAAACTAAACCACTATGCTGATGCATCTCAGCTAAATGGGAGAAGTTATTCATTTTAGATTGGAAAAAAGATGTATTTGTTTTGCTGTGTTTCATATATCTGATAATGATGATCTTCTTCTTTCGGCTGCTCCCGTTAGGGGTTGCCACAGTGGATCATCTTGTCCGCATATTGATTTATCCGGGCTTGGGACCGGCACAAAGAAACACACTGGTTTGCGCATCTCCTGTGGCTGGGTTATATCTGATAATGATAATAATGATGATAATAATAATAATGGTAATAACTAGTTGTACCTTTAATTTATATTTTCTTTAGCATTGTAGATTGGAACAGAATGTACTGTATAAGTGTAGATAAAGATCAATCCAAAATGTTTAATACTTTTGCAAGGATTGTATGTGTTTAGGTTATACAGTGAAAACTCACTAAGATTTCAAGCTCCTCTTCTGAATTTGTTGTTTGCAACATTGCTAAATTACTGCAAGAATACTAACGTTTTCTAAATAATAAGTTGCTTTTTTGACAAATCTGTAAATGGTTTTTCTGTAGACAAAGGTGTCATTTTAGAGCTATTTTGTCATATTGTTTGACAAAGCTGTTAAAATAAGTCTGGCTTCTGTCAGTTGTATCTCACAGAAAATCCCCAGTTGTAACCTTATCTTTTTATGTTCAGCTTTGTGAGCAAAGTTATACATGAAGTATGTTGGAGGTCAGAGTTTAGAATAACTGTTCTCCAGGCAGCACTGAAGGACCTGTCAGCACATTGACAGGGGTCAATTTTTTTTCCTGACACCACCATAATCAGACTGTCCACTATAGCTGTCCCAACATGAGGTTCAGAACAGAAATCAAAATGAAACAATGGCTTGCTGAGACCTATTTCCTGTCACTCCATATAAGTTAATTTTTTCTTGTTTTCTTAAATAAAATTTTAGAAGAATGACACCCTGAGTGATTTACTAGGTCTAGTCTTCATTCTTTATTCTTTTCCTATTTGAATGGTAAGGCTTTATTTTGCTTTAGGAAGCAGTTTCTAAATTGCAGTGTTTGTTTTGACAGGCTTTGTGAAAATAAAGAATGATGAACATTTTTTTTTACCTTTATCAGTTTCTTTTTTTCATCCAATATTAGTTTAGGTTAAAAATGACTCACTGCACTAAATAAATAAAAAGCAGTATTTCATTTTTCTCAACTTGTAAAACTGATTCTGTTTATCATTTTCACTTTTTAAAGTTTTGATATAGAGTTCATATATTGTAAGTTAAAAGCAGAATAAAATTAAAGCCTGACTGGACTGTAATCTGGGACAGTAAGTACAGTATATTACACTGTACCAGAAAACCAGAACACCTGGAAAGATTCCCACAAATGTAAGCTGCAGTGTTCATAATAAAAATAACTTTTCATTTGAAAGATGTCTTTTTGCATCACTAAATTATTTATATGGCAAATATTTTTGAAAGAAAGGAACAAAATGCATATAAAGAAGAAAGATTTTTCCTAAATATGTATTGAAGCTTGTGTGCATGAGTCTTATACAGGGAGATTCAGTCGAAAGAGGCCCCAAATATTCCGTAATAACTCTTGCTAGGATGAAGCAATGTGAATGAAACAACATGCAATGTGCTCCTCAGTATATGGAGCTTTGAACAAGCCGGGATACCCCTGCGTCGGAGCAACGGGGCAGGCGTCGGACAGCCATCACAACCTTTAACCTCCATTTGCTACTTCTGGGTGCATACAGCCAGTACCCCTTCAGTCAGTCACTCGACTTCACATCAGGATGTTGGTGTACATTATTGAGCAGCGCGTCTTCATAGTGAAAACCTATTGGGTCACTAATTCGTTTAGGCTATGTCAGAATCAACTGGATAATTGTGAGTTAACGGAAAGTTACTTCCAGCAAGATGGAGCAGCGTGTCACACATTGGCAAGGTGCAAGGCAGAAATTGAGTCCTTCTTCAGTAACAGGGTAATTTCAAAGGGGATTTGGCCACCACGGTCGCCGGATCTGGCACCACCAGAAGTCTATCGGAAAACAAACCTCGCACTGTGGATGATTTGAAGGAAAACATCCAACGTGAAATTGCTGGTATTCCCCCCGAGACACTTGCCGATACGTTGAGGAACAAGGAGCACCACGTCGAAATGTGTATGGCAGAAAATGGAATCTTGTTCTAGCATTGCATGTAATGCAATCGATTACACATACGTCAAGGTATATATAGCATATTTTTTTTTATTCAGATTTCTTCACCCTAACGGGAGTTACAACATAGTATTTGGGGCCTCTTTCGAGTGAAGCTCCCTATATATTTACAGTGCCTATAAAAAGTATTCACCTCCTGATAGTTCTTGCCTGTTATTATTATACGACAATTAATCACAGTGGATTTAACTTGTTTTTTTTTTTTTTTGTGAGACGGACCAGCAGTAAAAGACTCTTTAATGTCAAAGTGAAAACAGATCTGTGTTGATTACAAATATAAAACACAAAATAACTGACCGTGCAAGTATTCACTTTTTTAAAGTGACACACCTAAATCATCACTGGTGTAGCCATTTGGATGTAGAAGTCACGTAGTTAGTTATATGAAGATCATTTGTCTCTCTGGTCAAGGGGTTTCAATTGATTGTAGTATAAATGCGCCTTTATCTGGAAGGTCCAGCTTGTGGTGAGCCAGTATTATGACCTAACCCATACAGTGAAGTGGACATGCATGCAATGAGGCATATAGCCATTCAATCTCTATAGACAAAGTCTGGAAAATCCCTGGCCATCGGACCTTACTTTTATTCTATGTTACTTAGTGTTCCCTTATTTTAATTCTTATTTATTTTGTCTTTTTTCTTTTTCTTCATCATGTAAAGCACTTTGGGGTGCATTATTTGTATGAAAATGGGCTATATAAATAAATGTTGTTGTTGTTGGAAGTACAATGAGTTTTACTGTAGAGTTCGGTAACTTTAAGCATAGTACTGTCATAGGATGCAACCTTCATCACAAGGCAGTATGTGAAATTTCTGCTCTGCTAGATATGCCCTGTCAACTATAAGTGTTATTATTGTAAAGCAAAAGCATCTAGGAACAGCAACATGTCAGCCACAAACTGTTAGAGTACATAAAATCATGGAGCATAAAAATCACTTTTCCTCTCTTACATCACTCACAACAGAGAGATTTTGAAATAGTTTAGATAACTACCCCTAGAAGCAACATTGGCACAAAAAGTATGCATTGTGAGCTTCTTGAAATGGATTTCCATGGTCAGGCAGCTGCACACAAGCCTGCTGTTGCTCTTTGCAATTCAAAATTGCCACACTTCTTTGAACACCACCTTCATGAGGTGTTGGATTGCTTTAGAAATGTTGACACTCAGTGAGCCCTATATTTGTTCCCTCCCAATTTTAAGCAAAATTCACCCTGGCCTGTGTCTGGAGATATGTATTATACCTCTTGTTCTTTGAGACTAATTAAACCTGAGCCCCAGAAGGTTTGATGTATGAGCACTAGTCTCTGCACTGATAGATCACCCTATTTCAAAATCAAAACTAAAAATAAACTGAACTTTGTTTATAGGTTTCTGTTACTGGATTACACACAGCATACTCTTTGATTGCGTTAGTGATTGTGCCCTGAAAAGGATAATCTGTCTGTTCAGCTCTTGTTATTTGATTGTATGCTATGCAATCAAAATGACTGAAGCACATGCATGCACGATGACACAGGCAATATATCTGTTAAATAATCTAGAACCTTTATCTAATAAAATAATCAATGCAAAATAACACACTACATTTGCAAAATAATGTAGTAGTTACTGCAAAATAACTAAATTATGTTGTGAAATATGACAATAGTTTTGTGAAGCAGCACAATAATTTTTTTTTCTTATGTAGTAGGATAAAGCTTCGGCAGTTATCTCTAAACTAAATGCATTTAACTTCAATTTAGTTGTGTCCATAAATAGTGCATAATATTTTTGTTATTTACTGTATACTCGTATGTTAATATAGTCCACATACACCCATTTAATTACAGAGGTTAACAGTTTTACCATCACTGTCTATTCTAAAAAAAAAAAAGCTACTCATGGTATGTGCTGGATCAATTTCCCCCATCAAACTGCACACCGCAACAAATGAAAGAAATATCACACCATTGAAGAGGCTGTCAAAACAGTGTCCCTTATTGACTTTGCCGTGATCAGAATCATGCTTGCATGTTATTGAAAACAATCCAAAATGCATAAGTTGATAGCTCTTATCGATATAGCCTTCTCCAAGCCATCCTCCAAAAAGTTCAACATCATTCAGAACTTACATTATATTGGCCTCATTATCAACATTTGTATTACTGAGCTGATTAGTCCCCTTTTCATTAAAATGTAAATTACATCAATTAAGTAATTAAGTATCTGTTTAAATGAACTACTGTAGTTGTTTAACATCTACTGGCTCCTTTAAGCATCTTTAATATTCTCATCCCTTGAATATGTGTGTGTGTGTCTTTATCTATAATTACTTTTCCTTTCTCATGATTAACTGCCTAGGTAACTGATTTCCTAAAAAAATGCCCCATTCTTGCTTCTATTCTTTCAAACCCAGCATTGCCAAATATACTGTATTTAAAAAATATGTTCCTCCTTATAAATAAGCAAATATGCCCTCGCTCTTCCCATATAAATGCAGTATACTGGTTTATTTTGAAATTATTTTTACATCCTATTTCCTTCTCACTAAGGAAATAAAGTTAGGTCCATAAATATTTGGACAAAGACAACTTTTTTTCTAATTTTGGTTCTGTACATTACCATAATGAATTTTAAATGAAACACCTGAGATGCAGTTGAAGTGCAGACTTTCAGCTTTAATTCAGTGGGTTGAACAAAAAGATTGCATAAAAATGTGAGGCAACTACAGCATTTATTTATCACAATCCCTTCATTTCAGGGGCTCAAAAGTAATTGGACAAATTAAATAACTGGAAATAAAATGTTCATTTCTAATACTTGGTTGAAAACCCTTGCTGGCAATGACAGCCTGAAGTCTTGAGCTCATGGACATCACCAGATGCTAGGTTTCCTCCTTTTTAATGCTCTGCCAGGCCTTTATTTTAGTGGCTTTCAGTTGCTGTTTGTTTGTGGGCCTTTCTGTCCAAAGTTTAGTCTTTAACAAGTGAAATGCATGCTCAATTGGGTTAAGATCAGGTGACTGACTTGGCCATTCAAGAATTTTCCACTTCTTTGCTTTAATAAACTGCTGGATTGCTTTGGCTGTATGTTTTGGGTCATTGTCCATCTGTATCATGAAACGCCGCCCAATCAATTTGACTGCATTTAGCTGGATTTGAGCAGACAGTATGTCTCTGAACACCTTAGAATTCATTCGGCTGCTTCTGTCCTGTGTCACATCATCAATAAACACTAGTGTCCCAGTGCCACTGGCAGCCATGCACGCCCAAGCCATCACACTGCCTCCACCGTGTTTTACAGATGATGTGGTATGCTTTGGATAATGAGCTGTTCCACGCCTTCTCCATACTTTTTTCTTGCCATCAGTCTGGTAGTGGCTGATCTCAGTTTCATCTGTCCAAAGAATGTTTTTTCCAGAACTGTGCTGGCTTTTTTAGATGTTCTTTAGTAAAGTCCAATCTAGTCTTTCTATTCTTGAGGCTTATGAGTGGCTTGCACCTTGCAGTGCACCCTCTGTATTTACTTTTTTGCAGTCTTCTCTTTATGGTAGACTTGGATATCGATACGTCTACCCCCTGGAGAGTATTATTCACTTGGTTGGCTGTTGTGAAAGGGTTTCTCTTCACCATGGAAATGATTCTGCGATCATCCACCACTGTTGTATTCCATGGATGTCCAGGTCTTTTTGCGTTGCTGAGTTCACCAGTGCTTGCTTTCTTTCTCAGGATGTACCAAACTGTAGATTTTGCCACTCGTAATATTGTAGCAATTTCTTAGATTGGGTTTTTTCTGTTTTCACAGCTTAAGGATGGCTTCTTTCACCTGCATGGAGAGCTCCTTTGACTGCATGTTGTCTGTTCTCAGCAAAATCTTCCACATGCAAGCACCACACCTCAAATCAACTCCAAGCTTTTTATCTGCTTAATTGATAATGACATAACGACGGACTTGCCCACACCTGCCCATGAAATAGTCTTTGAGTCAATTGTCCAATTACTTTTTAGTAATCTAAGCCTCACATTTTTATGCAATCTTTTTGTTCAACCCACTGAATTAAAGCTGAAAGTCTGCACTTCAACTGCATCCGAGTTGTTTCATTTAAAATTCATTGTGGTAATGTACAAAACCAAAATTTGAAAAAAGTTGTCTCTGTCCAAATATTTATGGACCTAACTTTACCCCTACTTTTTTCTTATTAGTACCTAGGATGTTTGTTATTTACTGAATTTTTTTTTTGCGTTTTTATATTTTAATAGCGACTGGGAGCCTGATCGAATTGGGCTACAAATTCTACATTTGTGAAATCCATACTTTCTCTGCAAAGAATTTAGTTTTTTTAAGTCCTTGAAATGATTTTTGTTATCATGGCACTGATTTGTGCTTAAAATAGACCTTTTCGGTCGATGTAATGAAGAGCTTCCTGTTTAAATGGGGCTGGGAGACGTGAACTCAGCTCTTCGGCGCACCTCATTTGATTTTTTCCGGCAAACAAATTTTCAAAACAAACCGGATTTTACGACTCTAATCAGAGTCGAAGTAATAATTATGTTGGCGTGGTCATTTTAGATCTGAGCTCTGCTGAAATTTAAACAATGACCATTGTTAATACCCAGCCGTCATTACTCAGTTTGCCAATAGATGTCAGAAGGACGGATGTCAAAACCGAACTGCCAAAAGATAGATTTCGACATAACAAGCAAATGGCGATACATTCTAAATTACTTACAGTTACGGAGCTCTCGAAGGGTTTAAGTCAGTTGACGATGTTAGTCCTGGAAAGTATGCCCCACCAAACCAACGTTCCAAAAACCAACCGAACTTACTGTTATCTGCTCGAACCAACACTGACTTACTATACTCGGCCGTCCAGCGGCGTCACTGAAGCATTCAAACATTCTTAGCCAATCATGCAATACTGTGTCTGCATTTGCCACGTTATGTTCTAACTACAGAGGCAGAGTCCCATTGCATGGTTCTAACTTATATTGAGTCGAGGTATTGACGCAAACACCATACATACAGGGTATTGATACGAACACCATACATACGGGGTATTGATGCGAACACCATACATATGGGTAGTATCAAATTATATATAAGGATTTTATTGAATTTTTTAAAATCAAATAACACTCCATATACAGTACATAACTCGAGTTTTACAAAAAGAAAAAAAAACAAAAACGGTTTGAAACAAATCATCCCCCACCCCTGAGAAAGAGAGCTAGGCCAGCAGTGTAAAACTTTATGTTAGTAAAGACAAATGAATAGATAAAATAGTAAATGAATAGAGATAAATGGAGTAAAAGAGGGGAGAGAACCTGCTTCCTCAATTTAAATGCTTATTCTTAAATGTCATTGATTAGATCTTGCCAGGTTATGACAAAGTTTTGAACAGATCCTCTAAGTGCGAATTTGATTTTTTCCAGTTTCAAATAGTATATAAAATCAGCTACCCACTGATTTTGAATAGGAGAGTTAGGATTCTTCCAATTGAGCAAGATCTACAAGTCTACGTGCCAATAGTTTAGTAAAGGCAATTACAGTTTGTCCTTTTCCATTTTAAGCCCATCTTGGAGTACACCATACACAGCTGTTAGAGTGAATTAGGAGGGATTGTGACACCAAGGTTGTCTGAAAGGCATTTAAAGATTTTGGTTCAAAATGATGTTCATTTAGCATAGGCCCAAAACGTGACCCAGTGAGTCTGGATCTTGATTTCAGCGTTTGCAGGATGGATCTTACCCTGGAAACATTTTGGACAATTTTAAATGAGAGAGATGCGCTCGATATATAATTTTAAGTTGAATAATTCTATGTTTTGTGCATATGGAGCTTGAGTGAATTTACTGTACTTTCTGTCCCTGCAGTCTCCTACCTCCACTTGAGCTATTCCATGCATGAACACACTGCAAAATTTTAAACCAAGAGTAAACAATTTCTTCTAAAATTGCTGTCAAAACTCCCGCCAGACCCCATAGTGGCAACAAAAAAAAAACAAAGATTTTAGGGTGAACGTTATACTTTAATTTCAACTCAACATTTCACTCTACCTTAACTTCAAGAGAAGAAACCTTTTGTACATCAGCTTAACAGCAAGCAATCCAGAAAGCTTGAACAAATATCTATGAGAGTAAAAGTATACTCAATGCTGTAATACCTCTATTTTTGTTTGATTCTGCTTTGCATCTGGTTTACAGTAATTGCAAACATTTCATATTGTGGTGTCATTCTGCTTGAATTTAGGTGAAAAAGTTACATATTATAGCAGCAACTACACTAGCATACTGATGGCCAATAATTTTTTTAATAATGGTACCGTGTCCTGTGTCATTAGGGGGTTTATACTGTGCCCTAGCCTGGTGTCCCATGGAGTGTATGAAGGCACATTAGTGGTCAGTAATGTAAGGCAAACCATTAGCCTGTTTGAGCAGGCGAGACAGAGGCCCATGAAAGTATAACAGTATAGTACACTCTGCTTTAACCCCCTCACAAGAAACCTCTGTCTTAGGAGATTTGTTTTCAGTAAGAAAGCAACCCCAAGCATAAAGCCATAGCTACAAAGGAATGGCTTAAAAACAACGATTGTGTCCTGGAGTGGTTAAGCCAGAGTCCAGAACTGAATCCAATTAAGAATATGTGGCCGGACTCTAAAAAAAGGTTCATCATGCTCGAACTCCATGCAACCTGTAAGAGCTTGAGCAGTTGATTAAAGAATAATGGGGGGTTTTTAGAATAACAGTATCGAGATGTGCAAATATGATAGATACCTGTGCACATAGAGTAAAGCTTATCATTGCTGCCAAAGGTACATCTACTAAATTCTTACTTGAAGAATTTGATAGTTTGAGTCAGTGGGCTTCAGTTATAGTGCCATTGGTTAATAGGATACATTAGAACAGGGGTCCTCAATCACAGTCCTGGAGGGCCGCAGTGGCTGCAGGTTTTTGGTCCAACCCAATTGCTTAATAAGAAGCACTTATTGCTCAAGTAACACTTCTGCTTCACTTTAGTTGTCTCACTCGCTAAGATTTTGAACCCTTATTGCTTATTTTAGTCTTAAACAGCAGTATTCTTGGTTTTTAATTGCTCCTAATTAGCAATAATATGCAAATGACAAAAGAGACCAGCATTTCTCCATTTAGCTTGTTACCATTTACATCTGTGTGTAATCATGCACTATTGGGTTAAATTAAATACTTGGAAGGAAATTGAATAGGAAAAAGTGAAGGACTGAGAATTACTCGTTCATTAGAAAGGGAAAGAAAATCCAAGATATAAGAATTACCTGACATAGCAGAGTTAAAACACTAACAAGCCATGAAATTAAATTATTGGCAAGAATTGCTTTCTAATTAAGCAACCAGGTTAGAACAAAAACCTGCAGCCACTGCGGCCTTCCAGGACTGTGATTGAGGACCCCTGCATTAGAAGTATTACATAATTAAGTAGTTTTCTGTAACCGATTGCTGGAGTAAATTCTGATTTTTTTTTTTTTTTTTTAAACCCGGGGCATATAATATTTGTTCATTTGGGCTGTGTACTGTTGAAAGTGCTACATATAGTCTATAGTGGTATTTGTGTGAAAGAGATTGCAGCAGAACTCTGTACTTGAAGGACATTACTAATAGTGGTATTCAGTAATGTTACAAAGGTGATTTAAAGTTTATTCTTTCAGAGCTAAAATTCCTGCAAATATCAACTCTCCATTAGCATCAAAGTCTAAAATTAGTACTGCCTCAGTATTCAGTGGTTTTGAATAAAGAAATAAAGCAAAAGTTATTAATTAGTTTTACTCACTCAAGCACATTCTGTTCTCTTCTTATCACATTCTGAAAAACAGCAAAAAAAATGTCAGAAAAATGGTGCTTCATTCTGTCCAATTGTGGTTTAGCTCCATAGGTTAATTGACTGTTATTTTATTTTCCATCTTTGTATTGTTTTAACATCAAAATGTACTTAACCCTGATCATTGCTTGGTATTGTGTACTTAACTGTGATATGCAGGTGCACAACCATGTTGGCTTTTTCATAAACTCGAGGCTTATGCAATGATAAAAACATGTAGTGTAAACAGTTTATCTTATATTTGTCACATGTGACTGCTGAGGTAATTGACAATGCTACACAATATTTTTTCACCTTTCTAACTGTAGTTTTTCATTGAGGGGACCCTCTTCCTAATGCTCTTTTAATTGTGCTTGATTCACAAAGGGGCAAAACTATCCTCTCTTCAAATCCTGTCTATGGTTCATCAGGGAACTTAAAAAGGTAAAACTGGTCCCAATGCCATTAAGGTTGAGTAATAGTGCTCTCAGATAAACACTGTATTCTAGCGAGACAATGGAATTGTTATCCCAAAGGGGTAAGGGAAAAAAACAACAGTTGCTACCTTTGATGACATGCTGGCTTTATTGATGCTCTTATTTAAGCTTTGTGAGTGCTGATGAAATTTGCATAAACTAACATGTCCCATTTCACTGTGCAATCACAGTCAGCTCTGTGGCAAAACAGGGGATACAGTGTGTTAGAATATTCCATGCACTAGAGCATTAGTAACATTAACAAATACAACAGCATGTGTCAACTAATTTTGTTTTTTTCTACAATGTCAACAAATTTCAGTTAAATCCATAAACGCATTTTTTGAGATTTGGGGTATTTAGTCTCTTTATTTTCAAACCTGCAAATATTGGTATATCAAAATGTCCATTCTTAGTTGATACCAATTACCCTAGAGATACCATTCTGCCAAATTCCAGTTTTTTAGTTAAATGGGAAACAGTGTTTTTGTTGATGGGGGTGGAGTTGTGGCTCTGAGGCAAGGGATCTGCACCAGAAGTGACTCTATTCCATTAGGCCCTTGAGCAAAGCACTTAACCTATAATTGCTTTGTCCTGGGTATGATGTTAATCTGCATCCAGCCCTGCAACCACATACTCCAAATTACAGGGAACACCTGGGGGTTGGTGGCAGGATTGGCACTCCTCACGCTGTTCGTGTGTGGTTCTAAGGTGTTTCCCGCTGCACTCATGTCTGTATCCAGGTAGTTCTTCATGTGGTGGGTGCGGCAACACACTATCAGCACATGCTCCAAACACACTATCGGTGCATGCTCAGTCTACTTTGCATTTTTTACACACACACACACCCACATACGTATATACTATTGGGCTTGCTCGCTTCGCTTGCCAACCCCACTTCGCATCTCTGCCACTTGTGTTTGGGTAAGCAGATGTACAATTGAAACAGCTTGTTATTTTCATGGGAACTGTTTCATATGCATAATAGAACTAACTGTTTTTTACATTACAGCAAGTAATTAACCATAGTTAAAAATATTAAAATGTAATGAATTGAAATAAAATTGTTTCATGTTTCGTTAGAGGTAGTCGTTGAGTTATATGTTTTCGATCTGTTTGGTTTTGAAATAAACATGCAAATGCTGATAAAATAAAATTCTGATGTTGTTTTGTTATAAATACGACCATAATCTTTCGGGTTCATACAGAAATCAAAGAAAACTTCTTTGTCTGTGTTTTGCAGATAAATTTCGTATAAACTATGATACTTTTGAATGTATAGATTTGTATCCATTATTGGCTGTAGAATTTCTAATATGCACGATCGTTTAACTCTTTTGATTCCATGTTGCATTGCTTCTCTGTGATCATAAATAAAAACCTGGCCGAATTATGGTTTCTTCGAAATTAAACTTGTGGTAGCTTTAATTGTTGCGGGACCACAGATTCTCATAGCATTTAGTCCTGAATCATGTAAATCTAAGTTCTGAGCATTGAATATTGCGATCACGAAAAGATTATTGTAGATCTGAATATTTTGTCTGTAGTGTTTGTGGATTTAACTTTCACCAAACAACAAATCTTTTAATTCTCATGGATACGTCTCTTCATTGAGAAGAAACACTACTTTTCCCTGATGGCAACATGAATTAGATGATCTACAAGTCTCTGACTTAAACCAGTTTTTTGAGACTTTAGAATTTTAGTACTTTCATAATCTCTAACCTGCTCTGCATGTGTATTGCACCAACGTTTTTGAACCTCTTTACAACTTTCTACTTTGTCTTCTACTTTCTTTTATTTCCAACCCCGTTTGGACCTGCTAGGTTTTCAGTTCCACTTGATCCGGGCTGATTATTACTTTCCTTATTTTCTGAATTTGCACTTCGATTTTATTGTTCTTTTTTGAATTCTTTTCTCTTCAACTCTTTTGGGCCTCTTTTCGATGTGCAGCCCTTTCTTCTTCGCTTAGTCATTGACATGTCAACTAGAACGTATAAAATTATTGTCCGTAAAAGAACTACATTAATGGAAACGAATAGATTGTATGTCTAAAAATACTGTCCAAAAAAGCTTCTTTAAAGGATGAAACTGAGGACTTTTCATAAATGACTTTAAATGAGGAAGACGTAAAAATTTATAAGAGCTGAGAGCCCAGGAACTGTGTCTGACAAAAGCATTCACACGAATGAGAGTTGAGTGGACCGTAGATGTGTTTGAAAATACACACACACACACACACATATATATATGTATATGTATGTATGTGTATATATGTATATGTATATACATATCTTCTATGCTAATAAAAGGCAAAGCCCTCACTGACTGACTGACTGACTGACTGACTCACTCACTCACTCACTCACTCACTCATCACTAATTCTCCAACTTCCCGTGTAGGTAGAAGGCTGAAATTTGGCAGGCTTATTCCTTACAGCTTACTTACAAAAGCTAAGCAGGTTTCATTTCGAAATTCTATGCATAACAGTCATAACGGTCGACAACGTCCGCCATGTTGAACTTTCTTATTTATGGCCCCATCTTCACGAAATTTGGTAGGCGGCTTCCCTGCGCTAACCGAAACCGATGTACATACTTATTTCGGTGGTATGACACCACTGTTGACTGCCATATTGAACTTTCCAATGGTCTTTGTTACTTATGGGTCCATCTTCAAGAAATTTTGTACGTGGGTTCCCAACGCTAACTGAATCCTACTTACGTACATATATACATCCATAGCCTGCTGCTTGGTCACCGTGTGAGGCGGCGTTGGGTCCCCCATCCCAACGCCTCCCACATTGTTGGCTGCCTGCCTATATAAGGCCGTTGCTCCGGTCTCTACATTCCCTTCCTTGCTTCGCCATGGGATTCACGTCTCCCTGCTGATAACTACAGCCTTTTTATTTAATCCACGGCTTCTCCACTGTTTTATTGTTCATTTAGTACGATTATAGTTATTGTGTAGGTATTTTAGACTTACTTTATATTGTTCAGGTACCCATTTCCTTTATCGTTCCAACCATATCCCCATTAACATGTCTATTGAGGTGATCACCATCGATCAAAGAACTGTCACTTACCGAGAAGTTTCCATGCCCGGAGATGGCACCTGCCTTTTCCATTCTCTGTGTTACATATTGCACGGCCATATCAGACTCACTCTTGATATCCGGAGGAACATTGTGTCTTATATATTGAATGACTAGGACAGGTTCAAGGTGTGGACTGATGATGGTACAGGAGATAATTATACTACACAGGAGCCCTATAAGAGTGAAATGCTTAAGCCCTTCACCTATGGTTCTGCATGTGAGTTGATGGCTGCCGCTGAATTGTTCGGTGTCGCTTTCAAGTGTACCGAAATGGCCAAATATTTTACACCTTTCGACAACCGCCAATGCCACTTAAACATCTTAGATTCACAGGTGACGATTTGAGTAGTGGACACTTTGATGTTTATGAATGTTTAAACTCTCAAAAGTTGGATGTGAAGTTATCGATGAAACCGGTTGTATGCTTACAAAGCTTGACAGATGCTGAATGTCACTTCAACACAAGTCCTGCAAATACTGTCATAATTGAAACAAACCATGAAACTCAAACCGATTATGACAGCAGCAATCCAAGCTGTGAGATTTGAGACAAGATTACTTTTCACATGGCCAACTGTATGTTGCATGCTCAAGAGTAAGCTCAGCGCACAGCTTGGTCATATTACAACCGGAGGGCCGAACTGACAATGTGGTATACAAAGAGATCCTTAACAAATAATTATTGGTATATTTTTCCTCAGTTTAAAAAGGTTTAATTTTCTTCTTAATAAAAATTTTAAGGCAGTACTTCGCCGTTGCAAAGTGCAGGTATTTTGCTAGTATGTGTATATATGTATATACATATATGTATGTGTATATATATGTACATATGTATGTGTATATACAGGGTGACACAGAAAAATGGGAACTTTTGAAAAACCCAATAAAAATAGAAGAAATCCAACAAAAAAAAATTTATTGAAAGCAATTCAACCACTAAAATTTGCCTTTTAAGAGACAGTAATCCAAAATATTAATGTCTGAAAATTACGTCCTGTAGATGGCGTCCTCCTGTACGCATGCATTCTTACAATCTGCTGTTGAGGTTCCCCTTTGATCGCTGCAACATCTCAGCTGGGATACCACGAATTTCGTCTTGAATTCTTTGTTTCAATTCATTCAGTGTCCTTGGCCGAGTCGTGTAGACCCGACTCTTAAGTTGTGGGGCTACAAGAAAAAAAATCACAAATGGACAAATCCGGTGATCTTGAGGGCCAGGGAATGTCACTGAATCTTGAGATGACACGGTTACCGAACAATTTTCGCACAGCTGCCATTGATTGCCTTGCAATTGATTACTAAAATACTAAATGGTGAGATTGTTTACAGCTCAAGGTCCCTGTTCGGCAGTGCTGCCAACTGTACATGGCTGCCACTACGCATTTCAAAAGTTCCAGTTTTTCTGTGTCACCCTGTATATATGTATATACATATATGTATATAGCAAACTGTATTCCAAAAAAGTTGGGACACTAAACAAATTGTGAATAAAAACTGAATGCAATGATGTGGAGATGGCAAATGTCAATATTTTATTTGTAATAGAATGTAGATGACAGATCAAACGTTTAATCCGAGTAAATGTATCGTTTTAAAGGAAAAATATGTTGATTCAAAATTTCACGGTGTCAACAAATCCCAAAAAAGTTGGGACAAGTAGCAATAAGAGGCTGGAAAAAGTAAATTTGAGCATAACGAAGAGCTGGAAGACCAATAAACACTAATTAGGTCAATTGGCAACATGATTGGGTATAAAAAGAGCTTCTCAGAGTGGCAGTGTCTCTCAGAAGCCAAGATCGGTAGAGGATCACCAATTCCCACAATGTTGCGCAGAAAGATAGTGGAGCAATATCAGAAAGGTGTTACCCAGCGAAAAATTGCAAAGACTTTGCATCTATCATCATCAACTGTGCATAACATCATCCGAAGATTCAGAGAATCTGGAACAATCTCTGTGCGTAAGGGTCAAGGCCGTAAAACCATACTGGATGCCCGTGATCTCCGGGCCCTTAAACGACACTGCACCACAAACAGGAATGCTACTGTAAAGGAAATCACAGAATGGGCTCAGGAATACTTCCAGAAACCATTGTCAGTGAACACAATCCACCGTGCCATCCGCCGTTGCCAGCTGAAACTCTACAGTGCAAAGAAGAAGCCATTTCTAAGCAAGATCCACAAGCTCAGGCGTTGTCACTGGGCCAGGGATCATTTAAAATGGAGTGTGGCAAAATGGAAGACTGTTCTGTGGTCAGACGAGTCACGATTCGAAGTTCTTTTTGGAAATCTGGGACGCCATGTCATCCGGACCAAAGAGGACAAGGACAACCCAAGTTGTTATCAACGCTCAGTTCAGAAGCCTGCATCTCTGATGGTATGGGGTTGCATGAGTGCGTGTGGCATGGGCAGCTTGCATGTCTGGAAAGGCACCATCAATGCAGAAAAATATATTCAGGTTCTAGAACAACATATGCTCCCATCCAGACGTCATCTCTTTCAGGGAAGACCCTGCATTTTTCAACAAGATAATGCCAGACCACATTCTGCATCAATCACAACATCATGGCTGCGTAGGAGAAGGATCCGGGTACTGAAATGGACAGTCTGCAGTCCAGATCTTTCACCTATAGAGAACATTTGGCACATCATAAAGAGGAAGGTGCGACAAAGAAAGCCCAAGACGATTGAACAGTTAGAGGCCTGTATTAGACAAGAATGGGAGAGCATTCCTATTTCTAAACTTGAGAAACTGGTCTCCTCGGTCCCCAAACGTCTGTTGAGTGTTGTAAGAAGAAGGGGAGATGCCACACAGTGGTGAAAATGGCCTTGTCCCAACTTTTTTGGGATTTGTTGACACCATGAAATTCTGAATCAACATATTTTTCCCTTAAAATGATACATTTTCTCAGTTTAAACTTTTGTTCCGTGATTTATGTTCTATTCTGAATAAAATATTAGAAGTTGGCACCTCCACATCATTGCATTCAGTTTTTATTCACGATTTGTATAGTGTCCCAACTTTTTTGGAATCCGGTTTGTATGTATATGTTTATGTATATTTGTATATATGTATATATGTTTATGTATATGTATATTTATATGAATATGTGTATATATATATATATATATATATATATATATATATAATATGTGTGTGTGTGTGTATGTATATATCATATCATTGCGGCACCCGTGCAGGCTGCGGCTTACAGAGCTCCCAAGTCCGCGGTGTTTAGTCTTAATCTTTGTTCGTCTTTGTCAACTAGTATAAGTAAAAAAGTAGATTTAAGTGATAGTAGTATGCAGACAAACATTTACAAGCGGCAAATCTTGCTCGATTTCCAAAGAAACCGCGTCGAAATATCCAGTGAGGTGACAGAGACGCTCCGCAGCCTTTGCTTACTTACCCCACCAGACCTGCGATACCGTCTATTCTGCTTGCAAACGTCCGCTCGCTGGACAACAAGCTGGATTATATAAAGCTGCAGCGGGCCAAGCTTTGGCAAATGAGAGACTGCTGCATCTTTATTTTCAGTGAGACATGTCTCCAGGAAAACATTGCAGACTCGGCCATCCAGCTAGACGGACTGACCATCTTCCGAGCGGACAGAGATGCCTCTTTGTCCGGTAAGACCCGTGGGGGCGGACTGTGTGTTTATGTGAAAAGAGAGTTGTGTACGAGCGCTGCCTCATTTGCACGACACTGTTCCCCGCTGATAGAGGTTTTATCAGTAAGGTGTCGGCCTTTCTACCTGCTGAGGGAATACAGTTGCGTGCTGGTGGTTGCCGTCTACCTCCCGCCTAGCGCAAATGCTAACCAGGCACTAACAGAACTTTACGAGATCATCAGCAAACTGCAAACGACGCACCCTGAGGCCTTTTTCATTATTGCTGGAGACTTCAATCATGCCAACTTGAAGTCATTTCTCCCAAAATTCTCCCAGAATGTGAACTTTGCTATTAGATGGGGAAGCTGTCTGGACAATGTTTACACGAGCGCTCCTGACGCCTACAAGGCCCTACCCCACCCTCACCTTGGCTGTTTAGATCATATCAGCGTTTTTATGGTCCCTGCATACAAGTGCCTGCAGAAGCGCACTAAACCAGCCCGCAAGAGCATCAGAGTGTGGCAGGTTTGTTGCGGTTTCAGCTCTCCAAGACTGCTTCAAATTGACAAACTGGGACATTTTCAGAGAGGCTGCTATGGATGGTGACTCCATCAATCTGGAGGAGTACACAGACTCTGTGACTGGCTACATCTCCAAATGCATAGAGGATGTTACTGATACCAAGGATGTTACCACAAGAGCCAACCAAAAGCCCTGGATGACAGGAGAAGTGCACAAGCTGCTCAAGACCAGAAATGCTGCCTTCAGATCTGAAGACAAGGCCACCCTCGGGGTGGCCAGAGCCAACCTGTCTCGCGCTATAAGGAGAGCTAAGTGGGCATACGCGCAGAAGATCAACAAATAATTCAGCAGCACCAGAGACACACGTCGTATGTGGCAGGGCGTTCAGACAATAACAAACTACAAGCCCAGGAAGTGCTGCTGGAAGAGCGTCATCAAACACCTGGAGCACATCTGAGTGGGAATAAAAGGGGCCGCCTCCCTACAATTGGCAAACTAGAGTTGGGAGTGGGAGCAGGACGAGGCTCTCGTGGAGAGAGGAAAGGCGGCCCACGGACAGTGAGAAAGAAGCCCGGACTAGGGGTGATTGGTGCTGGGGGTACAATGTGTTGTGCAAGAACTGTGAATAAACGTGTGCTTTTTTATAAAGATGTGGTGTCAGTCTGGTGGTGTTCGGGCATGTCTCATAATATATGTATATATATATGTATATACATATATTAATTTGCTTCCAAAACAAGAAACACACGATAAATGCTATAAACTTATAATTCACTTATTTTATTACAGAGGAGTTCATCTTTCAACACAATACAAGTGCAGTAAAATATTACTCTTTGATTACCCCTCTTATAATACCTTACACAGTAAAGCTCATAGAAAGTAATGATTGATTGAAAAATAAAATGGTTGTATTTTACTGTTTTACATAGTTTAGATTAGTACTGGAATAAGTGTTTAATGTCTCTGCATTTCTGTTCATATATTCAGGAACGTGACAATAATACAAGTTTTTATGTTGCATCCTTTATTTCTACTTCATTGTCTATGAGTTTCAAAACAATTTGAGGCCAGATGTTTTTTATTGTTCAGGTGTTGTCATTTACTTTTCTTGTGCTCACACAGAAGTGCTGTTAGAAAGTGGTGCTGAATTTAGCCTTTTCTCCTGCTACTGACTTTGTAGTCATTATCTCTAACAGACCATGAAAGACAATCAGCCAATTTGCATACTGAAAGAAATCAGAAGAATGTCACAGAAACTTAACCTATAGTAGAGATTTGGATTATCGGTCAATACATCATCCTCTTTTTTTTATCCTGTGTCAGTAAAAGCATGCACCATAACAGTTTGTTTTACAGAGAAAATTCAATTTCAGTGCAGTCTAAAATATTTAAAGTTAACAGTATTCTATAAACAAAACAGGTAATTAAAGTAAAAACATAAAGGCAATTGATTGACAAATATCAAGGGAAACTTGGAATTTTATTAGCATGTATAAAAAAACGTTAGATAAATCAAACGTACATTATAAAACAGAAGGGTATTTGATAAGGATGAAAGGACATGTATCACATGAGATAAATAAATGATGTTGGGGCATAGCTTTTGATATTAACTGTCAAACATGTATGGTATACAGTGGACAGTGTCAATGTAAATAGGAAGTGTTAAACATACAGCGATTTAAAAGCCACAGAAAACAGGAGAGCCTCACAAACAGATTGTGCTGGGGTGAATAAGATATGTCAGGTTTCTGTCATTCATCTTTAACCAGTCACTTTTAAAGTTAGCCTTTGAGATCATAAAGAAGAAACTGTGTAATATAGATACAAACCATTTAACAGTTTTAAGTGACAAATTAAAAAAAAAAAAAAGTATTTTTAGGATTTTTTTTTTTTGCCCAAGCCTAGAGGATTTTGCATTCATTGCGCTTTGGATTTGTCAATGAGAAAGGAATGGTCTTTATTTCCACAAATGTGTATTCTGAGTTGTCTTTCATGGACTTCTGTGTTTATGATGTCAAAGGCTGAATTTAAACCTGATTCATTAAAGAAGGTGAATGATTTTCGTAGAGCAATAACTTTAATGTTCTGGGAACAAAAGAAACCTATTGTTACCATATTCAGCACTATATTAGAGAGTTGCAGAGTTCACAGCACAGAGGTAAAAGTTAAGTGACAAGGGTTTAGCATAGCTAAAGGCTAGTTTCAGAAGATCACTCTTTTACAAATGCTCTGCATTTATTTTAGTAGTCACTAGCTACAAATAGGGCTGGTTGATAAAATGATAAAGATAATTACCACAAAATAACTTTTCCTCAATATAAACATAAGATGTGTATCCAGTAGAGAGCATTAGCTCAATGGGAATGAGTTCTTTTGTAACTGCAACATGTTACATAACCCAAATCTATATAGATATAAAAAGGCGATACCCCTCCCTTAGTGATACTGTCTTGTTATATAATGCTTGACTTATTTGGTGAACCCCTGTGCTAAATCTGGCTCTGTGTCAACTGTGCATGTGAGTAGAAAAAAAAGGCAGATTTATAAAATATATTTGCACAGAGCACAGTGACATATTAAACGTATATACTTATTACAACATGGTCGATAGAAAATCAATATAACTCATCCACCGATGTTTTGACAGACAACACAAGAAGCCAATGATAATGACAATAGCACCGCGATGAACCGGTCATGTCACTGGAACAGAGTTACAGCCATATCAGCTTAGGTTGACGCACGCAGCATAGAGCTGGCAGCAGCACTCATCCTAATGTTTGGATTGCAGCAGCAGCACATGCCAGTACGTGAGACATAGAAGCGAGATAAAAGAGAAAATGACAACATGAAATATTAACAAAAACTTAACATCATGCACCAGAATGCGTTAGCTTATTCAGTGCGAGCAGGAGCACACAGGTGGCTGGTTGCTTGTGCTATAACAAGCCTGACCTGGCGGCGATGAACGCACATGTACTGTGCAAGGCATGTACGGGGTCCACTGAGAAAAGAAGAGTGTTCATGGCTCACCTTGCAGAGAGAGCTTCGTCGTCACTTCCTACAAGAAAAGGCGATGGAAAAAGAAAAGGAGGATGCAACATTGACAAGCTTCTGTTCCAAGACAGCCGCTTCCCCCAGGAAAGCAAACTCCGTGAGTGACAGACACCCCTGCAGTGTAATAAGAACCACAGCATAGAGAGAATTGTGTACATTGCAACAGGTACACATGTCATAAGTGTAGGA
The DNA here is from genome assembly GCA_026402145.1 of Polypterus bichir lapradei. Classification (NCBI taxonomy): domain Eukaryota; kingdom Metazoa; phylum Chordata; class Cladistia; order Polypteriformes; family Polypteridae; genus Polypterus; species Polypterus bichir. The sequence continues at coordinate 15,069,231 of JANRMT010062815.1, read as the reverse complement.
AGGATGGTCCTCGGGTGCATGGGAACTGTTAACATTTGAATTTGATGATTGCATATAGCGCTAAACTAACCTCTCTGTACTGTTCTTTCCTCTGCATGTCCTGGAGTACAAAAGAAACACCACTATGCACCAATATGTGGAGACTGGGCAAGATCGCAAAAAAAAAAAACCAAAACATGCAGTCAGTGATTACAACCGCAAGATGGTATGCGAATAAATATGAATAATGTTGCATCCATGCCATGATGTTTTCCTAAATGTACTATACAGGTCATAAAATGAATAATTCTAAATATCATATATACCTATATCTATGTCTCAGTTTTTTTTTTTGTCAGTGTGGCTTTGACATCATGGCCCATAAGGTGTATACTAATTCAGCTTAAGCAGGAACACTCAATAAAACTGAATAAAAAAAATGACAAAAAATGAAAAATGATAGGAAGAAGGCAGATTCACCAGCGTTTGTGTGTCAGCTTTTATCCATCCAGATCAGAGAGTCTTCAGTTCCATTATCTCAGAGCACCACTCACATCTAATGTTACTCCCAGTTTCAAATAAAAACTAACAGTGTCAGATCCCTGGGGGGTTAGTATGTATTGTGATCGTGACTGAGAGAATAAAAGTGAAAAAAAAAATGCTAACTTTTACAAGTACTATAAATTTACACTTGCTGTTTCAGACACAAACCAAATGTATGTTTTTATTGTATAATATTAACAATAAGAGCAGCTCACTACTCAAAATGGTAAATATAGGAGGCAGTCAGGATCGAACCGGGAGACTCTTGATTTCAAGTCAGCAACTCTTACTGCTGCGCCACGGAAACTGTTGTATCATCCTTGAACCTTTTATGAAAGTGTTTATTTGATCTTTGGACTTCAGCTTTACACATTATATAGTTTATGTCCACATTTTGTCATTTATTACTAAAATGTGAAAAACATTTCTGTTTTAACATTGTGTTTACACAGATTATTGTAGAAATGGAACACACATGAAATGCATGTGTTCCAAATAATGATCTATTATTTCCCTATACAACTCTAGTTACCTGACTACCAGATAATCAAGGCTGGAACTGGGAGAACGTTGTATCTGTTCTGCAGTGGTGGGGGGATGGAATAGTAGGCTGCTTGCTACTTGTCTTGATCGGCACATTTACAAGACAAAAGACGCTGATGAAGAGGTGCGAAGGGATTTAAGGTGGGCCGGATTTACGAGTTTTTTCATAGGCTTTGGTAATTCTAGTGTTAGAAAGTGTTTCTTTAATTTTTTTGAGCGGTATATATATATATATATATATATATATATATATATATATATATATATGTACTGTATCCTTCTATATAAAAGTGATCGGGATTGTCCTTCCGTCCCGTGAGTGCTACGCAGGCGTGGAGTTTCACACACGCCCCGTCCATTTTGCAATGCACGATGGAATTTGTAGTTTCGTTTTTCCAGGTAAAAGATGATTTTCTACTCCAGACTGTGCGATATCTTCTTCTTCTTTCTTACTATATAAAAGCGGTCGGGATTGTCCTTCCGTCCCGTGAGTGGAAAGCGTAGCGGTATTCTGCTTATCACAGACTTACTACTTGCAGCTTGCGGTACGAAGCAACATGATGTGAGCAGAGTTCTGGTGCTCCCATCGTTCCCTTGCTTTTGTGCGCGATGCACTGGAAAAATAGACAAAATTATGTCTCTGGAAATAATTAATGTTGATGGAGTACAAATGCCTCACCGCGTAGTAAATATCAGGGGGGTTCAAAAGGGCGACCTCAATATAGAAAAAAAGGTTAAATTTCATCACAAAAATAACAGAAACTGCGAGTATTAAAGTAATACCGCTCAAATGTAATATAACCAAATTAATGAGTTTGTATAAAATATCAAATTGATCTACATATTGAATTGCCTTAAGAAGTGGTCAACTTAAAAGTCGGTCGCCTTAAAAGGCGGGTCAGCCTAGTATATGTATAAAACCCAATACTACCTCCATGGTGGTCAACAGTGTCATTCATTGGGCTTCTCCACAGAAGCATTAGGCTTTCGGCTGTCATTGGGCTGGAAAATTTTCTAGGATTAGGCAATTCTGTGACATTCTCCTGCCCCAGTTGGCTGAGTTTATTCAGTTATTAACTTGTATCTCAGTATGTTATTTTCAGTTCTGGACTCCTCCTAATATACCTTTTCACAGCCTACATGCAGGAAATATGTTCAGGAATAGCTTGAGGGTTTGTTGCACTCTCACAGTTTAAGTGTATTGAGTGGATGGATGCCTACAGTTTTCTGTTTAGGATAGCAGGTTGGGGGATGTTGATGTAAACAGGTTTACTTGTTTAATGTTTGATTGGAATTTTGTTTCTCCCTAGGGTTATTTAGTTTTTTGGGTTGTGTGAATTTGCCCTATGGTTATGCCTTTGTTTACTTTTTTTTTTTTTTTTTATTTGCCTGGCACTCTGGGAAGGATACAGATGGCCCGATGTCTACTCCTCATCATCTTCCTTTCATTTGTGCAATCTTTTGATATTTAGTTTCGCTGCCTTCCTTTTTACTTTTAAAACTAACCTTAAAATAGTTTCTTTGAATGTCCAGGGCATTGAGGTCTGGCATTGGTGTGCTCTATTACCTATAGCATGAGAAGGCAGACATAGCATTATTGCAGAAGATATATGTACATGATACATAATAAGCACAGACATTTATAATAGGTGCTACACTGTTGTTGCATCAGCATCAGGGCACTCCCACAAACAAGGCATAGCGATTCTTTTTTGACACAGGTTGCAAGTGAAGTAATTGGGAGATCTTTCTGCTGTACTGTATATTAGTTGAACTTGCTCCAAAAAAAAATCACCTTTTCTTTTTCCTCCCTCATGCTGTATCATTCATTATTCCTTCCTTATTTCATTAATCAAATTCTCTCTTCATAAGATTATGAACTTGTTGTGGGCATTGACATGAATACTTAAATAAATCCACTACTCAATAATTTCCCGCCACCCATTCAATAACGTGTTCCTCATTCAACTAGGTCATTATGCAAATTTGTATCAGCTTTGAACCTGTGTGACTTGTTTCATTTGCTTAATCCCCTGGCTAAAGCTTTCTCCTTTTACTTCCCCCTACCATCATTCATATTCAAGTATTGATTTTACACTGCTCAGAAAAATTAAGTGAACACTTAATCATCACAGTCTAACACTAAGTCATTTAAGCTTCAGGGATAACAGTCTGTTCAGTTTAGTAAGCCTAAGTGATTGTGAATCAACTTCACCTGCTTTTGTGCAAATGAAATTGACAAATGGTACACTAGAGAGGCAACAGCAAGACGATCCCCTAAAAAGGGAATGGTTTTGCAGATGGTAGCCACATATAATTTCTCTCTTCATGTTCTTCTTGACTAAGTCTTCTCTAGTTTTGCATTTTACTAGTGTATTTGTCACTACTGGTAGCATGAGGTGGTACCTGCAGCTGATTCATGTAGCACAGGTAGTCCAGCTCCTCCAGGATGGCACATCCATACATACCATCACAAAAAGGTTTGCTGTGTCTCCCAGCACAGTCTCAAGAGCATGAAGGAGATACCAGGAAGTGGGCCATTGTACAAGGAGAGTTGAACAGGGCTGTAGAAGGGCATCAAACCCAGCAGCAGAAGCTGTATCTGCTCTTTTGTGCAATGAGAAACAGAAGGAGCACTGCCAGAGCCCTACAAAATGACCTCCAGCGGGCTACTGGTGTGCATGTTTCTGACCAAACTGTCAGAAATAGACTCCATGAGATTGGCATGAGGGTCCGATGTCCTCTACTGGGACCAATGCTTACAGCCAATCACCATGCAGCTCGACTGCCATTCACCGGAGAATTCCACAATTGGCAGCTCTGCCACTGGCACTCCATTCTCTTCACAGATGAGAGGTCACACTGAGCACATGTGTCAGATGTGAAAGAGTCTGGAGGCACCGTGGTGTGTATTATGCAGCCTACAACATTATCCAGCATAATTAGTTTGGCAGGGAGGGTCAGTGATGGTCTAGGAAAGCATATTATTAGAGGGCTGCACAGACCTTCATGTGCTAGGCAAAGGATCCCAGAGTGCACTTAGGTACTAGGATGAAATCGTCAGAGCTTATGTGGGTGCATTTGGCCCTGTGTTCTTTCCAGTGCAGGACAATGCCCAGCCTCATGTGGACAGAGTGTAGCAGCAGCTCCTAAATGACAAAGGCTTTTGGCCTACACGTTTCCCAAAATTGAATCCAATTAAGAACCTCAGGGACGCTATGTATCACTGCCTCCGCCGCTGCCAAGTATGTCCATGGACTGTCCAGGAGCTCACTTGAGGACCTGATCCTGGTCTAGGAGGAGATCCCTCAGAACACTATCCGACTTCTCTTGAGAAGCGTGCCCAAAAGTTGTCAGGAGTGCATACAGGCTATACACACTACTGTGTCACATGATGAGTTGCCATGATGAAATGTACCTAAGTTATATCACCCTGTGATTTCAGTTTTTGACATTGATTTTCAGTGTGGTGTTGAATCCAGCCGTCAGTGGGTTGGTGATTTTGGTTTCCAGTTACCATTTTTTCATTGTTCTGTTCTAAACAAATTGCACAGTATTACTCAGTAAAGATTTTCCACTTGAGTATTTCGTTCATCGACATCTGATATGTGATTTAAGTGTTCCCTTATATTTTTTTGAATAGTGCATTTTTATTTCGTAATCTCTAGCAGCTTCATTGTCCAATTCTACATGGGAGCTGGCCACAGCTGCATTTCTCTGCCGTCTATTGCATCCATTAAAAATAAATAAAGTTGTCACACTACTAATCCACGACAAATTAATACCTGTTTCTCTGAGTTCACTTGGGAACTTTTTCTTGACACTTCAAAATCATTCCTTGCAGAGCATTCTTCATTTTTTTGAAAACTTATCTCTTCCCAAATTGTCTGCTCAGGATACAACTATGCTGGATTCCCCTGTCTCATTGATTGAGCTGAAAAAGGCCCATAAACGAAAAGACAATTTATATTGGGGATTAATACAGTATACCAAATACCAAAAAATTCAATGAATTATTGGAATTCTCCAGGTCCTGATGGTTTGCCCCAGAGGTAATTTTGGTATTCTGTAAGCAACTGTAAACAAGAGGTTGCGGGTTCAATCCTGGATCCTACCCACAGTTAATGTTTTGAGAAGAGAGCTGCTATTATTATTACTAGTATATAATAAAAACGTTAATTTCATTTGAGTCTGTAACACCCGGTGTAAACGTTTGGTACTTGTAAAAGTTAACTTTTTTTTGTTCAGTTTTATTCTCTCAGTTACGTTTACTTGTCAGCTTTTATCCCTTCGCATCAGAGAATTCCCTGTAATTTACTGTTCCATTTTCTCAAAACATCACTCACATCCACAGTTATTCCCAGTCTGTCACTGTGACGATGCGGGTTCTGGCTCCACGCTCCCTTTGCTGTTCGGAAGCCCTTGAACCCCACACCGTCGGTAATGTCACCGATGAGCTAAACAGTGAGACAACATTTGAGCAAGGGGATGGTAAAAAGTGAAACAGTGCTTTTATTAAAAATATCAAAACAAAAACCGTGTTCAATGGATAGTGCAGTGCATTTCAAAGTTCACTAAATAAATAAATAAAATAATCCATTAAGAAAATGTGGAGGTTAAAACCACTACAAAAACAATCCTTTAAAAACGAAGTTAAAATGTTCAAATAAATAGGAAGCAGTCTTTAAAAACAACAACGATCCCAGTGCTTCTTTTAACTTGCGACTCCCCTGCTTCTCCCTGTCCAGGCTTCGCAACAGGGTAGCCACTTTCACTCTGCAGCTGCCCTTTTCTCGGCACTGGCTCCGGTCTGGCACTCATCCCAGTCCCCGAGACTTGGTTTCCACCAACGGCCAGGTCGCTCACGTTGGGGACTCCAA
>JANRMT010062815.1:15005106-15063276 GCA_026402145.1 Polypterus bichir lapradei | reverse complement strand
TGTCTCTGTCTCTCTCTCCGACTTGCTTACTCGCTCCCTCTAACCTCTGTCCTCTTCCTTTTCTCTCTCGTTCTTTTTTTTTCCTCCCAACCGACTCACGCTTCTTTTAAACAGCGAGGGGCCAGAGCAGCTGCAGCATATTAGCCGCGGGAATAATCACGGATGTGGGCAGTCCCTCACCTGTGCACTCGGTGAGAAACGCCCACACCACAGATCATCCCGTGGCTTGCTATGGCCCAACGCCCCCTCGCCAAGCCGCCGCAAGAGCGGGGATTATTTATTTAAATGGCCTTTAAAACCCAGCGAGCTGTGGACCCATAACACCACAGTCACATTCACAAGTCACACCCACGTCCACAGTTTTCCCAGTCTCAGTCTTGTTCAAGTAAGCAATCTTCCCCCTACGATCTGACACTGTTTTCAAATAAAGAGGTGATATATGCTAACTTTTATAAGTATCATAAATTCACACTGACTGTTAGAGACACAAATCAAATGTATGTTTTTATTAATAATAATGTCAGCTCATTTCTCAAAATGGTAACTGCGGAAAGGTCCGGGTATCGAACCTGCAATCTCTTGATTACGAGGTGGCAGTTTTTCCCTCCACACCAGCCAAGAAAACGTATTGCTTTTGTGTCAATTGATATTTGGATTTGGGTTTTTACATGTTGACAGTAACATGTAAATTGAGTAGTTTCTTTTTCTTCAGTTATATTCTTGAATAAGATGCACTTGTTTTGTTATACCTTTGTTATAACTTATCTCTTGAGCCTCTGGCCATTTCCCTTTGTTCTCATAAGTTAATCACTGCAATTATTGCTTACAGTTCACCTCATAAAATATCATCATATTCAGGTGATATTTTATTATTCCTAGGCAGTGATCCTACTGATCTTCTTCATTTGAGGTATTTAAGTCCTTTGAATGTCTGTCGGGACATAAACTTGATTGGGCAAAGTCTGCACTCCCCCCATTAAACTCTCCATGTAGTTAGTGCACCTTCCCTGCATCAGTTCCTTCAACTAACTCTTAAATATTTGGGTATCAACATTTTATCGATGGCCGTTTAATAGTCTTATGTATTCCCTCACTACATGGTCATTTTTTCTGCTTTCTTTTCATTCCAGGCTGGATCTGATGCCTGTCCCCCTACCAAAAAAAATTGTTTGGAAATTAGATCCTTTATTTATAAAGTTTTACAGAATATAAACAGATCCTCTGTTACGTTTTCTACCTTAATTCTTAATAAATCAAATGGTGAGGTCTTTTTATCAAATTTTGAATTGTACCATTGGGCTTTTGTTCTGTGCCAACTTTGCAGCTGGCTGATCTTTCCTGATAAATCCCCCTTCCTTTTTTGCCATTGAATTCAATATAGTAGCTCCCAGTCCTCTTTCCTTTCTTTCCTTCACAGCAATAAAAATAAAATCTTGAGCCAACAATTTGGGGCATTTAGCTTCCTGTATATTGTGTTAAAGGCACAGGGTTGAAAACTTTTGGAGTACTACCCCAGATGGCACTCGCACATTTACAGCTTCAGCTATCTTGATTCTATAGGGGTTGTCCTATTTCATTTCTCTCATGGACCTCCTTGGGCATTTTACCCCAGGCAACATTTATAATGATCCTGGGCACTGGACATTATAGTCCCTGAAGTCCAAGTTTGAAATTTTATCCTCCCCTTTTTTCTTTTATTTACTACTAAGGTCTGTTCTCAAAACTTGCAGTGTTTCCGTATCATCTGCCCTTCCATCCTCTCTAACCTGAGACCTGTGGCATCTCTATATGTTCATCTATGCAATGCCTCATGTTGACCTTTACCAGTTCTCTCTGTTTTGCAGCAGGGCCTACCCTGAACACCCTCAATTTCATGTAAATCTATTTTTAGTAGTGTTTTATTTTTGTGTAAGAACTCCACAATTTTCAAAACATTCATTATAGGAGTGTTCATTACTCTTAATTCTACTAGTGTTTTGCCATGGGCCTGTCCTCTGGTCCCTATTGCCCCTTCTGCTGACTAACCTTCCCAGGTTGGGAAGTTGAGGAGCGTATAGTCTTGGTTTTGTTGTTATCTTTGGCTAAATATCTGTCTACTGTGTTTCACATTAATATCAATTATCTTCTTCAAAATTTTCTCTTTCTGGCTCTCTCTCATCTTGTCTCTCTCTCACTTCTGTCCAACAGAGGCTATTTTGTCTAGCAAAGACATTTTTAGCTTCTTTCTGGAAAACTGATGTTTCTATCTCTTTTGCGTCTTGGCAGGCCTTATTTTTAAATCTTAATCTGCTAGAGCTCTTGGCAGCATTGATAAATGGGTCGTCTGCTTCATTTATTACAAAATGGTGTGCCATGATGGAAATTCTGCAGAGCCAGATCATCAAAGGTTGCTGTCGCTCTACTCTTCCTGCTTCTTAAATCCTGGCTCTGTGGAGTCTGGTATTTGAACTGTGTTTCACTACTACATTTACACAGGCCTTTCCCTTTTTTACGTTTTTGAAGTGGGCAGATCTTATGGGTGGTAGTGGAGTGGTATTTTTACTGTTATTACTGCATTTACAATTGTTTTCTTTTGAGTGTTTATTTTTTTACGAAACCTGTTGGTGTCATTATTTCTGTTTCTCATTATGTCGTATAAACGTCAATAAATATATGATCACAAATAAAAGGCTTAGTAGAGGAAGGAAAACTAGAGCCAAAACTGAAAATAAACTAACTCAGAATAATTTGAACTTTATCAGGAATAGACCTGGCATTATTACTGGATTTAAAAATAACAGCGTCAGATCCCTGGGTGGGGGTTGGTAGTATTTATCGTGATTGTGAGTGAGAGAATAAAAGTGAAAAAAAGGTAACTTTTACAAGTACAGTACTATAAATGTACACGGTCTTGTTACAGATGCAAACCAAATGTATGTGTGTACCGTATAATATTAACAATAAGAGCAGCTCACTACTGAAAACAGCAAATATAGGGGGCAGTGGGAATCGAACCGGTAGCCCCTTGATTACAAGTCAGCAAATGTTGCCGCTACACCACGGAAGCTGTTGTATCGTCCTTGAACCTCTTGTGAAAGTGTGAAATCTTTGGACTTTAGGCTTCACACATTCTATAGTTTATGCCTACATTTTGTAACATTTATTACTAAAATATGAAAAAGTTTCTGTTTTAACAATGTGTTTACACAGATTACTGTAGAAATGGAACCACACATGAAAAGCATGTGTTCCAAATAACGATCTATTATTTCCACTCTAAACCTCCAGCAGTTCACCCCCAGATAATCAAACAAGGCATGAACTGGGAGAACTTAGTGAACATTCTGCGATGGTGGGGGATGGAATAGCAGGCTGCTTGCTGCTTGTCTTAATCAGCACATTTACAGGACAAAAGACGCTGACGGAGAGGTACGAACAGATTTAAGGTGGGCCGGATTTACGAGTTTTCTCGTTGGCTGTGGTAATTCTAGTGTTAAGTAGTCCAGACCTCAGATGCTGGAATGGAACCTGGACAAAGCTTATCCACTGAACAAATGTATTTAGCAGATGTGACTCTGCTACACTTATGCAAGCCCCCTCCTTCTGTCTTCAGATTCCAGTGACCATCTCTACTGCATGAACATCTCCCTCTGCATATATAATTTCTACCACTTCATTTGGTATGGACAGTGATATGTCTGCCACATTGGAGTTGGCAGTCCAGGTGAGTACACAACTGAGGAGATAATACACAGGACCAACTACTAAACCAGATGGAATTAGTCCTAATACAATGCCTATGCTGAAAAACTTTGTGGCACCATCTGTTACCTGTTCAGTTTGTCACTATGGTTTTACAAAGTGTCTCTGCTGTGGAAAACATTTTGTTCTAGTCCTCAAGAAGGTGGCCACTCAAAAACCTAATTACTATACACAAAGGATGAGCAATATTGAGTTAAACTGGCATTGCTACAGTGTTCTCATAACATCTTATAAATTCAATATGGATTATTTGCTCACAATAATATTATGAATTATTAGAAAAAGAAATAAATTTATATTTATCAAATTAAACAATTTCATTAGATGTGGAGCAAAAATACAATCCACTAAAAATCATTTTTACTATTTTTGTTTTTTATCTTCTCCACTGTATTGTATTTACTAGCATCTCTGCCTGCCAGTCACTAAATGCTGATCCTTCACTCACTCACTCTCTTTTTTTATTTATTTAAGACTGATTCATTACTGCGCCAGTCATATATTCTATGATGTGTGTGGGTATTCATTTTATAACATATATTAATAACTTTTTATTTTTGCATCTGTTGTCTTAACAGCAGAATCCTTCTTTCTGTACAGTATATGGGTAATTTATAGGGCTGTTGCCACAGAAGAATCTATAAATTCTACAGAGGTCTGTGTTTTTTTTTTTTTTTTTTTTTTGGTTTAAAAAAAAGCCATTGCAATTATACTGTGAAATTTTACTGTCAATCATAATAAGCAATGAAACAGCAATAAATACACTGTATTTAAATATGACATTATAAAATGAGGCAGATTTCTTTTTTGTGAATTAATGTTTCATTATCCTGTTATTAACCACTGCTCAAAAAGTCATGTGATTTTATTGTTTTCCTTCCTTCATCATGTATCTTCCTTAACAGATTGATATGTTCAACACAATGTATTTAAACATTTTAATGCAAAACAAATGTATTATATGTGGAATATCCACAACTATTGTAATTAGGAAGCTCAAATCACTTGCTAAAAAAAGATGATACAGACTCAAATAAAATGTCCAGTAATGCGCATTACTCCAGAACTAATTCACACAAAAGATTGTTCATAAATCATAAAGGTTACTGTTTTTAATCCCTCCTTGTAACATTTAAATACAGAAAAAAGATGGTGTGAGCTGGAAGGATGAGGGCTTATGCTGCATGGTGGTGTAGTTTTTGGTGTGAGTTAGTGGTTAGTGTAGTTGTCTGACCAAGCAACAGCCTTCAGTAGTTTTTAGGACATGCCTTAAATAGTGTGTTTTGCAGTATGGTAAGTCACTGCAGCTGTTATCTCCTTCCACCTGTTCTTTGTATGCTAGAATAGTATGCAACAGAACAGCAAACCTTTTATTGAATCTTGGATAGCAGGGACCCACTTTACAAGGAAGAAGGAAAGGCATGTCATCAGTGCCACACTTGCTTGGATGGCTTCTTCATATGCAGTGAAGTTTTTATCTTTAGCTTTTGAAGATTTTTTGTTATTTTTGTGCATTGTGTTCTTAGATAAAACCAGACCATATCTAAACAGCAGAACTAACATTTACCTTTGCAGTCTCAACATGGGCAGACTCGATGTAGCCCCATTTTAAAAAAGCAGCAGATATTCAGTAGATCTTATTATATGTTCAGTAGAAGTTATAGAAAATTAAAAAGAAGCACTGAACATTGTGATAAATTTAATTGTTGTAAATTTATGTTGTTCAATATATTGTCCAGCTCTGTTATAGATCAGTGGTCCTTATGTTACACATCATGTAGACCTTCAAGAGGCTGGCCCTAAACTATATGAGTCCTCTTGTAAAAGACCAGTTGGATCTACTTCATTTTCCCTATTAGTCAAAGACTGGAGTGAACAATACAATTACCAGTTTGGTCTACAAGGCTTATGTTCAAGCTAGCAGCACTGTGGTTTCTCTAGTTGCCATTCAGCCATCCATTAAGGGATTAGTTAAGTATTTTTCAAGTTGAAATTATTTTCTTTTTGCAAACACAGTGTTGTATGCAGGAATGAGAAACATGATGAAGGTCTCCACAAAAAGGCAGGCCAGAACCCTCATTGGCCAGCCCTGGATTCAGCCTGACAACCTTGAAAATAGATAAATGGCTTTTAAAATGCAAAATGCTCTTTTAAGTCTCAAAAATCTAGACATTTCTCACAAGTGGGAGAAAACAATAAAAATTCTGACTTGAAGAGATAATTTAAGTCAAGGAATATTTATCAAAGAATAGTGTACAACAACAACAACATTTATTTATATAGCACATTTTCATACAAAAAAAAAAATGTAAATAGTGTATTAACAAAAATAAGGAACAACTGAAAAACTCAAGGGTAGAAAGGAGTCCTATAAAGGCAAATCCCAATAAACAGTCCAAATCAGAAATCCAGTAAAGAGAGCAAAATTCCAATAACTAGAGAAAAAAGAACAACAGCAATACTTAAAATAAAGCCCAAGCCCTTTTATCCACGCAATAGAAAGGTAGAGAACAGTACCTCATTTTAATATTTTACATTTAAAGACACAGTACATGAATATAAAATAATGCACAACTATAATAGAGAATGCATAAAAATATGAACACTCATAATTTAAAAACAAGAAAATAACATAGAGCAAATAAATGCAAGTCAGGGAGAAAACTCTGTAACGCAACACATAGCATACAATAACTGGCCACAGCTCTAAAGTAAATCATTTTTAAATATTTTTTTTAAAAAAGTGCCATGTCTGTTCCTGCAGTTTAAAATGGGGTCTCTGTGACTTTGATACAAAAGTACTAAAAAAAAAACCTCTTTTTAGCTCTGGGATATGTAGGTGGAAGAGCCTGTGATCTTCTGGATAATGGATTATTTGTCACTTCATGGAGCCAGTGGCTTCTAAAAGAAAAAAATTAGGAGCCAACAGCTTTGATTTAGGTACCAAATAACAAATGTGGAAAATATTAATCTTTCTGTCCATTGACTTTCTAACCTCCATGTTTGTGTACCTAATTCTTTTCCTTCTCCTGCACAGTGCATCCTTCCCTTGTGTTTTTGTGTCGTCTTGATAATTGGGGTGACTGAATGTCATTATAACTTTCAGACTATGTACAGTCATTAAGAATAAGCCCTGCGTCCTGTGTCACTGACCATCAGAACGTCAATCTCAGAGGACCATCCAATGTAATTTGGTGGTCTTTTATTCCTTGATTGAAATGAGCCAGTGTTTCACACAGGGCTCAGGAAACTGCTCAAATGATGGACCTTCTGTGCTGATTATGACTAAATCCTCCAAGGTTGAGACATTGAGTGAGTTTTGCATTTTTGATTTTGTTCTGCTCTGTACTAAAGAGCCACATTCACACTGAGTTGCTGAAATAGGCAGAACAAGCATGGTTAAAAAGTGGTTAAATCATTTGGCCATGAATCATGATAGAAGATTGAGGAGCAACAAATGATGTCAGACCCATGTGAACGTCCTTGTTGTATATTACCCCTCATACTGGCTTTCCAGTTCCTTGACTGTAACCTCCACTGTTTCTTCAGCATGCAATTGAAGGCTATCTTTAAAGATAGTGAGACTTGTGCCTTTGAGTGGGATATTATGAAAGTTAATGCCTGTATTGGTACTTCTCACTGACTTTCCTTTCTTTTTCGTTTTCAGTCTGTCTGAGATCTGTATGTTTTCCTGGGACACTATGGTTTTTCTGCTGAGCAAGTGATTCTAGTCCAGTGTGCTGCCAAAACTGTTGTGACATTCCATTCCTTAATTGTCTGTCTGATATCCCCTTGATTATGAGAACATAACTATCAATAGCTGCTAGAATTTTAGGCAAAATCAAAGAAGGCAAGGGGCACGCATTTCTACAGCTCTGTTCTAGCCATGGAAATGAATGACCCCACGTGGAAAGGACAGAAGGCCACATTAGAAATAAAAGTGATAAAGAAGACTCTCTACAACCATTTAAAATAGATTTTTAAGAATTTTAGCTGTCCAGTGTCAATTTTGTAAGCAGCAGACAGGGGGCATACATTTTTGCAGTTCTATTCCACCTGGGGCAATAAGACTCCCTTCCAGTGGATAGGACAAAAGGGTGCAGTGACAAAAAACTTCATCACAGTAGAAAAAAAAGTGACAAAACATTTTGTAGGTTCTTTTAAATAGATTTAACTCAATTTTAGTTTTCCAGTGTTCATTTTGTAAACAGAAGAGCATTTCCACAACAAAAGCAGGGACACAGTAGATATGAAGGTGCAATAGTAGACTGCCTGATAGGGTTATTAAAGACACTGTGCAGCATTTTAACTACAGTGTTCGCAGTTTGATCAGTCGTATTCTCCCATGATCAGCTGTGCATGTAATATACAGGAAAAGGAGTTTTATAGGATAATAATGCCTGCTGTGAAATGATATCTAATGATGAAAAGGAATCTAAATGATATTTGAGTTCCACAACAAATCCTTTTCTCGTGGAAAATGTTTTTTTTTTCTCTCTCTATTTTTCTTCTCCCAGAAAAATAAAATGTATCTAAGTAAATGTTTAAGAGCAAGGCACTATGTATGGCTTGAAAGTGAATTAGTACATTTATTTTAATGATTTGTCTTTAAAAATACTTTGTACAGAGCTTTTGGGTGTCAAGTAATTAATTATTAATTATAATTATTACTATTATTCATTTTTTTACAAAATCTTATTTTCCATGTTTCTTTGTTGACAAGCTCCCATTGAAGAATTTATTGGTAACAACATATAGTGTGCACACCAAAACAACTGAAGTAATTTTAACAAAAAGTTTACTTTCTGCTGCCAATCACAGAGCGGCTCATTAAAACAACAATAACATGTAATACACCTGCAACCTTAAAATGCTGACATCATCACGGTGGGCAGCATGCACATGCAACTGCATGTTTACTGATGGACAGGCTGGCATTTTCCATGGAGCATGCATTAAATCAAAAGAGAAACAGCATACAAAGATGCGTGAACACGAGGAGATTCGTGACAATCACACCAATGCATGCCTGTGCCAAATCAGAATGGACAACTGAATTCCACAGGGCACAGATATCTTAACAGGGATCTACATAAAGGGCAGATGAATTTCAAATGTTTTATGTTTTGATGACCTGTTGTGTCATATTCAGCCCTTCGTTCATTAATCTGGCACAAGCGTAACCAGCCTCTCTTTCACTGAAATTCACAATTTGCAATACATAAGGCTGCCAACTGTCCCCATTTTCCCAGACATGTCCTAATTTTTTAATGTGCCATAGACTGTCTGGGAGGAATGTACAGTGGTGTGAAAAACTATTTGCCCCCTTCCTGATTTCTTATTCTTTTGCATGTTTGTCACACAAAATGTTTCTGATCATCAAACACATTTAACCATTAGTCAAAATAACACAAGTAAACACAAAATGCAGTTTTTAAATGATGGTTTTTATTATTTAGGGTGAAAAAAATTCCAAACCTACATGGCCCTGTGTGAAAAAGTAATTGCCCCCTGAACCTAATAACTGGTTGGGCCACCCTTAGCAGCAATAACTGCAATCAGGCGTTTGCGATAACTTGCAATGAGTCTTTTACAGCGCTCTGGAGGAATTTTGGCCCACTCATCTTTGCAGAATTGTTGTAATTCAGCTTTATTTGAGGGTTTTCTAGCATGAACCGCCTTTTTAAGGTCATGCCATAGCATCTCAATTGGATTCAGGTCAGGACTTTGACTAGGCCACTCCAAAGTCTTCATTTTGTTTTTCTTCAGCCATTCAGAGGTGGATTTGCTGGTGTGTTTTGGGTCATTGTCCTGTTGCAGCACCCAAGATCGCTTCAGCTTGAGTTGACGAACAGATGGCCGGACATTCTCCTTCAGGATTTTTTGGTAGACAGTAGAATTCATGGTTCCATCTATCACAGCAAGCCTTCCAGGTCCTGAAAACCCCAAAACAACCCCAGACCATCACACTACCACCACCATATTTTACTGTTGGTATGATGTTCTTTTTCTGAAATGCTGTGTTCCTTTTACGCCAGATGTAACGGGACATTTGCCTTCCAAAAAGTTCAACTTTTGTCTCATCAGTCCACAAGGTATTTTCCCAAAAGTCTTGGCAATCATTGAGATGTTTCTTAGCAAAATTGAGACGAGCCCTCATGTTCTTTTTGCTTAACAGTGGTTTGCGTCTTGGAAATCTGCCATGCAGGCCGTTTTTGCCCAGTCTCTTTCTTATGGTGGAGTCGTGAACACTGACCTTAATTGAGGCAAGTGAGGCCTGCAGTTCTTTAGACGTTGTCCTGGGGTCTTTTGTGACCTCTCGGATGAGTTGTCTCTGCGCTCTTGGGGTAATTTTGGTCGGCCGGCCACTCCTGGGAAGGTTCACCACTGTTCCATGTTTTTGCCATTTGTGGATAATGGCTCTCACTGTGGTTCGCTGGAGTCCCAAAGCTTTAGAAATGGCTTTATAACCTTTACCAGACTGATAGATCTCAATTACTTCTGTTCTCATTTGTTCCTGAATTTCTTTGGATCTTGGCATGATGTCTAGCTTTTGAGGTGCTTTTGGTCTACTTCTCTGTGTCAGGCAGCTCCTATTTAAGTGATTTCTTGATTGAAACAGGTGTGGCAGTAATCAGGCCTGGGGGTGGCTACGGAAATTGAACTCAGGTGTGATACACCACAGTTAGGTTATTTTTTAACAAGGGGGCAATTACTTTTTCACACAGGGCCATGTAGGTTTGGATTTTTTTTCTCCCTAAATAATAAAAACCATCATTTAAAAACTGCATTTTGTGTTTACTTGTGTTATATTTGACTAATGGTTACATGTGTTTGATGATCAGAAACATTTTGTGTGACAAACATGCAAAAGAATAAGAAATCAGGAAGGGGGCAAATAGTTTTTCACGCAACTGTATAACATTTTGAAAATCTCTGGAATTTTGGCTTGTAAAATTTATTAAGAAGTCAAGCAAAATGACACCTTTTATTGGCTAACTAAAAAGATTACAATATGCAAGCTTTCAAGGCAGCTCAGGCCCCTTCTTCAAGCAAGATGTAATCATGAGTTGCCTTGAAAGCTTGCATATTGTAATCTTTTTAGTTAGCCAATAAAAGGTGTCATTTTGCTTGACTTCTCACTACATGCATAATGGCTAAGATGGTACAACACCCTAGCGCTCCTAAAATTTGAAAATCTCCATATCCTTATAATTGGTAAAAATTGAAATCCGTACACCAATCAGCATTTGAGACAGTAGTGCACACACTTTTCTCCCAGAATCTACACTTCAGTTCCGGTAGTAAACAACACAGATATTGATGAGAATAGTCCATGTCTGTCCAATTTGGCTTTTTCACTTCATCATTTTAATTCACCTTTGTCTTCTTAGCAAATAGACAGTTCATTATAAATGTTGTTCCTTTCCTTAATTATTTGTAAACGAAATTAAAATTTCATGTTATCTATGTGCTGCGGTGGGTTGGCACCCTGCCCGGGATTGGTTCCTGCCTTCTGCCCTGTGTTGGCTGGGATTGGCTCCAGCAGACCCCCTTGACCCTATGTTTGGATTCAGCGGGTTGGAAAATGGATGGATGGATTTTATCTATGTGAGATGTTATTTTCAGCAGCTTGGATAAGCAAGAAATTTCATACATCCAGATACAGTCCATCGTATTGAAGTGTGAGTAGGTACTGCTTTGTGATATTTTAATGGATAATATTGTTATTACCAGCCGTTGTTCCATAATGGATTTATAAGTGTAAATGAATGAGTCAACTATTAAAGTTTCAGTTAATTAAAAAAAAAATCACACATTTATTCTGTCATATAAATGCAATACTTTTCAGTTATCAGTTGATCAAGTAATAATTCACTTCTTCAAGTAATTTAATAATATTTTCATAACTCTTTCATTTACATAAATTCAGGAATACCCATTATGCAGAAAAGAAAGTGCATGTTCACAGAGTATTTGAGCAACAAATATTCTTGTTTTATCAGATTATTAGATTATATCAGATGTACTGATTAAAAACAGCTTCAGTGGAAAAATATAAAAGAATGTAGATAAATGCAAATAAACTAAATAAAAAGAGTAAAATTATTTTTATTTTACCAGAAGTGAATTTACCATGTGTGTTTAATGGAAGGAATAAAGTTGTTAATTTAAGAGGCGTGACATATGCAAAATATTTAACACTAGAATCCCTGAAGCCTACAAAGCCCGGCCCACCTTAAATTCCTTCGCACATCTGTTTTATGCCATTTGTATTATTTAACTCTATAGAACTCCAGGCACCTCACACACAGATAAGGAGCCTTGGTTTTAGCTGGGAGAACTTTTTGCCCTAGTTGAGCTCTGTCAAGGGGGAGGATGGGATAGCAGGCTGCTTGCTGCTTTTGCTGATCGACACATTTACAAAACAAAAGACGCTGGCGAATAGGTGCAAAGGAATTTAGGTGGGCCAGGATTACAAATTTTTTTAGTAGGCTTCAGGAATTCTAGTGTTAAATGATTGTATAGGGACTTGGATAGTATACAGACTTGAGCCACTTTGTGGTGGATTAAATTTAGTGTATGTAAAAGTAAAGTATTACACATGGGAAGTAAAAAAAGTTTGAATACGCAATGGGAGGTATTTCCAGACAGTGTTCAGAAGCCATTAAAAGGTCTAACAGAATGTTACTATCACAGTATGTAGCATACAAGTCCGTGGAGGTTATACTGAATCTTTATAACAAACTGGTTAGACCTCATCTGGAGTACTGTGTGAAGTTTTGGTCTCCAGGCTACAAAAAGGACATAGCAGCACTGGAAAACGTCCAGAGAGGATCTACTAGACTGATTCCAGGGCTAGAGGAGAAGAACTATGAGGAAAGATTAAAAGAGGAGACATGATTGAATTGTTTAAAAATGTGAAGGGAATTAGTACAGTGTATTGAGACTGTTATTTTAAAATGAGTTCATATATAACATGGGGATACAGTTGAAAACTTGTTAAGGGTAAATTTCCCACAAACATTTGGAAGGTTTTCTTTATACATAGAACCATAGACAGATGGAAAAAGTTAACAAGTAGTGTGGTACACAGTAGCACTATAGGAACTTTAAAAACTCAACTTGATGAACTTGAAAAACTTGCATGTTCTTGTCTAGATTCTTGTCTAGATTGTTCTAATGTTCATGTAGTTTCATGCTAAATTTCATGGATCACACAACCTCTGGACACCTGTTGTCAAAGACACCTCCTGGACAAGGCCCACTTAATGTTAAAGAGTGCTTTACCTGCAGTCAAATTGTAGTTCATTGTTTATCTGCTCCTATCTTTAGACAGTTTGTCAAAAGTTTCGTTTTTTAGAATGTTAAAACCCCTGACAATATAAGTGTACATAGGCACCTTCACCACTTAAAGTTGTAATCTAAAGAAGGAAAAATGAAAAAAAAAGATTTTAAAAGTAAACTTATAAAACTAAGCAAAGAATGCAGAAGGTTAGATTTAAATGAATAGCATAAGATATTGTGATCCTGCAAGATCTTAAAATGATGTTTTTCCAGGTATGTGTATTATCAGGGCTTTTCTTGTCATCAGTCAGCATGAGATATTTGTCAGGTTTGTAACAGTGCTTTCTATAGGAAATTGAATGAAAATTGCATCATGTAAGTGACATTAAACTTGGATAAAGAAAGAGTTTGTCCAACTATACAAACTGAAAGTAAATTTTACATTTTTTTTCTCTGGATATCACTTTTTGCTAGAATGCAGCATAAATATTCCTCTTTATCTAGGTTATTTATGTAACCATATGTATAATGTTCTTATTTTAATATATCAATGTCTTTATATTGTGGACGCTAGAGGCGCTATTGCCCAGTGAAACCCAACAGACAGACGTCCAAGACACACGTGTAAAAGTACTCAGTATAATATTTAATATTTTTCTTCAAATAAAGTGCACAAAGCACTGCACACTCCACAATTCTCAAATCAATAATCACAAATACAATAACAATAAACAATCCTCCACTCCCAGCAGCTTCGTCACCCAACCTTTTAACTCCGGCTCAGCTTGCTGGGTTTCCCATAGTCCTTTAAATAGTCTGTGACCCGGAAGTACTCCTTCTTTTCTTCCGGGTAAATGCCACATCCTCAATTTTCAAATAGCCGAAAGTACTGTGGGCTTCCGTCCTCGTGACTCGAAAGTACTCCGGGTTGTAGTAACAATTCAAGTCCCCAGGTTCTTTGTGAGCTCCCCCTGGCGGCACCCACGGCCCCTAACATGGCTGAGGAAACGGATTCCATGTCCCAGGATGCCCTGAGGGAATCCAGGGAACCGTTGCCATCCAGGGGGGCTGCCACCTAGTGTCCCGGGGGAGGCAGTATCCAGAAAAGCCTGCCTTCCTCCATTCTTCTTGTTCTGGGATGTTACAGCCAGATTGAATATTTGGCTGTCTATCACAATATAGATTATATCAATTTACAACCTTTCTAGAAAATGCTTAGTTAAAAGAAAAAGAAATGAATGTGAAAAGCAAGTACAAATGATGTACATTTCATGTGAAAGCAGAACTGGGCAATTCAAGTGGAATGTTCATCCACTAGGCAGGCAGTATAGCATGGCTCTTAAAGTATGTGTGTATGTGTATGCGCACATGTTTATGTGAAAAGCCTCCGTCATTTTATTCAAGCATAAGTTATTTGATGATCTTGTTACTGAAAAGTTTCAGAATGTTGGGAGGAAAGGAAACCTGGGGGTGGGAGAAGATGGATTATTTTTAAACAATTGTCAGTACTGACAGCTCTTCTCTTGTCAAGTAATGCGTAAGCATACTATAGCCTTTGCGTGCTTTCAAGAGATGCCTGTAGAAATGCATCTGCTTCAGGAAGTGTCAATGCCACGCATGATCACTGTTGTGTAATAAGCACCATGGGATTTGCAGGAAAGCTTTAGGAGTTTTTCATTGAACCTCGTTAAGCAGAGGTACTTGATGAGTTAATTTCTTTAAAAAATCATGTTGTTTATTCAGCAGCAGTTTGTTTTCCTTATCCAAAACCCCAACTAGAATTTTACCATGATTATTACTGTAGAAGATGCAGATGCAATCATCAAAGACACCCTTTTTATAACAGCTCAGGTTCTCAGTAACTGTTTTTTTTTTTATTTTATTATGCATTCATTTCTTTTGCTGGTCAATTTTTGGCCTGGCTTTGATGTATTTTATAAGCAATGGACTATTTGTTTTCATCTATGTATTTAAAGGCACTGAACCCTTCACCTTTCCTGCATCACTTAACACTTAATCAGCTTGATTGTCATTGTGTAATTGATTAGCAGTATATGTTTAAAAAGAATTTCATATGGCTTTATTTTCTCCTGTTGTGCACTGGTTGTTTTATCTTTGTAGTTCATAGTTTCTGTGTCTTGACAGCCATATGTATAATATTAAATTCATAACTAGCTGCCCAGTGTTGGCCATTTTGCTTTGGGGGCAAATGTATTATATTAGGTTTCTCCACTAAAAAAGAGTTTACAGTGACAGAAGCGATGATTAATTTGCAATTTAAAGCCCTTGCAGATGCTATACTAGGAAAAAACAACCTGGTAAAACAGACCCACCAGAAAGTCAGCTTTCATAAACTGGAATATCAGGGGAGTTTGTTAGGGGTATTTTTATAATAAGTAAGTACCTTTGAAGAACATTACCTGTAAATACCAAATTAAAATATGTGCACTGGGAAGACTGGTGTGATGACAGTTTAATCCACTCAAACTATTTGTTACGCTTCACCTGCAACAATTTTTTATTATCATTCGTGGCTGCTTTCCGTTAATTTATATTATTATTTAAATATTAACTGGCCCAGTCAGTGATAATTCATGGACTATTGATCTAGCACATAGATCTAATAAAAAAAAAATTGCAGTGAATTTTATTGTTACTCTCATAACAAAATTCATTGTGATAGCTTTTCTCTAATTGTAATTCTGAATACTCAGCTTATATTATAAACTGTTTTTTTCTATTTAAATGTTAATTTATGAAATTATAGTGTGTGCAAGAAATTTACCAGCCCTGCCCCCCCACACTGGGGGCCTCGATTCAGGCAGTCAAAGACAGGCAGGAGGAAAGCGTCAATCAGTCTTATTTATTATCTGTTATCTTGCAAGAGGTAATCCTTACAGGAACACTAACATCTTATTAGCAAGTTTTACAAAGAATATTGGGCTCTGTTTATACACTTCATTGATTAGAGCACAAGGAATTCATTACATAATCACAAAATCTTTAACTGATTGGTTATATCCAATTGCCATCGGTGTAGAGTGCAGAGCTTCTCATGTACATATATAAAGTACAGCGATGGCAAAAGTGCGACGTGCATTCTTGCTCTGATGTAGAACCGTTGTCATCATCTGAGTTCACCTCTGTTATAGCGCATCTTTATGTGAAAACAGCAGTGTCAAATATGGGGGGGGTGGGATCGTGAACGCGACTGAATGAAACTGAATAAAAAAAAAACAAAGCTAACCTTTACAAGTATCATAAATTTACACCGGCTGTTACAGACTGGAATCAAATGTATGTTTTTATTCTAAAATGGTAAGAATAAGAGCAGCTCACTTCTCAAAAAGGAGTCGTCCGGGATCGAACCCGTGAAGTTTTGATTACCATTCAACAGTACCGTTGCGCCACCGAAGCAGACGTAGCAAATGCTTGTCAATGTCGCACCCTAACGCGGGTTCTTTTTCTGCAGTTATATTCTTGAACAGAAGCACACTTGTTCTGTTATATTTGTACCTTTTGTGAAAGTGTTTATTTGATATTTGGACTTCAGGCTTCACACATTATACACTTCATGTCTACATTTTGTCAATTATTACTAAAACATGAAAAACGTTTCTGTTTTAAGGATGTGTTTACATAGATCGTTGTAGACATGGAACACACATGAAATGTATGTGTTCCAAATAACGATATAGTATTTATAAAAGGTGTCATTTTGCTGGACTTCTCACTCTATACAACTCTAAGCAACTGACACGCAGGTAAACAGACTTGAGCTGAGAAAACTGTGCAGGGTGGGGGGATGTGATAGTAGGCTGCTTGCTGCTTATCGACATATTTACAGAACAAAAGACGCTGATGGAGAGGTGCGAAGCAATTTAAGGTGGGATGGATCTACGAGTTTCTTTGTAGGCTCTGGTAATTCTAGTGTTATTGGTGCACATTTAACCAGGGTTTAAATTCAACTCCTACAAGAGTCATCTTGCTTGTTGCTGCAATTATATGCTGTTTTATATATGATTCTATAGCAGTTAGCAATGCTAATGTTGCATTGTGGCATCTATTGGAGTGAAAAGTGCACTGTGACTAATTACTGAATACATTACAAAATACTTTACAATAGATGGTGCATTGCAATTGTTAATACTGAATATACACAGCCAATAATGTATGACTGCCAGACAGAGAGAAAAGCATTGCTTTGCTGGGTTACAGTACAACAGAGTCCGTGCAGATTTAGGATGTGACATTAGTCCAGTTTTAAGACAGCACCTTTAACGTAGAAGTTTGTATATACAGGATGGAATTTTTAAACACATGGATAAAAACGCAAACATTAAACATCTGATGTAGAAGAGTATGTGTGCAGTAAAATATTCAATAAATTGTTAGCTAGGTACATGTTAAACTGTTAGCTTTGAAGTTTATGAAGAACGTGGACACCTTTTCACACTAAACCCTAATGACAATAACCCTGACCTTAACATCCATCCTAAAACTGTACTGAAATGAAAGTGCCTCATATGGATGATTTTGTACAGACAGAAATCAACGTATATACTGTATAAATGCTCTTCATTCTTCACTAGTATTTCATAACTAGTGCTTTTGTCTTCTTATTTTTTTTGTTCTGCAACTTAGTTATTAGCTAACCAAATATTTGCAATGAACTGAATGTTGTCACCTCAATTGTTAAAAGTTCTTATGTTCAACTTACTTTTTGAACTGGCTTTTCCATCCCAGTGTTTATCTATTCTATAACATATTTTGCATTTTGGTTACATCACCTCCACTACTCCTTTTGAGACTACTCTTGATATAGTGGCTGTTGAATTTACTCAGCTGACTCCGTCTTCACCTGCTCCCACAAAATGTCTCATAGCAAAGACAAGTTCATTTAGATTGTAAAGTTTGAGAAAGCCTTGTATCTCAAATTTCCCCATTAGATTGCCGAATTAATGGATAGGTCTAATACACTGTTGCCACTATTAAATTATATTACATTATATAATTTAATAATGAAACATCCATTTATTAAAATGGACACAATAATAAAATGGTAAGTTTGTCAGTTTCAATCATGTGCATTTAGGAATCTCCGTTTACAAGATACACTAGCCCTTATGCCCCTCTTTCTTTGTGCATCTTGTTGCCCTTGTTAATTGAATATTCTAACCCTTACCGCTCTCATTTTTGTGATTCTTGTTGCCTTTGTTCATCAGACATTGCAGCCCACATGTTATTCAGTACACCCGGGCAGATACCCAACATTTTGTAATTTTATATTAACAGATAAACATAACATGGTGATATTAACTTAATGGAGCTGTAGTAATAATAATAATAATAATAATAATAATAATAATGCATTTTATTTATATAGTGCTTTTCCTGTGCTCAAAGAATTTCACAAATATTCAGAAAGGTGCAAAAAGAATAAAAGTACAGAAAAAGGTCAAATAAATAACAATGATACAAACTAATATCCAGCCTAAACATCAAATAATAGGTGTCACCTACTTTAACCAGTAATCACTAGAATGAAATAGTGCTCATCATTAGTGATTTTCTCCAGAAGACAAATTCAATGCACCTGGTCCCTTCAGGTCTTTCTCTTCATGACTGTATGTTTGATATCAGTGTTTATGTCTCTAACATTTAAATGGTAGTTTTCTTTTTCTTTTTCATTCTGTTCAACCATTGTCTAATGCTGTTGCCAGAATATTTTTGCTGTTTCTTTTTTTACTCCAGTAGTTATTTATAACTCACCTTATATTTACGAGTAAATGTATTGTGAAATGATGTCCAGCTGGTCAGATGTTGCCAGGAGTCAAGGTTGCAACATCAAGGTGAGGAGACTGGAAAATACCCCTCAATACACCTTCAGAAAAATGGACAAAATTGGAAGGAAAAGAACATTTTAGACATTTTAATATGTAGGAAAAGAAGAGGCCAATAAGTGATGGTGTACCCTCTAAATGTACATAAAATGGAAGCACAAGAGACGGGGAATCATTCTATGAGAAAGGCAAAGAAAGTTAGTGTATTAGAGTCTTTAGAGAAATATGTTGGATTCCCCTTGGTCAATAGATGACATGGTCCAGCAACTGTCAAAGATGTCTGACGTTGGGAGGAAAGAAATAGTACAAAGGCCCTAGCTACAGCAGCTTGTGTTCTGAAATAAGGTTAGGACGGTTACAAGATAGGATTGCTTCCAAAACACTTCACAGGCCAGGTCTCCTTCGCTTGCTTGAAAAACATCTCACCCCTTGCAGGCCCAAAAAGATTTTAAGCTTCAAAAATAAATGTAAATGCCCCAAAAATTCTAAATGCTTTGTAAGTCAACGAAAACTGTAAAAACAAATACAGCAAATAATCTTTACAAATGAAGAACATTTATTTATCAAAAAAAATTAACAAAATTGCCCAAAAGAGCAAAAAGATTTGCCTAAAAAGCATCCTACATCAGACAAATCCAAATACACAATCTGAAAGAACAATCCAAGAATAGTGAAATAGTCCAAAAAAATAGTAAATCCAATAAGATAATATTCACACAGAACTACGTCAGAACTGCAATGCACCACCTGAGCATCCTGACCTAAATAGCCAGAGCCTCTTGGGCAAAAACACAATGGACATAAGAGAACATAATATTATACATAGAAGCACAATAGTTATATATTAAATAATTAAAGAAAACAATTAAAGAAAATCATTATTTAAAACACAAGAAAACAACAGATACAATAAATCATGGAAAATGAAACAACAAGAAAATGATTAAATATACCTAAAATAAATTTAAGCCAGGTCAATAAACAATAACAGCTTGGACCTGCTTGCCCATTCAAGGTTACATGGATTAACTGATCAAATCCAGTTCATCTTCTAGAGTGTATCCTATAATTGACCATTTAATGGGAATGCAATGCAAAGATATTACCTGTGATACTGGACTTTAAAGAGCGTTTGGGGATTCAAGGATGCAGGAATATGAGATTCACTAGAGGAAGATCTGATCTTGTCTCTGCGTAACAGAAGTATGGCCATCTCAAGGGCAGGGTGATGTAACCTGAAATGTAATAATTTAACACAGTAAAATCATTACATTATACATTAATGGTGTTAATTTAGCAATCCCAATCCAACAATGACACTTTTTAAACTGTTTTTGGTTAGTCATAGCAACCTGACATTTAAACCTCTATATTACATGATATCCTGAAAGATTATGTTTTAAACTAGAAAAGCTGCGCACACCTCATCTGGATGTCTTACAAGTAATTTTAGGACTACAAACAATAATGATAAGCATTTTTGGTGAATATTTAACAGATTTGAATATGTATGAAATACAAACTAAATCCATTACACATTTTGTACATTTTCAACAAAATTATGTAAGAAGTAATAAATATTTTGTGAAAAAAAATCATAGCTTTAAATTGTGTTACATTAGAAGTCAGACGTTGCCTGCTTTACTATCAAACAACAAACAATGTGAACTTTCAAAATGAAGTGTGTAATTAAAATGTTACCTAAATTTTTTCACCTGCTTGAATTTTTTGCACAATGAATGATAATTCATTTCATTCAAATTAAGCTGGAGGTTGTGCTTGTACACCAGCTACCTTGATAGTATGTATGAAAGATGTGTGGACTATTTTATTTAGTGTGTTAATGTAGTGCTAAACTAAAGCATCAAGATGCTTATTTATTTATTTTTTTTACTGTTGTGAGTAATGATGAAATAATCCATTGTCATGAGAGTGGTAGCAATTTAATCTTTCAGTATTGATTCTAGTTATTTTATTGTTTTTTTTTTTGTTTTTTTTTACTGTTTGCTCTCTTTCTTTACACGTTATCAGTTTTATTCTGTTACTCTATTTTCATTAGTATTTTCATACATATGTTCCTCTATTTTCTTCTTCTTTTACCAAAAACCATCTTCATTAAAAAATATTTTAGACAATGTTTTGTAATTTCACAGCACTACTTGTTTAACTAAATCATTCTGTTTCATAGTATTTACCTGTTCAAAATGAGGGCATGGCTTATAATATCGGAGCACTGATATTAGACTTTCACTGATGTATTGATATTGGTGTGACCTTCACTGATGTTCCAGCTAATGTGATGGTGAAACTCTTAAAAGCAAAGCACATTTATTATGTTATTTTCCTAGCATAGACTGTCACAATTTGAAAACGTGATTCAAATGCACAACAACTGTAATTAGAATTGAGTGCAAATGAGTTAAACAATTCTGGGGGCTTCAAATTCTTAAACTCCACAGACATTTATTGGTCCCTGAGACTGACAATAAGAAAAGGCCTAAAATAATTTCTTTACTTGCTGCTATGCTGTTATAGTGATTTTCTGTGTTCTCCCATTGTCTTCTCACCCTGTCAAAATGGTCACAGCACAGTATACTCCAAGTGCAAAGGAGATTTTCACTCAATAATTATGATTGTCTTTCTTTAAAAATCTGAAATGTATTTAGTCTCTGTATACCACAGCAATTGCATGATAGAGCACTTGAACTGAGTATTTAGAGATTAGTTTTCAGGCTTCAAAATATCAGGCATTACTTTTAATAAGATGTTTAAATCCAAAATTATCTTGCTTTTTATTTAAGGGCAGTATTTTATTTTTCCAATTTTTTTCCAAACATTTCAGCCAAAGCTCTTGTTTCATAATGAGTAGATACAGGTATGAAAAATAACAAATAACATGGTCTAAATAAGGTAATATTACCTACTTATACAAAACTGTGCAAATGTATGCTAATGCTAAATGTATTGCTAATATTTATTTTTGTAAAATGCAGAAATATGCTGACGAGGAAAGTAGTTTGCTGATAAAGCCATAATTACATTACTAAACACACTATTTAAGAGATTAGTGGTAGAAACTAGCAGTCCACTGTTTATTCACACCTGGGAAGTGTTTCATGTTTTAATTAATTCATTTTCATTTTCATATTGTATTAATTGTGTTTATATAAATAGTAAGTATATCTTTTTCAAATGTTTTGTTCAGTTCCTTTTCTCTCAGGCATATTTCTAAATATTTTCTTTGTATTAAAGTTTTTTCTTTGACTTTGTTTAGTTTCTACCTTTTCCTTTTTTTAATCTCTTTCCTAAGGTTCCTAATGCTTCCTTTTTTAGTTTAGTTTCGTAGGCCATTATATCTTTTGACCTTAACAAAAAATGTACACATTGCTGTTGGCATGGAGAAAGGAACCTGTCAACTTCTGGTATCAGCAGTATCTTACAACTCCCTGGCCTTCCTCTTGACAGTTTTTTAAATAAAAAGTTTCTGTTTCATAATAAATGACTCGAAACTTTACATCATTATCCCAACTTCCATTAACATTAATGGAAACGGATCTTGCTGTGCACAGAATTAGTGTTTTGATGTGTATGTATCAGGAAAATGAAACATTTGCGTTGTAGTCTCTAAGTCACTGCACTCTGTTTATAAATTAGTTTTTGCAGCACGTTATGTATTCATAACATTTCCGGTACTGCACTACTCTTGGGGCACACTCCTGTTTGATTCGATGACACCTGAAAATGTCATCTCATAGATCATTCCACACTAATTCTTCAAAGGTTTATGGACATATAGAACCTTTATCAAGATATATAGCCAACAAAGATTTGAATTTACAGGGGGCATAGCTAATGAGCTACCATTTTCATGAAATACTGACAAGAAAATGATGAGTTTGTTTACATTCAGTTTCGTGTGAATTGAGAATGTTCTTTATTCAGCTTTTGAAGTTAATAGCTACCATTAAAAAAAATGTTCAAGTGCCTTGCGTGACCTGACAGTATCTGTTAAATTATTCTTATTCCATATGTCTGGTATCAGATTCATGAAGTGTGCAGTTGGCATCTGTTTGCTTACTGTGCAAACAGCAGTGTAGAAGATGCTCTGCTTGTTATATCAAATCTACACCTTTCTTGATCAGCCTGGTTCATATGTCAGAGCACTATTTTTGGATTTATCTTCAGCGTTCAACACCATACAGCCTCATATACTGATTGTGAAATTGAACAGTATGAATGTAAACCCATTTATTACACTATGGATTCAGAACTTTCTTTTAAATCGTTCACAGACAGTTAAAGTACAGGACATTTTTTCAATAGTCATTCATTCAAACACAGGAAGTCCGCAGGGGTGTGTCTTATCACCATTACTGTTTACTCTGTACACAAGTGACCTGAAACAGAACAATGACTACTACTCCATTGTCAAGTATGCTGATTGACACCATGCTCATAGGACGCATATCTGGGGAGGAGGAAAGCCACTATCTAAATCAAGTGGGCTGTATGGTAAACTGGTGCAATAAAAACTCTCTCACTCTGAAAGTAAAAAAGACCAAAGAAATGATAATTGATTTTAAGAGACAGAAATCTGTATGTTCATCCATTGTGGTTCTGGAAGAGGAGGTATAAATAGTGACTGAATATAAATACTTAGGAACTAACCTAGATAACAATCTTAACTGGAATACAAATAAAAAAATTCTTCTCTAAATGCAACCAGCGCTTATTTCTCCTCCATAAACTCAAACTATTTAAAGTAGACGAGGACCTCGCATTATCCTTTTATCGCAGTATGATCCAGTCTGTGATCACTTTCAGTTTCATTGCCTGTTTAATAGTCTGACAAACGAAAACTCAAAAAAGCTCCAGCAGATTACGAAGTATGCAGCTAAAGTTATTGGGGCTGATGTAGATGATTTCACTAGTGTGTGTCAGAGGGCAATGTTAAAGAAACTGGAAATCATCTCAACTGATGACAGACATCCATTACATGTAGAACTAAACTTCAGTAAATCAGGGATAGTCGCTTTGAAAACCCACTGAAAAAATCGTTCCAGAAACTCCTTTCTTCCTAGTGCCATACGACTTTTCAATAGGAAATATCGGAGATAATGATTAAGGTTTTGATATATATCCTGTAACCTTTTTTTTTTTTGGTGTAAAAACAGTATGTATTCTCTATTTGCCTTACCTTAACGTTTCTTGTTTCTGTTTGTCTATTTTATTTCATTCTGTCTGTTATTAGATGCAACCGAGAAGGCAAATTTCATCTTTTCTTGTGTAAACATGACTAAATAAAGAAACCTTAAGAACCAAACCTTTTAAGTTAGTGTTTACGGTAAATTCACATAAGTTTTTGCTTAATTTGAATTGAATATCACTTTCACTTAGATAATGGAAGAGTCTCCTGGGTATGACATTAATCTACATCCTGCCCTGCATGTAGGCCCTCCAACCTGTAGGGAAAAACTTGGGGGTTGGTGGCAGAATTGGCCACCGTGGTGGGTGCGGCAATGCGCTGTATCAGGGCATGCTTCTAACCTCTTCTCTCTTTTACCCCAATAAGATAACAAGTTCATGGAATGCCCTTAATGTTCAACTTTATCTCAGTGAGACAATAGAATGATCTCAGATCGTACAAAGACAGCTAAAAACATGAACTGTTAGACAGAAGGTTTAAGAGCATAGACTTATGTGTCAACATTCTTTGCATACAGCCCTTGTGTATGTGATAACATATAGAAGCGTTAATAAATGTAACCTAAACACGTAAGACAAATTTTTTTTGTGTGTATTATCAACTTTTTTTATTTTATTTTGAACTATTTGGAAATCCTTTAAAAATGCAGCTATGCATGTTATGCACTAACTTTGTAAGGTAGAACTTCTACAGATTTTTTTGGTGTACTTGGTTATGTAGAACTCCAAATTAGGAAATTTTTGGTTATTTCAAGGAAGAAATAAAAGCACCCACTTGGATCAAGCTTTTTATTTAACAGAGCACTTTGGGAGTTATAATAACACTATGTCTGTTACAAAATAAAAGCCAAACTCAAGGAGAGCATTATGATACAGAAACATTTTTGAGTAAGCAAGCAAGCCCTGGATTTTGAACCTAAACAAAGCACATCCTAACAGGTCGTTTTCATACAGTATGTACATCCTCACACAGGGCATGCCCCTGAAGATTTTTAAGTAGTAGCTTTCTTGAGGAATTTCATCAAAATTAAAAGGGTAACAATAATGTGAGATCAGAAAAAGCAAAATAAGTAACATAATCAGAAACAGTCACAAAATAATAATTTCATTTTTCCTGTGAGGCTAGGACGTTGGATATCTCTGGGTACACAGTTCTTGAGGCTGATCCTCCACTTAGCTGTGAACCACCAAATCTCACTGAGATTGCACAGGTAGTGAACAAGATGAGTGGGGGAGGAAGGCTGCAGGGATCTGTGGTATCCGTGGTGAACTTCTTCAGGCTGGTGGGAAGGCTGTCCTCCTGGCATTGCAAGCAATCTTTGCTTCCATTTGGGAGACTGGCATCATCCCAACTGACTGGAAAACGGGATGTGTTGTCCCTATCCGGAAAGGGAAGGGTGATCGGCTGGATTGCAGCAACTACAGGGGGATAACACTGTTCTTGGTGCCGGGTAAGGTCCTTGCTAGGGTCGTCCTCAATAGGATCCGTGATCACTTGCTCACCTACCAGCAACCGGAACAGTCTGGTTTTACGCCTAAGAAGTCTACCATCGACCGCATCCTGGCACTGAGGGTTCTCATGGATCGCAAACGTGAATATCGGCAGAGTTTCTTTGCAGCCTTTGTCGATTTTCGCAAAGCGTTCGACTCAGTTGATTGAGCTGCCCTGTGGAACATCCTGAGGGTTCACAGGATCACCTCGAGGTTGCTGGATATCATGGCTGGCCTGTACACTGGTACTGTGAGTGCTGTGCAGAGTGGAGGTAGGACCTGTGTGTTTTTCCCAGTTGATTCTGGGGTTCGTCAGGGGTGTGTTCTTGCTCCTATTCTATTCAATGCTTGTATGGACTGGGTGTTGGGCAAGGTCGTGGGGTCCAGCGGCTGTGGGGCATTTGTTGGTGAAGAAAGATCCACAGATCTTGACTTTGCTGACGATGCTGTGATCTTCGTGGAGTCAATGAAGGCTCTAATCAGGACGCTCGAGAGACTGAGTGAGGATTGTGAGTGTCCTGGATAAAAACCAAGATCTAAGCCTTTAATGACCTCTTGGGTACAGCCATCAGCAGTGTGTCTGTTTGTGGAGAGAGTGTTGACCTTGTTGAGGGGTTTACTTACCTTGGCAGTGACATTCATGTCTCTGGTGACTCTTCCTGTGAAGTCAGTAGATGGATTGGGAGAGCATGGGAGGTCATGAGGTCGCTGGGAAGGGGTGTGTGGTGCTCACGATATCTGTGCAAAAGGAGAAAGGTCCAAGTCTTTAAAGTCCTGGTGCTTCCTGTCTTGCTATATGGTTGCGAGACATGGACGCTATCCAGTGACCTGAGACAAAGACTGGATTCCTTTGGTACAGTGACTCTCTGGAAAATCCTTGGGTACCGTTGGTTTGACTTTGTGTCGAATGAGTGGTTACTCATGGCGTCCCGAATGAGGCACATTACCTGCATTGTGAGGGAGCATCAGTTACGGCACTATGGCCATGTGGTGTGTTTCTCCGAAGGTGATCATTCTTGTAAGATCCTCATTGTTGGGGACCCGAGTGGCTGGACCAGGCCAAGGGGTCGCCCATGTAACACCTGGCTGCGGCAGATATAGGGTAATTTCCAGAGGGCGCGACTAGACCGTGTGTCTACCTGGGGGGTTGCCAACTGGGATCCCGAGTTCTTTCTCCATGTAGTGGGTGCGGCAACACACTGTAGCCGTGCATGCTCACCAACTTGACTTGACTTGTGTGTGAGTTAGGAAGGATTTTTCTTTGTTCACTTCACTGGGCATGCTACCTTCTTTTCAGGTGTGTCCATGCTAATATTATACTAGCTGCCCACATTGCCTGGCAGCACCTATTGGAAAACACAGAGAACAATAAACTAACTTCCAGCGATAAGACGAAGCAAACTACAGTGATGTCAAATGTGTTTCTAACAAATAGAGAGTACATAGCATTAAAGAAAATAGCAAAGATTCAATTTTACAGTTAAGATTTAAAATAAAGAATATCACAGGAAATGTTTTTATACCACTTCCTGCCATATTAAGAAGGAAAAATAGAACTTGAACTTTTGTCATTAACAGATCACTGTATGTGCCCTTCTTTTTTTCTTTTGTTTAGTACCTCTTGCAGCAGGAAGCATTTTATGCTAGCCACATTCTTGGATCTGAGCTTCTCACTTTCCATATGGCACTGGGATATCCTTCATGTTCATCAGAAACATTGCATCAGATTCAAAATATCACATACCATTCTCAAACAATTTTTCACATTCTGCTGAGTTCACCTAGTTCCTTAATTAAACTGCTTGTAATGTGATTACCCAATACAAAAAGCCAGTTGAACTTGCAAATGTATACCTACTGTACATAGATGCATTCTGAAACCCTCTTAATCCAATTCAAGGTCACATGAGACCAGAGTCTTTCAGCAACATATAAACATTAAGGGTTTAGTGCTTTTTTTTTAAAGTTTGGATTGTTTAAAAAAAGTTATAGTTTACAATGAATTAAGAAGTAGCATTGAAAATAATTAATCATGTATTTTTAATAGCTTTATTGTAACATGACATGTTGGATATTGAAAAGTGTCAGTTTGTTTTTATTGTATTTTTTAATAACTTAAAAAATTAATTTTGAGAAACTTTAAAATGTTCATTGTTTTTTTATACAGTATATCAGGAGATTTTAAGACATTAATAAGCAGAGCAGACAACCTGAGTAAATGGTCTCAAACTTGTGACAGAAAATAACATGCTTTGAGTAAATAGACAGGAACATTTTGTTATAATTTCATATAGCAAGAATTTATTAAACTTTACTGTAATTTTGTTTCAATATGAGCTTCATAATAAATAAATGTGGAAAAATTTCAGACTTCATAAATACAGTCTATGTAGTGCACATTCATAATGAATGATTTCTTTTTTCTGATAACCAGTAAGTAATAAGGTGTTTAAAGGAAACAAAGTGAGTTTTCCACCCACGCATACTTTTTTCGTCAGGTTTTATTATGGTTTAGTGTAATTACAAAAATGCCTGTGTACATTTTAAACATATTGAAATTTGTTCTCAAAAGAGCAATACAAATGCAAAGATGCCAGCTTTTTAAGCTGCCAGTATTATTCTTGAGTCTCTTTAATCTAAGAGTTTAATTATTTTCTGCGTCCTGTTAGTGGCACCTATTTCACCTTGCTTGGCTTTATGACTCTTATAACTAAGTAATATAAAAATACATCCATCACTCCAAGTATTTATTGAGCTGCATTAATCCTTAATTCTTTTCAGTGTCTACTAGAACCGGAGGCTATTGCTTTAGCATTATACTCAAAGCATCATCCAATGCTTGCCATTGCATGAGTGATTTTTGAAATAAATGTTAAAGCATATCTGTTTTCTTACTATATCTTTTAAACAATCAATTTATATTCTTTGTATTTTGAGGGGAAAACAATGATCTGTATAAAAGCAGTACAACCAGTGATTTAATTTAACTTAGTACTAACCTAATCCACCTTGTGAGCTAGTGATAGTGAAAAAAAAAACAATGCAGTTGATTTCTGTTTTGATATGCCATCAATAGTGAGGTTAAATATCAGAATTTCTTTACATTTTTTCACAGTGTACAGATGCATGAATCTTTGCAGCAGTGAATCTTTGCAGTGAGCTGTCTATAGAAATGCAGAACGAATGTATTTTATTGTTACTTGCATAAAAAAATCCTTACTGTTATCATAGAGATTCCCTTATAAAACATTTTTGACAAGTATTCTCATATCTAAATTCTTTACTCAGGCATTCAGAAAACTAGAACGGTCTCTCAGAATTCAGCTGATAAAAGCATTTGAAGGCCAGTTTATACAGACTTTATCACTTAGAAATTGATGTATTAAAAAAAGCAGAGATGTAAGAAGCCTCCACTCTAGTTACTCATTACATTTGGCTGCAGTACTTGAAAGGTCCTGTAGATGTTTCCCTTTCTCTCATCCAGATGGTCAATGTTCACCTACTCATAGTCTTAAACATGTAGACTACAGTAGTAAGTGTGGGTACTCATATCTAGCACTTTTTAAAAAAGGGATGACTTTTCATGTTTTCCAAACTACTTATATTTTCTGCAATCCTGACAATACTGATACTGCATTGTGACATCAAAATAAATATGCCATTCATCTGTGTTTGTGTGTGTATAAATAAATATATATATATATATATATATATATAATATATATATTTAAAATCCAACATCTGTCTGTCTGTCCGCTTTTCATGAGAGAACTACCCAACGGATTTAGATTGGGTTTTTTTCCTATATCTTGCTTGAACATTCTGGTTAATATTGCAAATTCTCTCATTGTGGTAATAACTGTAGATGTTCAGTTCCATTGCCTTAAAAAACACCACTCACATCTACAGTTATTCCCAGTTTCAAATATTAACTAACAGCGTCGGATCCCAAGGGCTGTAGTATGTATCGTGATCGTGACTGAGAGAATAAAAGTGAAAAAAAAAAACAGTAACTTTTACAAGTACTATAAAAGTACACCATCTGTTATAGACGCAAACCAAATTTATTTGTATACTGTATAATAACAATAAGAGCAGCTCACTACTGAAAACAGCAAATATAGGAGGCAGTCATCATCGAACCTAGGACTCTTGGTTATAAGTCAGCAACAGCACGGAAGCTGTTGTATTGTCCTTGAACCTTTTGTGAAAGTGTTTATTTGATCTTTGGACTTCAGGCTTCACACATTCTATAGTTTATGCCTACATTTTGTAACATTTATTACTAAAATATGAAAAAATGTCTGTTTTAACAATATGTTTACACAGATTACTGCAGAAACGGAACACACCAATGGATGTTTTTCAAATGTTGATACGCAATAAGCAAAAGGTATCACTGAAAACCACAAAAAACAAAAACAGCAAAAAACACTTCAAGCAAAGTTCGAAGAAAGAAAAATAAAAGTACAATGTTTCTGTTTGCGAATCGTTGCTCATAACTGAGCTGCGACCACAGAAGAACTGCTCTGTGGATGATTCATTCAGGCATTTCAAGGTCTTTTGGGCACTTTGTTGTAATGAAAGTATCTGCTGAATGTACTTCGTAGTAACAAGATTTCTATAGACTCGTGTAATATGGGGAAACTGTCGGAACCATAAAAATGCTTCGTTGTAATGAAAATTTCGTTGTAAAGATATTCGTTGTAACGGAATTTTACCTGTATTTGCTTTTAGCGTAGCACCTCGCTTATGTGTTTTGTTTTTGTTTACATACGTCTTTTTTCAAAAATTTTTACTATTCAATCTTTCTATATATTATTGTTGTTCGTGGTGGATTTATGTTTAATTAGGTTTGTGCAGTGTCCAAACTCATAAGCTTATTGGTATTTAATTAATTGTTTTTGCTTATGGATCTTGTGCAACACCACATTTACACAGCAAGAGTAGAGTATTGCATCTCAAAGTAATGAATGAGTGTTGTGTGTGCCAGATATATATTATATAATATTAGTGGTTTATTATAACAACAATACTACAAAATTCAGATCATGGCACGACATCACGCTGGTACACAAGGTCATACCAATATACTGCCCAGTTCTACTAGTGAGCTAAGTAATTGACTTTCTTATAAGGATCTTTGCAATAATGGTTTTTGTAAGTGTTGTCAGATCAGTGTTTATATACTTTTCGGTGGCTTTTTGGTTATAGTTCAAAGTGTGAGGATAATAAGAAGGCTGAACTGTGTTTCCCAATTTTTTTTGATTAATAGCTTTCTTTAAAACCAATTTATAGTCAGTCCTCTAGTTTTAGCTCAACAGTGAAATTTGGACATTTGCTCTTTTGCTTAAGGGTAAGAACTTTTTTGTCACTAAACCTTGTTTATACTGCAGGGTTTTAGTATCCAAGCATTACAGATGGAGGCGACAATCTGAGTTAAGATTATCTTTTGGATTATGTTATTTATGTGTCAGATTAATTTCAGATGTCACTGAACGGATAATCACAGTATGGTCAGGCAGCCCTAAGACCTCCCCTCCCCCAGTATTGCTGAGAAAAACAAGAGGCTGCTTTCCATAGTTAAGTCTTTGTATTGTTTTCTGGTAGCATTTCCTTTTTGTGCAGCATTGCAGATTAAAAGCTTACTGCAGACTTTTATTATTGTATAAACTTAAATAATGTTATGGTTAATTTGAAAATATTGACACCTTCATGCGGATCACATTTAGCCAAATTTCTCTGGTGTGTGACTCTGTTTTATAAGATAGTTGAATGAGAATGAAGGTTTGAATTCTATTCACTTTCATTACTAAATCTCAGTACTCCATACCATTCCACTATTTCCGCTAATTTAACTCTATTAAATGTCAACATTCAGCGCAGTTTATATGAATTGATTTATATTTATAACATTTGTTTTTAGCTTACATTTATAAACTCTTAATTAGTCTTAACATTTTCATTGCGCTAAAGAAAGTAATTAACTATTGGGTATCGTCAGTATAGCAGCAGAAAGAAATGCCAGGTTTTCTTAAAATGGACCCTTGAGGGAAAATATATAAAGAAAAGAGGAGAGGGCCCAAAATTGAATCCTAAAGAATGCCAGAAACAAATGGTGCTGAATATGATGTACAATTGCCTATGGTATCAGAAAAACTTCTGTTTAAAAGGTGTGATTTAAACCAGTCTAGTGCAGAGCCCTTAAGGCTAACATAATGCACCAAACGAGAGATCAATATGGTATGATCAACCATATCAAAGGCTGCTTTTAGGTGTAAAAGAAAAGGAATCGCAGAATCACCAGAGTCCGTAATTAAAAGATGATCATTAAAAACTTTTAAAAGGGCTGACTCAGTACTATAAAGAGCTTTATAGCCTGACTGAAATGGTTCATTGATGCAGTGCATGTCTAAAAAGATAGCAGCTGTACAAAAAGTCACATTTTCTAAATGTTTTAAGAGAAATGGAAGTTTAAAAGTAGGTCTAAAATTGGAAGGATCACAAATATGCAAGTTAGGTTTTCTAAAAATTGGTTGTACTAATGCGTGCTTAAACTGATTTGCAACAGTTCGTGAAGTCAAACCGCTATTTATGATAGACTGAGTACTTGGACCAATAGTCTCAAAACTATCTATCATAAGACGAGGATGAACAGCATCATTAGGAACAGCAGTTATTTTCATATGACTAATTACACTATAAAAAAAAGAAGAAGTGATACTG
Organism: Polypterus bichir lapradei; assembly: GCA_026402145.1. NCBI lineage: Eukaryota > Metazoa > Chordata > Cladistia > Polypteriformes > Polypteridae > Polypterus > Polypterus bichir. The sequence goes on along the minus strand of JANRMT010062815.1, from coordinate 15,030,982 downwards.
GCTCAAGCATTGTAAACAAAGCTGAAGGAGAGATGGGAATTGATGGATCATATGAGGAAGGTACAATATGCACTTTAATCAGTTTAATCTTACATAATAGTGCAAGAATTCTTTGCAGGTGTCAGTGGAAGGGTCTAACTTGGGAATCTGAGCATGGCAGCTTTGATAGTGTTAAAGAGCATACCAGAGTTATGGAAGTTCTTAGAAACAATATTAGAAAAGTATTTAGACTTGTTTGCCTTAATTGTTGACTGGTATCTGACCCAGCTCCCCTTAATCATATCAAAAGGTACCTGAAGCCTGTTCTTCCATTTCCTGTCAACTCTCCTGCATTCACTTTTGACTGAATGAGTAGTGTCATTCAGCCAGAGTTTGGATTTTAAGTTAGATAACCAAGATTTAAGAGAGGCAACATTGTCCAATATCTTTAGACAGGTTGAAATACAAAGAAAGGTGAGCTCCTCAGTATCCTGACAAGATGGATCCAGCAACAAGGCAGCATCTTCAAAAGCAGCCCTAAAATCTAGAGTCGTGGAGGAAGTAATCTGCCCCAAGCAACATGCAAGGGCACCAAGTTCAGGCAAATGATTCATAGAAACTTTGATTAAAACAGGCACATAATCAGAAAATAGCACATCACTTAATTCCATATTAAATATGAACAGACCATACAAAAGAACTAAATCAAGTGTATGGCCCAGTCTTTGTGTAGGAATAGTAATGAATTGAACTAAACTAAGAGAATTAAAAAGTTTTAAAAAGTCACTAACCAATGACTTATTAGAACAACAAATGTGAATGTTAAAATCCCCCACAATAAAGACTTGATCATATTTTAACATAAGACCAAATAGAAAGTCAGAAAACTCATTAATGAACTCCTTATGATATTTAGGCGGGCAGTAAATCACCGCACAAACTGCAGGGTTTTTTTTTCCAGCTGAAAGATATTTAATTCAAAGCTAGAATAAATTGCCCAAGACAATTGCTGGCAGTTAAAGATTTTTTCTGAAGACCGAGGCAACTCCGCCTCCTTGACCCAATGTTCTTGGTGTATTATAATAAAAACAGTCCGGTGATAAAACTTCCGTAAAAGGACTGGAATCTTCAAACACCCATTCAGGTCTCAGTCATACAAAATAAATCCAGTCCGTGGGACATAAAAAAGTCATTCGAAATAAGTGTTTTATTATTTAAGGATCGTACATTCACCAGTACAATCTCTGGCTGCTTGCTGAACCGTGTGGAAGAAACCCCCCCCGAGGTAGACAGGAATAGTTCAATCAATTAAGTTTTTTATTCAGTCACAGATGAGTACATGGATACTACGTTGCAAGCCAGAAGAGCAAAGTTCAATTTTTCGATTGCCTTTTTATAATTTCTTGTTCCTCCCCCTTCCCCTTAATCAAAAAGCATAATATAACTTACTTAAGCATTTTATTTTGTTATGCTAAAGGGCCATCGGTTCTTATTTTTTTTACTTAGACTCAAAAGAAGGAAAGGTCATCTTTCCTGTGTCAAATAGATGTATTCCTAAAGAAACTGGAAATTGTCCTAGGTCAGCTTACTGCACCCTGTCTTATGACAGACGCCTATATGAATAGCCTGCTGTTATAGAAAAATGGCTCTTTCAGCTATTAACCCTAAGTAGCTTGCAAGCAGTTAATTTTTCTTTCACAACTGGAAGCATGACCATTAGGTCAGAGATTGCATTGATTCACCCCGCCATGCACTGGATGAAAAATACTAGATGGGTATTGACTCCTTTCCTTAGAAACAACAGGTAGATGCCATTTGTAACAAGGTTCCAAGGTACTGACCGGAGAGCTGTCCAACCAGTGGTCCAGTTGGTCTAGGTCTAGAAGATGCCATGGCAGATTTCAGTCCAATCAACTGGTCCTTATGCCTTCCCCGGCGGTAGCAACGGCCCAGACACTTCCTCCGGAATGACGGAGACGAAACACAGTGGAGGTGAGTAGGTAATCCATATATCTGTACTACTGTCAGCGATGAATACTGAGACGAATACTGTCCCCCCAGATTAAACCTAGTTAAACTTGTCATGGTAACTCCAACAGAAAATAAATTTTGATGATCAAAGACTAGTACTGTGTTGGTGCTTCAGAAAAGAACAAATAACAGCAACAGACACTGATGGCAAGCCTAACACACTGGCGCCATCATACACATATACGTCCACTTTGAAGTAGCAATGTTTTTATTTAAGAAAACATGCTTTCCATGTTTCTGAGACATACTTTTGACAACAAAAATAAACTGGAATTAATACATTTTATCACAGATTCTTGGTTCTGTTTTCTTGATGTAAGGATATTTTTTGCTCGCTTGTCCTTTCGCAGCAGATGTCATTGGGTAGAGTTTTGACAATCAACCACGCTTCACCAAGTGGTATTCTGCTTATTTTCCCACTTTTGCTTCTGTAATTCTGATTCTTCAGTACTTGTGTTCTGCCATGACTTGGAAACAGATGGTTGTACGGTAAAATAATATCATTATTTTTTCCTGAAAGCGCCTAATTGTCATCTATTACATAGCCAAAAGGGCAAGATTCATCCCACGCAGCAGCATCGTGATGAACAGCACACGTAAGACTTTCATTGTACTTTGTACACATAACAATAAATCTGAACTGAACCAATTACACTGCATTGAATTTTTAATGAAACCCTTAGATTTATGAAAGAGACAAGCCATTTGCAAGTCACACTTTCCATGGCATGTCATGTGCAAACACAATTAAAAAACATATTCAGAAAATGAAAAGGAAGAGTATGTGATAGAGCCCAACTATGATGAAACAGATTGAAGCGTGACAACCAATTATCTATTTTTTTTATGTGTGATAAGTCACTCTCGCTAAGGATTTGTCAATAAAAGAACTGAGGACAATGTTTTTGAGCAAGATACCGATCAATCCATAAATACATGTACAAATTTCATGCATGCATGGTGCTTTGAGGAAGGAAAGACAGCTCTGCCTATGGTTAAACATCTGTACTAAAATTACTCAACTTCAGCCTGATCAAAACTAAATGTTTGCCTATAACATCTGTTCAGTTCATGTGACTTGATTGTTGGTCAGTCTTTCTTCCTCTAGACCACTAAAGAACGCACATGCATTTTCATATCGGTGTCAGTAAACATTATGTTTGTGAAATAATGAAATTAGCTTATGTACAGTGAAAGAGTGTGAGTGATCATTTATCAATTATGATTGTCTACAGAACAGCAACAGCAATTCACATTTAAGCATCAAATTTCAGTAATGTCAGTGACAGCAATAACTTTCAATAATAAATTATAATAATACATTTATTTACAGTATATAGCACCTTTCCCATACTCAAGGGTGAATCCTTGCGCCTGGCCCTGAAAGTTACTATGGAGGAAGATGAGCAGTGAAATGAAATGCATAGCTGGTCTCCTTTTAAAATGACTGAATCTCACGACTGTATTTTGCATATTTTGCTTTTTTCCTTCTTAAGATGACATGGACATGGTGCTTTGCAATATTAGTACAATCTCAAGTTGCACATCAATACTGCAATGACATTTTTGCCTTAAAAAGTTGACATTTTTTGTAAGTCTAATGCTTTTTTACATTGGGATGTAAATGTATCCATTAGCTCCATTATAAAATTCATTAACTTTATATAATTCATTAATTTTACAAAATGCGTATTGGGTGCGGCTTGCTTAAATGGGGCAGCCTATCTAAAAACATTCGATAAAAGTATAATTCAGTGCACAAAAAGACGACATACTCTAATTTAAATGTACTGTTTACTTCAAAAAATCAGATAGTGACGATGTTCATAGATACAGTTAAAATAACTAAGTTATTTTAACACAGTTTGAAAAGAATCTGAATTATGAATTGTCCAGTTGACAAAAAAATTGTCAATTAATAATGATGACATCATTGGTTCAGTGATCACTTGGCGCTGCTGCATCTAGCCTCTTCTTCACATTCGTCTCTTTTAGGTTCGTTGCTGCAGTGTAAAAATTGAACTTTTTCAAGGCTTTGCTACATTACATCCTAGTATATAATACAAGCTAGGAAAAAAAGCAAAATTTAACAGAAATAAAAGGAACAAAAGTTTATTGTTGACTGGGAAAAGACAAGTTTTTAATTTTTGTTTGAATGACTGGAGGGTGGGGGTACTGCAGTACAGCAATGTCAATCGTCTGTCTACACGTAAATTCTTCAGAATAAAATTAGCAACACTGAGATTAGGCTTACCATTCTTCAAATCCTTCAAAATCAGATCTGAAATCGTTGTCGTCTCTGCTGAACAACTCGATTGCGACCTGTGCTACTTTGCTGTCGCTGATGTCATCACCGGTATCACTCTCAGATATTGCAGACGTTGCTTGTGCTGCTGGTAGGCTTGTAGGTGGAGGAAGGGTTCCGGCTTTGCGAAAACCATTCTGTATGCTTTCTGGTTTCACATTGTTCCATGCCAAAATAATCCAGTCACACGCTTGACTGTACGTCGCACGTCGCTGCCGGCCACACGGAATGAATGTATGCTCACCATCCATCATCCATTTTTCCCACTCGATCCTCACAAGGCATGTAAATGCTTGATTGACAGCAATATCAAGTGGCTGCAGTTTGCATGTAAGTCCACCAGATATTACAGCGACGTGACCACCAACCTTGTTCACTGCCTTCTGAACACTATCCATCAGATGAGCAGACATAGAGTTGAAAATTAGCAAGGACTTATTCACATTCAAAAATCCAGCTCCAGGCCACCTTCTGTAGCATTTGTCCACCCATTCCACCGTAACGTCTTCATTCATCCAGCCCTTCTTGTTCACTGAGACCTTGATTCCCTTTGGTAGTTTTTCCTGTGGCAATGTCACCCTCTTAAAAATCACGAATGGCTTCAGCTTTTTGCGACTTGCTGTGCAAGCTAGAACAACCGTAAAACTTGTCCACTCGTAACCTGTGGTAGTTAATGATATGGTCTTTTTACTAACCTTATCAATAGTGTATGTTGATGGAATTTCTCTCTGCATTAGGACCTAGTCCATGCTGATGATGTCATCTGGTGTTAGTTTCAGTGTCTCGATTTCCTTGCCGACAAACTCTCTAAAACTGTCAAGTTTCTTCTCCCAGTCGTCTGGCAGTCTCTGTCCCACAGTCATTCTGGCTTGGATAGATAGACCATTTCATTTCATGAAGCGAGAAACCCAATTATGACCTCCTTTGAAGTCTTCAATTGCTATTTCAGTTGCCATTCCTCGTGCCTTCAATTTGATGGCTATTGTCGAAACCACCTGATTGTTATCACGCTGCGCAAGAATCCAATCTTCAAGTTGCTTGTCCAAGTTTGGCCGTTTTGCTTCCCTTGTATGTCTTGCGCGCCTATGTGGTGGAAGCACACGCAAAGCTTCCTCATCTTTCCGCCAGTTTCTGACTTGTTTTTCATCTACTTCAAAGTGGCGTCCAGCTGCACGATTGCTGTTTTCTTTCACGAAAGCAATCACCTGGAGCTTAAATTCTGCAGCATAGGACCTGCGTTGCAGCATGATATCAGTAAGTGCAAAATGTTATCAATTTAATTGTTCACACTCAACTATAATGTCTCTATATAGTTGCACATACCTGCAGGGGTGTGCCAAATTAGATGCTTTTACTTCAGATTCGTAAATTCAGTAAACCCGCAGCTAATAACATGGGGTGGCTTATCTTGGAGTTTTAAAATATAAATGAGCATTTTATGCGGCCTCCAGTGTGGGGCGGCTTTCCAATGGGGAATTACGGACTATTTATTTTAAAAAAATTTAAAATTATTTTTCACTTTATTTAACAATTTCATGTGGCAGATTACTATATACCATGATAGCGTAAAAAAACACTTTGACTTGAAAAAATAACTTTTTATTACTGTAGCTGTCTAATGTTTTCATCCTGGGTGTAACATTTTTCAGTTTAAGTGCATTAAATGTAACTTGGAAAATATTTGTCTATGTGTGGATGTTTTTGACATTCATTAGTCTTGGTTTTGTTGACTCTGGTTTATCTGTTACTAGCAGAATACCCGCGCTTCGCAGCGGAGAAGTAGTGTGTTAAAGAAGTTATGTTAATGTAATTGTTGTGTATATATATATATATATATATGCATACCTATCTACATCATATATACACACACATATACATACATGCATACACAGACACACACATATATATAATTTGTGTGTGTGTATGTATGTATGTGTGTGTGTGTGTGTGTGTGTGTGTGTGTATACACATACATACAAACATACACACAGGTATATATAAATATATGTGTATATATATATATATATATATATATATATGTATGTGTCTATATGTGTGTGTATAGCTTTGATCACTGAGTGCAAGGGAAAAATAATAAAATGTAGTCTATAAGTTATTAAACAGTAAAACATTAACGTTTTAAGAAGTAAAGGTACATTGAGCACTACTGGAGTGGTTGCGGGTAAACTACATTTTAAAGACGGTATAACAGAAGAGGTAAGTAGTACTAACAGCAGCTAAAATGTATATGGATCATCTCTCGGTAGTAGATCCCTTTTGAAAGGCGCTACACGACGGCTGTGGTATAGAAATTACATTTTCTATGTGAAAGTCCAAATTTCTGCCTCTAATAATGTGCCTTACCAGCAATTAAAGAAAATTAGTTTTGTGTCCTCTGCAGTGTTAAGAGAGAAAGGCTTTGGTTTGGGATAAACGGAAAAAAGGTGTAAAGAAAGGAAAGTTGCCTTTTTCTTTTCTTTTATATAGTATAGAGAGATGTGTTCGCTGACGATATGAGCGCCTTTTGGGGACAGTCGCGGTGGGTCTTGTGCAGACTGGTGAGACGTCCCAGCTATTAATCGGCTGTGATGGCACTGTCAGTCCTTCACTCCTGTGCGTGTCTTCATAAGAGCTGACGACCTCATAATCGTATACGTGCAAAATAAAGTGCGAAGCGCCTTAATATTATTTTGCCGCAGAAGCGCAGTCAGCGTGTGAAAGGCCGGCACAGCTATGCGCGCGCGCCGGCTGCTCGACTTTTGCTGGGCAGGAGACGCCAGTTTTTGCAGACACGTTCACATGATCAAAAGTCTCCGCGCTCTTTGGAGGTCATTCATATACAAAATACCCGCGCCTCGCAGCGGAGAAGTAATGGGTTAAAGAAGTAATGAAAAAGAAAAGGAAACATTTTAATAATAACATAACATGATTGTCATGAGTGTTGCTGTCATATATATGCCTGCCTAAATAAGTCACCCTCGCTTCGCTCTTACTTTTTTACCGTTCATTTAATCATGGCTAGTGGCGGAAAAATTATAAAATGGAAGGAGGATTACACTGAGTATGGCTTTACCAAAACAATTATTGATGGCGAATCGATTATTCATAAAGCTTGAATTGGTGATCTGTTTTTGTGTGTTAACCTCATATCTTTTCATACTTCTTCTCAAACCAAGGTGGTGCGAGGCTAAAATGAATTGGGATGCGCTGATCAATGTTATCGGTATACCAGGAAATCATGCATTGACAAAAGTTCCCCTTTGATTGTAATGCAAAGTGTGATTAAATGCATTATTTTTTAACGCGTTATGGAGCACATGCATCGAAGCTTCTCAGCTGTGCTTGTGCTAAGAAAATTAAACATTTTAAAAATAACGTAACACGATTGTCAATGTAACCTTTTGTAAGTAGTGCCTGGAGGATTCAGTGTGGAGAAAGTCTAGAGACAGAGTGTGTATTAACTTGTGGATTTCTCTGTATTTGGTGGCAGTGTGACGAAGTTGCTTCGGAAGACGGCGTTAGCCGCGGAGCTCAGCTCAGAGCGAAATGAGGTAAATGGGAGGGGAGATGATGACGTGACTCCCCCACCCGCCTTAACTGTCAATCCCCCACAAACACAGTCTCTCGGAATTTGCATAACCACACCCCTTCACCTGCAATTTTAACTTAGTTACAAAGTGATCAAAACTCTCGTTTATATCCTGCGTCCTCTCATTAAACTTGTATCCCGCATTACCCGTGGGCACGAAAAGCACCAGCGGCAGCCTGTCTATTAAGTTAATTTAAAGTTTAGGTTTATACCTCGCTTTGTTTCCGAAGTAGCTGTACTGATGAATATGGTAGTATGTCACTCGCTCGCTTCTTAATGTTTCGCTGCCTTCTCAATTATATAATGCATGTTTTGTTCAGCGTATTTTGGAGCTCTTCCTGGTTTTCTACATAGTGCGTTGACAGTCAGTTCACGTGATTACGTGGGCGGCGTAATGATGTCACACGAAACTCCGCCCCCACGGCGGTCAAGCTCAACTCCATTACAGTAAATGGAGAAAAATACCTTCCAGTTATGACCATTACGCGTAGAATTTCGAAATGAAACCTGCCCAACTTTTGTAAGGAAGCTGTAAGGAATAAGCCTGCCAAATTTCAGCCTTCTACCTACACGGGAAGTTGGAGAATTAGTGATGAGTCAGTCAGTCAGTGAGTGAGTGAGTGAGTGAATGAGTGAGTGAGTGAGTGAGTGAGTGAGTGAGGGCTTTGCCGTTTATTAGTATAGATTCCAACTAATTTACAGCCTTCTGAAAGATAATTGATTTTTTTTTTAAATTTAAATAAAATTATTTGTGTAACTTGAACATGCATGGGAATCATTACTGATCACTATGAGATATTGCTTTTAGACTTTTTTAAGAGCTCAAAGGTGCAAAGTGGACAATATACATTAAAAGGTTCTGGGATTTGTAGAAGGGTTCCTTGGCCCGGAAAAACTGCATTCTCTATGAGATTTGTTTTTTACTTCAAAAACAATTTTTATATGTCTGTGCTAACAAGAGAAAATAGAGATTTCATGAGCAATAGTAGTCAAAGCTACTATTTTAGAATCCATAGAGGTCAAATATAAAAATGGTATGCTTTTATATATATGGTTATAAATAATGTGAGCATTTCTAAAATGTGTTATATATTTTGTATATAGTTTTGGCTTTAAATAGTTGTAGCAAAGTATCACTGCTTATATTAATTCAAGAACTTAACATTTTCCTATTTGCAGATCATTTTTTATACACATGGTAAAACTTTAGGTTGTTTTTCTTTGTGTTCCAAAGAATACATTTGGTCTTTGCTGTATACCTCGTCTAGTTTTCAAATAACAGAGGACAATGTTGCCACTAAGAAAATGTTAAGACCACTGATGTGCTGCCTTTTTTGTGGGATGTCTGGTGTAGTGATTTCTTTAGCTTTATATTACTCTGTGTGTCTTTGTATACTCTTGTATTTGACTTTGTTTTATTAATGCTGTATTTGTTCATCCATCTCAGCTGAGTGTGTTAGAGAGAGCTGTATTTTCTTTTCCTAGCTTGTAAATTCAGATTCCACTTTGATTTCCACAATACAAGCTAGTGCAACTCAAGGACTTTTATCTTGATTAGATCTATCTTAAAAGAGCAATTAGCTAATTTCAAGGTGTCATATCAAGTTAGGCCACGTCCCAACTACTACGTTTTCATTTAAAAATACAGATCTACTTCCACACTAGAACTGTTTTCAAAAGTATCTTTGTCCACCCTAAACTGCCAGAAAATGTATATGATATAGACCTTTTCATGTAATAGAGAAAAACCTCTTTGAATGCACTGTGCAGTGAAAACTTAAGAGCTCAATAAAAATTAGATTTCCTTATGCTTTATGCATTATCAAAAGTATAAGTGCATGCTGGGCTCTGTTACTGCAGTCATAGCACAGAAAAGAAAGGAATTTTTTAAGAAGCCTCAGGGAATTGCCCCTGTGTGTTATATTCATGCACTGATCACAGTTAAAAGTAACAATATTCAGAACTGGCAGCAATAGTCTTGTCATTAAATAAAAACACCACAAAATGTTAAAGCAACACCTAAAAAAATAAATGATAGGTAATTTATTTAATTGTAAAGTGATTTTGATAAATAACTACGCACCCTATGTGATGATAGAGACTTCATCCAAAAAGTATTTGCATCCATTCCTAATATGAACACTGATAAAATTATAATGGCCAGAGACTTTATTTGTGTTTTAAACTCAGTCCTGGATAGGTCTTCAGCTACAGTGCCGATAATATCTAACAGTGCAAAAACAATTACACATTTTGTAATCGATCAAAACTTATCAGACTTGTGGACATTTTTAAATCCAAACTTAAGAGCATATTCCTTCTTCTCACCAGTACATCACTGTTACTCAAAAATAGATTATTTCGTAATAGATAACAATTGTTTGCTCACAATCAAATCTTGCAAATACAATGCTATTGTTATCTCTGACCATGCCCCTTTGATCATGGAGCTCAAACCACTATGGCCCACATACCCATCTTGCAGTTGGTGTATATGCCCCCCATTATTAGCTGATGAGAACTGCACAGAATTTATATCCAAGCAAATTGATTATTTTTTAGAGACAAATGCATCCTTGGAGGTCTCTGTAGGAATACCCTGGGAAATTCTGAAGGCATTTTAAAGGGAACAGATTATTTCATATATCTCCCACAAAAATAAATTGGAAACCAAGGAGGCATCTGAATTGATCAGTGAAATTACCGGAATAGATCAAGAATACGCCACTTTATAAGAAAAGACAGGCCTTGCAATCCGAAGTCAACTTCTTGACAACAAAAGAAACAGAGCAAATCATTTTTAAATCACATCATCATTACTATGGATATGAAGAGAAGGCTAGCAAGATTTTAACTCAACAAATCCACAAGCAGGAAGTTCACAATGCAATAGCAGTAATTGCCAACACAGATGGAGATAAAATCATTGACCATAAAAATATAATACACACATTTAGAGAGTACTATAATATAAGTCCTTATATTCCACTCAGTTTAAAAAGACAAGACACAATCTAATGCTTTTTGATGCATTACAGATACCACAGCTAGATAATCTCAGTGTAAAGAAACTGGATAAACCTCTGACACTCTCAGAATTTCTAAACGCTATAAACTCACTTCAGAGTGGGAAAACAGTAATATCACAAGACCAAACCAGATGTATTAAAGGCAGACACTTACCTTCCAATGTTCGACGCCTGTTTAATGTAATATATTCACCCATAAAGTCTTACACCCAGGGGATCTTATTATCTTTGGATGCAGAAAAAGCATTTGATATGGTTGAATGGGTTTACTTACCTATTCACCATTTTGAATAAATTTGGGTTTTGCCCTAACATAATGTGCATGGATCAATCTACTGTATCCCAGTCCTGAAACTTCTGTTTGTATTAACAAAATTATTTCAGACTACTTCACACTAGAGCAGGGTACTAGACAAGGATGCCTCCTATCACCACTGCTCTTTGCAGTCGCCATTGAGCCATTGGCTGTTCACTTTTGAAATGCATCTAAGTTAAAGAGAATTATTAGAGAAAGACTTGAACAGAAAATATCACTATATGCAGATGATATGGTACTGTATATATAAGACCCACAGACGTCCATGCTAGCAGTCCTAACAGCACTAGAAGAATTTCAAAAAATATTTAATTTGAATAAAAGTGTGCTTTTCCTAGTGAACTCTCTAGTACACAATATTAGATTGATTAGATTAGATCCCATTTGTCATCGCACATCAGTTTAAATACCTAGGAATAAACATCACAAGGAAATATAAAGGTCTTTTTCAACAAAATTTTGCTGTCTGCATGGAAAAACTTAAGCATGACGTGCATTGATGGCCTACCCTTCATCTCACTTTAGCAGGGAGAATCAACGCTGTCAAGATGAATATCCTTCCAAAGCTTCTTAATTTCAAAGCATCCCCATATACATTAACAAATGATATAAAAAAAAATTGATTTAATCCTAATCTAATTTATTTGGAATTCAGTACATCCATGCATCCAAAAAACAAACCTACAACAACCTAATGCAGAAGGTGCCATGGCACTACCTAACTTTCAATTTCATTACTGGCGGCAAACATACAATCTATAAAAACTGGACATTGACACAAATTGATGAGCACAAACAAGCTTGCTCTAGAATAGAAATAAAATCCTGCAATACTTCTTTATAGTCCTTGCTTTGTACCCCAGTAAATACAAGTTATCATCAATATACTAACAACCCAATTGTCCTTCATTCACTCAGAATATGGAACCAATGTAGGAAGCACTTCAAGACAAAGAAGCTTTTATTTGTTGCACCTCTACACGATAACCACCTTTTTCCACCCTCTCAAACTTACACAGTTTTTAATGATTGTAAAACGTATGGGATTGAATCACTTTGAGAATTGTATATAGATAATTTCTTTGCATGGTATGAACAATTACACTTCAAATTTCACTTCTCATCAACACAGTTATTCTACTACTTTCAAAGTGAAAACTTTGCTAAATAAAATCTGCCCAGTTTTCCTCACCTCCCTCCTGTTTCTTTTCCAGAAGAAATATTGATCAGTCTTGAAGACTCAGAGAGCATTTCTATAATATGTAAAAACATTTTAAAGTCCCTTCCTTTCAAAGAACCCAGAGTACTGTGGGAAAAGGATTTCTTACTTAACATCTCAGAAAAGATGTGAAAGGCAGCCATGCACAGAATTCACTCTAGCTCCATATGCGCAAAGCATGCAGTTATTCAACTTAAAATCTTTTATCAAACATAGCTATGTTGTTTAAAATTGTCCAAAATGTTTCCAGGGCAAGATCCAGCATACAGATGTTGCAGTTGAACTTCAGCCTCACTGGGCCACATGTTTTGGGAGTATACCAAGTTAACGTCATTCTGTATCCAAATCTTTAAATACCTATCAGACAGTCTCTCCTAATCCATTAACAGCTGTGTTTGGGGTACTCCCAGATGGGCTTAAAGTGGAGAAGGACAAACAAACTGTAATTGCCTTTACCTCACTGCTAACACGTAGACTTATCTTGCTTAACTGAAAGAATCCTAGCCCACCTCTTTTAAGTCAGTGGGTAACCGATGCTATATGCTATTTGAAATTGGAAAAAACTTCATTCTCTCTTAGAAGATCTGTTCAAAACTTTTTTTAAAACCTGGTAGGATCTAATCAGTAATATTTTAGAATAAGAATTTATATTGAGGAAAAGGATTCTCTTCCCTCTTTTCTACTTTTAAAGTTTTACTCCGGCTGTTGGCCTTTTTCTTTTTCTCTTGGGTGGGGGTTGAATTTAATTTTGTTAAGCTTGACTTGATTGTATGGAATGTTATTTGCTTTTAAATAATCAATTAAAGAAATCACATCAATGCTCATTTATGAGAGAATTTATTTGAAGACGTTCACAGAAATTAGAGCTTTGTTAAGCACCTTATTAATTTTGCTGTCGAAGCACCATTCCTTATTGCATTGTTCAAGCTTAAGTTGATAAGAAGCTGTCAACTGAGTTGTTTGTAATCTGATTTTCGAGGGGCTCTCATGCTGCAAGCTGGGTTTATTGCAGGACTGTAAGTTAAGTTATATTCCTTTTGTGCATGTATGCAGGACTCAAAATGAACATAGTGGAATTTAAATTCATATAGATAAGTAACACAAGCGTCATAGAAAGCAACTCTTCGATGCCTACTATGTTTTGTTTCCTAAAGGGTCACCAATTAGGGAATGTGATGTCATAATGATCAACATCCAGTCATAATAAGCATGAGCCAACTACAGTGCGATGGAGTCAGCATTTTCAGAAATCTTTCCTTTCAACTATTCACACCATAATGCAGCACTGGTATTTTTAAAAGTCTCTTGCTCCGGAGGGTGATTTCAGAAATATTCATTTTGCATCAGCTGAAAACGCTGGGGTAGTTTGGATGAAAGGTGAAAATATTTTAGACAAATGTCTGCATTTTTAAACAAAAATGTACTAGTTTGGATGGGGCCTTATATTCTGCAGTCAACAGACAGGACAGGTCTTCCGTTTCAAATAGTCACAGCTTTCAGACATATCTGAAGCCGTAACAGGCTTTCTGAAAACCACTTGTGAAGAGTTTTGTGAGGTTTCCACTCCATTGTAACTTAATGTCATCCTAAATATATAGTATAACGTAGAAACATGCACACCATATGATTCTGTAGTTATCTGCTGCTTACACAATCATTTATAACTACACCCCACTTTTTCTGCACCCCAGCAAATATGTTGTAAGATGTCAATCAGAAATTGTAAAGCTTTAAGGGCTATTCTTTTTTTTTTAATTTTTTTTTTTTTGCTGAAAGATGTGCAAAGTTGTGGATGATTCTTCTAGATAACTCCAAACTTAAAGTCTTATTAAATCTTCATGGAAAAACTTGAAAGGTAAAATACCGAGATGTGAGGTGCAAAAGTGTAGCGTCCACTTGAAATATAGTGCTGGTTGTAGAAACAAATCCTACACATGGCCCTGGCTTCTGTACTTAGAGGCCGTTCTCTAGCATGAAGAAAATTTTAAAAGGATGTCAAAGCTTGCATGATCTGCTGTACTTCATTGTTAGATGATTAGGTTCAGTAGTTGGACAAAATATTTTACTCAGTCGATCAATTTATTCCGTACAAGAAAGACAATTTTATAGAATTTTGACAATTGCTCTAGGGTTAGAAAAAAGCTCTAGGTTGTCAGATGTCTGAGTGTTTTGCAACATATTAAAGGTTCTGGTATATTTTCTAGCTCTCCCATTTTTTTGTTAGTGAAGAAGAAACTGGTTCCAAAACATTTATTTTTCCCTTAATCATTTGATATTAGTTGGCTTTATATAAAGGGAAAATGCAAATAAGAATAGTTTTATCCCATTTGCATTCCAAAGATACCAATTAACATTACAAACAGAATACAAAGCAGCAAAAACACTAGGTCCTCAGACAGTAAGATTAATGTTATTAAAATTGTCTGAATATTTTTGCTTTCAAAGCTAAGTTCTACTTGGAGTTACTTGTATTTTATTTGAGAATTATAGACCTGACCTATCTGATAAAATTAACTTTGTCTAGGCACTGGCATCCTCGAAGACTGCCTTTATGCACTCCATCCGTTGGGCTGTTTGGAGCCCGTTTGAAAAGCCTGGAAACTCAGAGGTTTGCATCAGCCTTCAAGGAGGACCCCTGCCGAACCCGAACAGTGTAATGGTGTACAAGACTTCAGGAATTGAATCAAGTACCCCTGGGGTAAGTTATTGAATTGCTCATTTGAGTAAGCTTTTTTTTTTCATTTTCCTACATCTTTTATTTAAAAATACTGTGACAGTTGGCCAAGTACAATACTGAATTTGTAGGTATTCCTAAGCCAGCTATGCAATACGATCTCCCCTGTTTTGTTCTGAGTGATCCCATCAGTCTTCTACCTTTAACTCATGCTTAGTATGCCTTCCTTTGGATGTACACAGGTGGCTTCCTCAGTTTCTCCCTCACTTAAGCTTCCTCTCTAGCTCTCTCCAGCTCAACACTGAGTGACCTTTGCAGCCTTGTGCAAGAACTTTAATTCTTCACGTCAGTACCCAAAGGATGGGAAAATGTATTGCCCATGAAAATCAAAAGCTCTGTTGTGCTTTAGTGCAACAGTTATCCCCTTTATAGATTTTTTTTTATTAGGAGGGTATTTTTTAAAATTGGGAAAAGGTCTAGGAAACTATTCAGTCTTGTGCTTAGATCTCAATACTCCTGTTGTAGATTGCCTGCAAGCACGGGTTTGGAATCAGAAAGTATATTCCTGTGCTGAAATCACCCACTTGTCAATGTCATCAGAATGACAGTTGCTTAATGTTTTTTTTTTTTCTTTTTCTATGACTGATAAATATCTGTGAGGGCATTAGCTTTACTGTGGTGTATTCACCTTTTAAATACAGTATAAGATAAGCGGATTGTAGTGAGGTTAGCCTGCTGCATCTCACAAACCACATTGTTTTTGTTTGAGGTGGACAGCAACCAAAAAATCCGGATTAGGTTTACCCGGCAGGAGTTAAAATAATGCGACTTCTAAGTCCTTTTGTTGGCATTGTGTTTTCATGTTTTTATTTCACCAATTGCAATTTTTGTTCTTCCTTTATAGAAATGAGTGGCCATAAGAAATATGTTAACAAATGTACATACAGCTGAGTAAATTATTATTGTTCTTTGTGTTAGGATTACAAGTGAAAATAGATGTTATTATTACCCAATATGAGCTTCAGATTTTTGCATTACTGATTTTTAACTTCACATATTTTAAAAAACTACACTTCAGCCTTGAAAAAGGATTCTTATCAAAGGCTCTGTCCTTTTCTGAATTTACTAACGTAAACACTCAGTGGTATGGATTAACTTTTAGAATTCTGTGATTTTAACACCTCCTACGTGTTTAACACCTGTACATAAAATAAGCGGATATCCTTTGAGGTAAATCTACACATTTGCTTCCAGTATGACTTATAATGACAATTACATATTGAAATTAAGCTGAAGGCAGTGTTCCTGTCCACTTTATGACCCTGAATCTCATGTGTAATACTGATATTTACAGACTATCTTGTGATAAAGGATTCTTACGGTTTGTTGGTATTTACAACATTACTGTATTTTGCTCTGTCTTTCAGGTCTGACACCTGACTCTCTATCCATTTTTCTTTGGCTGTCATTCACCTAAGAAGCTTCATCTTCACTCTCTGGCTCATTTGTCTTTTTAATGTCATTCTTCACCCAAGACCTGTATTGGTTTTGGTCCTGTAAGGTGTGTAATTCTTTTTGCTTCTAGGTGAAAGCAGTCAAAGGTGGTGTGCTTAAATTTTATTTCACACAGCAAGAAGGACATCAAGCAAGTCCTGCTCATGAAATGTCCCAGCAGAAGATTACTCAATCTCCATCTCAGAGTAAGTGTTGCCAGTACAGTACATATTTTTGAAGATAGTTTATACTTGCAACTTCCATCACTGTGAAATGTTCTAAGAAATTACTTGTAGCTGAAAAATAAAATTTATTGTCATGATCCCTGTAAAATATTTTATGCCAAAGGCTCAAAGAGAAAAGAACTGGCAAGCCATCACACATATACATGTACTGTCTCCTTAGGCAGTTGTTCCTCCTCTACATATAAACCATCTTTAGATTTTGCATTATCAGTAAAATGTATCCTGTATTTCAGGCAAAGCTCACAAAGTACATACAGGCATGCCAGTCTAATCCCACACGTGTATCCTTGAGGCACTGAGCACGTCTTTACAGCTCAGCACCATGGTAACTTACCGACAGGGCTCAGCTAATCATGCACCAATGTCCCTGAGCTATCATATTCTTGCCTACACAATCTGCCACAGTACAGAGCACAAGTAACATTAAACCAGTTGACAAGAGACCTCTGAGACGTGTACTGTATGACTGAAAGTAAGTTTTCAACTGGAGAAAGACTTTATTTACTGGTTCCACTTTTTAGAATAGGTGGCATGCATAAAATCAGACAACTCGGTTTTAATTTGACCTTATCACAGCACATGACTACACTGACACCAAAGGAAGAGTGTTATTTTTTCATTTCTAATTTAGATGTAACAAGTTCAATTCAAACATTGCAAATGCTTGCAATGTTTTGTACAATTTAATGGTAAATATCAGATATTTTGAATGTACTGTATTTTACCACATCAAAATAACTAGAGATTTTATATAACAAAACCACTCTAATCTATATAGAACCAAACCTGTATGACGTATTTAGTATTTTCCTTTGTAAACCATATATGGGGCATTTGGATGTTCTGTATAAATGGTGTAAAGTAATCCATGTATGTATTTAAATGGTAGCAGTGTTATGATTAATTGAACTGAGCGACTGCATTATTTAAATGCCAGCTTAACTTCTGATGATGTTTTTCCAGATTTTTTTTTCTTTTATGAAACCCATCTGAACATGCTGCTACTGCTTCTTAAAAGCATTTTCATTATAAACAGAGCAGGCAGTTTTATTTCTTGTGTTCACTCTAATAATGGTAGGCTTTTGCATTATATAACTCAAGGAAATATGCACACAGTGTATATAATGTTTTGTTTATTTTGTGGTTTCTTACCAGAATTAAGCATCATAATAACATATTATGACCTGCCTAATGCATTTCAAGGTCACGAGAAGTCATCATCTACCATCAGTCTCACAGGGCCAGACATGATTCTCAAATGAGAACACACGTCTAGGGACGGGTCTGTATCATAGGAGTGACATAAATACCGTATTAAATGAGTGATATTTTATTGGAGTGACATAATGAATCACCTACCACACACAACTGAAAGTACGCTCGCCAAAAAAACGTTGTTGCCTAACCTACCACACACAACTGGAAGTACACTCACCAATAAAATCGTTGTCGCCTCACCTACCCCTTGGATGTTTGGTTGGATGGTTGTCACTCTTTTGAAATTTATATCTGAGGTTTCACTCCTTTGTTATGTCACTCCTATGAATAGGACCACTAGGGACAACCCGTTAAAAAGTTTATAGTGAATAGTGGTGAAATCCTACAATGCAAAGGCTATGACCACAAGGTTTCTTCCTACAACACAATTTCATGAAATTTCTCCCAAAAGAGTTTCAGTGACATTGTGGAAGAAACCAAGCAAATTGCTTGACTCTGAGAGAAAATAAAAAAGTAAAAATTATTTTTATCAATTTAGGAGCTTAGTAGCACAAGGTAATTGAAGCTAAATAATTAATTTGCATGTTTTAATGAGTGCCGCAACACAGGAGACAAACCACCATAGCTACTTGGTTCCACCTTTGAGAAGTACTTCTATCTGCTACGATATATTTCTATCATTTTGACTTTTGCATCACTATATATCATAACAGCAAATTGAGCTTAGAAAAGTTTTATGTTCTACATATACTGTATAGTACATGTTAAAATGCTGCGGCTATTAGACAGTACTGTTAACTTGCTTTAATTACTTGTCAGATGGTGGATGTTGTGCTGCCTTGTCCATGCTTTACTGGTGTTGTTAGGCATATACGTATGTTGATTCAGGTGTTTTGAGTACTGAAATCTGCCGTGGCTCTTAGTTATCAGCTTTTTTAAAGTGTGATATATTATTTACTTAAAATGCATATTTTATTCTTTATATTTTACTGGATAAACCTTACATCAACTCCTATAATATCATTGTTACTGAACAACAAAGAGCACACACAATATCTCCGACCATGTATCATTCACGTTTACCACTCATCCATTGATGTCTTCCAATGCCAACGTATAATCTGATGTTACAAAAAGATTTCTTCCTTGCACCAGGTTATGTGTTTTTAGAATATGCACTGTGCTTTCTGCATAGGTAAAACACATATGTCTAATGTTTTTTTAGAAGTCTTTTCAACTCTAGACTGTTCATCGTAATCAGCTGCTTGGTCTCTGTTGGACCAGGTTAACAACAGCACCAAAGCTCTTTGCATTTCAAATTCACTGCAACTATTTTGAGCACCTAATTAGAAATGTAACATTCAGTGAGCCATCTAAGTGTTCCTGACCAGTTTTAAGCAAAATTCACTCAGAGTTACCTCCAGATGTATATATTATATGGCTGGCTTCAATGAGACTACAGTGGATGTAATGCAGGAAACAGCTCTGGACAGGGTGCTATGACCATTGTAATATTCACTTAACGTACTCACACTGGGGCCATTTTGGAATTGCCCATTAATGTAAGTACATGTCTTTTTGGGTGTAGGAAGAAAACACACATAGACACGAGGAGAAGGTGGACACTGTATACAGACAATGCCCATAGTCAAGAGTTGAAATTAGAACATTAGATCTGTAAGGCATCAACACTACAATGTGCCACTCAGCATTAATTAAATTAAAAAAAAAAAAAAAAAAAAAGCTTTTGATTGGCCTATTAAATTGTTGGTAAATTGTTCAGTGTCAGATTTGTACTGTTTAAAAATTGCAGTGATAGTAATAATACAATAGGGTAGCAATCCATTAGCTTTAACAGTGCCTTAAAAAAATAGCAATATTTTTCTCCATTTGTTTTTGTGCTTACCATTAGTGGCAGTGGCATTTTGGCCTTAAGTACCAAGGAGACACAACCCCACAAGATGTTTTTCAAAATAACTAATAAGCTCTGCTCAGTAATTTAAATTATTACTAAAATGTTTAGAACAAGCCTCAGCTTTGTCTTCATAAGCAATTGTTTTTCACAATTTTATATTATATGCTCAATGTCATTACATATCTAGAAAAATTCTCCTTGTTGTTGAATTTGAAATTGTTTTCTTGTTGGGCACTATAAGTCTGTTTCCACCTGAGGGGCTAGCCCTGTTGGCTCAGCAGTTTTCTCTATACCCTTTGATGTGTTTATGCATGTGGGACCTGATCTTTCCAGCTAAGAAATGGGGCTTGAAGGTCGGCATCCATATTAAAATGAGAACTGCCTGTTGCTGTTTTTTTTTTCTTCAAATTGTATGTTTGCACTTGCAGCTTGAGCTTTTCCCAGTCAAGGTCATACAGCATATTCCAACAAAAAGATTTTAGAAGTCTAGTACCATTTGTTTCCTTAAAGGTAGCCTTAGCAGTTTAAAAAAAAAAAGAAAGTAAGAAAGGCAGATCAATATCACACTGGCATTGCTCACTAGGTTTTATGATTCTTTTTTATTTTCTTCCACCACTGATGTGGGCTGCGCCGTTTTTGAAAAAACCACCAAGGAAGCTTGCGTGTGCATCTTCCACCTTATGGAAAAGAAGCCAACAGTATGGTGCTTCTCTTTCAAAGAAGCATAGAATCCTGGTATTGAAAGAATAGATATGTACAGTACAGGCCAAAAGTTTGGACACACCTCCTCATTCAATGTGTTTTCTTTATTTTCATGACCATTTACAGCACTCCATCACTCTCCTTCTTGGTCAAATAGCCCTTACACAGCCTGGAGGTGTGTTTGGGGTCACTGTCCTGTTGAAAAATAAATGATCGTCCAACTAACCTGACTTCTGCACAACACAACTGCTGGTCCCAACCCCATTGATAAAGCAAGAAATTCCACTAAATAACCCTGATAAGGCACACCTGTGAAATGAAAACCATTTCAGGTGACTACCTGTTGAAGCTCATCGAGAGAATGCCAAGAGTGTGCAAAGCAGTAATCAGAGCAAAGGGTGGCTATTTTGAAGAAACTAGAATATAAAACATGTTTTCAGTTATTTCACCTTTTTTTGTTAAGTACATAACTCCACATGTGTTCATTCATAGTTTTGATGCCTTCAGTCATGAAAATAAATAAAACACATTGAATGAGGAGGTGTGTCCAAACTTTTGGCCTGTACTGTATGTACTATATGTAGAATACTGTTTTTTCACTGGTGAAGTGAAAAGACCATTAACACTAGAATTCCTGAAGCCTACAAAAAAACTTTTAATCCTGACCCACCTTAAATCCCTTCGCACCTCTCCATCAGCGTCTTTTGTTTTGTAAAGGTGTCGATCAACACAAGCAGCAAGCAGCCTTTTGTCCCATTCCCCACCTTGACAGAGCTCAGCTCGGACAAAAAGCTCTCCCAGCTCAAGCCAAGGCTCCTTATCTGCATGTGAGATATGAAGTTGTATAGGGTAAATAATACAGTATATCGTTATTTGGAATACATACGTTTCATGTGTGTTCCGTTTCTACAAACATCTGGGTAAGTGTAGGATGAAAGGAAATGCGAGAAATGCAAGAATTGCCGAAGACATACCTAAAGTAGAAACGTTTTCCATGTTATACTAATAATGACATGAAGTGTATAATGTTGAAGACTTTAGTCCAAATATCAAATAAACATGTGCGCTTTTATTCAAGCATTCGATTTACATATAGCTCAAATGTCAATCGACAGGTAGTTTACACATATTCTTGAATGATGCAGAGGTAAGAACTGCTGCCTTATAACCAGAAGGTCCCGGGTTCGAGACTGAGCGCTCCGTGTTTTGATTAGTGAGCTGCTATTATTATTAATACATTATAATAAAAACATACATTTGATTTGAGTCTGTAACACCCGGTGTACGTTTTGGCTACTTGTAAAAGTTAGTGCTTTTTTTTTTTCATTATTCAGTTGTATTCTCTCACTGAAATTCACGTGGTACAATGAACTTGCCTCTCCCTGTCTGAGTTGATGACATTTATCTCCATTCTTATCACAAGAGCAGCGCTGTGGCTGATGTCTGCTCAGAGCTATTTGTTATACCAGCAGTCAAAGATACGATGTCCCGTGACTGCTATCAGACTGGACAAAGGCAGGACTGTAGCAACAGGCAGTTTCTTCACAGTGCTTTCACCGGCTAATATGCACCCAAACTTTACACCAGCTGTTACAGACTTTTTTTTGGGCATATACACCATCAGCACAGCACTGTCAGATCTAAATAGCAGCATATCGAATTGCTCACATACTGAAGTGTCTTTAGCTGCAGGTGGAAGTCCCATTGTACTTTATGGTGCCAAGCAGAGTGCTACTTAATCCCAGTCTTAAAACACATTTCTCAAGTTTTAGTAATGGTTAACTGAACTTCTGGAAAAAAAAAAAAAAACTTCAGAGTTTCCCTTAGTATTCATGCAGAGACCTCTGAAGATACATTTGTCTCTTAAAAATAATCAATTTGCTTGGAGATGAATTCTTACTTATCAGCTAATAACAGGGGGTTAAGACGCCAGCTACGAGATTAGTGTTTAGGGCATAGTGCACCTCCATGATCAGAGGAGCATGGGCAGTGATAACAGTAGCATCGTATATGAAAGATTTGATAGTGGGCAATAAATTATTAGCTTTAAAGAAGTAATCAGTTCTTGAGTAACTGGGATGTACTGGTGAAAAGAAGGAATATACTCTTGAGTATGGATTTGAAAATCTCTACTTAGATTTAATAATCTCTCTTTAGATTATGATTGAGACCTTTGACATTCCAGCTCACAACGTTCACTGTTTGGTCAGAGAGAAACTGCTTCTGAAATTTTGAGGACATTTTGTGAACTTAAGTAAAGGCAGTACTGTACATTGTTTCATATAGTGGCTTTAACCTTGATTTTATTCTATTGATGGTTATTATGTCTATGGGGCTTTTTATTATGTTGGCACTTATAGTTGTTGGGGTAGGACAAATTATTTAATATCTTTCCCACAAAAATAAACTGGAAATCAAAAAGGTGTCAGAGCTAATCAATGAAATTTTCAGAATAGATCAAGAATATGCCAAGTCTAAAAATGAGGTGCTTTATAGGAAAAGACAGGTTTTGCAATCAGAATTTAACCTCTTGACAACTAAAGAAATGGAACAGCTTATCTTTAAATTGTAATATCAATACTGTGAACAGAGAGAGAAGGCTAATAAGATCTTAGCTGAACAAAATCACAAGCAGGAAGTTTGCAACACAATAACAGAAATTACAAACACAGATGGAGATAAAATCATTGACCATAAAAATATAACCCACAGATTTAGAGGGTATCATAAGTCCTTATCTGTGGTGGGCTGGCACCCTGCCTGGGGTTTGTTTCCTGCCTTACGCCCTGTGTTGGCTGGGATTGTCTCCAGCAGACCCCCGTGACCCTGTAGTTAGGATACAGCGGGTTGGATAATGGATGGATGGATATAAGTCCTAATATTCTACCCAGTTTAAAAATGATAAGACACAATCTAATGAGTTTTTTTAATCTATACTAATAAACGGCAAAGCCCTCACTCACTCACTCACTCACTCACTCACTCACTCACTCACTGACTGACTGACTGACTGACTCATCACTAATTCTCCAACTTCCCGTGTAGGTAGAAGGCTGAAATTTGGCAGGCTCATTCCTTACAGCTTCCTTACAAAAGTTGGGCAGGTTTCATTTCGAAATTCTACGCGTAATGGTCATTACTGGAAGGTATTTTTCTCCATTTACTGTAATGGAGTTGAGCTTGACCGCCGTGGGGGCGGAGTTTCGTGTGACATCATTACGCCGCCCACGTAATCACGTGAACTGACTGTCAACGCACTATGTAGAAAACCAGGAAGAGCTCCAAAATACGCTGAACAAAACATGCATTATATAATTGAGAAGGCAGCGAAACATTAAGAAGCGAGCGAGTGACATACTACCATATTCATCAGTACAGCTACTTCGGAAACAAAGCGAGGTATAAACCTAAACTTTAAATTAACTTAATAGACAGGCTGCCGCTGGTGCTTTTCGTGCCCACGGGTAATGCGGGATACAAGTTTAATGAGAGGACGCAGGATATAAACGAGAGTTTTGATCACTTTGTAACTAAGTTAAAATTGCAGGTGAAGGGGTGTGCTTATGCAAATTCCGAGAGACTGTGTTTGTGGGGGATTGACAGTTAAGGCGGGTGGGGGAGTCACGTCATCATCTCCCCTCCCATTTACCTCATTTCGCTCTGAGCTGAGCTCCGCGGCTAACGCCGTCTTCCGAAGCAACTTCGTCACACTGCCACCAAATACAGAGAAATCCACAAGTTAATACACACTCTGTCTCTAGACTTTCTCCACACTGAATCCTCCAGGCACTACTTACAAAAGGTTACATTGACAATCGTGTTACGTTATTTTTAAAATGTTTAATTTTCTTAGCACAAGCACAGCTGAGAAGCTTCGATGCATGTGCTCCATAACGCGTTAAAAAATAATGCATTTAATCACACTTTGCATTACAATCAAAGGGGAACTTTTGTCAATGCATGATTTCCTGGTATACCGATAACATTGATCAGCGCATCCCAATTCATTTTAGCCTCGCACCACCTTGGTTTGAGAAGAAGTATGAAAAAATATGAGGTTAACACACAAAAACAGATCACCAATTCAAGCTTTATGAATAATCGATTCGCCATCAATAATTGTTTTGGTAAAGCCATACTCAGTGTAATCCTCCTTCCATTTTATAATTTTTCCGCCACTAGCCATGATTAAATGAACGGTAAAAAAGTAAGAGCGAAGCGAGGGTGACTTATTTAGGCAGGCATATATATGACAGCAACACTCATGACAATCATGTTACGTTATTATTAAAATGTTTCCTTTTCTTTTTCATTACTTCTTTAACCCATTACTTCTCCGCTGCGAGGCGCGGGTATTTTGTATATGAATGACCTCCAAAGAGCGCGGAGACTTTTGATTATGTGAACGTGTCTGCAAAAACTGGCGTCTCCTGCCCAGCCAAAGTCGAGCAGCCGGCGCGCGCGCATAGCTGTGCCGGCCTTTCACACGCTGACTGCGCTTCTGCGGCAAAATAATATTAAGGCGCTTCGCACTTTATTTTGCACGTATACGATTATGAGGTCGTCAGCTCTTATGAAGACACGCACAGGAGTGAAGGACTGACAGTGCCATCACAGCCGATTAATAGCTGGGACGTCTCACCAGTCTGCACAAGACCCACCGCGACTGTCCCCAAAAGGCGCTCATATCGTCAGCGAACACATCTCTCTATACTATATAAAAGAAAAAGGCAACTTTCCTTTCTTTACACCTTTTTTCCTTTTATCCCAAACCAAAGCCTTTCTCTCTTAACACTGCAGAGGACACAAAACTAATTTTCTTTAATTGCTGGTAAGGCACATTATTAGAGGCAGAAATTTGGACTTTCACATAGAAAATGTAATTTCTATACCACAGCCGTCGTGTAGCGCCTTTCAAAAGGGATCTACTACCGAGAGATGATCCATATACATTTTAGCTGCTGTTAGTACTACTTACCTCTTCTGTTATACCGTCTTTAAAATGTAGTTTACCCGCAACCACTCCAGTAGTGCTCAATGTACCTTTACTTCTTAAAACGTTAATGTTTTACTGTTTAATAACTTATAGACTACATTTTATTATTTTTCCCTTGCACTCAGTGATCAAAGCTATACACACACATATAGACACATACATAT
>JANRMT010062815.1:14904242-15005006 GCA_026402145.1 Polypterus bichir lapradei | reverse complement strand
CATATATTTATATATACCTGTGTGTATGTTTGTATGTATGTGTATACACACACACACACACACACACATACATACACACACACACACAAATTATATATATGTGTGTGTATATATGATGTAGATAGGTATGCATATATATATATATATATATATACACAACAATTACATTAACATAACTTCTTTAACACACTACTTCTCCGCTGCGAAGCGCGGGTATTCTGCTAGTATATTACATATACCACAGCTAGATACTCTTAGTACAGAGGAATTGGATAAACCTCTGACACTCTCAGAATTACGAGATGCTATAAACTCACTCCAGTGATGGAAAGCAGCAGGCCCTGATGGCTAACCAGTGGAATTTTATAAAACAAATTTCAAATAAGTTAGCTCCACTACTATAGTAACATTTATAGAAGCTATAGACAACAAACTTTTACCTCAAACTTTTCACCAAGCATTAATTACCATCTTTCCAAAGAAAAATAAGGACTTACTACAGTGTGCATCATACAGACCAATTTCACTTCTGAATAATGATGTTAAGATACTCTACAAAGTAATAACTAGAAGGATTGAGAAAGTGCTTCCTTCTGTAATATCTCAAGAACAAACCAGATTTATTAAAGGCAGACACATAGATTCTAAACTTTGTTGCCTGTTAAATGTAATATACTCACCCATAAAGTCTAACATATTATTAGATGCAGAAAAATACTTTGACGTGGTTGAATGGGAATAACCTATTCAACACATTGCACAAATATGGGTTTGGCCCAAATATACGTGCATGGATCAAACTACTGTATACCAGTCCAGAAGCCACTGTTTGTATTAACAACACAATTTCAAGCTACTTCAAAGTAGAATGTGGTACACAACAAGGATGATCCCTATCACTATTGCTCTTTGCAATCTCCATTTAGCCATTGGTCATTTACTTTCAAAATGTATCAAAGATAAAGGGAATTACCAGAGAAGGATCTGAACAAAAAATATCACTATATGCAGATAATATTATTCTATATATATCAGACCCACAAACTTCCATACCAGCAGTACTCAATGCACTTGCGGAATTTCAAAATATATCTGGACTCAAAATTAAATTGAATAAAAGTCAGCTTTTTCCAGTGAATTCTCTAGCACACAATATTAGACTGAACACCTTACCATTTGTTTTAGCAGATCAATTCAAATACCTAGGTGTAAACATCACAAGTAAATATAAAGATCTTTTTCAACAAAATGTTGCTGTCAGCCTTCTCACATTAGCAGGGAGACTTAATACTGTCATGATAAACATCATTCCCAAGCTTCTATTTCTATTTCAGAGCATCCCCACAAACATTAACAAATATTTCCTTAAGAAACTAGATTCGGTTATAACCTTATTTACTTAAAAATCGAAGCATCCATGCATCCAAAGGGTGACCTAAAGCAGTAGGGGCATGGCACTATCTAACTTTCAATTTTATTGCTGGATGGCAAACATACACAATTCTTGTCTGCAATAGAAATAAAATAGTGCTTTACTTCTTTATATGCCCTGCTTTGTGCCCCAGTAAATACACATTATCATCAATATACTACTGTAATGATCCACTTTAAGACATAGAAGATCTTATTTGTTGCACCTTTACATGATAATCACCTTTTTCACTCTCTCAATACTACACAATATTTAATATTTGGAAAACATCTGGGATTAAAACACTTAGAGATTTGTATATAGATAATGTCTTTGCATATTATGAACAGTTATGCTTCAAATTTAGCTTCCCATCGACACAATTTTTCCATTACTTTCAAATCAGAAGCTTCACCAAAAGTCCCCAATTTTCCTCACCTCCCACACATTTCTGTTTCAGAGGCAATACTGATCACACCTGAAAACTCAGATAGCATCTTAGTAATATATAAAAATATTTTAAGGTGTCTTCCTTTCAAAGACCCTAGGGTATGATGGGGAAAGGATCTTTCTCTTAACATTTCAGAAAAGGAGTGGAAGGCAGCCATGCACAGAATATTCCGCAGCTCCATATGTGCAAATCATCCAATCAATCCAATGTATTCAGGCCAAGATTCAACCTGTGAATGTTGCAATCTAGCTCCAGCTTCACTGGGCCATACAGCATATATGGACCAAAATCGTAGAATGCCTATCAGACAGCCTTGGTATCACAGTCACTCCTAACAGATGTGCTCAAAGTGGAGAAGGAAAAATTGATTGTAATTGCTTGTACCACACAACTAGCATATAGACTTTTCTTGCTGAACTTGAAGACTCTCAGCCCATCTGTTATAAGTCAAAGGGTAGCTGATGTTCTATACTATTTGAAATTGGAAAAAATGTAATTCTCACTTAGAGGATTTGTTCAAAGCGTTTAAAAAAATAGGTCAAGATCAAATTAATCAAATCTTAGAATAAATTTTATATCAGGGAAAATGACATTCTCCTTTCTTTGTTGTTTTTAAATATTTACTCTTGTTGTAGGCTCTCCTCTCTTTCTCCCAGGCAGGGGTTGAATTCTGGTTTGTTTAGTTTGACATGATTATATGGAATGTTGTTTTATTCAAATAACATCAATAAAATTAAAAAAACTAATGGTTAACTGCTCAGAAAATCTTGCCATTTTATATAACATCAATAAACAGAAGACCTGGAGTTTACTGATGACATTGCCCTACTGGTTAGCCGTCATCAGGATATTCAGTAGAAAACACAGATACTCTTCACAATAGCAAGCAGTATTGGCCTCCACATTACCATAAAATACATGGTGATAAACACCAAAGTTGAGCAATTATTATGGCTGAACAACCTCTCAATTGATAACCTAGAGCAAGGGGAGCATTTGCTGCATTGTGACCTGTATGGCAGAACCAATGCCTAATCTTTAACAAGATTAGGAAATTCAAGCCAAATGTCCTCAGTGTCTTGCTGTATATGACTCAGATCTTTTCAGGATCAAGTGTCTTAAATATATCATGTACCAGTTGAATACTCTGCTCAAAATCAGAAACCAAGACCGTTTCCAGTCAACTAACACAGAAACACTTTCAGTATTTGTCAAGAAGAGGAGGAGGAAATGGCAGGGACATGTTGTTCATTTGAATCTGGAAGCTCTATGAAAGGTCTCTTTGAACTGGACACTGTAAAGAAAGCAGAAAAGAGGCTGTCCTAAAGACAAATGGCGTTGAATGTTGGAAAAAGACGTGAAAGAGCATGGGCTGATGTGGATAGCCATGAGGAAGAAGGCCATAGACCTATCACTGTGGTAGCCACATGTGCCAGTGCATGGAACAATGAGATATGATGATGATGATAAAACAATTGCATTCTGATGGTCTGGGTAAATACGGTAAAAAGTTTACTAAAGAACTACTGATTTATTCTAAGTGTAGAGAGTAATCAATTTTTAAATGCACTTAATTTAAATGTTATGTTTCTGTTGTAAAAGATGACAAACGACAAAGAGTTGGGGGCAACACCACAATCCCATATGTTATTAAGGCAAAATATTTTAAGTCTTTTCAGCAAAAAGAATGTCCTCAGGACACAAATCTCATATTAGATCAGCAGAGATGGTGACAGTTCCTGTTAAGTACAAGACAGACAGGACGAGGCGGGTCCAGGGGGTTGTCAATCAGAGGTGTTAGTATACACTGCTATCTTGTGGATTAGTGTGTAGAATTACCACCACTAGAGCGTTTAAATTGTCTCCAAGCCGTGTGTCACACTGTATTTGTACAGTGTACATATCGCTGTAAACTCACTCCACAAGCCATCAAAGTTCTCAGATTTGCACTGTGGTAACTGCCAGTAGTCAGCCAGAAACCAGTGGTGTCTGTATTACACAGCGTTAAGAAGCTTCCATCCATCCATTATCCAGCTCGCTATATCCTAACTACAGGGTCACGGGGGTCTGCTGGAGCCAATCCCAGCCAACACAGGGTGCAAGGCAGGAAAGAAACCCCGGGCAGGGCGCCAGCCCACCGCAGTGCCCTAAGAAGCAGCTTTAGCGAATTGAGACTCCTGGCTCCATCCATGCACATACTATTTCTAAACACTGCAAGCACAAGAGCTTCCTGGTGATGTCAGCTGAGTGCTCTCTCTCTCCCTCTCCCTCTCTCTGAGCCCTCACCTATTGTTCCACCACATTATTTATTTAAGTTAAATATTTATTATTTCTTTATCAATAACTTAACCATGTGTTAATACAGAAGCACCTCAAAGATGGGTCCTTAGCCCCCCTGATGTATTCCTTTTACACCTATAATTGTGTGGAAACTCACTACACCAACTCCATTGTGAATTTTGTTGACAAGACTGTGGTGATATGTTTAATCTCCAAGAAAGATTAGACTGCCTATCCCGAGCAGGTGGAAAACCTGGCATCATGCTTCCAGGCAAACAGCTTTAAACTGAACATCAGCAAAACTAAGGAGCTAATTGTGGATTTCAGCAGGAAGCAGCCTCAGTCCTTCACTCCAGTCCATATAAATGAGTCTACAGTGGAAAGAGTCAGCAGCTTCAGAAACCTTAGAGTTCATATCTATGAGGACATGACATGGACTCGGCATACTCTCTTTCACACATAGTGGAGCAGTTGCAGGAATAGTGCTAGGCAATCAACCACCTCCTAGTGGAGAAGGACACCAGGGGTCAAGCTGCACCGCTTGGATATTTTACATAGAACCAGTGGCAGCAGATGCAACATCTTTGCAAGATGTTATGTCTTTTTTGAGCAGGCTACCATGTTTGTTAACAGAGAGAACCCTGCCTGGAGCAACATGCTGCCACTGGATGGGTGACCTGCTCAAAGTGGAAGAGGAGGACATGCCCAGTTGGCAGTCTGGTCAGGAGAAGGAGAAAGAGTAAGAACAGGAGCTGCATAGAGATCTGGTGTAGAGGGGTCTGCTTATTGTCAGAGGACTGGGAGATACTGTGGAGCAGCAGCAGGAGGAGGAACACAGTCAGGAAGATGTGAGCAGGGGACATTTCTTCCACATGACTACTCATATGCTTTGATGCCTTAGGAATATCCTCCAATTACAGCCATCAAAGAAAAGGATGATTACTGGATGGCCACGCTTCTAGACCCCTGGTACAAGACAAAGATTGGGTAGGTAATGGATCCCAGGTAGCAGAAACAGTGGATGTGCCACCTCCATTCTGTCCTTACCAGCAAGCTGGTTGTGGCCTACCTCTCCCCACCCCCTCGCTACATGTTCATAAGAAACCTGTCAGAAGTAGCTGCAGCTGTAGCACCCATGGTGCTGGCTATCTGATTAATGTCTGGAGAGACTTTTTCCAGCATCAAATACCCTTTCAGACACTGGGGGGGGGGGGGGCAGTAGCAGCAGTCACAGGCAGCAGCTGGGTTGCTTGGTCAGTGATTACCTGGGGTGTATCAGTGGACACGAATCTATGCTAACTGATGAGCCCATGGAGTTCTGGGTCATGAGACTGTATTTAAATGGCAAGTTCACTCAGTGTTTGTATCCTGGCAGTATTGGGTTGTCCGGCTTCCAGATTACTATCTGAGCAAACTTTCAATGCTGTGGGCAGGCTGATCAAAGATATATATACCAGTTTGTCCACCTCAGCCAGCAGAGATTTCCACCCCTACTACTGATTTCAGAGACTAGATGAGTCTCTTGTGTGTCTCTCTATTGTTTTCCCTCTGTTTTGCTGTTGCTCTTATGTGCCTAGGCATGTGGGGACCAAGCTTCATCAAATGTGTGCTTCCTGCTCCTTTTGTCTGCAATAAGTGTTATGTTTCTAATGTAAAATTGTATTAATTGCCATGTATCGGACCAGAGTTTCACTATAAAAAAAAAACACTAAACCAGCTCTAAAATTAAATCATTCTTTATTCTTGAACTTAGTTTTTCAAGGCAAAAGGTAAACTTCATTAATTTTTAAAGGAGTTTGGGTCCAATTCATGTCTTCTTGAAATTAAAACAATTCAAAGGCATCTTGTAAAGCACTGCCATGCTGCAAAGGGTCAGGGCTACAAGGTACATGAGCCCCCCCCTATAAGATTGGTAAAGCCAATTGTATTGTCAATCAGCCACTTAAAAAGATTTTTATTACATTGAGATATAAGACTTGTGCAATCTGAAGGTGATCTAGCATTTCTCTGAATTCTACCTACGTGAAAGCGTGTTTTCTTTGTAACTAACCTGGCTCTAAAAAGAAACAATGCAGCCTGATACATGACATTCTTTTATCTCAGAGAGGCATGGTGGAACAGTGGTTAGCACTGCCACCTCACTGCTCAGATCATATTTTTGGCCACAATAGTCGGTTCAACATAGTTCTCAGAGGCCTTTGTCGCTGTTAAAGATGCTTTAAAGACCTTTGCAAAGACTGTTATAATCCTCTCAAAACTACTTCAGTACATCCTTATGTACATGCCTTTTGACTTAATACATTTTACTGAATATGGTGAAGTTTATGCAATTTCGCTGAACTCACTAAGAAGTGAACTCAGCAGAGTTTGCTCATCACTGGTCTGGAGATATGCTTTTAGTCGTTATCCATCCAGTTACTCACTTTATGCTCACTTTTTACAAATCTATGTTTCATTACTTAATGTGCATTGTTTTTAAGAATATAGACAATGGACAATTACATTGTTCTTAATATGTCTGCTTCTATTAATGTTATGCTGGTATATTCATTCCTTGCCCAGAATATAAAAACTATTTTTTTTTTTTTTTTAAAGTAAATTACTTTTATTTCAGTAATACAGGCTAAACCCACTTTTTCAATTACAGGGTTATAAGATTTGGACCTTTACCAGAAAATTGTCATAGCAAAATACAAAAGTCCATTGCACCTTTTAAATAAAACCCCATTTACACTCCCACCAGGCAAATTCAGAAATTCAGCTTGATTCCCCTCACTCTTTTAGCCATAGATTGAAGGTAAAAAAAAAATTGCTACTACTAACATTTCTAATATTTTTGATTAAATCATCTGATAGACTCAAGTTGCTTACACAGCATTTAAATTCTGTTAAAGTCAACTTATTTTTGTATATTTTGCTTCCCACTGGCAGATTAGACTGCAGTATCTGTAATACAAAAACATGTTATTATGTTATATTTAGCACAAGGAAAATTACAGTGAAGAAAGTTATACATGCATAAATGTTTGCATAATTTTAAGGAAGGTTTTCTCTGATTTATGCTCAATTTTAAAAGCACCTTTTACCTTTCATAAAAGTGGTTATTTTTTATTCAGCTACTAGCCATTCAAAAAAGACAACGTAAAGTCATTTATATGGAACATCTAAGGTTATGTATCAGGAAATCTAAAATACAGTATAATATAAAGGATCTGTATCGGTCTCTGAAATTTACAAGTAGAGAATTTTTTTGAAGGAGCTTACTTTTACTTTTTTTTTTTATTAGTGTCCTCTTGTAATCTGTCATGACGAATTAATTCAGTTCCACTGGGATTTTCATGTTGCTCATGGAGTCCTGAATAAGGCACATTACGTGCATTGTGAGGGAGCGTCAGTTACGGCACTACGGCGGCAGATAGAGGGTCATTTCCGAAGGGTGGGACTGGACTGCATGTCAGCCTAGGGGGTTGCCAACCAAGATCCCAAGCTATTTCGTCATGTGGTGGGTGCAGCAACACACTCTACCAGTGCATGCTCCCCTACCTGACCTGACTGACCTGGGAGTTTCATTGATATCTACAAAGAAATTACTGACCTCACATAAAGTCCATTATTATTCTGGTCTACTGTAAAAGCAAGTCATACATGAAGTCCTGATTCAAAAAGTCATTCTTAAATATAAAAGCAATACCACAGCAAAGAATATCACTTTACACATAAATTATTTTTGCATTCAAACATTATCAATGAGACAGTTTTACAGCACAGTCAATCATCCTAGAAAGTTTATTTATAATTTCAATCATCATTGATTAATTAAGGCTATAAATAAATTAAACAATTTTCCTTTAAAATGCAGAATAAAAAAAATTGAATTCTGAATCATTTACTAATATTTTTGAACATTTGGCTATATAAAAAGATGTGGATATTACATTTACAAACACTGAAAAAGGCACAGCATATTTATTTACCTTTTGAATAATGTTATCTATGCATTGTGATTTCAGCAAATCACTGTTTGTTTTCAGGCTACTTTCTGGGGTCCATCGTCTGGATTTACTTAATGATGTGTGGTCTTGCAGTGACCAGAATCCAAGATGGCATCACCATCACACAGCATTCAGATGTCAAACATATAAACAAAAAATGTAAAAATAACAAAATGTTATAATTACCACTAAAATCATGACAGCACAATGAAAAAGAAAGAAAAGACAAACCTCTTAATTCATTTCTGTGCTAATCACAGGTCATAATAAAGTCAGCCCTCCATATCTGTGTGTTCTGCATCTATGGATTCAACCAACTCGCAATCCAAAATTTAAAAAAAAAAAATTCCAGAAAGCTCCAAAATACAAAACTTCAATTTGCCATATGCCAAGCACTATGCTGAATCTATGCAAATGAAATGCTGTGTAGTTATACCTGCTGTAACCTTACCAGCATTTCACAGATCCACAGTCTCTATCCAGCACTTGTTGTTTGAGCATTGTTTACCTCATGTCTTGTTCCTTTGCTGCTTGTGTTCTGTGTGTGGTTGGTTAATTCAAACATTGGGAGATGAGGTTATAAATGTTTTCTGTTAGGAAGCCAAGCGCTTGCTTGCTCTCTCTCTCTCTCTCTCTTTTGTTCGAAGGAGCACCGCTGTAGATGTAAAGTGGTTTGTGTCATGCTGCCGAGTTGGGCTGTTTCTGTTTTTGTTTGCTTTTTAGGTTAAACTCTTTGATACATTTTATTCTGTTCACCCAGTTTGATAAAGCATGTAATGTTGCTTTGTATTTGTTTGTTCTTTAATGCAAACCTCATTTCCGAAAAAGTTGAGACACTTTTTAATAATAATGCAATAAAAACTAAAATCTGTCATTTGGTAATTCACTTGAACCATTAATTAACAGTCAAAAGGAGAAAGAAAAGTTTTTCAGCATTTTCATTGACAAACTTAATTAAATGTGTTAAACATGAACAAATTTAGAAATTAATGCATGCAACAGAAACGTTGAGACAAAGGCAAGTTTACCACTGGGTCACATCCTCTTTTCTTTTAATTACACTTTTTAATTATTTGGCAACTGAAGAAACTAAGTGTTACAGTTTTTCAAGTGGAATTTTTGCCATTTCTTGCTGTATACAAGACTTGAGCTGCTCAACAGTCCTTGGTCACCATTGCCTGATTCTCCTCTTCATGATGCGCCAGATATTTTCAATAGGAGACAAGTCTGGACTGCAGGCAGGCTAGTCAAGCATACGGACTCTATGTCTATGAAACCACACTTTTGTAATTTGTGCAGAGTGAGACCTGGCATTATCCTGCTGAAATATACATGGAGTTCCTGAGAAAAGATGTCATCTTGACGGAAGCATATGTCTCCCTAAAATTCCAATGTAAGCCTCCGCATCAGTGGTGCCTTCACACGTATACAGATCCCCCATGCCCCACATACCATCACAGAGGCTGGTTTTTGCACCTTTCATTGATAACAGACTGGATGGTCTTTTTCATCTTTGGCACATAGAATCTGACGTTCGTTTTTCCCAAAAACAAGCTGAAACGTGGACTAATCTGACCACAGAACATGTTTCCATTTTCTTTCAGCCCATCTCAGATTAGCTTAGGCCCAGAGAACTCACCGATGTTTCTGCAGAAAATTGATGTATGGCTTCCTCTTTGTATAATACAGTTTCAGGGAGCATTTCTTGATGCAGTGGTGGAATTTGTTAAGCGACAATGATTTCCCAAAGTACTCCCAAGCCCATGTGGCTATATCCGTAATGGTAGCATGATAGTTTCTAATGCAGTACAGCCTAAGGGCTCAAAGGTCATGTACATTTAGCAGTGGTTTCCACCCTTGGCCTTTACACACTGAGATTTCTCCTGACTCCCTGAATCTTTTCACAATGTTATTAACTGTAGATGGTGACAGACCTAAATTCTTTGCTATCCTACACTGAGAAACATTGTTTTTAAATTGACAGATAATTCTTTCAAGAAGTTCAGTATAAAGTGTTGAGCCACAACTAGTGCTGGGCGGCATAACCAAAAATCTATATCACAGTATTTTTAAAAATTATACCGGTTTCACTGTATTCAACAGTATTTTTTCCCATGCATGAGTGGATGTTAACCACATTTTTCACTGCAGTTACTGAGGTAGACTGGCTAAGAATAACCTATTCCACTGTCATGAGAATTGTTCATTGTACAAAAAACATTTTAATGTGCACACAAGTATTAATACAGGTTTGCATGGCACCATGAAGTGATAGTTTTCAAGGGGGTGGAACTAATGAAGAGAAGGAATCACACTGCATGACCATTGCAATCAAAATATAGAACCTTTTTATTGAACAATTTTGCAAACAACTTAAACTGAAATTTTGACAACAGATTTTCAAACATCCAAAGAGGCATTTATACTTAGTAAAATATCCAGAGGTGTTTGTCAAAAGTTGTATTGCACTGAACATGTCTTAGAAAAGGAATAAAGAGTAAATATTTTTTGTAAACCAACTACACTTTCTGTTAATGTTAACAATCTCTGTCCACTGACACGTTAAAGTGACTTTTTAAACAACTTTACCATCATTAAACTGCATAATATTTAAACTATGTGGAGCCGACCCGGACACAGACAGGCAGACATGTTGTTTTTCACCACCACACGTTTTATTTACACAAACTATATACAATAATTGGTCACTCAGACCCAGTCCAAATAGTGCACACAAACCCCAAACACAGTCCTGGCCACAAATGCCTTCTTCTCGGTCCGCCTCCACACTCTCTTCTGCCTCGTCCTGCTTCCACCCGACTCCAGCCTCGAATGAAGGGAGACGGCCCCTTTTATATGGTTCCCGGATGAGCACCAGGTGTTCCCGGCATTCCTCCTCTGGCCACGCCCCAGCGTGGCGGAAGTGCCGGCTGTCCTCCCGGCTGCTCTCCGGGCGCCGTCCTAAATCTTCCCCCCAGCACTTCCTGGTGTGGCGGAAGTGCTGGGGTAACAGGTCCCCAAGGCAAATTGCATTAATCTGGACTTTTCTTCAAGCTAAGCTATATACATAAATAATAAAACTGTAACTTGCATTTATAATGCTATTTGTGGTATAGCCCTACGGAAGCGTATTAGGGCCACGGTGAAGAAAAAAAAATATGGACACAGTGAAGAAAAAAAAAACTATATGTCAAGAATAAAGTTGACATGTTGACTTTATTCTCAGCATTTCCACTTTAATCTCGATGTTCTTGTCAAGATTAAAGTTGACATTTCCACTTTATTCTCATAGTTTATTTTGTCATTAAAGTAGAATGTCGTAAACTAAACTTCATCCTAAAATCAATGTTTAATTTACTAAATTTTCTCAAACCCCGTCATAAGTTAATGTAGCACATTAAATGCTTTGTGTTAAGTGTTCTCCGACCCAGTTGTTAATTGCTACGCACTTCTTAAACTGACGTCCTCTGCACTAAGAGGAGGCGCAGGCAGCGATCGCCACACAGAATACATTCACTTCATGATATTCCTGCTCTCTGAAAATTTAGAATGCTAAGATAAATACTTGATATCATTTTCATAATAAAATGCATTAAAGCAGGTATTAAACATGCACGGTAGTGTGATTATTAGTCAGCCGTTCTTACCATTGTGATACCCAAGTTGTCATGTCCATGTCATACCCTAACCTGATTTATTTTTCTACAGTTATACTCTTGAATAAAAGTGCACTTGTTTTTTATACTTGTACCTTTTGTGAAAGGGTTTATTTGATATTTGGATTTCAGTCTTTACACATTATACACTTCATGTCTACATTTTGTCAATTATTACTAAAATATGAAAAACATTTATTTTTTAGTTATGTATTCAACAATTCATGCCTCTCATTTCATCCTACATTTACATAGATCGTTGTAGACATGAAACACACATGAAATGCATGTGTTCCAGATAATGATATATTATTTACCCAATGCAATTCCAGGCACCTCACACACAGATAAACAAGACTTAAGCTGGTTGAACTTTTTGCCTGAGTTCAGCTCCGGCGGTGGGGTGGGGGATGGGATAGCAGGCTGCTTGGTGCTTCTGCTGATAAATACATTTACAAAACAAAAGATACTGATGGAGAGGTGCTAAGGAATTTAAGGTGGGCTGGGGTTATGAGTTTTTTTGTAGGCTTCAGGGATTCTGTTAATGAATTAATTAATTTACTATCTCACTAGCAGTTGCTGTTGGTTCTTTATCTCTATTACCACATCTTCAGTTTATGTTCTCTTTAGTTACTACAAATTCTGGCAGCCACCTTCCTTTACACATTTTATGTTGCTCTATTGCAAAACAAACCTTTCTGAAAAGAGAATAAAAAATGTTTATATTGCGCTAATAAAAACTGCTTTTTAATGCTTTAAAATCACTTCAGGTTTTTTTTTTTTTTTTTGTCCAACACATCCTGACTCACCGGTGTGAGAAAACCCCTTCCGTATATATGCCATTCGATATTTCTTGATGATTAGTTATGCAAGATGTCTGTTTAGGGTTTCCTTGTATGTTTGGCCCTCTAGGTCATGTTTGGACCATATTTTGTGGGAAATTACACCCAGAGCAAAAGTTTCTCTTTTCACGTATGATAATACTTTTGGTATTTTGATTCTTTATCAGTAGTCCTAGCCCTCTAAGATCCACTCCCAGAATGTTCAAATTACAGATTTCAAACATAGGCATGCGAAATATCATTTTAGACCAGTGCTAATTAAACCTTTTTTCCCAGAACCCAATTTTGGCCATTGCTTGTCTTTGTGACCCATAACAGCTGTTACTGTTACACAGTGGCCGATCATTGAGCCTTTCCCCAAAATTCACCAAGGAGGGTGGGATTTCCCACTTTAAAAATGTCCTGCCGATTGTCGTTTGTTTTTTTTTTGTTTTTTTTATGGGTCCTTTGGAGAATCAAACACTTACAAGTCATACATTCCTCCTTGGAGAATCATCCAAATGTCACCTGTAGTAGGTTTATTTATGTCAGTCATGCACGTAGTGACTAATTGCAGGGCTTTCTGAGAATAATAATTCTCAACTCAGCACAACCCAATTAAAGATGACTTGTAACTGTTTTAGACTCTTAAAAGGTCAGTGATTAGGAATATACAGTAATGTTATGACAGCATTGCCCTAGGGTTGATTGCGGTTCTTGGCTGATCCACAGACATTTCCACGTGAATGTGAGATCAGTCAGGTGCCGCATTCACACTGTGGTGTGGGTGAAGTGTCTCAGTCTGCACCCAATCAGGCAGTATTAAAGAGCCTGCCTGGCAGAGAGACACAGAGAACAACAAGATAAAGGGAGTAGGAGAAAGAAAGAAAGAAAGAAAGAAAGAAAGAAAGAAGAGGCGGTAGGATCAGGAGACACCAGCGTGTGAGGGGAACGAGGCAGGCAGCTGGGTAGAGAGCCATATAAAGAAGCGCAGGGCTGACCCTTGAGGGGGCTTAAGAATGCCTCCCCAACTGAGCATTTTTGGTTTAGCCTGATGGTCGCTGTTGTGTAAGGCCGAAGTGCGGCAGAGACAGTTAGAAGAGCAAGACTTGGCGCAGTGCCCTCTTGGGAGTCTGTTGAACATCAGGGACCCAGGCCTGTGAAGGTTGGCTGTGCCTGTTGGAAGGATGTCTCCTCTGGCTGAAGGGTCCCGTGTAGGTAAGCAGAGGGGTTGTCAGTTTTAGAAGAATGCACCAGGTCTTGTGTGTTTTTCAAAGAACAGTTTTCTGCCTGTGATTTTAAGCCAGTTGTAATGGAATGGAGTATTTATTATTTGAATATTTTAACCTTCACATGGACACTATATTTTTATGGATTAATACTTATTTATTTATTGACAATTAATTGGATGCACTGTGCTTTTTGAACACTGTTTGGTTTTATGATTAATGTTAATAAAAGCACTGACACTTGTACACCTACCCCTTGCTGTAAGGGTATGTCTTCATTTGCACCTTGGTTCATGATGTGAGGTTTCTGAAATTTTTTAGAACCCCCATCAATGGGAAGGCAGGCAGAAGCTGTAGAGGACTGCTTGTCTGTTGCTAAGGCAACCACATTTTCACAGCGTAGCAGCAGAGCACTGCAGAAACAACTACGAGCTGATCAAGATCACGCTATACGTGCCTGTCGCAGATGGGTGATGCAAGGGACATTATAAATGCAGGAAACTTTCTAACTTGGCCACTGACCTGGCCCCATCTATGCCCGTTTTCTGTGTCTGTGTATAGGAGAGTGGTAGTTCCTGCTGCAATAAATAACTCTGCTGTTCCTGTTTCAAGTTGAATAAAGCTGGTTTTGCTAAAGTAGTGAAACTCAGCCTCGTGTTTTGTGGTGCAAGACAGGGACTCATACTTCACAACGACTATTGACAGTTCTGGTTCAAGAGGCTCCCAGATGCAACAGGGAGCAAGGCGCCAACATGGACCATCACAATTATGTATTCTACTTTATGAAGTAAATCACTACATTTTTATAAGAACAACAGAATTAGGGTGTTTTACACTAAATCTGATTTTTTTTCCCCCTATTTTTGAATTCCCTACTGTAGGTATTATAAAGCGTGTTATTACAATCCACATCCATGACTTTACATTGTGCTGGCCCATGCAAAAATTCTATAGAACTAGGAAGACACTACACAGCCAGTTTTATGTAATTCATGATAGTCTTACCATATAATGATTAGTTAGCCCACTGTAGACAAAACAAACGAGCAATAAATTAAAAAAGCAAATGGACTACCTCATAGGAGTCACATTACTGAAATCTAAAATCAAATTAAGTCACCAGAGTTGCAGACTGTATAACCATCAGCTGTGTTATAATTCACAAAAACACTAAAAATGTTATTTGATAACTGGAGATATTGGAATGATTGTTCTTTGTCTGAGAGGTGTTATTTTTAATTGAAGTGATCTTTTGTAGGTTGCATAAAGTAATAAAGGGAGACTTAAAAGACTAGTGCTCTCCTCCCATACAACAAGCTTGATAATTGCAGGGCATTTGATTGGTTGATTCCTGTTTTGAGTAGAACTAATTATACCTAGTATGAAACTCTGTGGCATGGAGTGTAATTTTAGTGCAGCCAACTGGGGTGCGGCTGATACTGATGTTGGCTGTGTACTTGGGCCATTAGTTTCTGGGTTTATTTGAAAAGGTAAGAGGATGAAAAGAGTGGCAGAGAATGAGACCATAAGGAGTCTCATCCTATCTAAGGATCTTAATTGATTTGTGTCTTGAAAATGCAGCTTATTCATATTTTACCTCCGGCCTAGTGGTATTTTTCTGTTTCTCAGCTTGAAATTGTATGTCTTCTCTGAAACATAATGCTGCATCTGTGAGTATATATTGTATGATTGGTTATTGCTGACATTGAGCTAGAGACCACTGCAGATATTTGCTTTCAGCATACTGTAGCTAATGTCTGGAAACGTTACATCTGTGCTTAAATATGTTAGAAATTAATATCTTTTTCTGAATCATTACACTAGATTCAGTGATAGATAACACTACCTGAGTTTGCTGGAGGATAGCCACCTGCTGTTAGTTTTTAAAATTAGTGTATTATTCCCTTTGCTGAGCTGTCTCTGTCAGACTTATTGCACTTTGCCAAGCTGTTAAACACAAGCCGATTATGTAGACAGGTTTATCTATAATATCAGCAAAAGCAAGGCTGCCAAAGTA
Source organism: Polypterus bichir lapradei (assembly GCA_026402145.1). Lineage (NCBI taxonomy): Eukaryota > Metazoa > Chordata > Cladistia > Polypteriformes > Polypteridae > Polypterus > Polypterus bichir. Next base: position 14,989,149 of record JANRMT010062815.1, on the reverse strand, counting down.
CATTCCTAAAAATCGATTCTCTTGTTCTTCATATTTCCTGAAAAAAATCCTGCAAGATTCCTGCCTTGCTTTTTTCAGAAATGTGTTTATCATTTTTCATTGTTTTTTATGTGCTGAAAACAAAAATGTAATGACCACTTAACATACAAAAGCATCCTGAAAAAAGACAGGCTTTCAAACACACTTATTCAGTTTTCAATTGGCTCATTTTGTTATGATAGTAAAGAGCATCAAGGCAGCAATGTGCCAAACACAGAGACATACAGTACTTGCAAAACAGCAAAGAGTAGGTGGGAAAGAACAATTAACTTTGCAGAGATGAAGGAGCAGGCTGTCAGCTGAAATGCAGCGTAAAGATATCGTAGTCAGAGTCTGACACCACAGGAAAAGAAACAGCTAATATTTTGGCGGATCACATGTCTGTTCTTATAGAACCACTTTGTTTGTACTTGCCAATGAACTAGCTGGCCTCGAGGGTACTGGCTGATTTGAAACTATGTACGTTTCTCACTGTGCATGGGTTCAGCTGTGCATCATTCAGCTCAAAGTCTGGAAATTAGATGAGAAGGCAAAGCTGTCAGCTGCAATTGCTGTGCTCTGAGCTAACATCCATTCTGTAGCATTTACACATGGTTATTATGTGTCTGTTTTTGTTATCAGTGAAGATGTTTGCGTTTATATAAACTTGAGCCAAAGGTCTAAATGTAAATTGTGTATGAAACCCTGCCCACTGTGTATCAGTTAGCTGTCAGATCACACATGGTTGCTACTGCTGAAGAATATAAGACCAATATGGCTATAGCTTAGTGACACACAGTGAGGCCATTACTAAGCTAGGATTTAAAAATTCTGTCTTCTGTATTTAGACCCTTCGGCCAATGTATGGGAGAGTACCTGTTTATAAAGACACAAGGATGAGAAGTTACATGACACAGTGGTGGTCAGTGTATGAAGCCAAGGCTGTAAGCTCTCTTAACAGCCTGGCCTCATGACCTTCACAGAGGACAGGACACAGTATGGTGACTTGCTGGTTATTGTACTGGTAACACAACATATAATAAAAATATATTCCTCTTTGATTCTTGGATAAACAAAGCTTGTTTTTTCTTTAATATATCTATTAGTGTGATAGAACTTGGTTCTAGAAAACTATTGTGTATCTTCTGCTTTGAAATCTGTAATATATCTTGCTGATGATGTATATAGGGTGGTCCAGATCTAATTATGCAGATCCAGATCGTCTGGATGACTTTGATTTATACGGGGACAATTCCAGTTCGGCACGAAGACGATCTTCATATCGTCAGTTCGCACACTTCTCGATGGTCCGGGATTTTTCGGGTGATTTTCTATGTAATAAACTTAAGTTATAGCATAATGAAAATTGCATAATTAGATCTGGACCACCCTATAGTAATTTGTTTAGCTTTTGTTACAAGAGGTGATGTCTGTGTTGTGACCTTCAAAATGTTATTTAGTGACTGTGGTAGAGCACAATTATTGCCAAGGGGACAAGATATATGAAACAGGATGTTATGTAAGTAGTAAATACAATGAGGGATAAATAGAGGAGGACAGATAAACAATAGTAAAGCAAGCATCCTGCCTCCACTATAGGCATAACATCAGAAGTGTTATACTATGTCAGTGTAAAAGTTTGAGGCTCATCCTTTTACACACCAGTGTTACTTTATCTCACATCCCACAGTTGTCTTTCTCTTTCTCTCTCTCACTCACTCCATACATCTTTCGTTAGGCCTGTCCTCTGCACTTCTAAAACAGTCACATCCAGACATGCACTTAAATCACTTCTGGGGTCAGAAGTGCCCTTAGTTCTCTTCTAGGGTCAGCAGGTTAGAAAGCCCTGATGCTGCAGATGATGTCATAGCTCCCCTGGGTCTACTGTTACCCTTAAAGAGCCAGGTCTCTAAGGCAGCTCCTTTACTTTTTGCCCTATTAAAGGAAGAGCATGGGTCTCTTCATTCCCTCCTGAAACTGTAAGATGACTGTGGGCCAATATGTGTTGCCAGCCCTCTATTACCCCAACCCCCTTTTCCTACCCTCTTCTCAAATAGTCACAAAACCATAACAATTGCTGGGTCATCTGCTCCCAGTGAGTACATAACCTTCTTTTGTCTGATGTTCATCTGTCTGTGATTATAATTTCCTCTCCCAGCATTGATTTCTGCCACCAATGCCCATAAGCAATCCTGTAGCTTACTGTACACACCATTCATAGAAGTCTATCTATTAGTTATTTTTTAAAAACATAGTTGCATTCCAACTGACTGTAAAACAGGACTTGTTGTCCCTATCTGTAAAGGGTAGGGTGATTGCCAGGATTGTAGCAACTACAGGGGGATAACACTGCTCTTGATGCCAGGTAAAGTTCTTGCTAGGGTCATCCTCAATAAGATACGCGATCACTTGCTTACCATCCAGCAATCAGAGCAGCCTGGTTTTACGCCTAAGAAGTCTACCATCAACCACATTCTGGCACTGATGGTTCTCAGAGTGCAAATGCAAATATCGGCAGAGTTTCTTTGTAGTGTTTGTCAATTTTCGTAATGCGTTCGACTCCGCTGATCGAGCTGCCCTGTGAGACATCCTGAAACTTCACGGGATCCCCAATGTTCCTGGCTGTCATTGCCAGCTTGTGCACTGGTACTGTGAGTGCTGTGCAGAGTGGAGGCAGAACCTCTGCATTTTTCCCAGTTGATTCTGGGGTTCGTCAGGGGTCTGTTCTTGCTCCTACCCTGCTCAATGCTTGCATAGACTGGGTGTTGAGCAGGATTGTGGGGTTCAGCAGCTGTGGAACATCTGTTGATGAAGAAAAATTCAATGATCCTGACTTTACTAATGAGGCTGTGATCTTCACAGAGTCAATGGAGGATCTGATTGGGGCCCTCAAGAGACTGAGTGAGGAGTCTGAGTGTCTGGGCTTGTTAATGCCCTGGATAAAAAGCAAGATTGAGGCCTTTAACACTAGAATCCCTGAAGTCTACAAAAATATTTGTAATGCCGGGACAACTTAAATTCTCTCGCACCTCGTCATCAGTGTCTTTGTTTTGCAAAAGAGTCAATCAGCACAAGCAGAAGGTAGCCTGCTATACCATCTGCCACCAAGGCAGCTGAAGTCAGACACACATTCTCAGAGCTGAAGTCTCTTTATCTGGGGGTGAGATGTCTGGAATTGTATAGGATAAATAATACATCACTATTTGGAATACATACATTTCATATGTGTTCCATGTCCACAATGATCTGTGTAAATGTAGGATGACAGGAAATGCAAGGCAAGAAATGCTCTACACATAACTAAAACAGAAACTTTTTACATTATAGTAATAATTACAAAATGCTGACTTGAAGTGTATAATGTATGAAGACTGAAGTCCAAATGTCAAATTAACACTTTCATAAAAGGTATAACAAAACAAATGTACTTTTATTCAAGAATATAACAAGAAAAACAAATTCAATTTACATGTTGCTGTCAATTTGTAAAAACTGAAGCCCAGATATCAGTCAACACAAATTAAAAGTGTCACTTTGGCTGGTGCTGAGGTAAGAACTGCTGTCTCATAATTAAGAGGTTGCAGGTTCGATCCCAGGTCCTTCCCGCATTTACCGTTTTGAGTAGTAAGCTGCTATTATTATTACTATTATATAACAAAAACATACATTTGATTTGAGCCCAAGACATGGAGCACAAATGAAATGTATGTATTCCAAATAACAATATATACATTTACCCTATTCAATTCCAGACACCTAACTCCTAGATAAAGAGACTTCAGCTCTGAGAATTTTGCGTCTGACTTGACTTCAGTTCCCTCAGTGGGAGATGGTATAGCAGGCTGCTTGCTGCTTGTGCTGATTGACACATTTGCTAAACAAAGACGCAGATGAGGAGGTGCAAGGGAATTTAAAGTGGCCCAGCATGACAAAAAGTTTTGTAGGCTTCCGGGATTCTAGTGTTAATAATCTCTTCGACACAGCCATCAGCAGTATGTTTGCGGAGAAAGTGCTCATCATGTTGAGAGGTTCACTTACCTCTGCTTTGACATACATGTCTCTGGTGGCTCATCCTATGAAGTCAGTAGACAGTTTGGGTGAGCATGGGGGACAATGAGATCACTGGAAAGGCGTGTGTGGTGCTCCCAATATCTTTGCAAAAGTACAAAGGTCAATTTCTTTATAATCCTGGTGCTCCTTGTTTTGCTATGTGGTTGCGAAACATGGATGCAATATAGTGACCTGAGATGAAGACTAGACTGGACTTCAGTACTGCGTCTCTTTGGAGAATCCTTGGGTATAGTTGGCTTGACTTTGTGTCAAACAAGCAGTTGCTCACAGAGTCCTGAATGAGGCACATTACCTGGATTGTCAGGGAGCGTCAGTTATGGCACTACTGCCAAGTGGCGCGATTCCCTGAGGGTGATCCAGCTTGCAGGATCCTCATTGTTGACAACCCAAGCGACTGGACCAGACCAAGGGGACGCCCACATAACACCTGGCTACAGCAGATAGATGGTTATTCCCGGAGGATGGGACTGGACTGCGTGTCTGCCTCGGAGGTTGCCAATCGGGATCCTGAGTGTTTTGTTGTGTGGTTGGTGTGGCAATGTGTTGTACCAAGTGCATGCTCCCCAACCTGACCTGATTGTTGCTCCATAAAAGTTAACAAATTTATTGCTGGGTAGATAAGTTTTGGGAAATTGCTATACTATTAACCTCTACAACCGCAAAGACCCCAAGAATTTGGTCTTTTTGTTGTGTTCGAAATGGCTTTCTCAAACCTATTTTTAATAACAACTATATTTTGAACATGGTATCATTTGGTAATAATTTCTGAGGAATATTAATTTTATTAAATAATTTGAAACTCCTCTCTTTATCATTTCCTAAATTCAACATAAGCTGTGTGGCTTTTTTTAATTGCACATTATATGGCCAGACTGAATTTTCATGAACTAAAAAATTTGTTCGCTTTTTATTGTAACATTTATTTAAATATATGTCTCATATCAGCTTTTTTGTTCATGTCAGGTAATTATATTTAGCTTAAACGTGTTCTCATTTTTCAAGTTTAAACTCTACTATATAATTTTTTTGTCTTTTCAATTTAGGGCGGATTACTTCTCAGCTTATGTCTTCTCCACCGGAGACACCACCTGGCCCTGCTGTAAGTATTTTTAAATAGTGTGATAGTATACTGCATTACAACACTAAAACTATTTTAAAAAGTTAAAAGCTTTTCCACCTGTGTTAGCTTTCTCTAGACAGCATGAGATGGCTTACATCAGTGGTACATACTGATTGATATTTAGAAGTAATCAGTTACACTTAAGTTTTCCAGGATGCTGCAACCTTTTCATGGAGGCCTCTTAGATTATCCATGGGGGAACAGCAGTGAAGTGCAAACACTAATTCACTATAAGTGCTTGTATTAGAGGTTTTTAATAAAGGCATGTCCAACCCTCAAAGGAGAAGGGAATGCAATATCTTTAGCCTTAAATAGACAACGCTACATGTGGACATAATCCAGGTATTTAAAATACTTAAAATCATCATAAAGTTTGTTGTGGTAGAATTATTTTTTTTTAAATATTGCATTACATACTTGAATGCAACAGTGACAGTTAAGGGAACGTGCCTTTACAACTGAGTCGAAGGAGCACTTTGTTAACCTGATTGTTTTTAAAGCATGTCTCAATGAGATATTAGGACAAATTAGCTATTAGCTAAGCAAGCAGCTTGATGGGCTAAATGGCTACCTCTCATTATGTTCTCATTTAACGGGCATGATGGTGGAAAGAAATAAGCAGCCACACAGTGCTCATATGCTCCAGTTTAAAGAAGGGTGCCCATGGCTGTATAGGAATTTGTATCACACTGTTTATTTACATTCTATGTATTCTCTTTTCATTTTTTTAAATATCAGAGTTGATTTTCTTTAATGTGTTTTTAATAATTTGTTATGGCCATCAAGGTATTGCATCAAGTAGTATTATTTACCCATTGAATGTTGACCTTACTTTGATTCCTGACTGGAGTTTGTATGTTCTCTTCATCTTTATCAGAATATTCTTTCATTTACAGTAGACATGTCAGTCAGATTGGTGAATTTTAATGATCTGTGTGTGATTAAATGTGACTTGTAATACTCTTCTATTCCTTCAAGGATGGTTCATGTTTTGAATCCATTAGTGCGGGATAGGGTCTAGCTAATCTAAAAGCTCTAGTAGTAAAACTGGCTTTGGAAATTAAGTAAACTGATAGCTATTTAAAATTCATAACATAAGAACACAGAAATATATGTTTGATTCTTTTTTCCCTCTCTAATCAAATCAAATATGCAAAAAGCATTACAGTGACTATGTCTGACAAAAAAGGGAAAGAAGCAAAACAAAGGAAGCAGTTGCTTTCCTCTGCATATTAAAGTACTGCCTGACGAGACAAGCTAAACATTAAGCAGAATGATTGATGAATCTTTGATAGGGCTGAACGCAGAACAGTTTTTAATTTTAATACAGCTGGCCTACTCTAAAAAATGTCTTCAGTTACCATTAATTTAATTTGGATAATTTCCCTACAAGCTAAATGAACTGAGAATGTCACCAAACTTATGGTATTTTTTGTAGATTGGCTCACTAGAGTATTACCCTAATGAGCCTTGTATTACATTTTTACCATCAGTATTTTAAAGTCATGCAGCATTCTAGATTCTTTAATTATCAGTGTCGTTGTGAAGTCATTGTTTTTAACCCCTTTGAGTGCAGTCTTTACATAGTATGAAGCAGTGGTATCAGTTCTGTTGATAGGTGTATAAATGTAAAGTGATCAAATAATTACAAGGTACAAAAGCCCATGATCTTGCTTTATTAGAAACTGGATCAAACAACTGTAGTATTAAACAGGTCCTATAACATTCTTAAACTTAATTATCTAGTTCAGATACGTCAGAGCTAGAGCTCCTCTTTTCAGCTATGTGCACAAGACTGAAACCAGATCAGTACTGAGCCTGTAATGCACATAGCCACACTTACATGGGACCAGCTTGGAACCGTGGATGTGGTTGAAAAATTTGAGCACCTGGGAAAAGCCCATGCAGATACAGTAAAATATCATGCACACTTCAGAACATCAACAACCAAACAATCAGTTTGAATCCAGAGTGCTGCGCCACTGTCCATCCATCCATTATCCACCCCGCTATATCCTAACTACAGGGTCATGGGGGTCTGCTGGAGCCAATCCCAGCCAACACAGGGCGCAAGATAGGAAACAAACCCCGGGCAGGGCGCCAGCCCGCCACAGGGCACGCACACACACCCACACACCAAGCACAATTTAGAATCGCCAATGCACATAACCTGCATCTCTTTGGACTGTGGGAGGAAACCCATGCAGATTCGGTCTTTGGACTGTGGGAGGAAATTCACGCAGATTCGGGGAGAGCATTCAAACTCCACGCAGGGAGGACCAGGAAGTGAACCTGCTGCACCAATGTGTCCACCCAAAATCGGTATAGCAAAACGCTTTAAACTGGCAAGTCAATTTTGATTGCAGAACCAAGTCATAAAGTAGATGAATCAAAACAACCATCTTTTCAATTTTTCAAAGTATATTATGTTCCTAGAATTCTAAGAAAATTTGGTATTAAGAAGACTAAGAATTATATCTCGGATTAAGTGATACTCTCTAAAGTCATCCATCCATCCATCTTCCAACCCGCTAAATCCAAACACAGGGTCACGGGGGTCTGCTGGAGCCAATCCCAGCCAACACAGGGCACAAGGCAGGAACCAATCCCGGGCAGGGTGCCAACCCACCGCAGGACACACACAAACACACCCACACACTAGGGCCAATTTAGAATCACCAATCCACCTAACCTGCATGTCTTTGGACTGTGGGAGGAAACCGGAGCACCCGGAGGAAACCCATGCAGACATGGGGAGAACATGCAAACTCCACGCAGGGAGGACCCGGGAAGCGAACCCGGGTCTCCTAACTGCGAGACAGCAGCGCTACCACTGCGCCACCGTGCCGCCCTCTCTAAAGTCAATGCATCATAAATTCCACAGCATAAAGCAGGATTTCTTTGAAAATACAGTTGAACCCACCTAGGAATGTTTTGTAATTTCTAATTACAAGATACATATCTTTAGCGTTTTGTCCACAGGTGGACTAAAGCACATAAAATTCAATTCCAAGTTTGTCAGGTTCATACTTAAAACCCACTTCATCCATTTCAGGGTCATGAGTGGCTGGATTCTTTCCAGGAATCATTAGTTACAAGGTGGATGCAGTAGGTAACACATCAGTCTCATAATGGCATAAACTGCTGTATTGAAAAACTGCGTCTTCAGCCTCTCTAATGAGGACTGTCTTCTGACTTGAGTTTCTATTAAGCACAGCTCAGATTTGTTTGCATAACTACACATAGTTCAAATGCATTTTATTATACATTTTCTGGCTTTCTTTCTCTAGCACTGCTATCAGATATTTCTAGCCTGAATTAGATCTTCATATTAGGGGTTTTTTAATTAATATATTGCTAGAACTTATATGTTCTTAAGTTATTCAAATGTGTTGTAACCCTGTGAACATATTGATTAGGGATAGGCAAGAATGTGTTTATTGTTAGCTGATAAATTGTTGAGGCTGAATTTAAACTTTCTGTGTAGTGCATGTCAAGTTCAAGATGTAGTCATCTTTTGCAGAATGGAAAATTTGGCATACATGGCACTTTTTTGTTTAATATCAACGGCACCTTCATCTGTATCAATTCATTTTTGTTGTTTTATTGTTTAATAGCATATTGGTTATTTGCAATGCATAGATGACTACTGAAATATGAAAAGTTATCAATTGGTCAACAATAAATACTGTGCAAGTAGCTCAACCCAAGAACAATAACATGCAATAAGGAGTCATTGCTACTTAATCTTTTGACTGCTGCCTACTAGGTGACCATCTTTACTAGAAATTCAAAAGTATGGGTTGTTTATTGTTAAGATACTAAATGTCTGGTGGTCAGGGAGTGCAAATTTCTATTAAAGTATGTGGATAATGTATAAAAATTATGTCACAGTATGGGTTGCAAAAGATTGAGTTCTAAATCATTTGATTTTAGTGGTGCACAGCAGAAACGAGACGCCGGTATAACATGTCAACTAGTAGAAACTTTCATATAACAGTTTTACCACGGTTGAGCAAATCAGGCACCCACCATTTTTGTCTGTTGAGCGGGGAGGTGAGATGAACATCACGGCAATGGAATGAAGGTGGCCGCTTCGGCTTGAAGGCTCAAGAATACAGCAGTCCTCCTTGAAGAGGAACAGCAACAGTAGAGTCTCCCAAGGCTAACAGTAGAAGTTAATGAGGGTCCTTTTTTAAAGGGACAGTAAATGGTTATTTCAAGGACTGTTAAACCGTTGATTGCATTTGTGTGTCAGTCCTTCCTCCGCCCTATTTCTAACTATAACATTATATTTTATATGATGTGTGATGCAATGACAAACTATAACATTTTTTTCCTATTGAAACTTAAAACTATCGATTTTTGAAGAGTTTAGTTTAAACTCGCTTTCTACAGAATGCTCATGTATTCATTTTACAAACATTAAACAACTGAGCAACAAAAAATAATTAATAGAATAGAAAAATGAGGAAAATAAAATACTACAAAACCAATTAAATTATTCTATGCTTTCAGCATAAAATCAATTTTTGATGATTTTTAATCAATGAATGCAGATACTTTCCACATTTTTTTTATTATTATTAATTATTACTTTCCAAATATTTGGTAATTTTAATAAAGTAGCCCTGGATTAACTGTTATGCAAATTATGCTTTGGATACCACAGATTTTTCACAAAGGTAAGAGAAAACTTTAGGTATAAGTAAAGTTATAAGTATTAAACAATTACCATTATTTTTACATTTTTCAATTAATGTATGTTGAAATGCTGTTATCTTCAAGGATATAAGACAATGGAACTGAACATGTTCTGTTTGACACAAATAACGAGGTTTCTTCATTAGAATATCTTTTTAAAAATTGTCCACCAATATTGATTTCTGTAGAAAGTGATTTCGAAAATTGACAAACATGCTGTGGAGATCACTTTATTTCAGTAATTTAACAAGTGTGAAAGCTTTCTTTGGTAGGCTGGATTGTAGAGCATGATTTGATGACCTCTGCTAAGACACTGTTCAGTCAATGTAGATGTACATTTTCTTTGGTTTGTCTTTATAGAATTTTTGTTTAAGCTAACAAAGTTTTGAAAGGCAATATTAAAGTCTAGTTAGGCTGGCTTGTTTTTGTTCAGTGGGTAACCAAAGGAACTAGAAGGAATAGCTCTTTGAATGCATATTTTTTATTCTCAATCTTGTGTCATTTTTTACTGTATAGTCTTTACAATACTGATATTTTATAAGATTCTGTGTTTTAAAAGGTATGTGCAATATATGCTTGTTTATTTCTTGTTCAGCTTTTCTTCTTTTATTATTCTGCACAATTCATATTTCATTGCCATTTCAGTTTATTTAAAATGGTCTTTATGAAAAGGAACATCACAGTAGAACTACTCACTGTTGACCTATGAAACTGGGCGACCAGAATCACTTAAACTGGATTCATTGTAAAAAGTATATGCAGATAGATTATATTGTGATATTTAATGTAAACCATTATCATTGTTAGTTGTACTGTAATATATATTTTTGACCATACTGCTCCCCTACTTGAGATCATATTAATTGTTCACTGCTATCCCTCTTGTATGATGTTTCTGCAATTTTTTTTGTATTGTGCACATTATTTCGATATGAGTGTCTGTAGAAAACATTTGACTGATAGTTATACCATTATTATTTTTCATGTTTGTTTTTTTTTTTTATTGAGCATACTAACAAGCCATAGCCTTGGGGAACAGTGCAGAGCAGCAACATGCAATGGTCCAAAAGTGTAGGAGATATACACACCCCATAAACCCATGTGTGCTTAGCTTATTTTGTCCTGATCAATTTCTGTCGTTTTGTAACCGCTTGTTGCCTCTGATTAAGTTAAGGAGCAGTGTCATACATAAGGATGGACTATCAGAGCCAAATCAAAATAATATAGAAAGAGCACGTAAACCTTTTTCCCATTACAATATCAGTTAACCCTGTCCCCAAAAGTTGTTGTGTGAAAACAAATTAATTTTAAAAATGACCAAATTTATATAGATAAAAGACTCTGCTGAAGTATTTACAGTGCCAATAATAGGTAACCAGCAGCAATATATTACACATTCCATAATAAATCCTCTGCCAAGTGATGTCTTCTGATTATAACCTTCAGTTTGCTTATTCAGCTGTCCTTGAAAAATGATACATGGCAGAAACAACAATCAGGTTCCCAGGAAATGGAAAAATGCACCACTCATTAAATTCCTTTTCAAACTTAAGTTATTAGAAGTATTTGTGCAGGACCTCCCCCAGGTTTCTCTGTTGCTTCTCTTCAAGTCCAGGGCATTTACCTCTACCTCTACTCCAAAATGAACTGGAAGCTTATAAGCAGGCTGTTTAATTAAACAAGGCAGCAATATCTCAGTTTGCAGTGAGAATGGGTATCAATAAAGTTCTTTCCTCTCACTGAAAATATTAACAAAACCCCCAAAATCATCATCTCTTTTGCCTGACAGCCATCAGAGAAAGTGGTTATATTAATCTAAGTCATGGAGATGTGTCAGTTTATACATAGGAGGAAAAAACAAACAACAAAGATGCAGATACTTAAATGCAGATGTATGTCAGTAGTGAACTTATTATACAAACAGTAAATATGTCATAGGCACTCTATAGTGGTGGAGCATACTGTAAACTGCACTGAATTAAAAATTTGTGTCAATGCGCTGCAATATTATGCAGATTCTAAGGTATACCGTCAATTCTTAAATGGTCACTACTGAAATTCTGAGCTCAAATTCCTTTATACCCATCAGACCATTGTGAACAGATATGTGGTCGAACACATTTTAGCAAACATTTTTGACCTTCTTTAGAAATGTATATTTCTAAAGAAGGTCAAATTTCTCTTGATGTACTACATGATGCAGTTGGACTGCAAGTCCCATTGTTTCACTGATACTCATAAAAGAACCCTCATATATAGTAACCCAACACAGATTTTGCCAGGGAGGTTGGTGGGTTTCAGTGACTGCCTATATATAAAAAAAAAAAGTCCACTCCTATAGGTAGATGTCTGTAGACTCTTTAGGTTAAGCACTACCTTGTTTGTGACTGAAGATTTATTATCACCAAAAAACAATAGCGAAAAAAAAGTTGTACGTTGTTTGTTTTGCATGCAATTAAAGAAGTCATATTTTTGTCCTTTTTCAGCCACTTTATTTTTAATATCTGTAGATGAGCTGTGAACCCTGTGAACTATATTGCTACTTATTGTAAGACTCTCATTCATTACATCCTGTTTTATCTTCAGGAAACAGTGTCTTAGAAAATGTAGTCAGGTGTTGTTTGACAAATGTGCCTCCTGAAAGCATCTTTCCATGTTTTGCTGTCTTCTGACTTTCTTGATAACTAGCTCTGGTAGCTTTCCCTTGTGCATTGGTTGCATGGGTGAACAGCTATGGCTGTGTTCAATTGCTAATCTTAAATAACTTTACGTTTTTAATTCTCCCTGCCTTGATATTACGTCATTAAACCTACTTAATCTAATTCATATTAGCCATTGTTTAAATTGATGTTTACAAATAATAGTGATAGCTGACTAATTTGTTCTCATAAGTGACATTTTATCCACATGCAGCAACAGTGCCTGCAAACTGACAGCAAATTAACTGATGACACAGCTTTTGATTTATGAGAGTAAATTGCAGGACTGACTTTCTTCCAGACGGTGACCTGGACAAAGTGAAATTTAGTGTGGGATAAAACAATTGTTCAGTCCATGCTCAATAACATTGCATGTTATGTCACAAATCCTGGGAAAAAAAAAACCATAATTGAGCCATAAAATGGAAACAAGTTTGGTGCAAGTATTTCTACTGGGATTCAGCAAATAAGGCAGGAAACAGCCCATTCACGTACACACAAGGAACTACTTTTGATTCACCATTTACTGTACCTTAACCTGAAAACCATAGACAGAGATGAGTACAGGGCGTGAATCCAGAATGCTAGATTCTTGAAGTGGCAATTCATACCCAGGACTACAGTGCCAGTGGAATTTTTTAATTCATTTTGCAAAGTTGCATGAAGCAACATTGACAAAAATAAAATTAAATACAGAAGCGAACACAGTATATGCCTACTTAAAAAAAACATTTAGAAATGACTATTTAAATACATATTCAGATGATTTAATTAATAAATAATTTTATAGCAGAAAATGTTTCTTTCATGCTATTTCAATGTTTAAACCGGAGGGTGAAAGGGGCAGTTATATGTGCTGTGACTGGAGTAGCATTGGCTAAAGACTGCATGGTAGCAGTAAGATTTTTCAGTTTCAGGTATTTTAGCATGTTTTAAGCTGCATCCACTGATCCTACATTGTTGAAAACCTAGTCATCATTTGCACTCCCCAGATATGTCAATTTTCAATTAAAGTGTTTCGGCTCAGTAATGTTAGTGCAAATGCAGGAGGTCTGTACAGCTTATAAAGAAAAGACTGAAACAATCAGACACCTGAGGGTGTAAAATTAATTGGTACCAAGGGATGGTCTTGTAGTGTAACTTAATATGGTGACAGACAACAGCTGTAGGCATCATATCCTGATGAGGAGGGACTGCTGTAATTTCTTAGGTTTTAGTTTAACTGTCATGTTCCCAGTACTACTATGTGCACTTCTCTCTTCCCACTTTCTGATCAAAACATATTCTATCTTTATATACTGAACTGACTTTTTTAATTTGATTGTTAACTATTATTCTGGGTACTTGTAGTTCATTTGTCTACATGGGGATTTTGAGCTACTTCTTAAAGTTTATGTATATTTTCTGCAGTATCTTCTGCTGTCTTTACAACTTAATAACACAGTAAAATGGCTGTATATTTCAATCCATTGGACTGGAAATATTTTCCTGTTTCCCATTTTATGCTCTCTACTGTGCAAATTATAATTCACTTGAGTGATAGTGGATGCTAATTAACAGGTTTGAAAAACCACAATGTTCCTCATGAAATAGTTAAAATTATCTCATTGTAATATGAATGCGTCCCTAAGGTCCAATATGCCTGAATTCATTGTAGTCTTGCCTGTTGTCCAACTGGCATAGCACGTGATCCTTAAAGGTGTCTCCCCAGACTAAACCTGATTAGGCCACATGGGTATCTGGCCACCAGTCACTCGCTAGTATACACTACTCACAGATCTGACTTCATAAGTAGGTCTCTGTGTATTTTTGTTTTCTGTGCAAAGTTCTCTTAAGCTTATAATTGAAAGATTTATGTGGTTCATATTAGGGATTGTTCTTTGACTGGCCTCCTCCTCTTAGACCATTTTGTCATTTGTATTTCCTCATACTAGATGAATTATATCTGTCAGCTAGTGTTGTAAATTCTCCTGTACTGGGCTGGAGAGTGTTACTGGGAAGATAGTTGCCTTGACTGTTCACTTCAGAGGGTTTCTACTGTGTCTCTCATTGAAAAAAAACAGGTGAAAACCGAGTGAGTGTGTTTAACATGAAATTAAGAGGATTTAATAATTTTGTTTAGATTGGAACTAAATGATTTTATATTTATATATATATATATATATATAAAATATGAAATATTTCCAGCTGCACTGTGTAGTATAATGAAATGTAAGCCTGTAATTCTTTTTCTGCATGGAAAGGAACCTTTACCTCTATAGCTGCTTTTAAAATATGTAAGAGCATTTGATCAAAGACCATGAAAAAAATGAGTAAAATTTCTCTGCCATTGACAATTTTTATATGTAAATTAAACTTTCAGCTCTTCTCTGACCTAGAGCTATATTCTAAGAAAATGTTGTAAAAAGGGAAGTTACTTAACCTTCATATCAGTCTAAAACTCCTTTTCAAGTTTATTTTGCAAAGGTTTCAAGCTACATGGAAAATCCATTGTTAGCAATCTAATGTTAATAATAATTTTCATATTAATATACTCTTAGTTGTAATAAAATGTTTGATTTTACCTAGTCAAATAGAATAGATATTGGAAAATTCTGTCTTGTCCCATAAAAGCTAACATGTAAATGTAAAGTTTCCGATACCTTGCTATACTTTTGATGTAACAGCGAAAAAGACTTGTTTGCTTGCGTAATTTTCGTAACTGACTAACATCCCTTTTAGTGAATTTGTTTTACCTTGAAGCTTAAAAACAAACTTACTTGGACTCTGGAATGTTTTGCATTGTGCATCCTTCTCAGTGCTTGAACCTTTGTGATCTCAGTAGCTGTAGAATTTTGAAAATATATAAGAAATGCAGTTACACTACATTATCTTCTTGATTCTATATAAAAACTGAAATTTTGGCGGGATGGTACATACATCTAGGGCAGTATGTATCCATTAAGAAAGAACATTTCAATATATCACTATTTAGGGGGTAAAACCATCCCACAATAGAAAAATTGCCTTGATTTGATTGAAATTTGATGATGTTATAGAAAAAACAAAATTAGCTAACAATTTTTTTGTTGTTGTTGTTGATATTTGTCGTTAATAATAGTCCAGCAAGTGGGACATTCTAAGGCACCACATTCCCAGTTTCACCAAGGCACTGACAGCAATCTCACAGACAAATGGGTGGGATGCTGATTTATGCAAATGTAGGCTGTCTGCAGAAGCAAAGTGAAAGGAACAAAGTTCAGCAAAGCTCAAAGACACTTTTACCAAGTGCTTGCCAAGTGTTGTGGCTGTGAGCATAGTCAATTTTGTGTGACTAATCCATTATTTGCAATCTTATACAAATTCAGACGTAGAGACTAGAATTTCCATCAACCAGCACACTGCTTCAGACCATTTCATCAACGTTCACAAATTTTACGTTAATGAAAACAACAACAAATGCTTGTTCTGCTGGCATAGAGGTTGTTGCCCTGTATTTCTCAAACATATAGTCTGTACTTGATTGGCTGTTTAATGCTCGACTCATAAGAGCTTATACATTTTGCCAAAAACACATATTAATACTGATCAATGTATCTGGGATTGCATTAGCTGATTGAAATCCAGTGTTCTGGCTCCAGCTAATCTGCCAGTGCAGCATTGTGCTGTAGCAAGCTAGAATTCATTTTAAGATTCAGGATTATCTAATGTCTGTTTCTTGAAAAGATTCCACTTCAAATAAGAGTCAAAACCATGAGAGCAAACAAATCAGGCAATCAGAAATCAAAAGGCAAAACCTAGAAGTCAAAGACAGAACAAAGTCATAACCAAAACAATCAGTACACTGCTAGGGTCTATATGAGAAAAGCAGCCTAGCTCTAGGTATTGAAATAGTTTGTTGAATCCACTGAGAGGTTCTGTGTGCGATGGCTGGCAGATTTATATTTTGACATTATCACAAGTGACAATCAAAGTCCTGTGACAGGATCTAACACAATGCAACATGTTCATGATGACTTATGGACACACAACACAGCGCTCTGCCATTAGTCTAGTTGAAGCCAGATGCAAACTTTTTAAATTGCTACTTAATATATTTAAATGATAAAGTTACCCAACACCTGTATTGCTTGTGTGAAATATTAATTGTTTCTTAGTTACTCGCTGTTGAGTTCAAACATCACCATAATTTGATCCTTACCATAAAAATGAAGTAGTCACCGTAAGGTTTCTAGAAGGTTATTAGTTTGTTATTTTACTAACCTAATTCTATTTCATTTTTACAGTAATCCCTCGCTATATCGCGCTTCGACTTTCGCGGCTTCACTCTATCGCGGATTTTATATGAAAGCATAACTAAATATATAACGTGGATTTTTCGCTGCTTCGCGGGTTCTGCGGACAATGTGTCTTTTTACTTCCTGTATATGCTTCCTCAGTTGGTTTGCCCAGTTGATTTCATACAAGGGACGCTATTGGCGGATGGCTGAGAAGCTAACCAATCAGAGCACGCAGTTAAGTTCTCCTGACTGAGAAGCTAACCAATCAGAGCACGCAGTTGAGCTCCTGCGTGCTGAATGCAGTAACCAGGAAGTCTCATCTCGCTCATTCAGCATCAACTTGTTTCGCTGTGTAAAGAGTTGTGCTCTTTAGTGTTTATCTTTGTGCATAGTCAAGCCCTTCATTATGGCTCCAAAACAATCTGCTACTGCTTCAGGGGCCGTGCCCAAGCGCAAGAAGAAGATGTTAACGATTGCCGAAAAGGTAAATGTTTTGGATTTGTTGAAGGCTGCAATTCTTTTTATTTAAAAAGTAGGAAAGGAATATAAGATCTACGGCCGCAGCGTCCTTTTAACCAGGGTGCAAAACGAGTTGTAAGTGGATGTAATAAGGCAGTAGTCTGGATGGAATCTGTTTTAGGGATTTGGATTGAAGACTGCCAGAAGAACAACGGCAGTGCTACACAATCGCCTGAAGTGGCTCCTTTACAAGGGCTGTAACACTCTCCTTTGTTGTGCAGTAAAATTAAACTCATTGTTATTGGACAAGTCATCGTGTCATTGTTGGTGAGTAACCATAATTAATTTTCTTCTTACAGTGCTTAGTACATTTACTGTATACTATTTTTCTTGCATTGTACGTATTTATTGCTGGTGACCTGTCTATCGTAATGGCTGTAACATATGTGATATCGGAGACACTCAATATCTTTAAAATAATATTTAGGTTTTACTGTATATAAACAGTGTGTTTATATACATAATTTCAATGAATCTTACCTAATATCTAAGAGAATACAAAGGGATTATGCTGTATAACTCTGCGGGGAATATTTAAAAACAGTGCGGGAGAGTTTATAAGGGCTTAAAATATATAAAAATAACCATACAAACATATGGTTTCTACTTCGCGGATTTTCACCTATCGCGGGGGGGTCTGGAACGCAACCCCCGCGATCGAGGAGGGATTACTGTATATAGATTAGTTTTAGTACAATTATGGCATGGTTACTGTCATATTATAGAGTTTAGTTTTATGCTACAATCTAACTGAACTCTGCATCTAATGGGTTTGGAAATAATATTTGTGTAATCCTATAGATATAAACAGCAAAAAAATAGATAATAATTATAAACAATTTTGTAAAATGTTTACATTTTTTTTTATAGTTTGTGACGAACAAACTGATGTTCTGCATGTAAATTATCAATCCATATTTAACCTGCGCAAAGCAAACAACAAATGACTGAGGTATCCTAATACTGCAAAAAACATAAAGGAGTAGAATACTGTATTTCTACACTGCAGAGTTTGGTTTCCTATTGTCCTACCAAAGCATTTACTCAAATTTTGGGTCAAGAGAAGCAGAATAATTTTGAAGAATGGTATTTTTCATAGCCTTGTAGATAAGCCATTTTAAATTAACAATTCAGCTTGGGCTTCTTTGTGTTTTTTGTTTTCAGATGAGTTTCTTCCCCAAGCTGTGGCCTTTTACAAACATGATATTAAAGTTTGCTGTCCTGCATTAAGCTGACTTTGACTTGTATGTCCATTTCAATTGTTGGTGCTTTTCACCCTTTCTTTATCTTTGCCCAGAAATAGATCATAATAGTCTTTGAGGACTTTGTAAGTGAACTTTAAGGTTTTTGGGGTTATGATCCCTAAGCTGAGAAGTAATTGTCACAGGACTATTTTTCTCCTACTAGCTTCTATTGTCTCTCTATTATAAAAAGAAATCCTGGAAAGCAAAAGCAAGGTGACAATACGTGATCTTCTTGGAAGTTCTTGGTAGACATTTAAAAGACCCGCGAGACAAAAGAGACTTGCCACGGAGCGTCTCGCGGGGACCATAGACATGAGACTTGGTGCCAAGAGATTGTCCCAGGGCTGTCTCGCGGGGACATGGAACATGAGATTCTTGAAAGACACGCCCTACTTACAAAAGATATCATATAAGAGCACACCCATCAAAAAACAGTCAGTCGCAGTAAAAGCACGTAGTGCACACAGATCCTGTGCTCTCAACACATATAAAGCGTATAAGGACAATACGGAGAATAGAGACCCAAAGGCATTGGAGAGAAAAAAAAGGCAGATAAGAGATCATGAAAGCAGTGTAATTCGAAAGGCTCAAAGAAACGATGGCGCGATACACATGCAGAGAAAGGTACAGAATATGAAAGCGGTAAAATTAGAAAGTATTGTAGCATCCCAGCCAGGTTGAGGCCTTTTTGGTTTTAAGTGAAAGTTTGGTCCAATTGAGGGAGGGCGGAGTACAGCACGGAAGACTGATAGCGGGGTATTGATTGATGCGGTAAGGGGGGGGGGGGGGGGGGCTAGAAAGTTGTGTTTGGAGTTACGAAGTCAGCGATTATTCAAGTAAAACTTTTGTGACACTTTATCATGTCAGTCACTACAGTATCAAAGAAAAGTTAGAAAAGGTTGCATTACCGCAAAACAAAAGGTGATTAACCATCAGAACCAGGTGTAATTTAAAAAAGAACAGGACAAATCGAGGTCAGAAATAAAAGGCAAAGAGTAGACAACAAAGTCTTTTCGCATTCGCATCATTCAATGCACAAAACGTGGATTTACACAATAATAGACCATACGCTATGAGAATCTGTGGTCCCGGAACAGTTAAAGCAACGGCAAGTTGAATTTCAAAGAATACACAATTCAGTCAGGTGTATATTTATGATCGCAGAGAAGCAATGCAAATTTTAACAGGGAAAAAGAAAGGTAATGTATATATTCCACGAATAACATTACACACCAAAGGAGATTGTGATATGCCATTAGTATTAAAATTTTACAGTTTACCGTGAGAATAGTTTTTGCTATGACAATCAATAAATCACAGGGACATTATTTATTATTATTTATTAGAAAAACAGAAACAATATTCACTCACAGGCAGTTATACATTGCGTTGTCACAATGTGTCTCCAAAAAATATTGTTTTTAATGAAGCTTTTAAGTAAAAGTTAAAATAATGAAATTGAAACAATTCCAAAGAAAAAAAAAATTTAAATTGTATATCCGATTAACCAAACACAGGGGTTGGCAAGCAAATCGAGCAGGAGGCAAAGCCCCCTAGTTTTTAATTATTATTGCCTTTGGAGCAAGATCCACACTAAGTGGCAGAGTGATGCATATTAGTCATGCATTCACATATGAGTTGTGTTTTGTACACATGACAATAAATCTGAACTGAATTGCTACATTGCATTTGTTATCAAACCGTTAATTTTTGAATGAGCCAAGCCCACCTGCATGTCAATACTATATTCACAGTGGCAATCAGCTTTCAGCATCACACATTTCTGTGGTGTGTCATTAGCATACACAATAACACCATAGTAGAGAAATTAAAAGATTATGTGACAGAGCTAAACCACAGCCAAACATATCGAAGTACCATCAAATTTTATAGTGTTTATTGAGGAAATGATATTAAAAGAACACCTAAGCTTAATGTTTTTCTGTAAATAAAACATAGTAGGAATTTTTAATATCTTGATATAGTTCCAAGTTGTGATTCATAAAAAATGTAAATGAACTTTGAATTATTTTTAATAATCAATACAGCATTAGCAATCGCCACTGCTGGTGCTGTTCCATCCTGCAGCAATCTCTGTGTATCCACAATCACTCCCATGCAGCAGGTACGATTTCCCCAATTTATGACTAACATAAGTGGAATACCAATAAGTTTCTGGATTTCATACTTATCTATAAGCTTCATCACACATAGTGAAGGACTGTGATTGATAGTGTGATATTTTTGTTCATTATTGAATAGTTGTTTGCAGAAAAAACACAGCAATTTATTTCTGGGCAGAACATTCAATGATTGCAAAATCAGTGCTCGGAGATAATTTTACAGAATGAAATGCGCAAACCACACCCCTGTGGCAGAAAGGTTGCCATGGAGGGAACAAGCAGTGAGGTGAAGTGCACAGTTGGTCTTCTTTTAAAATGACTGAATCTTGCAGCATTGTTTGCTTTTTTTTATTCCTAAAACAACATGGATATGCTGTTTTATAGTATTTCTGCAATATCAAGATGTGCACCAAGTCCTTTTGCTTGAAGAATAGATGTATTGGGTATGTTTTTAGGCTTGTGTTTTCACATTTGGAGTTGTGCTCTTTAAAATCCATTTTAGGAACAGAGAACAGGAATGACATTTTTTAAATTTATAAAATGTGCTACACTTTAGAATACAATTTCATGTGGGTAATTTAATATATACAATGGTTGTGAAGAGATAACTTCAACTTGTAAAATAGCAGACTTTAAGCGAGAATGTTGGAGTTGCTTTTTCTAAATTGCTAACATAGTACCTGAAGCATTCTCTGCATGCTTATCATTACCAATTCATTTGTTGAGGTATCAGTAAATCACTTTGTTTTGATTCAGTTTCACTTTCCAGTAATCGTCCGTTTTTAGTGAGGGTTGGGAGTTTGCGCTGATGCAGTGTGTTGCTGCATCCACCCCATGACAAAACACATCAGGATCCCAGATTAGGATCCAAGTGCAGCCATGCAGTGGGTGACACTTTAGCACCTTCAAATGAAGCAGAACAGTGTGAGGTTTTTTTACATTGGTTAATTAAGTGAATGTGGTTAATGATTTATTTAAGGATGGTGGCTTAAGGACAATTTCTGAATTCTTCCTTATACTGTTAGTTTACTTTTTTCCCATTTCTAGCAATATACAGTGTTGTATCTTGTTCCCACTGTAAAATATAATACTGTTGTAGACATGTTAGGATTTTTCCATTTGAACAAGATGGTGACATTTAATTTTTATTTAAAATTTATTGGACAAATAGAAAGCTACACTATTGCAATATTCTGCTTTTACTGTCATAAAGCTCTTCATGACAGCAGCATATGATTCCTTTGCTGACATATGCTTTTCTTGTCTGTTTCTGTTTGCTTTTTGTTTTATAAATATCTGCTTTGTCCAGTTGGAGTGGCAAATATGCTGCATAAGCTGTGTAAGTCCCTTGGCGGAGACACATTGACATTTTCTCACAGCAAGTTGCCTTTATGTCATTTACTGTTGCTTACATGGCATATAAACACTTTGATGGTACAGTTTCTTTTTCTTTTCTTTGTCAGTATTTGTCCCACAAGTCAATTACTGAACCGTGGACTCTGCTGTTCTCATTCCTCTTCAGTCTGCTTTGAACAGATTTATCTGTCTTCTTTTTGAGCCAGAGAAGAGTTTGCTTGTTTAAACCACATGCAGTACAGAAATGAGATGTGTAGAGAAAATGTAAAGTGGTCCCTTAAGGCTCCTTTTAAATTCACTTTGTTGCACATCTTCCTGCCGCAATTCCACTATCTAGGAAGAAAAAAAGGAAAAAATGAGCAGAAAACTTTAGTGATCAAAACAAAAAGAAAGGAGTAATGGGTGGAGTAACAGATTGAGCAAAAGCCCCTTAGAAACAACAAAAAGACAGAATTGTGTCAGCAAATTGCATGGAATGTTCAGTTCAGTGTGATTTTGAAGTGGGCACACACTATTTTATATTGCAGACTATTCCTGCCCAGAAAAATATACTAACACACACACTCCAAAATAGGCTACAAACAATAAAACAATTAAACATTAGAAAATTAAATAGCATTAGGTTTAACAGTTACTGTTAAGTTAACCTTGAAACAATTATCAGCTGTCTAGGCAGAGGAAGGCAGGAATCTTGTTTGTCTATGGCTGAGATCTTGGCTATTCAGTTTTGTCTGAAATGGCCTGTTTGAGATAAGAGGGCCAAAGGCTGCCTGGCTCACTTAATTCCATCAGGGGAGCATTCAGATGTTAATAATTGTAATAGAAAACAACAGGGTGCGTTTTCCACTCTCACTTTATTGAAGTTCATTTAATAAATGGTGTCTTTATCCCATATGCACTTTCTCCTCTCTTTCTGTTTGTAATCAGAATATTCTGTCAAGTTCTTGGTTATGTAAAAGATCATTTGCTTTCACCTTTAGTTTTTCCCTTATTTTGAAGTATTTTCGGGATGTGTCATCTAGTGTTCCTAGGCCAAGCGAAATGATTTTATTTAAATGCAAATAGATTTATGTCTAAATACAGATTAAAAATAGCATAGATGTCCACATCACCATTTAAAGAACTGTGATAGCCTGGGTTGCTCACAGCTGGCATACTCCTCCTTAAACCCGACACATTTATAGCCATAGACTGAGATGAACTATGGCAATGATGAAACAACAACAGTTGATGGTACAAATGTGCAAAGTGCATTTATTAAAAACAATGTTTAAGGTGCTGTGCAGTTTAAAATTATCACTAAATAATATTTAAAACTGTGCTCAAGTGAGAGGGATTAAAGAAAGAAACAAATACTGTTCCAAATAAATACTTTAAAATCCAAAACTGTGGAGAGATAAAACCTTGTTTTGTTCTTTCATACTAACAGGACTTTGGGAGTCAACTATGCAGCCCGTCACATCCCTTTGTCCACCCCACAAATCTGAACCGTGGCTGCCAACAGCTCCTTGGACACCTTGCCCTTCAACGAATGCTGCTGCACTATGCTCCTTCCTTGGTGCAACTTGTCACATCCCGATCCAAAAAATGGTTCTCAGCTATACCACAACAACAACCACAGTCCCAATTTACTGAATGTTCCCATGTCTTCTAACTCCTTCCTGCAGCTGACTCCACTGGCCTCCCCTTATCTCACCCAATGTACAGCTCAGTAGACGAAATTACAGCCCCTTTGGAGTCTCTGCAGTACTCAGTCTGGCTCCTTAAAAAGCAATATTCAGCTAAGCCGATTCTACCTCTTCCATCTTCCTGTCTAACACTAGCAATCGAACCTAATTTCTGTTTCCTCTCTCAAACCTTCTTGGGCCTATTTTTATATTTTTTGTGGGTGCAGGTGCGCTAAGTGATCTGCAGCGCTCCAATGACGGATGGCTGAGGTAATCGGTATGATTGTACCTAATCAAACAATTCCCCCTTCAGGACTCTGTGACTGCTCGTTGCTCCCACCCACATCCACAACATCTGAGTTGTACTATTTTAAAAACTACCTGCACTTACATTAATCTGCCCAGACCACACACGCTTAATGACAAGCATGAATCACAGTGATGTTCAAATCATTTATTATATTTGCTATACAATACTAAATGTGTTCAACAAAGCTGTTTTTTTGTATTTACTCAAACTAACTTAACATTACATCTATAATTAAAGTAGCAAGCTAACATTCTTACAAAGTTCCTTGACTATGTCAGTAAAAACAAATTCATGTTTTTTGAGAAAGACAAATAACATTGTTTATTTTCACCTTATTTTGTGAGTTAATAATTTATGTTCCTCTTTAACGCCTGACAAAATTCTTAATAAAGGAAACCAAAGCACACAAGTTTACATAATAATAGTTCATGGAATACACTATGGAAGAAAATCAACGTATAGATTTCAAATTTAATAGATCTTATTTCCAATAATTAGTAATTGCTTTGATAACTTAGGCTTTTATTTATAATGCCACAGTTTATCCTACAAGTTAGATTTATTATCTTGATTAAAAAAGTTTGCTTAGCTGACTTGCACACATTATCTGAGAAAAAAAAAATCAGCAGTATTATTTTTAACAGTTAAATTGGTGATTCACTCGGCTACAGATAGTAAGGTTATTCATCATATGTAATTTGCTATCTTGCTGCGGAAATTAACTGTGGTGAAAGTGAAGAAGTATGTGGCCTTATTATCCTATTCCTTTTTTCTGAGAAACCCTTTTTTCTCAAGAGTTTTAATATTTAAAAATTACATTTTTTAGATTTTTATTATAGTCAGATTATTCCTTAGCAATGGATTTTTTGTTTAGCTAAGTACACTATTTAAATTCATGCTAATCTTAAAACATTCTAAGTTCTGATTTATTTTAAACAATTCAATTGCATTCATTTCTCAGTTATGAAAACTGACAAAAAGTACTTATTAGTATTTATTGTAAAGGCATTCTGATTTATTAAAGATTAATCCTCATTATATTTTCCATAAATATTAGTTTAAACCTGAGGTTAATGTTAGATTTTAGGGTTATTGTACGCGTATAAGTTTGGCCCAGCTAACTTAATATGAATTCAATTTGTAAATAATTTATTGAAAGGTAGAAAGAGAAATTTGCTTTGGTGTCCTGTGAGATGGGTGACACAGTGATTGGCCAGTGCTGCCTAATAGATTTTGGATCATGGTTTCCTTCCTGTTGTTTTCCCAATCACTGTGTGGGTTTTTCACCAGATACTCCAGGGCTTGTCTGTACCTGTCTGTGCATAAGCTGACACTGCAGTAGGCTAGAGCCCTATGCACAGTTGGTTCCTACCTTGTACCTGAATTTTTTGGAATAGGCTGCAGTCGTCACTGACTCCCTGTTGGATGTCCTACTTTTGAGAATTTACAACACTCAAGTGAGTTCCAATCTTCATGTGTAAAATGGATAATTGACTGACTGGTTTCTTTATTGTCGTTGTTGGTTATTGATTAAGTCAATATGGGCATATCTCAATAATTGTTGGAGAAAGGGCAAATATGCTATACAGCATAAGATAAAATAATACCACTCATATTTAAGTAAACCTTGTATTTCAAAACTGTCATTATCGTAGAGTGGAACTAGCCAAAGCCACATGTGATAACATTCACTGCATTGTCATCTCATATTGTTTAATAACTTTTAAGTTTGTGTTGCAGCTCGACTTGTACCATGTATGTCTCTACAGGGCGGAGCTGTGTGGTGTTAAAACTCGTGAGGACAGTGATTTCCCGCTTGAAGACAAAGATGTTGAGGCGGACTGACACACCAACATAAGCAGCTGTTTAAGGGTCTTTGAAAGGACCATTTATTGTCTTGTTAAGAAAGGACCATGATCAGCTGTTAACCTCGAGAAACATGTATCATGCTCATTGCCTTCAAGAGGGATTGATGCCCTCATGAGTCTTCACACTGCTTTCTTCCTTAGCCAGCCTTCTACCCTGTTCATTGAAGCTTTTTAAGCTTCAGGTGTTTCAAGGCCATGATGAACTTGCTTTTACAAAAATATAGGAGCTATGAAATACTAAGCGGACACAGAAGACATGAGTGAACAAGAATTGGGCAAGGAGCTGGTATCTAGCTGATATCCTATGCGACTGATAGTAACATGCTATACAGTACAGTGTTCTTTTTTCGTAGTAAACAGAGAAAGTACACATTAACATATAATAATAAATAGTACATACATTTATATCTGTAACATATCTGTTTATCATAGCTGTTAAATATATATATTTATTATATGTTAGATATGTACTGTACCCTTCCTCATACTGCTGGCACCACAATTGGTTGTATTTGGAATGCAAGTTGTGGGTTAAGGCTGAAATAAAGATAAGACACCAGATGCGGACCACAGACTTGAGTACAGTCGAACGTTACTAGATAAGTCGCAAGTCCTGATGCGACTGATTTCTGTGTGCTAGATTAGCTCCACGTGGCTCATTTGCATATGTAATTAGCTATGTGCTTTAGGCACCCTATAGAAAGCAAGCCTTAAAGGAGTCCTCCCGCTCTCCCTCCCCACAAAGGAAACAGTGTGAAGTAATAAAAACAAAAGATTTATTGCTATTTACAAGGTGCTTTTTTTCTGCACAGATATACTTGAAACTAAAAATACAAGCTTGCTGCTCCAGAGCCATGACTTCAAACAGTGGAATGAGCCAGTTCTATGCCTATGTTTCATGTCGTGGCTAATGTGTGCACCAAGAGCAGAACTCTATGAGTGCAGTGATACTTGTTTTATTTACTTATTGCTAGTTCATGATTGCTTGTTGTATTTTGTTTGTGGCATTTGTTCCCTGTGCGTCTTTTGTTGTTTGAAGCACAGTGGTTAGTACTGCTACCTCCACAGCTCATGTCACATATTTCACCACAGTAATTGGTCCAGAATAGTTGGTAGACTTTTCTCTAGCTAATAAGGACACTAAAAGACCACTGCATCATTATGATCCATTCAAAACTAGTTCAGTTCCTTCTTCTCCTTTGACTTCAATGCATTTCTCTGTGTCATTCCCGTGATTTCTCCAAACTCACTGCAACGTGAACTTCCGCAGTGTTCCTGATGTTTATTCTGAAGCAATTAACACAATTTGGTTTTAAAACTACAGTTTGTAAAAAGATGTCTCTTTTCATTTTAAAAATTCATACTTAATGATAACAAGGTTAGGTATCAATTTTAGATGGGGTGCCAATCCATCACAGTAAAGTCAAAATTTGAAAAAATAGGAACTTAAACATAATACAGATACCTTCTGCTATGTAAGTACTACTTATTTATTTATAGTTTATAACTACACAACACCCTTACTTGGGACAGTTGATTTACAATTTTCAGTTTCTCCCTTGACCTGAAATTCTGCCACTATATCTTTAGCGGTGCACATGAGAAGTATACAAAGATTAAGGCAGACGTGTCATGTGCTGCCGGTATAGACATCAACAACAGCAGCATTTATTTATATAGTGCTGTCCAATACAATGTATAATCCAAGATGTTTCACAAATGATAGTATGTGGAAACAAAGGATAAACAGTAATCAAATAAACTAATTATGCCAAGGGTCAGATAGTCAGTAGGGGAGGATAAAAACTCCAGTACAAAAAAAAAAAATATATGGGATTCCATGACCTAAAGCCCATCCAAGCCTCACTGGGCAATTAGTCATATATCTAAGATATGAAAAAGAAAGAATTAAAAAAAAAAAAAAAAAAAAGCCAGTTCAGAAATCATCAGGGACAGGACCTCAGTGATGTTCTTCATTCTTTCGGCATCAGAATCTGGTCCAGCAACACAGGATATGGAGAAGAGAAAACCGAAGACAAATAATTTGATTAGTCACAAATTTTACAGAAAGTTAAATTAAAAAAGTAAGTTTTAAGATGTGATTTAAAGAACTCTTATCATGCCAGCCTGAGTTATTAGAACATTAGAACACTCTAGACGAGAACAGGTCATTCAGCCCAGCAAAGCTCACCAGTCTATTATTTTTTTAAATATATTTATATAAAATATATATTTTATGTTTTATTTTACTAGTTATTTCTTCCAAAAAAACATCAAGTTGAGTTTTGAAAGTCCCTAACATCTTGCTGTCTACCACACTACTTGGCAGATTATTCCAAGTGTCTATCGTTCTTTGTGTAAAGAAAAACTTCCTAATGTTTGTACAAAATTTACCCTTAATAGGTTTCCAACTGTGTCCCCATGTTCTTGATGAACTCATTTTAAAATAACAGTCTCGATCCACTGTACTAATTCCCTTCATAATTTTAAACACTTCAATCATGTCACCTCTTAATCTTCTTTTACTTAAACTGTAAAGGCTCAGCTCTTTTAGTCTTTCCTCATAATTCAACCCCTTTAGCCCTGGAATCAGCCTAGTCACTCTTCTCTGGACCTTTTCTAGCGCTGCTATGTCCTTTTTGTAGGATGATCTGTAAAGGGAGATCATTTCATAAAACTAAAAGCAGTCTCACTAGTTCTTTTACTCTCAGGATAGCAAGCAAAGCAGAATTTGAGGATCTAAGGTTATGATTGGGAATTTAAGGGGACGAACATTCCAAATACTGATACTGGTGCAATGTTGTCTCCACTTCTTTGACAAATGAGTTAGCGGTGGACTACTGGAATGCCATGGATCCCCTAAGATCAGGCACCATTGGTGTAAGAAGGCAGCAGTGGTATAGACTTATGAATATATGCAGGTCTAACTAATGATATGACTGTAAAGACATTTTTCTTTTGGGGATTAATAAAGTACTGTATATCCAATTAAAATGAGGTGGAATATAGCCCTGCTCTATGAAAAGGGATGGAGTGAAGTATTCCAATGTGTCTTAGAGTCCTATAAATTTTGCAGCAACCTGTTGGGTGCAAGGAATGTTATGCTATTTAATAAGAGATAGTGTACTATTGTGTGCTGTGGT
Source organism: Polypterus bichir lapradei (assembly GCA_026402145.1). NCBI lineage: Eukaryota > Metazoa > Chordata > Cladistia > Polypteriformes > Polypteridae > Polypterus > Polypterus bichir. The sequence continues at coordinate 14,960,048 of JANRMT010062815.1, read as the reverse complement.
CTACTAGGGGAGTAAAAACAGCCAGGTGTCTAAATAACATTATCAGAAAGTCCAGCTGTATTATGACCTACTACTCACTAGAGACATAAAAAAAGAGTTAAGGATTATTATGAGTATTCTCTCCTGGAGCACCTGTTGTCCACAGCTTATTAGACAGCAGTGGGATTACAGATGCAGCCAGGGCTCAGACTTTATAGTATCTCCTCATGTGGTGTTTATCTTCACACTTTCCAGTTCTAATAGGCATATTGGCATAGGGACAACATTTCTTTAAGGGCACTGAATAATTATGAAAGCTTGAGTTTAAACAGTGCTCTTGGAATTGTTTTGAATGTTGTACTTACAGTATGTAATCAGTTGCGGTTTCATTTATTTCTCTCTGGGCTCACTATCGATCAATCAACTGATTAATCATTTGAAACCAACTGACATAAAGATGTATGGTCAGTATCTTCTAAAATATAATAATATGGAATTAATGATTTTTTGTGACATGCTTGACTTTTAGTCCATGATTCCTACAAATTTGCGCTTGTTTTGTTTTAAATCCAACTCATTTCATCACCAGGGTAAAAATTATCAGAAGTTGTTCTTGACCTCATTTTGTTGTTTATTCCTAAAGTAAATGTTATAATTCTATAATTATATTTATTTTTAATTTTTTGTTCACTTGGTACCAGTAGTCTCCAATGTGAAATGCAGTTTTCTACCTTTTGGTGTAATAATGAATAAGTGAAGTTTTAAAATTCATTGAATATAAGTATTTTCTCACTAATATTTTAGCTCTCGATGTCTCAGCTTTCTACATCACCACAGTACCCGAAGGTCAAGGATACCACGCGATCTCAATACAAGCAGCTTCAGCGAACTGCAAAGGTACCCCACTTCCAGACTATTCACATTGTGCTATTTCCAAAATTATTTATGTACTGTAAGGGGTGAGGGGTTAGTGAGGGGTTTTGTATTTTTCCAGAATGAAATACTGTAACAGGCAATGATAACTGTTTATTGACTATAGTTTTTGCAATGTAGAAACGTGATTGTAAATTTAACTACACCTATCCAGTGCACTTCACAAAAACAGGGTAGTATCAGAAAAAAAATCTTTAAAGTACAGTTTTTGTTTAGCCAAATTGATTATGAAGTTTACTAAGTTTAATGAATTGCTATTACTAAATAATATATTCCATATTTCAGTGTTTACCTTATTAGTGTTTACCTTATTAGTTTTCACAGTGTCAGGTTTTATAGTCAGAGAAACATGGTGACACAGTGGTTAGCACTAGTTACAGCACAAATCCAGTGCTGTGGGTTTGAATTGCACATCCCGTCAGTGCCAATGTGGAGCTGACACATTATATCTGTGTCTCCCTAAATTTTCCCCTCACATCCTCAGAGACAGGCTCATAGGGTTCATTTGTGATTCTAAGTTAGCCCAGAGCTGAGGTGTATGTGAGAAGACCTAGAGTGATAGACTGGCGTACTGTCCACAGTTGTTTCTTTCCTTGTGCCCAGTGCTCCTGAGATGGGCCTTGCCTCTCTAAAACATGAAATTGAATTGAAAGAGTTTGAAAATGATATGGTTTGTGGGTTCCATTGCCACTTGCAAAAATTTTGTTTGAAGTTTTGATTTTTTTGTTATTGTCCTTGTAATATAATATGATTTCTAGTAATCACAGTTGTCATTGTGTACATGTCAGTGGCCTTTTTGACTTTGATTTTGCAGAACTTGGTCACGAGTTCTGAGAAAATAAGAGTGGAAAAAGAAACGCTAACTTTTACAAGTCTTATAAATTTACACTGGCTGTTACAGACACAAATGAAATGTATGTTTTTATTGTATGATAGTAACAATAAGAGCAGCTCACTACTCAAAGCAGTAAATTTGCAGGGGAGCTGGTTTCGAACTCGCGACCTTTGGATTGTAAGTCAACAGCTCTAACCGCTGCACCGTGGGAGCTGTTGTATTGTAGTTGCCCTTTTTATGGAAGTGTTTATTTGATATTTGGCCATCAGCCTTTACATATTATATAGTTCATGTGTAAATTTTGTCATTTATTACTAAAACATGAAAAGCGTTTCTGTTTTAACGATTTGTTTACATAGATTGTTTAGACACAAAATGCACATCAAGTTATTTCCCCTTACAATTCTGAGTAGCTCACTCCCAGATAATCAATCAAGGCAGGAACTGGGAGAACTTCTTGGCTGTTCTGAGGCGATGGGGGGGGTGGATGGTATAAGGCTGCTTGCTGCTTGGACTTATCAACACATTTAGAAAACAAAAGAGGCTGACGGAGAGGTGCGAAGGGATTTAAGGTGGGCTGGAATTTGAGTTTTTTCGTTGGCTCTGGTAATTCTAGTGTTAAACTACAACGTTTCGAGTGTTGCTTTATTGAAATTGACAATTCTGTGTCTTATTTTCTTCTTCCAACCTGAATGTTTATTGCAAACAGATGTGCAAGGAAAAAAAAGTTAAAGAGAAGAAGGTGTCTTAAACAAGGTCAAAAACTGAAAATGCTGATTTCCTAAGTATTCAGACTTACATCCTACATCATTAAATGACTTAAACAAATACAGTAACCAACTTAAGTCTTTTGGGATTAATCTCTATAAGCTTTACGCACTGGTTACAGTTTTTCTTTTTCTCTCCTAAGAGTGGCATATGCAATACAGTAACATTTGAAAGCCTAGAATGGTCTGAGTAGCATTGTAACTAAATACATTAAGTCACTTTTTTCAGTAACATTGATGCTCTATGTTTTTCATCTCTTGTTTAAAACAATGTATTTTTTCCAATTAAAATCACAAAAGAAACCCCGTCCTTGTAATTGAAACTAATCAATTAATAATGCAGTATTATATATAAAAATGTTATGAATCTGTTTGCAATTACAAAAAAAGAACAGAAGTCTGTTTGTTTTTGGTTGTTTGCTTCATAATCTGTAAGCTTTCAAACTTTGTTCACATTTTTAATTTGCATACAATACAAACTAGTCTTACTTTTCAAATCGTACCACTGCACTGAAATAAGCTATGCAATTGAAAATCCTATTTAAGACAAATGTTGCAAGACTAAATTGTTTGAGGTTTAGTAGCAATGAAGTAGAACACATTTTTTTATTTCATGTTTAAAAATTGAGCAGTCTTGTACTTATTTATTCAAAATAAATGGATTGTGAAAACTGTATTTCTAATGTTACTCTCTGCAAGATAGCAAAGTTGCTCAAACCAAAGTCATAATTTCTGAAAGAGAACCATGAGTTGTTGTGCATTCCTTCCAGGCAGCTTTTTGATTAAAGCACTGATTTGTGAAACATGCACCATAGTGTCTCATGGTTTTGACAGCTGTCTGCAAAGTGATGATTTCCCGTGGGCTGTGAATAAAGAAGCTAGAGACTGAAGCAGAACTGGAGGAAGGAAAGGAAAAAAATTTAAATAAATAATAGGGTCCTCCTGACAGATAACCTTTAACTGCTGATGTGAAATCTGTTCTTAGATGATCAATGGTGTTGACTGTCTTCAGACTGGGTGGTTGATGTCACCTCTCAGTGGAGATTGTTTTCTGTCACTCTGAAATTCCTATTAAAGCTCTTGATGGACTGAATCGTATTGATAATCAAACTGTCATATCAACTATACTAATAAAATATCAAACAAGGCTGATTTTTGCTTGCTGCCATGTTACACTATTTGCTTCTGATAATGGCTATGTTTTAGTTTGGTACACAGTAATTATATTTTCAGCTTCAGAAATATGTATAATATCTATGTGAAAATGTTAAGTTTATAACTGCCTTGTTGAAATCCATTCTCCTATTTATCATATAATCTGTTCCATATCTCTGCAGGCCAGAGTGCTGGATTTGGCATTGACATGGACATGATTTTAAATTTAAAGGCAGTTTTCAAACTCCTTCTTTAGATATTCTAGCAAGACTCTGCAATTGTATATCATAGGATGACACTGCTTGCTGACTGATAAGATCCGACGGCATCAGGCTCCACAGAGATGAAACAGTATGACAGTGAGTTAAAGCATTTTGATTTCTTAGCTTGTAACACATTATTCTTGTTTCTTAATTCTACTTAAATAGGACCATCCTTATGTAACTAGTATTGTCCACTTGGAGGCAGACCTGAGTCAATCTGCCATTGTGCCGGAACCCACTGAAGCTGATCAACTACAAGAGCTTCCTTTTGCTCCTGTTCATGCTCCTGTCATTACCTTGGGACCTTATATTTCAAGGTGTGTAGCATAACTGTTTAGCTTGATTTGAATGTTGTACATGTCCCTAAAATTGTGATGCATATTGTCAGTTTTGTATTATTAATAATTTAATTAGGTGTATCTAACATTAACATGCTTTATTTCTACAACATTTTAAGGATCATTTTGAATACAAAATTAGCTAAAATTATAAGACTATGTGGCAGCATGGTAGCACAATGGTCAGCACTGTTTCCTCAAGGATCTAACATCTTGAGTTCAAATGACATCCATGGTCTCCCACTGCATAATGACAGCACCAGATAAAGGGCAGGAGACAGTCTTGGGCATGGTACTAGTCCATCACAAGACTCACAAACCCATGCTAACAGTAAGACTGGAGTCAATTTGTTACCAATAACTCAAAAAAATTGTATTTTTCAGAGTTATTTAAAAAGACTTTTATCAGAGATATAAAAATACTTTTTAGGAGACAAGTAATGGGTTAGCATCTTATAACTTTGCAGAAGCAATAGAAGTTAATTAGGCTTTGAAAGTTGATCCAAACAATTCCTACAGGTATCTTAACTTTTGTTGATTACTTACAAAACCCTCTGTGTGTATAAAAGTAGCATTGGGATTAGATGTGATGCTACACCTTCTGAAGCATTTTTTGAACAATATTGCACTGCAGGAAGTAGTATATTACTATCATAATGGTGATAAAAATGCAATTAACAAAGAAGACAAACATACCATTATAGCCCTGAAAAGTGTATGCCCTTTCTTTAGAGAAACTGTAAAGATAGCCAAGATGTCATTGAGTACAGTTTTCTACACCATCAACAGGAATTTGAACACTGGAGGAAACTCTGACAGGAATAAGTCTGGCTGACCTAAAGCCACAAGAGAATCAGAAGACAAGTTTCTAAGAGTCAACAGCTTGCATGATGTGCACCTTTCAGGACAAACATACATACTGTATAAACACACACACACGCTAACACACTTAATTTGCTCACCTAGGTCATCCACAGTAAGCACAGAAACTGTAAAAAGGTTTGAGCACCCATTCTTGATTCTGTGGGGCTCTGTTGAAATATCCTTGGTACTTTATTTTCCAAGTGCAAAATATTTAATGCCGCATTCACGGTTCATTGGAGTGAACATGATCACAGAGTTTTCCAAGAGAAATACTTTACATACACAAAGAACCCTATCATACACCTTCAGAAAAATATAGGGGCTAATATTTCCATGAAAGTGTGCCATGGAGGGGAAAAAAACAAGTCTTTTTTTCCTATTAATACCATGTGTACATGCTTTAAGTATACCTGGATGATGATAGTCTAACATTCTTGAAGAATCTACAAGAAAAGACAGAGTAAGTTAGAGGTTTGTTGTTTTGTGGTTTTTTGCCAGTGTTGGCTGCATTATTTTTTACACTTTTACATGTTCCCCAATGTTCAAGCATATTTCCAGTGTTAAATTAATACTTGAAAATGTATATGTGATGGCACTGTGTTTATATGTATACACAAGTCAAAATTTGAATGATGAATGTATGGTGGCATTTAATTTCTTGGTGCCACCCTGTACTTGTTTGCATCAATACCTGACTATTGTTAGTTGGCTACAGCTGGAAAAACAAATGAAATAAAAAACATTGATGTATCAAAAATGCTAACATGCAAATGATATATATATATATATATATATATATATATATATGTGTGTGTGTTTTTAAGCAAAAATGTGATTTATGTTAATTCATAGATTCCCATACACTTAATGCAGTGACAACTACCCACGAAGAAGGACATTTGGGAATATCCCAGGCTACACACTAAGAAAAGACAAAATTGCCATCTAATTAAACAACAAGTTCAATTAAAGGCAGGGATTGGCCTCTAATTAGAAATTGGTTGGAACAAAAAGTAGCAGCCACTGGGGGCCTTCAGACCAAGCTATAAACCAGTGCACTAGCTTAACAATCTGAAGACTTGTAATTAGTCAGCACAGAATGAACTCCATGGTTAATGTTCCTATTTCCCCTCATACTGATTGACTAATACATCTGCTGTGTGGCAGTGTTATAATTTCTCATTAAATATTGTGGCTGAAATTTATGTAATTTGTTTGCTTGAAAAGCCCTGCTTATTAGGAGATATTTAAATATAAGTTTTCAAGTATGTAAATATACATACACAGTTTAAAGAGAACCTTTTTATGTTGTATGAAACCTGTCCCTTATATACAGTATAAGAAAACAATTATAACTGATGTAGTATTGTGCAAATTTATTAAGCACATATTCAAATAAAATCCGTAAAGTGAAAATGCTTTCAGAAATAATGAAATGAAACATTTCTGGATATCAAAAAATATTTAGTGTGACCACACTTTGCCTTAAAAGCTGTATCAATTAAGTTAGGTCAACTGACCATTTTTTCCTTAAAAATGCACCAGTTCTGTTTGTTACATTTTGTGCAGCTTTGTAAGAAAATCAATTTGTTTCACCATCTTAGAGTTCTTGTCACAGTTCTTCTGCACACTTTCTTCTGTCTCCAGGTGATCTCATACATCCTGTCTAGTTCTGAGGTCAGGGCTCTCTGAAGGCCACACCATGTTTTACAGAACTCCTTGTACCTCTTTTCACCAAAGATAGGTCTTTATGATGTTTGCTGTGTGTTTGGGGTTATTATTCTGCCCCCAGAATGAATTTGGGACCAATCAGTTACTTCCCTGATGGTACTGTGTGATGGATAAAAATCTTCTTGTATTTCACAGTTTTGAGAATTACTTTATTTCTGATCAGATCACCCTCTTTATTTTCAGAAATAAGAAAAGGATAATAAAATTAACTAAGATTAACTTAATTAATTTAAATTAAGTTAAATTAGAAATAAAATGAATAACAATGGATTAGATAAAATTAGATTAGAGTAGAGCATTGCACTATGTTGCGTTGCTGCCTAACCGTTACAGTCATCTCAGTTCTTGGCTATTAAACATTTGGAGGCAACCACAAACCCAGATGTTTCAAGTATTGTAATATTTAGCCTGGTTTGTCTGTCTGTCTGTGAATGGTTTGATAAATACCAGCTTCCGATTTTAACATCTTGTAAGGGTTTCTTAGAGATTAAGATAACAATCAGGATTCTATCATTCAGCAGTCACGCCATTGGCTTAGAGGTACTGTATGTTGGTATTTGGGTGCAGTATTTTTATATTTTTTGTAAAAGAGTATGATTTGCTTGAGTGGTTGTTAGTGCCTTTGTAAATTATGTGGGTACCTTAACGACTAATCTGCTGCTAGTAAAATAAAGAATCTACTTACCTTTCTGAGAATTGAGGGGAATGTGTTAATGTAATCCTTCTTCCCTTGTTATATTGTAAATATACAATATATTTTTGTATAGCCCAAAATCACACAAGGAATGCCTCAATGGGCTTAAACAGGCCCTGTCTTTTGACACCCCCCCAGCCTTGACTCTCTAAGACGACAAGAAAAAACCCCCTCAAAAAAAAACCCTTGTAGGAAAAAAAATTGAACAAATCTCAGGAAAGGCAATTCGAAGAGAGACCCCTTTACAGGTAGGTTCTGATATCACATAATATGATTCAGATTTGTTCAGAGTTCAGGAGACCTCAGCCATCAAGCTGCCTCCCCAATACTGGCCATTCCACAGCTGAGTCAGTGTTGGGCCTGCCAATATGATGAAAGAACCTTTCTACCCGGTGATTCTAGTGCTCCTCCGTTCACAAATATCACTTGCATGCACTTTTCTGTCTGCTGTTCTAAAGGTGGTGACAGGAACCTTTGCAGTTCTTATCATTTTCAAATATATCTTCTTTGGTGCACCCCTTTTCTGGGGTTTTGCTATTGAAACATTTTTATTTAGTTCCTCTTTACTGTATGGGACCATCATAGAACTTTCGTGCTGCTTATTGCGAGACTTGTATTTTGTATAAAACAGTGCTTCTTCTTTGTTTTTAGCATTGTTGCAGATACAAAATAAGCAACATCTCCTTTCCCACCAGTTTATAGTATCTGATATTCTTACACTCCTTTTAGAATCATGACCCCATGGTTCTGGAGAAGCTCAAGCTCCCTAGAAATATTGTTTTTTGTATAATTAAATAAACATAAATACAAATTTTGCTTGTGGAAAAAAGTAAATAGACCTATATTTATCACTATCTCAGATACATTAAATTAGAATCAGTTGCAAATGATTAGAACATATTAGAGAGAATATTGGAGGAACCTGTCTTTTTAAAATCTCAGACATTTAATTTGGTTTGCTTTTTGTTGTTGAATAGTGCATTATCGCCATGTTTAGATCGAAAAAGCTCTTTAATGCCTTCAGAAACTAGTTATATATTATAACCAGGTGACTGAACGCTGGCACGCGCATGTTGCTGCCACTCCTCCATGTTAACAACACTTTACATTAAAATTCATGTTAATCTTGTACTTTCTGCACTTCTTTCAATTTCTCCAACTTTATGTATAGTTCATGGATGCAGTTGATTACTTTTTGTATTGAATTTGAATTTATTTTAATAGACTTTGCTTTGACTGAGTTCGTAACGTCAGAGACAACTGATTTAAATATTTTTGTGGTTTACTGGATGAAACCTTTTGATTGCCCGCTCCTGCCTGGTGCCTGATTTGTGCATTGTGGTAATCTAGGAACTGGGAGTATTCTGTCTTCTTAATTAAAATGGATATACTGAATTTCTGTTGAGTCCTTCTATACGTGCTTCAACTGGAGAAATGATCTGATGTTCACACCCACCTAGCTTGCAGCGCTAAGATGATCACGTATGTAATACACACATTTCTATGTATATGGTTATCCAGTATGTCATAACCTCCGAATTCTGTAATTATCTTCATATGCATCTTATAATATTTCCTACTTTTTTAATGGATCTTTCCTCCAGTGGCATCAGCCTATTCTTCAAATGGATTCTTGCTATATTGCTATCAGCTCTTATTTCTGCCACCACACCCCACACCTGTCTTACCTTCTCCACTGTGCTGCACTGCACACGTTCTGCTGCTGTCAGATAAGTATTAGCTTTCTACAATGCGCAAATACTCTTGTGATAAACTCCTGCATATTAAGCAGTTTGTCAGGAACAAATGTTCAGATTGGAATACCCTGAAAGACACTGTTATTGTGTAGCACCCAAAATATTTGCATCACTGGTCACGAATAAAAAGTTCACCAGCAGTATTTGTTCAGAAATACACTGTCCTCCTCATGACTTGGGAATAAGAGTGTCATTGTGCCAAATTTGCAATATGCTAAAAAAAAACTCTGGTTATGGATATGTGCACAACAAACCTTCAGTAGCTAATATTGCATTGTTCAACACAAGGTCTCTTAATGGTAAAACGTTGGCGCTATTAGAATTCATTACAGACTCCAATCTTGATATCCTATGCTTAACAGAATCTTGACAAAAACTAAACGAATTTTCATCTCTTATGGAGGCAATACCATCCAGATAAATTTACTTCACAGAAGCTCGCAGCTCAAGACAAGCCGGAGGGGTCACAGTAATTGTTAGCTCTGAATTAAACATCAAAAGAATCCCATTTGATTGTCCATTGTCTTTTGAGTGTCTGGCTATTAAATTAATATTGAAATCTGGTCCTATCTTGCTTGTTGTTCTCCATTGTCACTCAAAATCCAGTGGGTCTTTCTTATCTGATCTGACTGATCTATTACACTTACAGTAAGTTCCCTTTCCCAAACAGTCATTCTTCTTGGTGATTTTAACATCCATATTGGGATTCCTACATGTAAACTGAGAAGTGAATTTCTGTCCTTGCTGAAATGTTTTGACTTGGCGCAACATGTAGATTTTCCTACCCACTCTGGTGATCATATATTAGACCTCATCTGCACATCTGGCTTATCTGTTGTCAACACTTTTAGCAGTTATTTGGGCCTCTCTGACCATAAAGCAGTACTTTTCACTGTCTCATTAGCTCTTTCTTCTTTTACCTATAAACATCAAATTTCTTTCAAAACCCTTAAAAAAGAAATGTCCTTGCTGGATCCATTTCTGATCTTTTTATGTCTTCCCCTAATCTATCAACATTCAGTAGTTTTGTTGACTTCTATAACTCAGCCCTTCATTCAGCACAAGTTAAAACAGCTCATTTAAATCATAAGGAGGTTTCCTTTAAGCATTCAGCTCTATTGTGAAACTCAGAATTACGGTTTATGAAAGCAGCTAGATGACGCTTTGAGAAATGGCACACAAGATTGGCCTCACTGTGCATGTCTAGGCTTTGTATGACTACTATCAAAGGGCTTACAGAGATGCACTAACTGCAACCAAGAAAATGCATTATGGCAGAATAATAGAAAGTGGTCATGATAACCCAAGGGTTTTGTTCTCTGTAGTTAATAAACTACTTCAACCTCTGACCCAATTACCTTCTCAACTGAAGTTTGTAAAAATTCCTCTGGTCTTTCCATAATAAAACTAAACATCTAACTAGTTCAACTAACATAAATCCATCATCCATTTATATATTTCCCTGTTTTCCCACTCCATCCAGCCCCTTTTATAAACTGTCACCAGTCACATCTGCATTTGTTAATAACCATGCTTTGTATCATGAGGCCGACTACTTGTATATTTGGACCACACCGCACTTCTTAAATCTCATTTACCTTTTCTGTGAAATGTTCTTGAGCATGTTAAGAGCCTCCCAACTCACCAATTACTTAACTTATTAAAAAAAAAAAAAAAAAAACTGACAGAACCCTTTCAGTCTGGTTTCAGGATGCATCACACCTGTGAAATTGCTCTGCTTTGGGTAACTAATGATTTTGCTTATGGCTGCAGACTCTGGACAAACCAGCATATTAATTCTGTTAGACTTCAGTGCAGCATTTAACACTGTTAAACATGACATTCTACTGTCCAGAATGGAGAACATTCTGGGTATCTCTGGGACTGCCATCTTCTGGTTAAGTCCTATCTGTCTGATAAGCAAGAGTTTGTTAGTCTTGGCAACAGCAGATCTAGCTCTACACCATTCACACAAGGTGTTCCTCGGGGCTTTTTCTTTTGGCTGTCTGCTCTTCTGTATCTATATGCTTCCCCTTGGCCATATTATTCATTGCTTTAGACTGGATTGTCATTTTTATGCAGATGATACTCAACTCTATTTCAATATTAAAAGTGAAAGTTGATCAGAAGTTTCTCAGTTCACAACTTGCCTTAGTGAAATTAAAACCTGGATGAAGCATAACTCTTCAAAACTGAACTCCTGCAAATTGGCACTAAATCAAAACTTAAGAAAATGAGCTCCATTTCATTCACTCTTGGCGACGATCTTATCTGCAAGGAATCTTGGTGTCATTTGTTATTCCTCCCTTTCTTACTCCACCCACGTAAACCACTTTAAGAAACTTTCTTACTTCCACCCCCATAACATATCCTGTGTTCGCTCATTCCTCTCCTTTTCTAATGTTGAGAAACTTGTCCAGGCTTTTATCACATTCCACATTGATTATTGTACCTCCCTACTGCAAGGTGCCACTTCTAATCGTATATCAAAACTCCAGTTGATTCAAAACTCTGCTGCAAGAGTCCTTACTCGAACCATCAATAGTCAGCAAATAACACCCATCCTGCTTTGCCTTCTCAGGCTCCTTGTGTCTTACAGGGTTGAATATAAAATTCTTTCAAAAAGCTACAAAGCTTAAAATGGCCTTGCACCAGCCTACATCAGTGAACTTCTTTATAGCTGTGCTCATGTTTGCCCACTAAGGTCCTCTGATTCTGGCATTCTTGTGGTGCCTCACACTAACCTGCAGTCTGTGGGTGACAGAGCCTTCAGCTGTATAGTGCCCAGACTTTGGAATGACCTCTCTAAATTAATTATATCTGCTGACCCAATTCATTCTTTTAAAAACAACCTTAAACTCATCTGTTCAGGAATTCTTTTAACTTAATCTAAAATTCTGCACCTTCTTTCAGTTTTCTTCTCTAAGATGCTCAGAATAATTTGTGTGTGTATTATATCACAAATTATATTATTTGTTCAGGCTTTTCTTTTTAGTATTGAATTTAGTATTTTACATTTTACTCTGATTTATTATTTTTTATTTTATTTAATTCTTTTTATATCCTGTATTTATCTGCTTTAGTGTTCTTTGTAGAAAATGTTTGTGTCTAATGTTACATATACCCTGCTATCTTTCTGAGACTCTGTGAAGCGCCATGAGCCTGGGAAAGGTGCTGTATAAATAAAATGTATTATTATTATCATTAAGTTGTAGATTTCTATGAGTCTGGGAAAGGAATTAAAAAAAGTCCAAACTGGAAATCAACCATCCCACTACCAAGAAGATAGTCTCTAAGAACCCCAGAATTTCATCATAGGACTTAAAGATATGCAATTTGACATTAACAGTGGGATGTGCTAAGTCTCCCATTAGAAAGGAGCTCCACAATTTTTTTTTTTTTTACATGGGAAGTGTGTCAGGGAGAAGCATTTGCTGTCTAGAAAGATCATCAGGACCTGACTAACACGCCAGGACATCTGGAACAAAGTGCTCTGAGTAGTTGAGGTAAAATAGGTATTTGGCCACAGTACCAGAAGACATGTTTGGTGAAAATCAAAACTTGATATCAGCTGTAAAACAAGGATTCTGGAAATTTTATGGTTTGGGGATGCTTTGCTGCTCCACAGTTTAAAATTACAAATCAACCAATTCAGACACGCTTAAAGTGCACATTGCAAACTTAAAGGTAAGGGTATTTTTGCATACATTTCAGTCACATCATATAGAAAGTACAAAACTTTTTAAACATGGTCCCCCCTTTGCAGAGTACCATAATTTTTAGGGTGATTAGCATCACAGGTGTTTCTGATTGCTGAGGTATGTTTCATTGCTGCATTAGTGCAGGTAAAATTAGTTGCTGCTACCTACAGAAGAAAGAATGAACTGGTGAGCTCAGAAATTGTAAAGGGACTGGTAGGCCAAGGAAGACCACCACTGCTTATGACAGAAGAATCCTCATTCTGGTAAAGAAAGCACCCCAAACTTCTGTCTGACAGATCAAAAGCAGTCTTTGGGAGACAGATCAATGGAGGACTTCATGAACAGAAATACTGAGGCCACACTACAAGATGTAAACCAGTTGTATCCCACAAAAATAAGATGGGCAGATTACAGTTTGCAAAAAAATACTTAAAAGAGCCTGCAACATTCTAGAAAATGGTCTTGTGGACAGACCAGACAAAGATTAACCTGTGTCAGAGTCATAGCAAGAGCAGATTGTACAGACAACTAGGAAATGCCCCAGATCCAAAGCATACTACCTCATCTGTTAAACATGGTGGTGGGGGTGTTATGGCTTGAGCATGTATGGCTGCCACAGGTACTGAAACACTTATCTTCACTGATGATGTAACTGCTGATGGCAGTTGCACAAAGAATTCTGAAGTGTGTAGAAACATCTTTTCTACACAAGTTGCAGTAAATACCTACAGACAACAAGATAATTATTTCAAACATACTGCTAAGGCAGTACAGAAGTTTTTCAAAACTCAAAAATGGCAAATTCTTGAATGGCCAAGCCATTTGCCTAATTTAAATCCAATTGTCCATGGTTTCCATATGCTGAAGAGAAATCTTAAGGGCACAAACCCCTGAAACAAGCAGGAGCTGAAGATGGCTGCATTAAAGGCTTGGTAGAGCATCACCAGAGAAGATACTCGGCACCTGGTGATGTCTATAAATCGCATAATTCAACCAGTCATTGCATGCAAGGGATATGCAACTAAGTACAAAATACGACTGCTTTAATATATCTACCGTTGCTGTGTCCCGAATGTTATGGTGTCCTTAAGTGGGGGGACCATATAACAATAACAACATTTATTTATATAGCACATTTTCATACAAACAATGTAGCTCAAAGTGCTTTACATGATGAAGAAAGAGAAAAAAGACAAAATAAGTAATTAAAATTAGGTAACACTAATTAACATAGAATAAAAGTAAGGTCTGATGGCCAGGGAGGACAGGAAAAACAAAAAAATGTAGAAAAAGTTTTGTAATATCTACACAGCATAACCAAAATGTATGCAAATACTCATAAATTAAAGTCTGCAATGTGCACTTTTCTCACATTTGAATTGGTTTATTTTTATTTTTTAAATGTGGAGCAGAAGGGTAAATAAAATAAAAATGTGCCTTTGTTCCAAACATTATGGTGGGCACTGTATGTTTGTTGCTCTTATTATTTATTGCCTGAGTCCCACATCATGTTTTTCAGTTATTTTGTATATATTTTCCCATTCTCAAGTGCATTTCCATGTGCAAACTTGAAGGGTTGTGAAATATTCTGAAAATGGTAAGGTTACCTCTTAATCCTTGGCATTGAAGCAGGTGACAAATATTTCTCTTTGGGATCACTAACCTGTGGTTCTTTTTCAGCTCAAGTGCTAGTATGTCCAGGAGGTCTCTGGCACAGTTTCACACTTCTGGCTTTCCTGACATTCTGGATTGCCATAATGAGATAGCAGAAGTCACCCACCCATCTGACCCAGTCAGCTTTGATCCTTTACAAGAAGAAGGAGACTTTCTTCAGTCTAATGAGATTGTCCTGCAGTTTCTTGCTTTCACAAGGTATGTCAATGAGGAGTTAATTATTTCTCTGGACCTATGGGAGATTTTAGTGTGTCTTTGCTCTTAGCATATATTTAAAAATATTTTGACATATTTTTTCACATTTTGATTAATGGAACATTCCTGCAATGTAGCTAATGAAATAGATAAAGATTTTTGCTGGTTGGTATTGAATATTCGGTTGGAGCAAGGAGACTTTGCCGATTTACTTCTGTGACTGTCCAAGTTAGGCCATTAATGAGCACTGTGTACTGGTGGGCTACTTCAACTTTTGAATCAATACATTTATTAAAAATTTGTTTTGTCTGAAAGTGTACATAATTATTAGCAGTACCAAAAAGGTTTTTGTTTTGGACTGGATTAATAATACAAAGATACTACAATACAGAAACAACGTAGCTCAAACCCAAACAGTAAAGTAAAATACTAGACTTCAACTTTTTAATAAAAATTTGTGTATGTAAGTCATTGGCTCTTAAGCCCCTAAAACTTAACTGTCTTTGTATTATAGTCAGTGGTCTAAAGCCAGTATATTATTGCAACAGGTTCTAAATTGTTTGGTAATTCTATTTTATCATTAATCACAAAACACTTCAAGAACCTAAAGGACTCTCAAACTATGACAAACAACATTCTCTGGGCTGATGAGAGCAATTGTGTCTGGAGGAAAGCGGGCATCACTCATTACCTTTGCAGTTCCATTCTAACAGTAAAGTATGGTGGTGACAGCATTGTACTGGGGATTTTTTTTCAGTGGCAGGGACTTGGAGACTAGGTAGAATTGAGGGAAAGCTGAACAGATTAAAGTATGGAATTATCCTTAATGTTCTACTAAAGAACTTTGGACCTCAGACTGGCAAGAAGGTTCGTAAAAGTAAAAACAACATGGGAGTGGCTTAGTGTCAACTCTGCAAAAGTTCGAGTGGCCCAGGCAGAGTACAGGCATGAACCCAGTCAAACATCTTTGTAGAGGCCTGAAAATAGCTGCCAATTGGTGGTCTCCGTCCAGCCTAATAGAGCATGAGAGGATTTGCATAGAAGAATAACAGGAAATTGCAAAATCAATTGTTTGCAAAGTATGTTGCATCATACCCAAGAAGACTCAAGGCTGTACAGTGGAACCTCGGTTCACGACCATAATTCGTTCCAGAACTTTGGTCGTAAACCGAGTTGGTCGTGAACCGAAGCAGTTTCACCCATAGGATTGTATGTAAATACAATTAATCCGTTCCAGACCGTACAAACTGTATGTAAATATGTAAAAATATGTAAAGATTAAGCACAAATATAGTTAATTACACCACAGAATGCACAGTGTAATAGTAAACTAATGTAAAAACATTGAATAACACTGACACAAAACACCCAGGCTCCCTGCTCAGCTACACGAGCTGGCTCGCTCGCGCTCTCTCTTTCTCTCTCTGTAGCACACACACCACCAAAGCCCCTCCCTCCCTCCCTCAGCTACAGGAGCAGGCTGACTCACGCGCTCTCTCTCTCTCTGTAGCGCGAGCGCGCACACACACACACACACACCACCCACCCCTATCCTCCCCCCCATCCCTTCCCTGTCAGCTGCCCGTGCTCTCATCTCTCTCTGCACTTGCTCGCTCGTGCTCTCTAATCTCTCTGTAGCATGTGCTCGCGCAGCATTTTTTTTTAAATGAGTTTTAAGCACAGCAGAAAAAAAGGAACACAAACAAATCTGAAGCGCATGCAAAAACCAACTCGCAAGCAACCAAAAAAGTAAGATTGCAAGAGATCACGCTATTAAACTTAAAGCCTGATCGCTGTAAACAATGTATTTAAAATGAGTTTTAAGCACAGCAGAAAAAAAGGAACATTTGAAAAAAAGAGAAAAGTAACATTGCAACAAATCACACGATGAAGTCCTCCATGTAAACAATTTTTTTAATGAGTTTTAAGCACAGGGAAAAAAAACGAACATTTGAAAAAAGAGAAAAGTAACATTGCAACAAATCGCGTTATGAACTGAAAAATTAACTTTTGAAAAATCCGTAATACAAAAACCACCAAGAAAACTAACCTTGCATGAGTCGAGTTCTGGCATGAAGTGTTTTCCTTCAGGTGTTTTCTCTCTTGTGATTTCTTGGGTTTCTGGTGCTTTTAGCTGGTGGTAGTGAAAGCCCCATGCAGCCATTCCAAAAAGAAAGTTCTTGTAAAACAACCCTTCGTGTTTGCCCCCCACATTACTGGCAGTCTGGCTTTGTTTACATTGTGCTGCTTGAAAGCACGAGGGTTCTCAAATTGGTAAATGAGTAAACTGGTAAACAGTTTTTCCACCTCTTGTAATTTCTTTCTTCACTTCGATTTCAATTTTCTTCAAAACTTTCTTCTCACCACTCTTCACTTGCTTAGAAGCCAATGGAAGGAGAACAATGAACAGAGCTCTTGCAGCCACGCGGCAGCCTGCCTGTGGTGGGGGGATGGTGCGTTTGCACGTAGGCAGGCAAACACGTGCTTCAATCTCCTCCTCCCCCCTCCCCAGCAGGCACATGGAACTGGGGGAATGGTTTGCCTGCCTATCTGCAGCCAGTAAGTGCAAGCCAACACGTGCAGCAATCTCCTCCTCCCCCTCCCCATCAGGCACGTGCTCGCTCGCTCTTGCTCTCTCTCTCTCTCTCTCTCTCTCTCTCTCTCTCTCTCTCAGCTCAGCTCAGGGAGGCAAGGGAAACTGGCTTGTTCGGCAAACACATGCAGCAATCTCCTCCTCCCCCTCCCCAGCAGGCACTGCTCGCTCGCTCTTGCTCTCTCTCTCTCTCTCTCAGCTCAGCTCAGCTCAGCTCAGGCAGGCAGGCAGGCAGACAGGCAAGGGAAACTGGCTTGTTTGTATACCGAGTGTGTGGTTGTGAACCGAGGCAAAAGTTTGGCAAGCTTTTTGGTCGTGAACCGAGACGTTCGTGAACCGAGGTTCCACTGTAATTGCTGCCCTGAGTTCTTTAACAAAGTACTGAGTAAAGGGTGTTAATACTTGTTTCAGTGTGATGTTTCAGTGTTTTTTTTTCTTTCTGTTTTTTAATAAATTTGCAAAAGTCTGTTTTTTCTTTTCCTTTTTGGGGTATTCAGTGTTGCTTGATATGGGGAAAAAACTTCAAATGATTTTAGCAGAAGGCTACAACATAGCAAAATGCAAAAAAGTGAAGGGGTATGAATACTTTCTGAAAATTCACTGTATATGTATGTATTTCTTTTAGGCCCATGAAGATGCACATTTATTTATTAATAATGTGTCATTTATTCACAAAAATGGCAATTGCCTGTGAGGTTTCTTCAAGTATATGGCAGAAGAAATTCATGTCGTCACTTTTAGTGCATACAGCTAGCAGCTCACATCCCCAGTGATATTCCAGCTAATTCATGTCACCAGCATTCTCCTTTTAATCTGTGCTGGTGTTTTATTTACAGATCTGTTTGATTTAATTGGACCAAAATCACAAGCATGCTATAAATGAGAATAAAGTCCCCAATTATTTTCAAATAGCAATTGAGTGATTTCTAATCCATCTGTCCAGAATGATTTCATAAACTATAATTGACTGTGAGCCATGAACTCTATGCTATGGGGCATTTTACATCTTGGATTTCGCCGTATTGTTTCTTCTATTTTTTATAGTGGAAGCAGCTTGAAATGTAGATCACAAAAATATATTTTGCACCAGACCTTTATGAGTACAATAACAGTCTGTTGAGAATATTTTTATCTGATGTGTTTTTTTTTCTGATGCATGGTTGTGTTTTTCAGCATATTTTTCTTGTTTATTGCTTTTTGTGTTCTTTCATTATTATCAGCACTGCTTTATGTAGCATATTTGGCATATCCCGGGCTTTTAAAAGATAATATGAGACATCATCCGTGACAAAAATAAATGTGCCTTCACTGAACCAGTTGCTAAACTGCTTTCATGTGACAGTAAAACCTCAGAACCAACAAGAATTAACAACAGTAATGAGAAAAGTAGTTATTCAACTTGGCTTCTACCCCATAATGCCTTCTCCATCATGTTCATGTTCATCTTAGCCAGTTACAAAATAAATGATAGACTGACATGGGGGTGATATTACTTTTACCTCCCTGTCTGTGTGTCTACTCATTTATTGTTATTGTGAGATATGCGTTGTACAGGATGTTTTATATATATTTTTAAGCTATGTTTCCTAGTTTCATTAAGGGTAGGGATTTTGATGTCCTGGTGATCTATGGCAAATAAAGCTGCTAATGTAATACTTTGAGAATAAAATAAATGATTCTTGCTGTCTGGAGGAGAATATCCATATTGTTCACAAGGGAAAAATCAATGATTCTCTATATCTGTGAGGGTTTGTCTTAATAATCTATGTGTATTTCCTTCCTTTCATCTCATTTTCTTGTCCCAGTTTTTCAAGTATGGTACATATTTTGCAGGAACAAAAGAATATCCTGGCAACATTAGGCACAAGGCAGACATATGCATGATCAGTGGCACTCATAATGGGCCAATTTGTATCTGCCAATCCAACTTTCTACACAATACCCACAGTAGCTCATTTTTTACTGTTTGTTTCATTTTAGCTAGCAACTCAGTTAATAATAGGTAATCTGCTCTACCTCCCTGTCAGCTTGTTATGACAAGCTTGGGAACACTGCTCTGTGAATTTCAGCAGTGATCTGTGAGACCAAATTGAGATGCCAACCTTTGAAATGGCAGTCACATTAATCTGTGTTCTTCTGTTTGCTGACATTCTGCTTTTTTGATGCTTGCTTTGGGGTTGCGTGCCTGTAGTGTGGGTGGGAAAGGAGAGGAGTTCATGCCTGTCACAGAAATAAGACTCAATGTGATTCAACTCTGATTCCATTAATATCTTAAACAGCTCCCTGTCACAGTAAGGTGACTGGCTAGGAAGCCAGAGAGCCTCACCTAAGATACTGTTATGTTTAAAATAAACATTCCAAATCAGCTAAAATTGGAACTGCGATGAATTATCTATTACAGAAGCTTGTTAACACTAAACATATACTTTAAGTTTAAAACCGATCCATATCAGTCAGCCTTCAAACTCTATTAAAACACAGATTAATGTAAGTGACCCCCCCCCCTCAAAAAATACCCATAAAATATGCATTAAGTTCATTATTGTTACAAAAAAGACTAAAACTTTCAAATTATTACAGTATTATGTAGTGCTTGATAATCTGATAATGTTTGAGTGTTAGCAAAGTATTTTTGCATTATGGAACTAATACTGATTTTAACATTTTAGGACCTCTGATTCCCATTTTAGATGCCACAATTTTATTTCTTGAGGTACCTTCAGCATATACACATAAAAAGAACGAAATACTTGATCATCACAGTCTGACACCAAGTCAGTTAAGCTTCAGGGATATCAATCTGTTCCATTAGGAAGCATAAGCGATTGTGAATGAACTTCACCTGCTTTGGTGCGAATGAAAGTGACAAGCACACTGGAAAGGCAACAGGAAGAAAATCCCCACAAGTGCCATCACAAGAAACTTTGCTGTGTCTCAAAATAGTGTGTCAACACAGTCTCAAGAGTATGAGGGAGATACCAGGAGACAGGCCATTACACAAGGAGAGCTGGACAGGGCCGTATAAGTGCATCAACCCAGCAGCAGAACCAGCATCTGCTCTTTCGTGCAAGTAGGAATAGGAGGAGCACTGCCAGAGACCTACAAAATAGCTTCCAGCTGGGTATTGATGTGCATGTTTCTGAGCAGATTGTCAGAAACAGACTCCATGAGAAAGGCATGAGAGCCCTGACCAACCTCTAGTGGGGACTGTGCTCACAGCCCATCAGATCTCAATTAGTATTCACCAGAGAATACAACAATTGGCAGCTCTGCCATTGGCACCCTGTTTTCTTCGCATATGACACCAAGTTCCCAATGAGCGCATGTAACAGACTTGAAAGAGTCTGGAGATGCCATGATGAACATTATACAGCCTGCTACCTCATCTGGCATGAGCAGTTTGATGGCGGATCAGTTGTGGTCTGAGGAGGAATATCCTTGGACATCACACAGACCTCCATGTGCTAGGCCACAGGTGTCAAACTCCAGTCCTGGAGGGCCGCAGTGGCTGCAGGTTTTCATTCTAACCATCTTCTTTATTAGTGAGCCGTTTTTGCTGCTAATTAACTTCTTTTGTCTTGGTTTTAATTAACTTGACTCGGGCCCCTTAGTTGCCACTTCTTCCTTAATTAGTAGCCAAACAATAATGAGACACGAAATGAGCTGCCACATGACCAGCTCACCTGTGTCCATCACACAATATGTAGAAATAAAGAAAGGTGAAGGTCTCGGTAAGGTTGATCTCTGAGGTCACCCAAACATCTTGACGATGTTCTTAGAAAAACAGAAAAATTAACAGTTTTGGAAATGTCTGCTGTGGCAGAAAGAGAACAGCAACATGTCATGGAATTAAATACTGGGCTTAATTAACAGCAAGAATCAGCTTCTCATTAAGAGATTGGTTGGAGTTTGAAGCCCCAGTTTAGCTGGTCATCTGTCAGCTCGTTTCACATCTCATTTCTGTTTGGCTGCCATTTAATGAAGAAAAGAATCAATTCAGAGGACTGAATCCTTAAAAAAACAGGGCTAGTAAAATGAAGGGAAAATGAGTTAATTAGCAGTGAAAACTGGTCACTGATTAGGAAAGGGTTAGAATGAAAACCTGCACCCACTGCGGCCCTCCAGGCCTGGAGTCCGACACCCCTGTGCTAGGCAGTGCTACCCTGACTGCTGTTAGGTTCCAGAATGAAATCCTCAGAGCCATTGTCAGACCTTATACTGGTACAGTGGGCCCTGGGCTCTTCCTGGTACAAGGCAATGCCTAGCCTCATTGTGGCCAAAGTATATGGGTAGTTCCTTGAAGATAAAGGTATTGATGCCATTGACTGGTCTGCACATTCCCCTGACCTGAATACAATTAAGAATCTCTGTAACATTATGTATCAGTGCATCCGTCACCCCCAGGTAGCACCACAGACTGTCCAGGATCTCACTGATGCCCTAATCCAGGTCTGAGAAGACATCCCCATGACAACACCCTCCTTTTCCTCAGCAGCTTGCCCAGATGTTGTTGGGAGTGCCTACAGGCGGACGTGGGAGCCATACACACTACTGAGTCACATTATGAGTTGCTGTGATGAAATTCACACAAGTTGGATCAGCCTGAGTTGTCATTTTTTGACTTTTCGGTGTAATGTTGAATCCAGCCCTCAGTGGGTTGGCGATTTTGGTTTCCATTGACCATTGTTACATCATCATGTTCTCAACAAATTACACAGTATTAATCAGTAAAGATTTTCCACTTACATATTTCATTCACCGAGGTCCGATGTGTGATTTAAGTGTTCCATTAGTATTTTTAAGCAGTATATCATAATTGAAAACCTGTATTATTAAGTAAATATTTCAAAATGATTGACTGAAATATCATCAGTATATTCTTTTGTCAACCCAGATGTTAATAAGTCTTAATATAGCATGCACATTTACAGGCTGCGTTAAACGATTACAGTGCTGTATTAATATATAATTTGAGGATTAATAATTGATAATAAAGCAAATAAAAAATATATATGAGATACTTCAAACAGAAGCAATTAAAGACAGCCATACAAATCCGAGCCCACTTCAGTGTAAAACAAGAAAGCAAAATGTGCACAAAATTAGTGATAGGCCAAACAGCAGTAGAATGTAATATGAGGATATATAAAGATCAAACACAGATACAGTCGTCTTCTTCTTTCAGCTGTTCCTGTTAGGGGTCGCCACAGCAGATCATCTTCTTCCATATCTTTCTGTCCTCTGCATCTTGTTCTGTTATACCCATCACCTGCATGTCCTCTCTCACCACATCCATAAACCTTCTCTTAGGCCTTCCTCTTTTTCTCTTGCCTGGCAGCTCTATCCTTTGCATGCTTCTCCCAATATACTCAGCATCTCTTCTCTGCACATGTCCAAACCAACGCAATCTCGCCTCTCTGACTTTGTCTCCCAACCGTCCAACTTGAGCTGACCCTCTAATGTACTCATTTCTAATCCTATCCATCCTTGTCACACCCAATGCAAATCTTAGCATCTTTACCTCTGCCACCTCCAGCTCTGTCTCTTGCTTTCTGGTCAGTGCCACCATCTCCAACCCATATAACATAGCTGGTTTTGCTACCGTCCTGTAGATCTTCCCTTTCACTCTTGCTGATATCTGTCTGTCACAAATCACTCCTGACACTCATCTCCACCCGTTCCACCCTGCCTGCACTCTCTTTTTCACTTCTCTTCCACAATCCCCATTACTCTGTACTGTTAATCCTAAGTATTTAAACTCTTCTGCCTTCGCCAACACTACTCCTTGCATCCTCACCATTCCACTGACCTCCCTCTCATTTACACACATGTATTCTGTCTTGTTTCTACTGACCTTCATTCCTCTCCTCTCCAGAGCATATCTCCACTTCTCCAGGGTGTCCTCAACCTGCTCCCTACTATCGCTACAGATCACAATGTCGTCAGCAAACATCATAGTCCACGGGGACTCCTGTCTAATCTCGTCTGTCAGCCTGTCCATCACCATTGCAAATAAGAAAGGGCTCAGAGCCGATCCCTGATGTAATCCCACCTCTACTTTGAATGTATCCGTCACTCCTACCGCAGACCGCACCACGGTCACACTTCCCTCGTACATATCCTGTACAACTCTTACATACTTCTCTGCCACTCCCAACTTCCTCATACAATGCCACAACTCCTCTCGAGGCACCCTGTCATATGCTTTCTCCAGGTCCACAAAGATGCAATGCAACTCCTTCTGGCCTTCTCTATACTTATCCATCAACACCCTCAGAGCAAACATTGCGTCTGTGGTGCTCTTTCTTGGCATGAACCCATACTGCTGCTCACTAATCATCACCTCTCTTCTTAACATAGCTTCTACTACTCTTTCCCATAACTTGATGCTGTGACTCATCAATTTTATCCCCCTGTAGTTACCACAGTCATGGACATTTCCTTTATTCTTAATATCAGCACCAGTACACGTCTCTTTTCCTCAGGCATCCTCTCACTTTCCAAGATTCCATTAAACAATCTGGTTAAAAACTCCACTGCCATCTCTCCTAAACACTTCCATGCTTCCACAGGTATGTCATCTGGACCAACGGCTTTTCCATTCTTCATCCTCTTCATAGCTGTCCTCACTTCCTCCTTGCTAATCTGTTGCACTTCCTGATTCACTATCTTCACATCATCCAACCTCTTCTCTCTCTCGTTCTCTTCATTCGTCAGCCTCTCAAAGTTCTCATTCCATCTGCGCAACACACTCTCCTCGGTTGTGAGTACGTTTCCATCTTTATCCTTTATTACCCTAACCTGCTGCACATCTTTCCCAGCTTGGTCCCAAGTGGTTTTGTCAAAATGAAAGAGTGGACTTCTCATCTCTGAATTTTTTGAAGCGTCCAGTAAATGAAATCATGGATTTTTGCAATAGCTGCCAGAAAAAAAAACTTGCTATCAATGACACTTCCAGTAGTTTCCATATGGTTTTTTAAAGTTTTAAAATGAAACAGATTTTCACTGTTCGAGTGTTCTGCAAACAAAAGTACTTGTTGTTCTAAAGAAAGGATGATTTCCTTTGTATTTGCAGCATTACCTCTACCTTGTAGCTTGTGATTCAAGTGGTTTAAGTGTGTTTTCATGTCAACAGTAAAGTAAAATTTCTGTAACCATTCTTAATCACATAACTCTGGATATTTGTGTTCCTTTTGACTTGAAAAGGTCTTAATATGTTCAAGGAATGAAGCGAAGCATTTCATAACTGCTTCTCTGAATAAACAACAAACTTTATTGTGCAAAAGAAGGGCGGAATGTTGACTGTTTTCATCTTCAAAAATGGCACAGAACTGTCTGTGATTAAATCCTCTTGCCATTATTTAGTTGATTATTTTTACTACCAAATCCATCACTTTTACAACTTCAATGGGAAATGACTGCACACATGGTGCTTCTTGATGAATAATACAATGAAACGTAAAAACATTGTGCTCCACGTTTTGTTTGAAGAGGGTAACAAAGCCTTTATTTTTGCCCATCATACTGGGTGCGCCATCTGTAGCGATAGATACCAATTTATTGATGTCAATTTCCCTAACAGTCAAAAATTCCAAAATTGCTGCAGAAATATATTCTCCTTGAGTTTGTCCTTTAAGAGGTATCAAAGCCAGTAATTCTTCATGGAGACCTTTATCATAAACATACCACCCCAGAACATGCCAAAAAAATACAGATGCCAATTTTATATCATTGATCTGTTTATCTGCCACATTCTTTCACATCTTAATGATTCTGTCATGAAGAGTTTTTGTGGATAGTGGAGTATCTTTATCTTTTTAATAATATCTACTTTATTTTTGAAGTCAGAGTAGAGATGTTTGACCAAATTTTAAAAGCACTTTTTTTTATATATTCTCAGTTTGTTAAAGGTTTTTCATGCTTTCTGAGAAACAGCTAGGCTTGCTGCGGTCACACTACTTCAAGATTTTATCCAGCTGCTGAATACCGACGTTGATTGTTGTATTTTTGCTCTAATTCTGTCACCACTTTCTTCTTTCTTCTCCAAAAGAATATTTTGTTTGCAAATGTATCGTGCTTTGTTAAAAAGTGAAGTTTTGAGATTGGATTTGTTATTGGATAACTTTTCATTGTAAATTAGACATGTTGGTAGACCCATTGAGTTTTGCATAAAAGCATAATTTTCTTCCTATTCGGCTTTAAATTCCCGGTTTTCATCTTGTGTTTTTCACTTTTTTTTCTTAGTTGCCATCTTGCGGTTGGGGCGTCTCAGTTTAAAATCACTCGGATGCATAACAGCGCAAAGGTGACTAATATTACAACATTGTTGTGCTTTGTAGTGATAGTCTTCACCCTCATCCTTCCTTTCTTGAGTATTGTTCATTCAACTCTGCAGTCATCTGTCCTTCACTCTCCATTTCAGTACTATGACTGTGCTGACCAGGTAGTGCAAAATGTACAAACCACTCCAAACTCAGCTGGATATAATACGAGGGCTATCCAGAAAAAAAGGTTACAAGTGCCCTGGAGGGTGCAGGGAATTTTTTTTTTTCGAAGGTTGCCATACCTGCGTGTAGGGGGCTCCTAACGGTCAAAATAAGCCCGGGACCGCGTCAGTCAGTTGTGAAATGTCATCACAGCAAGCGAGTTCGTCAAACTCTGCTGAGGCCGTTTGCTCCACCTACCGCCGATGCAAGATTCGTTCGGTCATCAAGTTCCTCACTTTGCGTTGCGAATCCGTGGCCGAGATCCATCGTCAGCTTGTGGAAGAATTGTGAAAGAATTCTTGGGTGGGAAACATTTTTCCAAAGATGAGGAGGTGAAGGAGACAGTGGAGAAGTGGCTTTCGGAGGTGGAACAGAGTGTATTCGACGAGGGTATAAAAAAGCTGGTGCCCAGGCTGAAGAAGTGCATCGAAGTTGACGGCGATTATGTTGAGAAATAAACACATATTTTGGAACATACCCTGTAAATTTGGTTGAAATATATTCATTTTTCGATTTTTAACAGCTGTTGTAACCTTTTTTTCCTGGATATCCCTTGTAGAAGAAATGGAAAGGCGCGGTGACAATTTACCACAAAAGTGAAAGAATTAGGAATCCAAATAAACATTGAAGCATACATCCATTCTCGGGTACTGAAGAAAACTCTGGAGAGCATATGATTTGACTGAAGACATAATCTCAAGTGGTCCGTCACGTGTCAGAGGCATGCAACGGACCACCTAATTCACGTACATCTAAAGAAATATCTAAATGAAAAATAATAATATTAACCCATAAATAAATTATTTGCCTTTACGAAAGTATTATCAAATAATACATTAAGACATGAAAATGTGAATGCATCTTATCATTTTGAGAAGAGCCGCAACCACATGGTCAAAGAACCACAGGTTGCCAACCCCTGTTATAGTGGATACTGATCATGTAATGTCATGGAAAAACAGGGATGGTGGAAACCAATTACTAACTAGGCAATAACAAATAAGGAGACCACAAATGTTTATTTCAGACTAATTTTGCCTCAAGAAAAGCAAGAAGCTCTGACAGTCTAATAGGTTAATATGACCCAACATGGCAGAGGTAGCCAACACGGTGCCCACAGGCACCTGGTCGCCTGCAGGGGCCATGTGAGTTGTCTGCAGGGCATGTTCTAAAAATAGCACTAGACACCATGAAGCTCCATGTAAAAACTGTATTTAATTGTGTTGCTGTTCTTTTTGATTTGGGGGTTAGTCTGCGGTCAAAGTTCAATGTTGTGCTCGAGACAAACCTCCATCTCACTCTTGGCTGAGACAAGCAAACAGGCGCAGCTACGATGGGAAGCTAGAAGCGGGTTTTACCCCATAAAAATAAAGAAAACATGTCAGAAAAGCGAAAGAAAACTTACCATTTTCACAGTGATTAGGAGGAAGAGTTTTTTTTTATGACAGTGAAAGAAAAGTGCATATGTCTCATTTGCGGGACAACTATGGCAACAGCAAAGTGGCACAATGTGGAGAGACACTTCAGCACGTGTTACAAAAGCTTCCATGCTAACTACCCACCTGGCAGTGCAGTATGGGTAGAAAAAGCCCATGAGTTAAAGGCAGCTTTGGGCAAACAGAAGACTTTTTTTATGAGGCCGGTTAAAAAGTCATAAAATGCAACTGAAGCTTTATTTAGAGCTGCAAATTTTTTGATAAAAAAAAGGAAGTCTTTTCAGATGGGGGAAGTCTGGAAAAAAGCAATGATGTTAATTGCAAACACTGTGTTCAAAGATGAGAGGAATGGTCCTGATGTCATCTCCACTCTCTCCGAAGTCCAGCTGAGGGTAATTATGATGGTTAGACGGGTGTTGGCTATGTCAGAAAACTTGACAGAGCAGCTGGGCCGGGATCTGGTTACGTGCAGGTGGTTTAGCATCCAGTGCGACGACTCCATAGACAGCAGCAGTACATCGCAGCTCATGATGTTTATCCAAATGGTGTTTGATAATTTCTCCACAAAATAAGAACTCCTGACACTACTGCCCCTGAAGACAACAGCAAGGGGGTGAAGAGGTTCTTCCTGGAGAAAAAGGTACCAATGGAAAAGCTGGTGTCGGTGACTACAGACAGGACTCCCGCCATGACAGGCCGACATGCAGGCTTCATTGCACAATGCAAAAGTGACTGGCTTTGATCACGTGATAACTCCCATCGTGAAGATCATAAATGGCATCAACTCCAAAGCCAAACAACACAGAATATTCAAGGTACTATTGGAAGAACTGTCAGCTGAATATGGTGATCTGTTACTACACACAGAAATCTGATGGCTCAGCAGGGGATGAGATTTGCAGGATTTTTTGTCATTTTTGGGTGAAATCAAAGAGTTCTTGCAATCCAAAGGGGAAGACGCCTTGCTGCTCGTAAACACTGAGTGGATACTTGACCTTGCATTTTTAAGGGGCGTCACTGGGAAGCTGAACCATCTGAACTGTGAGCTGCAAGGCAAAGGTAAGACTGTTGCAGACATGATAAACGCTGTAAACCATTTAAAGCCAAAATGAACATTTTCTCTGTGCATTTTCAGAGAAAAAAATGTTGCACTTTCCCTCAGTTCAGTCAGTGCTAAATGACAATGCTTCTGCATCTGGAGCTTTTAAGAAAGCTGCAGAAAAGTACTGAAGTCATAAAGAGACTTAGGCAAGAGTTTGACAGATAGATAGATAGATAGATAGATAGATAGATAGATAGATAGATAGATAGATAGATAGATAGATAGATAGATAGATAGATACTTTATTAATCCCAAGGTGAAATTCATGTATTCCAGCAGCAGCATACTGATAAAGAACAATATTAAATTAAAGAGTGATAACAATGAAGATATAACAGACAGACAATAATTCTGTATAATATTAACGTTTACCCCAAGGGTGGAATTGAAGAGTCGCATAGAGTGGGGGAGGAACGATCTCCTCAGTCTGTCAGTGGAGCAGGACAGTGACAGCATTCTGTCGCTGAAGCTGCTCCTCTGTCTGGAGATGATCCTGTTCAGTGGATGCAGTAGGTTTTCAATTATTGACAGGAGCCTGCTCAGTGCCCGTTGCTCTGCCATGGATGTCAAACTGTCCAGCTCCGTGTTAACAATAGAGCCTGCCTTCCTCACTAGTTTGTCCAGACGTGAGGCATCCCACTTCTTTATGCTGCCTCCCCAGCACACCACCGCGTAGAAGAGGGCGCTCGCCACAACCATCTGATAGAACATCTGCAGCATCTTATTGCAGATGTTGAAGGACGCCAGCCTTCTAAGGAAGTATAATCGGCTCTGTCCTTTCTTACACAGAGCATCAGTATTGGCATTCCTGTCCAATTTATCAGCCAGCTGCACTCCCAGGTATTTATAGGTCTGCACCCTCTGCACACAGTCTCCTCTGATGATCACGGGGTCCATGAGGGGCCTGGGCGTCCTAAAATCCACCACCAGCTCCTTGGTTTTGCTGGTGTTCAGTTGTAGGTGGTTTGAGTCGCACCATTTAACAAAGCCCTTGATTAGTTTCCTATACTCCTCCTCCTGCCCACTCCTGATGCACCCCACGATAGCAGTGTCGTCTGCAAACTTTTGCATGTGGCAGGACTCCTAGTTATATTGGAAGTCCGATGTATATAGGCTGAACAGGACCAGAGAAAGTACAGTCCCCTGCAGCGCTCCTGTGTTGCTGACCACAATGTCAGACCTGCAGTTCCCAAGACGCACATACTGAGGTCTGTCTGTAAGATAGTCCACAATCCATGCTACCAGGTATGAATCTACTCCCATCTCTGTCAGCTTGTCCCTAAGGAGCAGAGTTTGGATGGTGTTGAAGGCGCTTGAGAAGTCCAAAAACATAATTCTTACAGCACCACTGCCTTTGTCCAAGTGGGAGAGGGATTGGTGTAGCATATAGATGATGGCATCCTCCGCTTCCACCTTCTCTTGGTATGCAAACTGCAGAGTGAGGGCGTGGCGGACCTGTGGCCTCAGGTGGTGAAGCAGCAGCCGCTCCATGGTCTTCATCACAAATTCATTTCAAATCCTTTCATGCAAGTGGACATGACATGTGTTGCTGAGCAGCTAAGAGCAACATTCATCTTGGATGCTGGACAGTTGGAGATTGAAATCCTAACATTGCAAAATGATCTCCACCTCAAAGCTCATCAGGGTACATCAAACGTCTTGTGGACACAGAAAAGTACAAAGGTGTATGCACAGCAGCTCTGAAAGTTGTCTGCCTTTTTGGTTCAACCTGTCTCTGTGAATCAGTCTTTTCTGACATGAACTTCATCAAAAACAAACACAGATCACGCCTTACTGATGCACATCTTCAAGACTCACTCAGAGTTGCAGTGTCAAATTATACCCCAGATTACAGTACACTGGTGAACAGCATGCAATGCCAGGCTTCCCACTAACAGACGTTTACAGACAAACAAAGAGATAACAGATGTTTTCAGTGAAACACCATGGCAACATTAAACTCAAATATTGTGCAAAAATGTGAAAACTAATTTGTTCAAAAAGTGTAAGAGATTTTTTTTTTTATGTGAAAGAGTTGTTTTTTTTTTTTTTTTTTAATTTACATAACAGATAATTTGTACAAACATGGGATAGAGTTCACGATTTGTTAAAAAATGCTACAAAGCTAGTGCTTAGTACAAATGGGACATGATATATGAATATTTATTATTATTATTATTATTATTATTATTATTATTATATAATATAATTAAAGGTGAACCGTGCAACTTTATGTTATTCAGGAAGTTTGTATCAAACAGATATTACTCACTACCCTTGAAGTAGCTCTCAGTTTCAAAAAGGTTGGTGACCCCTATTCAATTGTTTATTCAAAAGGAAAAAATATTAGTGCGTATTGGAGTTTAGTTGGAGATCTTGTGTAAAACAAACATACTGTAGAGCCTTTGGAGTTGGTTTAGTGCTTGCAGCATGTCTTCCTTTAGAAGTCTCTAGTGCATATTTTTTCCTCACCAACAGCTTTGCTTATTGCTAAGTAGATTAGAGCAAACATTTAGTCTGAGAACCTGAATGTTTTTATTTTTTGTGGTATTAATTATGGAAAAGGCAGTCAGGATTTACATAAAAAGTAAATTAAGAGGAGTCACAATAAATTATTTTAAATTTTGAAATTAATAAGTAAAGTTGGTATTAATGCTTACTTTAAAAAAAGAAAGTTATACAAAAATCAAGGAACCAGGAAAGCAGTTCTTCACCAACTATAGCCCATGACTCTAAGCAGGTTTGAAAAGGTTATGTATTGTTTTATTAACCAGCGTCTTTTAATTCATAGTATTTGTGCCATGGTTTGTTTTTTACTGACTTCTTTTTGGGAGTTTGGTTTAATAGACTAATAATTTTGTATTATGTAGGTTGGTCTGTTTAGCATTCTCAATAATATACTCACTTGAAGAGAACAGTATAAAACTGGGAAAGTATGGTGGTGTAGTAGATGGCACTTCTGCCTAACAGCTCCAGAGACCCAGGTTTAATGCAACCTCATTGTGTCCACAAGGGCTTTCTTCAAATACTTTGAAACTCTCCCACATCCCAAAGATAAGTTCCTTGCATTCACTGGTAACTCTGAAATGTACCAGTTTGTTATTAGTGAAGGGTGGATGTTTGCCTTGCTTTTGACTGGTATGTCATCTTGGACTGGTTTATGGCTTTTACCAAATGGTGCTAGAATGGACTTAATCGCCCAGTAACACTGTAATGGAATAAGTAGTTTCATAGGCTCAATTCACTGTCCTGACTTTTACACAAGTGATATGGAGAATGAACTTCTTGAAAAAGCCCTTTTGTGATTGGTACACAGCTTCCATAAGAAGGTTAAACTGATTGACACTATCATTCAGGTATCCTTTAGCACTGGAAGTTGTCTTTTGCATTCATTTTTTTACTCAGCACAGGTCATGGCAGCCTCTATAGGCCCTAGCCTTCATTGGCTTGTTATTCATCACAGTACTGTCATTAGCTACATATTATATTGTGTGTGTCCCATTACTAACACACTTGTGACACTGACATACATGAAAATGCACTTAGACTGCAAATTGTGATGCAGTCAAGCTGTTGTATCTGACATTCACTACTTTTCTATGTAAAAATCTGATTAAATCTTTAGCTTTGTCCATTCTTCGTATCCAGGCACAATTGATGTTTTGGTTTCTTGTGTATAGGTAAGAAGTAAATTGAACACTGTTAAGTGTGAGAAGGGCATGAACATACTTTATTCAGTAAAACTTGGAAGGTTAAGTTGGAAGAAGTTAAAATGAAAGCTCCTAATGACAAAGAACTAATGAATGCAATATGGAGTTAAGAAGTGAAAAATGTGCATATTAGGGATGTGCATGTTGAATATTTTTGTATACCAACTTCCAACTATGTAATGTGGAGAAATTCTGAACACTTAATCAGAAACTTCACTTTAGTTGCTGCCATTTTCACAATTACACATGTAGAAGCCAGAGAAATAACGTGCTGTTCCAAATGAAAACATTCAAGTTCTCCACCATTCACAAAATGTGTCTTACAGCACAGCATGTTTAATCAAAACTTTGTGACTAGTTGTTTCACCTCATTGTCTTTGTGCTTTAATGCTAAAACTGAGCATTGGTATGACATTTGCTCATTGCCCTTTGTGAGCTTTAGCTGCTTTCTAGATTTTTCACTAAAAGGAGTTGCCTCTTATTTTCGTGTGTCTAGCATATCTAGATTTAAAAATACCAAAGTAATTATATATAATCCATATATGTTCCTGTCAGCTTTGCTTTGAATGTCCACTTAGACATTCTGGTGATGAAATATTTATTTAAAGACAGCTTTTTCATACTTCAATTTAAAACATATAGTCACAACTTTTTTCCAACTGTCAAGCTCATTGCTAGTAGCCAATCTCTGATGCTTGTACAGTGGGATTCTTTTTCGTGTAGCTTTGAAGCATACTATTTGAGCCTGTTTGATTGGACATTTGGAGTTTGCAAATAGAACGCTGTCATGGTATCCTCATGGGGAAATGCTCATTTATGTAAAAATAAGAAATCCTTGCTGATGTTTGTAATTTAGCATGAACAAATAACAGAAAATGGCTTTTTCTGAAACTCACTTTTTGATATAGTACACAGGATGACTACTAACTGTGATCCTGCTTTGCCAATAAATAGAACAAAAAATTAGCATATTTTTTGATGAGTACAACAGATCTCTCACTGACTTTCTTTTTATAATTTAGTTGCATTTTGCCTATATCTAAAGGTTTTGTACAAAGGACCTTGATGAAGTGAACAACATAGTTGATGAAAGTAAATATATATATATATATATATATATATATATATATATTTTGATGCCAGTATAATTCAATATATGTGCATGATAATGACACCTAAAAATAATCAGTTATTTTCTAATTTATTTTATATTTTTCCATGTCACAGGTAAATGTAGAATTCACATCTGAGTAGCTTATAATTATCGGTGTGCTTACCTCCTTGTAGATAACAAGTTTCCTTGTATTTTGACTACATTCCACTATGTATAACAAGTCAGGTTAAGTCAAGTTGGTGAGCATGCACTGGTAAAGTGCGTTGCCGCACCCACTACACGACAAAACAACTCGGGATCCCGGTTTGCAACCCCCCAGGCAGACACACAGTCCAGTCCCTCCCTCCGGAAATGACCTTCTATCTGCCGAAGCCAGGTGTTACGTGGGTGACCCCTTGGCCTGGTCCAGCCACTTGGTCCTCAACAATGAGGATCTTGCAAGCTGGAATAACTCTCGGGGAAACGCGCCGCATGGCTGTAGCGCCGTTACTGACGCTCCCTCACAATGCAGGTAATGCTCCTCATTCGGGACTCCATGAGCAACCTCTCATTCGACACAAAGTCAAACCAATGGTACCCAAGGATTTTCTGGAGAGACACAGTACCAAAGGAGTCCAGTCTTCATCTCAGGTCACTGGATAGCGTCCATGTCTCGCAACCATATAACAAGACAGGAAGCACCAGGACTCTAAAGACATGGACCTTCGTCCTTTTGCATAGATATCGGGAGTGCCACACACCCCTTTCCAGCAACCTCATGACCCCCCCATGCTCTCCCAATCTGTCTACTGACTTCATAGAAAGAGTCACCAGAGACATGAAGGTCACTGCCAAGGTAAGTAAACCTCTCGACAAGGTCGACACTCTCTCCGCAGACAGACACACTGCTGATGGCTGTGCCCAACAGGTCATTAAAGGCCTGGATCTTGGTTTTTATCCAGGACACTCGCAAGCCCAGACACTCAGACTCCTTGCTCAGTCTCTCGAGCTCCCCGATCAGAGCCTCCATTGACTCCACGAAGATCACAGCATTGTCAGCAAAGTCAAGATCAATGAATGTTTCTTCACCAACCGATGCCCCAAAGCTGCTGGACCCCACAACCTTGCCCAACACCCAGTCCATACATGCATTGAACAGAGTAAGAGCAAGAACACACCCCTGACGAACCCCAGAATCAACTGGGAAAAACATAGTGGTCCTGCCTCTATGCATAACAAAAAAATGATACTCTCTTTTTTATATTCTTTTTCAAATGCAACACACAGTTTGCTTTTACTTATAATTTTTCACTGTATTAGCTCTTCGATAAATTGCATGTCTTGAAAGCTAAAAAGATACAGCCAAGAGCTTGGAGTTTGTTATTGGCTTGTGTTAATATAGTAGCAATGTCCGTGTACAACCAGGTTTTGTTGGTTTAAGAGATGTTTCTTTTCAGTCAAGGAAAAAAACGTGTAAGAAAAGAGAAGAAACCCTGCAGAAACTCTTGCTTTATCATTTAGCCCTCTGGAAACAACAGCTTATCATGGGCTACATCATTAAACCATTATCAAGCAAGTATTTGAACTTGTTCTACTTTTTTACATTGCCACTTTTATCTTCATGTTTGACAGCTCTTTGCTTCTTATAGAAGAGCATCCCTGTAGAAGTCAAAAGTGCTTATCCTCAGGCTACAGAGTGATATATGTAGTATATAGCAGGGTAGGATAACAGAATATTGTACTTGACCACACAGTGTAGAATGCACAACTCTCTTAAGAGAGCCTAGGTAATATATACAATGTAGCCTGCTGTTATTTCTTTCATATTGGTAAATAGGCTGCTTGTGTTATATAATAAATTATGGAAAATGTGGGTAGAAAAATGGGGTTGGTTGTGTCCATTTTCAAATTCTCTTTTTCCAGCTATTTTCTTGTCTTTTGTCCCTGACAGGTGGAATGCACATTAAGGTGTTCAGTCATTTCTGCCAAGCAGGCTTAGCAGTTTCTATGTTCTGTATTAACACTGAAAATGTGCAATTTATTTTTAAACTTGAAGAAATGATTGATTTTCAAATAAAGTGGCAATTCCTGCAGTTTTTTCTGATGTGCATAGGTTAGCTGAATGGCAGAATATCTTATATAAGAAGGAAAGCAAGACAATTATATAAACTGCTTTTGTAATGCAAGTGGTAGGAGGCCTTTAGACCCACATTACTGTACGTTGTAAGGTGAAATCCATTGTGTACGTGGCTTCTGAATTCCTATGTAGGTGATAGATTGCGTGGCATCTAGATAAGCCATGCGCAATATAGTGAGCTGGAATTTCCAGTTGTTTGCCATGTGTGCTTATGCTTGGAGCGGCCATGTGCTGTCAAGTTACTTTGTACAGATGATTTTAATAGGATTTAATGTAGCCACTAGCTCAGGCTAAAGAGCCTTGCAGTTCATTTATGATAATTATAATGCGGAACAAGTCGAGGGAGAGTGGAGAGAGAGAATCAGCAGTCGCCAGAATGAGCTAAAGCATTTTAAAGTGAGAAATTCCTGCCTTGATCTGACCTGTTATTTAATCGGATGATCAGATTGGCGAAGAGACAACCTGCGGGCAGCTGAAGTGAGCCACAGCTGACTAATAATATGCCTGAATGGCCATTGTAGAGCTGACAAAAAAGGAAGTGGGCCAGAGAGAGAGAGAAAATTAAATAAATTATGAAGCAACAAAGCTAAGGCGAGATGTTGAAACTAAATTCTGTCTCTCATGGTTCTCTTGTTTTTATTAAACTCCAGATCAGGGCTGTGTTTATATCTGATAATAATAGGCAGGAATTATGAGTAATTAGTTGTGGCAGCAGTGAAAAAAGCTAATTACCAGTCATTTCCTTTGTTTCCTGTTGTTTTCTATAATTAAAACAGAGACGTCCTTTGGAGGTAATCAGGCTTATTCTGAAATATGCAGCTTTTTGATATTGCTGATTTAGTTTTGAAGCATTCTGTAGCACCCTCCCCATTCTGATTCAAACGACTCTCACTGATTGCGTTCACAGTAAACGCTTTTTGTGATTTTTCTGTGCTTTTTAACGTTTACTGTTAATTTAAACCATGTTTGGGTCTCCTTTTTAGTTTACTGTTGTATCTGTTCAGAACTATTTTATGCTGTATCTTTCTTGATGAATTCAACCTTACGATTAAGCCCATGCATTTTTGATGTTCCCTGAGAGCCAAAAAAAAAAAAAAAAACAAGCTAAGATTGTGTTTCCTCACCAGAGACTGAGCAGTGGCTTCTGCAGACTCCAGAATGATGTGGAACAAATAGGAAAGGAATGTTTGATAGGGTCCAGGTTCAGCATCATTCAGTAACAAAGATAACATATTTACTGCAAGGCATTCACTGACACTGTAGAGGCAAAGGTAGGATAACCCGATTCATTTCTCATCTCTTTGACTACCATGGATTATGCTGTTATGGGAGATATTTCATAAACTGACTTGTGTGAATTTTATGTTTAGGGCATCTAGCTTTGTCTCTTCTTACGGTGACTGTTATTTGTGTCCATTTACTGCTGCACTGTGGATTTTAGTTTAGGTGAATCGGTTTTCTCTCATCTGTTGTGGGTTTTGTGGTAAAGGTGGTGACCATAGTTTTCGTTTTAGTTACTTCAAATAGTAGTTTTCTTTTCCAGTGAGGAATTTCAATGACAATAAAATGTTACTGTCTTTCGATCACTTGAGAGGATTGCTGTCTGGCTAAGCATCAATCCTTTTAAACAAGTCTATAAATTTACTTTTAAATATTAACTGTCTAATGAGCAAAACATAGTCCAAGCCTAACGACCTTGGTTATATAATTGACTTTTCAGTCTTGTTTATTGAATGAATAATTATGGATATGCTTTTTCATATACACAGAACTTGAGACTTCCTGCCTTCAAGGGTACAACTTACAGTATATGAAAGCATCTTTT
Source organism: Polypterus bichir lapradei (assembly GCA_026402145.1). Lineage (NCBI taxonomy): Eukaryota > Metazoa > Chordata > Cladistia > Polypteriformes > Polypteridae > Polypterus > Polypterus bichir. The sequence continues at coordinate 14,922,780 of JANRMT010062815.1, read as the reverse complement.
TCATTGTTTTCTTTTGTTCTTTGTTTTTCTTTTAAAATTAGTTGCATGCTAGGTATACCTTTACCCAGTTATAAAACAAAAATCCTATTGCCAACATTTAGAGGCTCCATTGCTTTCAACATTCTTACGCACACTTTATTCACTGTTTTATACTCTATGTTGCAGTCAAACAGCTTCTATTTATTCAGTCCATTGTTATTTGTTCAGTTTAGTAAGAACAAAAAAGTAAAGCTGGTGTCACACATTTGTTATTTGTATTTTTTTTTCTATTAAGTATTTTTTTATATATTTATTTTTTTTGCTTAAGCTGTTCTTTACTTCTCCTGTAGGCTTGCACAGGAAGGACAACAGATGGACTGGCCCAAAAGCATTTATTTTACCTTCCAGTTTTATCGATTCCCTGCAGTAACCACACAGAGGCTTCTCCTTGTGAAGCCGGATGGATCAGGCTGTAGCACTGGGGACCACCCACCCTGTGTCCTCCTTCAAGTTAACAAAGATGGAACAATTTGCACAGGTAAGGTGCAGTCAGAGTGAGGAACTTAGTAGATGGTGTAGATGACATATAGAGTCCTGGTTCAGTTCAGAGGTTTTCTGCATAGAGCATTTGGAATTTCTCTGATAGTCCACAGAAAGGTTTGTCAGGTTTAGCATCCTATTTTGACTTTGTCATTTCTGCCTGTTGTGGCATAGAAAACTTTTGTTACAAAACATATTAAAGGATTGTGAAAATCAATTAGCAAACTAATGATGAGATGCTTAGTTAAATGTGTTGTCTGAGAATTTTCTGGACAGAGTTATTCTGGTAACTGACTTGATTATAAACTAGTTACTTTGTATATTTTTAGTTTTGATATGAGTGATGTTTTTTTTCTTTCAATTCCACTTAAACTTTGGTTTATGATTGAAAGGCCTAAAGAAAATTGATATATCTCTAGACTTTCCCACTATACAAAATAAAAATGTACCACCATTGTCTTTAATATCATGGCACAGCATCATTTCCTCCTTACAATATTTTGCCATGAGCTATTGATTTATTTTTATTCAAGACCTTAGTACTAGGGTGTTGTACCGTGTTAGCCATTATGAATGTAGATAAGAGCCAAGCAAAATGACACCTTTTATTGGCTAACTAAAAAGATTACAATATGCAAGCTTCGAGGCAACTCAGGCCCCTTCTTCAGGCAAGATTACAAGATTCAGGTCTATTGTTTTTGCCAGTTCTCTCCATCTGATGCCTGTTATGAGCAATTAAAAATGTACCCTTGTGTTGTATGCTTTTGGAATTCTTGTTTTGTAGATAAATAGTTTTGTTTGTCAGTAAGTAAAATATGTTCAATTAAGTCTAGAATTTAAGAAATGGTGGATTTCCTCTGTAATTTTCTATGAGTTTAATGGACAAAATATCAAGGCACAAATTAATTCCATTTAAAGGACATGAAAACTGTGTTTTTGATGAATGATACTGACTCTGTCTGGTTCTGAATTCTGATGTGAACTTAAATGATTTGTAGCCAAGTATGACACAGATGAGATGGGAGGCAGAACATTCAGTTATAAGGTCATTATCCTCTTCTTTAAAATTTCTTGGATTTCTGCAACTGAGTGGACAGTAATTGACCTAGCTGTAAGTGTATGAATATCTCAGTGTCATGATCATGAACAGGTACAGTAGTAGTTATATGATTAGCCAATCGATTGTTGTAAAGCATGAGGTAAGTCTTCTGACAGTTTGATTTACTGGTCAATTTTGATCCCCATTCTTACCTGTGGTCAGGCTCTTAATTAAGTAATGGGTCCAAGCTGCAAAAGAGAAGTTATTATACAGATTTGCTGGGTGAGGAGCAGAACAATCCAAGAGAATTCTGAAATAGCTGAAGATTTTTTGGGTTCCTCAGCCAGAAGGTATACTGTGCATGATCCAAAAGGAGAAGACCCAGGTGCAGGGGTTATATATCTCACCTGTCTTGGTTACCCTAGAGTTCCTCAAAAGGGGCTAGATACTGTTGCTGTTGTAAAGAGAAATCTATTCCTACTTAGCTATGTCTCCATCTTTGAGCAGGTAAAGTAATAGAAAATATGCAACTACTACATTACCCAGATTCAAACCAACACTAAAATCAGTGTAGATAAACAGTCTCAGTTGTGATGCAATATGACACTAATCCTTCACTAGGGATGCTATGCCCAGTGTTAGGTTAAATCAGTTCATGATTAAAAATGACAGTAGAAAAACCTTTGATTGTTTGCCTCTTAAACATAGAATCTTAAGGAAAATATGTTATTTGAACTCCGTCATTTAATGATGGTCTTAAAGGTAAACTGAATAAAAAGCTGTTTTAGATGAATGATATGTGTTTATTGGATACTAATATTTCATGTGTGTAAAATACTCGTATATACCCTTCAGTTAAGTTAGCAGATTTTTAACAGCTGTAACAGTGACCAAATCTTAATAATTTATCAGTTACATTTACTTCGAAGATGTTTCCTATTCTTTTTATTCATCTGCTTCAGCTCTCACTGTCTCATGCACAGCCAAGTATAGTTTTACCATAATATTTCTGTCATGCTGTGATTTCAGTTGATAGGGAAAAATCTTGCTTTAAATTCATTCCTGATTAAACTGTGGTGCGGTGCTGGAGAATCTGTTTTCACCTGAATATGGTTTAAGAATGGGTGGGTAAATTGCTATTTAGCACAATATACTATTAACAAGTCTTTAAATACATATTTCCCTCAATGTATAATACTATTAAATCATGATGAGTCATCTTGGGCTTTGCATATAATAGCAGTGCTAGACCATCTCATTCTCACCCATATTGGTGACAGTAAGGGTTAGGTTTTCCTTTTTTATTTTAAGGTAAACATGGTTAAAGTATACGCTTGGTATTTTCACAGTTATGTTGTACATTATTGTGCCACAGGAAATTCTGCCTTAAGTTAAATATTTTTTTTATAAATTTTAAACAATACTATGCTGTTTCAAATGGGTACATGGGGCATCAGTGCAAGCATGAAAAGTAGCCTTAAAGAAGTACGTTTTCTACCAGATTTTTTCTCAAGTATTTATCCATGTCTTGAGATTATAAGTTTATTGCAAAACATTATGTTTATATTATTTTCGGAAAAATGTGTATACAGGGAGTCCTCGGGTTAAAACGTTTCGACATACAACGTTTCGAGTTTACAATGCTCACTTCCATAAAAATTGAGGCATGAGTGTTTTGGCTTACGCCGTTAGCATGTCATTTTTTTCTGTTACTACAGTACAGTGTACAGTACAGTATATTTATGTCCTTTTTCTGTGTCTTAGTTGTATTTTTATATTCTAGAATATGATTTTGCAAATATGTTAGGATAGGTAAGTGACTTAGGCTAGGGTGTGTTTCGACATACACCAAACTTCGGGTTACATCACTATTGTAGGAATGGAACTGTGTCATAACCCGAGGACCCCCTGTATGTTTTTGTGAGACTTAACCATTTTAAAAGTCAGTGAGGCTGTGTTTTTGCCATAATACCTTCATAGCAAATTAATGTATATTATTATTGTGAAAGAATACATTTGACTTGAAAAATACCAAGCATATCCTTTAAATGTTTGTGAAATGTGCCTTTTTATGTCCAGAAAGCTGCCTTTTAGACTCTTCCATCTACTGAACATTTTTACAGAATTTAGCAGGATCTTTTAAGTCTACAATTCTTAAAAACTTTTAAGATAAGTTTTTTTTTTAAATAATATAAATCTAACAATATCCAGTTTAAAGAAATGAAGGGCAAACCTATTCAGTGAAGATATGTTAATAACATAGAAAAGGTGCATACAGCTACTGTTATAATTGGGTCTGAGGAGGAGGAAGTAGGTTTCAGAGAAATTATAGGATACATATAGGATATAGGCTCATAAGTCAATATTTCTGATTCTGATTCTGATTAAAGTGACAAGGTGGTAAGCCTTGGTCTGGAAAGCAAGTCAAGCAATTTTAAAACTGTTTTAGTGCCATTTTAGGGTGAGGTTTTAATCCTTCACTTGCCAGGTAATTGCACAGAGGCGGGAGAGTGCTTTGACAGAAGAAAACTCTGGTATAGCTGACATGAATATAAAACTTAACTGATACCATTTTATGGTAATTAAACTAGGTACATAATTAACAGTCATGTAAACCTATGTTATAACTTGTTATTCTTACATTTATCTAAGCCAAACTGACTATTAAAATTATAACTAATATATTTTGGCCATTTTACTTTGTAACTTGAAATGTTTTTCTGAACAGTTTAGTGGCTAATTTATAGATAAATATACAAAAGGATATACAGTGCCTATAAATGTTTTCACCCCCTTGGAAGTTTTACATTTTATTCTGAAACAGCACTGAATCCTAGTGGATTTAATAGGGCTTTATTCACACTAATCAATAGAAAAAGACTCTTTAATGTCAAAATGAAAACTGATCTCTGCTAAGTTGTCTAAATTAATTGACAAATTTAAAACACTGAATAATTGTTTGCATGCATATTTACCCCTAAACCATCACTGGAGGATCCATTTGGATTTTGAAGTCAAACAATTAGACTTAATAGATATCAGCTATCTGTAGTTAACAGGTTTCAATTGATTGTACCTTAAATGCATCTGTGTCTGGAGGGTCCAGATTGTGGTGACCCTGTTTGGTTTGCAGAGAAGGCAAGGGATGGGTGGGTGGGTTTTCAAATATTTTAGAAGCAGGATCACAAGTTGCAAGGGGAGAGGCGTGGGACAGGATGTTGCCGATCACTCAATGCTAAAGCTAATAGCGGGGACGAAGCGGAGCAGAGTTCACAGGCAAAGAGAATGGGGAGGTGGGCTTTCGAGAGGGGGGTGTACATGGTAACAGTGGGGGCGGAGCAGCTTAATACAGTAGCAAGGAGTATGGAGAGGTGGGCGGGTGAAAGGGCGGTGTACATGCTAATAGCGGGAGCGGAGCGGCAGTTCACAAGTAAAGAGGATGTGGAGGTGGGTGGGCGAGAGGAGGACTGATAAAAATAAAAAATAACTCTAGTGGAACCAGCCTGTCAGATATCAGAAAAAGGCCGTCAGGTAGTGACGCCCCTGTTCTCAGCGTCAGTGCAGTCTGTATAGTGCTGCTAAGCATACAGCAGCTGTCTTGTTCAGTACATAGCAAGCCAATATATATATATACAGTTGTTTAAGCATTAGCTATGTTGTGTGCAAAAATCCTTGTAGCACTCACTGTGGTTCCTGTTAAAGTGACCCCATCTGCCGTTCTTATATTTGGACCTGCATCCATATTGCAAAAAATGTGCAGAAACCCTTGCAGCACACACTGTGTCCTGAGTAAAAGTTTTGCCACTGACATGCTGAGGGTTTTGTACAGAAGCGTATTAGGGACACGGTGAAGAAAAAAAAAACTATATGTCAAGAATAAAGTCGACATGTTGACTTTATTCTTGACATTTCCACTTTATACTCGCTATTTATGTCGAGATTAAAGTCGACATTTCCACTTTATTCTCATAGTTTATTTTGTCATTGAAGTAGAATGTCGTAAACTAAACTTCATCTTAAAATCAATGGTTAATTTACTAGATTTTCTCAAACCACGTCATAAGTTAATGTAGTACATTAAATGCTTTGTGTTAAGTGTTCCCCGACCGAGTTGTTAATCACTATGCGCTTCCTAAACTGACTTCCTCTTGCACTGAGGAAGGGCAGGCAGCACAGAATACATTCACTTCATGTTGTTCCTGCTCTCTGAATATTTACAATCCTAAGATAAATACTTGATATCATTTTCATGATGAAATGCATTAAAGCATGTATTAAACATGCATGGTGGTGTGACAGTAGTGCTGCTCCCTTGTAGTAAGAGGTCCCCAGGTGTACGTTCAGTGTAGAGACCTTTATGGCAGGTGTGATGAGGCTCCAAAAAACTTGATGTATGAATGGGTATCGCACAGGTTTAACTTAAATATTGTGTAAATGTTGGGTTTGTGATCTGGTAGTCGGAGACATAAACACAGAATTCAATGGATGTTCTTCTGAGCGGGCTTTCTTTATTGCATGCGTGCTGTCTCTATCTGACATACCAAAACCCCAGTTCCTATCCTTCCTTTTTCTTTCTCTACATAACCAATCACTGCACTGCACTGTCTATCTATCTATCTATCTAGTGAGGGAGGCCACCGAGAGACCTATAATGACTTTAGTGATTGAGATTGGAGAAGCTGTGTGGACAGCTGGTGCCCAGGTGTTTTACCAGACACACTTTATGGAAAAATGGCAACGAGAGAAAAAATGCATATGACATCTCGGCTACAGTTTGTCAGAAGACACAAAGTCAGCTCGAACAGGATTCTTCAATCTAATGAGACCAAAACAGAAATTCTTGGCCATCAGATTAAACACAATGTTTGGTGTAAGCCAAACCCTACACATTATCTAAAATGTACCATCCCTATTGTTAAGCATGGTGGTGGCAGCTTCACGGTGTGAGTATGCTTCTCTGAATAATATAGCAAAAAGTAGAGAAATAGTGGAGTAAAACAGCAAGAAACCTGTGCCTTGGGAAGATGATTTGTTCTTTCAGAAGACAACTACCCGAAGCATAAATCCAAAGCTTCACAGGAATAGCTTAGAAACATCATTATTTACTTGAATTGGCCAAGACCTGATCAAAGTCCAATTGAGAATTTGTGGCTGGACTTAAAAAAGGCTGTTAACTAAAGATCCTCATGCATCCTGACAAAAAATTGTAGAGTCCAGCTGTTGATAGATAGAGACCTGTACACACAAACTTGAGGCTGTCATGACTGCCAAATGCGCATGTACTAAATACTGACTTGAAAGTGGTGAATACTTGATAGATTAATTATTTTGTTTTTTATAGTTGTAGTTAATTTCACTCATTTTGCAGAGATCTGTTTTCACTTTTATTAGTAAAGAGTCTGTTTTCTGTTGATCAAAGTCAAAAAAGTTAAAAAAGGCAAATTAAATCCACTGAGATTCAATGTTATATAACAATAAAATGGGAATACTTCCAAGGTGTTGAATACTTTTTATACTATTTTTTTACTGTTTATACATACTGTAAGTGGAAAAAATAAGTGGAACAAAATGTGTCCTTACATGGAGATTTGCTCTCAGTTCATTAATGTTATAAAAAATATTGTTTCTGTAAGTAAATGCTTAGGTTAACTAGAAAGATGAGTAGGCCTTGAAGTTTTTTTTTTTCCAGAGTAATGTGCAGGTCTTAAATAAATCTTAAATGACTCAATTGTTATGTGGATGTTTAAATCAGGATTGGAAGCCAGCAGGTTCTGAAGTTGTGTCTTGTTTTGTGAAAAACACTTAATGGTGTGTAAGAAGTTGTTATGCAGTGATAAACTGTAATTCATCAGATAATCCAGAAAATCTTGGTTTTCCTAGGAATATAGACCTAGTAGGATTTCAAGTATCTTACTGTAATATTTGTTGTGGTGGTATATGGTATGGTTTATGGTTGATAAACTGAGGACAAGGAATTTTTACTGTGATATCAGTGAACATATTAAAGCAATTAATTTAATTGAAAATTAAGAAAATGTGTTCCTTCATTCTTATAGATGCTGTATTTCTATTAACTTCCATTATCCAAGTATCTTCATTCCACTGCATACAGAGATGGACCTTAGTTCATAGTTGAGCCTGACAAGATATCAGGCTTCCTCACCCCCCTCCTCCAACCTGTGCCAGAGTTGATCTCAAAATCAAACAAAGGTGTCAGGTCAGGTTGTAGAGCATGCACTGGTACAGCGCATTGCCACAGCCACCACACAAACAAACAGCTTGGGATCCTGGTTAGCAACCCCCCAGGCAAACACACGGTCCAGTCCCACCTTCCAGAAATTAACATCTATCTGCCACAGCCAGGTGTTACGTGGGCATTCCCTTGGCCTGGTCCAGTCACTCGGGTACTCAACAATGATGATACTGCAAGCCGGATCACCCTCGGGGAATTGCACCATATGGCCATAGTGCTATAATTGGCACTTCCTCGCAATGCAGGTAATGTGCCTCATTCTGGACTCTGTGACCAACTGCTCATTTGACACACAAAGTCAAACCAGCAGTACCCAAGGATTCTCCAAAGAGACTCAGTACCAAAGGAGTCCAGTCTTCGTCTCAGGTCATTGAATAGCATCCATGTCTCGCAACCATATAGCAAGACAGGAGACACCAGGACTCTAAAGATTTAGACCTTCCTCCTTTTACGTAGATATCAGGAACGCCACACACCCCTTTCCAGTGACCTCATGACCCCCATGCTCTCCCAGTCTGTCTACTTACTTCATAGGAAGAGTCACCAGAGACATGAAGGTCACTGCCGAGGTAAGTAAACATCTCGACAAGGTTGACACTCTCGCTGCAGACAGACACACTGCTGATGGCTGTGCCCAAGAGGTCATTAAAGGCCTGGATCTTGTTTTTTATCCAGGACACTTTCAAGCCCAAACACTCAGACTCCTTGCTCAGTCTCTCAAGAGCCCATTTCAGAGTCTCCATTGACTCCGCAAAGATCACAGCATCGTCAGCAAAGTCAAGATCAATGAATCTTTTTTCGCCAACAGATGCCCCACAGCCGCTGGATCCCATGACCTTGCCCAACACCCAGTCCATGCAAGCATTGAACAGAGTGGGAGCAAGAACACACCCCTGATGAACCCCAGAATCATCTGGGAAAAACACAGAGGTTCTGCCTCCACTCTGCACTGCACTCACAGTATTGTACCAGTGTACAGGCAGAAACTATGTTTTTGAAATATTGGTATTTGGTTTGTATATATATTTGTAGAGTATCTAAATCAGCAGCCTGTATACACATTGCATTCAATAATAAAACACAAATGCAGTGAACCCTGTGATAACATGCTCCACAATAACAAGAACTGGGAAATAATGCAACCATCATTTTGCAGCCTTCGTTCCCCACAAGCTATTACACAAATCCCTGACACTAGCTCACTTAAAATGAGACTTTCCTCCCCACAGTAGAAATAACAGCACTGTGCTAGATTTTATAGATGCTCTTAAGCTGTTCTTTAAATATATGGCTCTGTGCCAACAGTGAGGTGTCCCTGAGTGATTCTATAGATTTGTATAGAATTATATTTATATAGATTCTATAGTTTTCCCAATAATTAATTACTATGTAACAACGTTAAACAAACTCTGTTTGTATATAAAAATTTTACAAATAATTTATTAAAAAATAATATGTTAATGTCAACATACAGTACATGTACATAGACCCAGAATTTATTAAGCATATTTGCCTATATTCAGACAACAGTCCTAATCAATGGATAATACCTTATTGATCCCCAAGGTGAAATTACTGTGATATGCAGTATCAAAAATATACTGTGGATTAGAGTGCAAACAAACCTAGTGGTAAACAACAAAAACATAGCTCACCAATACAAGAGAATAAGAACCAAAACTGTACCTACAATATATTTAATTTGTATTTTATTGTATCTAAGAAAATATTCCCCCTATTCTTTATGTTCTAACAGACTGGGATGATGATGGGCATGGTGGAAGGAAGCATTATACAGTAATTTTGTTTTTTTATTGCAGTTCTGTTTTTGCAATAAATGTTATATTTTATCTTTTTTACATTAGTTATACATCTGAAGGGCATACTCTGATGTTAAAGTAGTTTTCTGAAGCCAGTGGAAAAGCTTGAACTGTTCAGGTCAAGCTATTGTATTGAAACAGCATATTTAGATGTGGAATGTGTTTTACATATAGCATTCCATAAATTATGCTGGAATGGGGTGAGTTTCCTCTACACATTAAAATATGATAGATTTCTTATGAAGTCTCACTCAGTCATGCTCCTTTAATATAACCAAATAAGTTTCTTTAAATAAGAAATGTGTAAAAAGAATCCAATTTCTGACCTTAAATGCTATATAGTGTTTGTTTTAATTAATTGCTACACCAGAAGTAAAATGGTCAAAAACCTTTGCTACACACCTTCTTATAGCCAAACAATAAAATCAAATTTGCTTTTAATGATTTGTTTATGTGGTTTAAACTTGTTATGAACATATATTTAGGTTAATCTCAAAAGTACATAGGCATCCCCTTGGTTATAGGGATCTTTTAAGTCACATAGCATGTTTACAATATTGGTTTCAGTTGAAATTTTTCAGAAGAAAAAAGTAAAAATTACTAATGTGTATTTGATAGGAAAAATTAGCAAGAGCTAGTTTAAGTAATGTGGCCTCAGCCTTTGTTAAAGCACATAAAATTACATTCCTCTGCATCATTTTGGCAATTACACATTTCGCATTTACTTTCAGCATGGTCTGTTGTGCTGCATTGAAGATTCAAAACACGCAAGCTTTTCTCTGTTCTCTCAATGTATTTACAACCTTGTTACCAGCAGATGACACCTGAGACCCCAGTCACATTAACGTGATTAAGCAAAATTACATCATTTTGGAAACGTGCATAGAAAGCACACAGATGTAAACAGATTTTGTACATTTTGACACAATCTGGTTTATTACTGTACACTACTGGCTTACCCCAGAAACTGCATGAAGTAATATATGGAGACTTTTTGATAGGCAGTGGCTAAAAAGTAGAAAAGCTGCATGTTGCAGTGCGCATTTTGTTACATTATTTTAACTCAATCACAGTTCTGTGTCTGTGAAGAAATTGTTTTTCCCTACTTTTTTAAACAGACTTTTATACCAAAGAGTCTTCATAATACTCACCACCAGAAATCATTATTTCTCTATGTATTCTATTGGTAAAGAAGTTTTTTTTTTTTTTTTTTAAAAGTTACAAAGTCACAAAAATTCAGCATTACTTTGTTTCATGTTTACCAAAAATGAATGTTTTCACTAGTACCTAACTAAGGAGAAATACATGTGTACTATATGATACCATTTTCTGGTTAAATTACCATAATTTTATTTAATTGTATTGTACATAAGACTTTGCATTAATTCGAGGGCCTTCATCTTGTTGTCACTTCTATCCTTATCAATGTATTAACACTAGAATTACCAAAGCCTACAGAAAACCTTGTAAACCCGGCCCACATTAAATCTCTTCACATCTTTATGTCAGCGTGTTTTGTGTTGTGAATGTGTCTATCAATAAAAGCAGCAAGCAGCCTGCTATCCCATCCCCCACCAATGCAGAAAGGGCAGAAAGTTCTCTCAGCTCAAGTCTGTTTACCTGCGTGTGGGTTGCCTGGAAATGTGTAGGATAAATAATATGGTTGATATGGAAATGGAGATTTCAACCATGCAAGGTTATCAAAACATGTAATTATGTGGAGACTGAGTGAAACAAAAGTTGGAAGAAAGCAAATTCTAAGTCAACATTCAGTTAAACTGCTGAAGCTCATGAGTGAAAAATTTTTTAGCGAAGTAAACCCTTGGTAAGAATTGTGGATCCAGTATGGGTTCATAACAATGATGTGCTGTGCAAAGGGCAAAAGTACATCTATTTAAAATTACATTTAACAGTCGCAGCAGCAAAGGCAGTAGCAGGGTTCACATTGAGTGACAACAATTATGATTCAGCAATTCTACTGCTGTGTTATAAGCCAACTTCAGAAGCTGTAAGTAATGCAAGTAAAGAGGCTGCCGATTGGCTTATCATGGACATTTGGAAAGAAAAATGTAAAAGAAGTAAAGTTTTTGTTTACCTGTTTTAGCTCCCCTACATAGATTAACGCGGCAACGGTACAAAGTTTTACCGGCGGTTTAAGCGCTGGAATGTTGGAAGGGCTGCCTGGAGGCCTACAGGTGCTACGAGAGCAAGCCGTGGGACATAAATTTGCAGACACCGAGGCACACGTCTGAGGCCATTTTTCAAGCACACTCACGGTTTCTGACGGCCAAGTGCGGAGGCGCATTTTCGGAACCACTGGAGGAGAGAGGAAGAAAGTAGTATATTTAACATCGGGACAGGTCTGAAGGACAGAAAGTTACATTTTTGAAGTAGCCGGCAAAAAGAGGGAATTCACATGTGTGACAAAGTATAGGAGTGAACGCGGGAGAAAGTAAATTAGCACTTACTTAACAGAGGCTGAACGGGAAGCCCACAGGTCAACAAGACAGACGGGTACGCGCACTCGGGGGAGAGAGAACATTTAAATAGGTTGGACTGTACCTGAGCAGGTGCTGAGGAATGGTGCACATCCCGACGTGTATGATTATTGGAAATACATGGGAAACGTAAAGGCAGATTGGATGGTCAAAAGGGCTTAGGGTATAAAACCAGAGTCCAAACGCCAAAGGTCGTCTTTTTACCAGGTCTTCAAGCTGTAGTGTAGATCTTTGCTACTGATTTATTTAATTGAGTATTGGAGAGACACAACTGGGTCCTTACCCGGGGTATCACATGCTGCAATAGAGATTTGTAAGAAAGGACTCTATAGTAAATGTACACATGACAAAACTGGTTAATTAAATCCCTGTAAAAAAATCAAAAGACATTCCAACATTAAGGCAGCTGTACGATGAATGTGAAATGCAGATGCACATCAACACAATTCTTCCACTACGTCCAAATTAGAGATTTTGCTAAACAAAATCTGCCCAATTTTCCTCACCTTCCACCTACTTCTATTCCTGAAATAATACTGATCAGTCTTAAGGACTCAGACAGCATTTATGTAATATATAGAAACATTTTAAAGTCCATTGCTTTCAAAGATCCCAGAGTACAGTGGGAAAAGGATCTCTTACTCAAAATTTCAGAAAAGGAGTGAAAGGCAGCCATGCACACTCTAGCTCCATATGCGCAAAGCATACAATTATTGAATTTAAAATCTTTTATCGCACATCTGTCTCGTTTAAAATTGTCCAAAATGTTTCCAGGGCAAGATCCAACCTGCGAACATTGCAATCGAGCTCCAGCCTGATTGGGCCATATGTTTTGGCTATGCACCAAATTAAAATCATTCTGGATCAAAATCTTTAAACTCCTTTCAGATAGCCTTGGTGTCACAATCTCCCCTACTGTAATCCATTAACAGCTATGTTTGGTGTACTCCCAGATGGGCTTAAAGTGGAGAAGGACTGGAGGAATCCTAACTCACCTCTTTTAAGTCATTGGCAACTGATGTTATGTACCATTTGAAAGTGGAAAAAATCTAATTCTCCCTTAGAGGATATGTTTTATATAACCTGGTAGGATCTAATCAATAACATTTTAGAGTATCCCCCTTTTTTTCTGCTCTTAAAGTTTTACTCTGACAGTTGGCCTTGCTCTCTTTCTCATGGGTTTGGGTTGATTTTGAATTTAGTTTTGTCAAGTTTGACTAGCTTGCTTTTAATAAATTCAATACAATTTTTAAAAATTAGGAAGATGATTTATTTACCTGGGTCCCAGACACATGGCACTGTTTTGCAAGCATAATACAGACATCACCAAGTTGTGGTGAAGTGTAATAGGTGTCCGTTGTGTTGGGTACAAAAAAATAAATGAGTAAAAAACAGTAAGGGCTCAGGCTCCATGAATGTAGGTGTTCATGCGGTCCTGGGGTGTTCAAGATGTTTTGAGAGCGCAGTTGGTTCAAATACCTCATTGACTTTCCATGGGTCAGTAATAAGATGCCATGCCCACAGAGGTAAAGGTGCGAGAGCTTGAACAAGAAAAGGGAGGCAGAAGAAAGAAAAAAACGTGAAATAAAGAGTTGAAGAGAAGACAGAATAAGGATGTCTGAGAAATGTACAATGGTACATAGGCAGACAGTCAGTGAACAAGTGAAGAGAGAGAGCAATCAGTGCTCTAATGGTGGATCAATTCAGAGGTAGCAGAGCTGCACAGGAAGTTCCTCATAAGGATCTGATAGATGCCAGGAGAGTATGATGATAAACAGATAGCTTGCTACAAGTGTTTCAGCTGATGCCAGAAGAGGCAGTTGGGACGAGAGCCGAGCTGCTGGCAGAACCGCCAACTGAGAATAGTTGATAGGGTGAGATGGGGAAACAGAAGAGTGAAAGCTGTGTTGGATGTGGAGAGAGAGAAAAAAAGGAACCTGATATCTGCATGGTTTTAGACTGGTTTTAGTCATGGATTAATGTATTGATTAACTCTTAACTGTTATGAATTAGAACTTGTTTTTAGTAAGTATTTATTGAATTATTTATTGAAGCACTGCACAGTTTGCACATTGGGAATTTAAACCCCTTTTTTGTTTGATATTTGTTTAATAAAAATCACAACTCACTTTGCATCATACCACGGACTCAACCTATTCATGGTGGTTACAGGTTCAATTGTGACAAGGATGCTGAAACCAACCCGGACCATCACACAAGCAGTTTCTGATCAAAAAGGAGTAAAACCCTTCGTTGAAAGACATGTTATGCCCAGTACAATTAAAATGAATCCAAATAATAGACCACAATGCTGCTGCAGACAGCCAAGGCTTGAATAGAAGAACAAGCAAGAAGAAGGGTTGCTCATTGTTTACTGGGTGATGGTAGTTAGAGACTTTTCATCCATGAAATCTTGATGAATGCAATAAGGTTGCCAGTTCTAAGGCAAGAGACGCTTAATCTTTGCATTTTCAGTTTACCCAGTCCTATAATAGCTAAACACAATATAGTCAAAATACTTCTAGAAGATGTGTGGAATTCGCAGCAAAAAAAAAAAAATTAAATTGAGGCAATTGAAACTCCACAAGTCTGTACTGCTGTGATGCAAGTCCCTGGTGAACAAATTCAAAATAAGCGTAATAGAAAAGGACAGCAGCTTGCAGGTTTTCCTCAAGGTCGCACAGATAACCCTAAGATCTGTGTTAATTGGATTTTTTACTCGTCATATGTATCTGGAAAAGTGAAAAGGCTGACAGATACAATAGTGGTCTTGAGATATATATTTGGTTGGACTGTACAAAGCCCAGTATCAGTGTCTAACAAGACAGATACTGCATGGCATGCACATCACTCTGGACGAGAATGCTGAAATCTCAAAACAACTATATGCATTCTGAGAAGAAATGAGATGGAGGCCCAGAAGAAACTGAAGCACTTCAAGGATTTTAACAAACTGTAAGGTATGCAAATGGATGGTACTAAGTGGGTTTACCATGGGCATGTGATGGTCTCCATGACATACAATTTTAGAGTTGACAAGACTTGAGAGCCTACAATGCAAACATTAATGTAACAGTTCACAGCAGGGGTAATCATGTAATTTGGGACTAACTAGAATACAGCATTTGTCAGGAGGTTCTAGATTCTAATGAGACAGGGGTGCAAGTGCCCACTCCAAAATATTACCTACCTCATCATGTGCAGTATTCAGAGAAGATAAGGTAAACACAAACCTGAGAGATGTTTTTAATGCCTCCTCATATGAGGAACACTGCCCATTTTTAAATGACTGCTAATTGGGCCCAGCCAGAATCCAGATTTGATGACATTCAGATTACACAAGATAGCCTTTATAGCAGACATTACAAAAGTCTTGCAGATATCTGTGGCAGATAAAGACAGAGATACTGTCAGGTTTGTTTTGCTAAAGGGTCCTCAAACTAAAGACATGCAGGATAAGCTGCAAATCCAAAGAATTACTCAAGTAGTATTTGGAGTCTTCCCAAGCCCACTATCCAAAGGCATCTTAGCAAATATATTCTGTTCCATCCCAAATCTGTTAGGGCATGAGGGAGTTACTATATGTATATTACTAGTGACTGGGAGCCCGATCGAATCAGACTACAAATTCTACGTTTGTGAAATCCATACTTTCTCTGCAAAGAATTATTTGTTTTTTTAAGTCCTTGAAATGATTTTGTTATCATGGCACTGATTTGTGCTTAAAATAGACCTTTTCGGCCTATGTAATAAAGAGCTTCCTGTTTAAACGGGGCTGCGAGACGTGAACTCAGCTCTTCGGCGCACCTCATTTGATTTTTTCCGACAAACAAATTTTCAAAACAAACATTTTACAACTCTAATCAGAGTCGGAGTAATAATTATGTTGGAGTGGTCATTTTAGATCTGAGATTGGCTAAAATTTAAACAATGACCGTTGTTAATACCCAGCCGGCATTACTCAGTTTGCCAATAGACGTCAGAAGGACGGATGCCAAAACCGAACAGCCCAAAGATAGATTTCGACGTACCAAGCAAATGGCGATACGTTCTAAATTACTTACGGTTCTGGAGCTGTCAAAGAGTTTAAGTCAGTCGACGATGTTAGTCCTGGAAAGTACGCCCCATCAAACCAACATTCCAAAAACCAACCGAACTTACTGTTATCTGCTCGAACCAACACTGACTTACTATACTCGGCCGTCCAGCGGCATCACTGAAGTATTTGAACATTCTTAGCCAATCATGCAATACTGTGTCCGCGTTTGCCACATTATGTTCTAACTACAGAGGCAAAGTCCCATTGCATGGTTCTAACTTGTATTGAGTCGAGGTATTGACGCGAACACCATACATACGGATAGTATCAAATTATATATAAGGATTTCATTGCAAGTTCAGGTGATGTGAAAGAGCAAAAGAGATTTATCAAAACCTGGTATGAACCAATATACTGTAAGTAGATAGCCAGGTCCTCAGACTTGAGTGAGAGATGGAAGGAAGGGATCATTAATGATAATAAGGACTCCCAATGGAGAATGCTAAAAGTATAGGGATTAATATGGTGACCAAAAAAAGATGATTTTTTATGATGACCTTAAACAGTTAATGTACATTTTCCAGGTGAGGAGTATACAAAAAGAAGTGTGCTGAGCTGCTCTTCTTGTATATTTGATCTTATTGCCTGCCTCAGATGCTTTACAGTTTAACCAGCAGTAGTAATGTTACCTGTTAAATTTACTAAAACATCACAGACATTACAAATGCGACTAATTTAACCTGAAATTCTGGCTGTAACAGGTCAGTTTTTACCACCCAGTTAATGAAACTGAAAGCAATGGAAAAAGACTATTGGGCACATATCTTTAGTTTTTCTTTACATGTGAGTGTTTTGACTTAAATGTAACAAGATGATACTTGGGTAAATTAAACAGATTCTATTCACTTTCATTCACTTTCATTTCAACATTGATCTGGCACATGTATGAGTGCTATAAAAAATAAACTGAATTGAATTAAATTGAACTGGCTGCACAAGCAAGAAAAATGGCTCCAAGAGCTTTGTGAATATTATGACAAATATTTTAGTGCTACAAGAGTTATGTTGAAGATAAAAACTTTTTGGTTTTACTGGTGTTTCTCTTAATAAGACAGGCTCATTTAAACACAAAATCATAAACTACCATCCAGTATATACAATGAACTGCGATGGACTGGCACCCTTTTCAGGTATTGTTGCTGCCCTGTGACTCTGCACTTGGATAAGCATTTTAGGAAGGTGGATGGACAGATATACAAAACAAATATTATATATAGTTTCTTCAACCATGCAAGGGTTTAGGACAGACATGAACTGCCTACCCATCCTTTTCAAACCCACTTATGAGCAGGACCCCAGGAAAGCTAGAACCAATGGGCACAAGGGAGGAATATACCCAACAAGGCACCAGTTACCCAGACACAAACCAGTTATGCCTAATATAGTGCGTTTATTTGTGTGTGTGTGTGTGTGTGTGTGTGTAGGGGATTCAAGTCTTTCCCAGAAACACTGAATGAAGGATATCCCAACCATGGACACAACACAAGCCCTTTGTTATCCACGCACACATAATGAAACAACTTAGAGCTGCCAACCTAGCCTGCACACCTTTTGGATGTAGTTCGCTCTGCTACCTTATTTTTTTCAAGTTTCCTAAACTTAAGTTGTACAGGCTCTCTGTGTCTACAGTTTGCATGTTAACTTTGGGGGCTTTGTTAAATTTCTTCTTCCTTTTAAAATATGACATTTAACCTGACTGGCGCGTGCTCGTCACAAGGCTTACTTTCCATTCAAGGATGACTCATGTTGCCATCCCACATATTAAATTGTATTATAAAGAAAACTGACAAACACCATCACCTTACATTAAGTTTGCATCAGCAGATCAAGTTTGTAACAGCTATGAGCTGAAACACATCTCAACACTTCCCTAAATTTTAAATTAGGAGAAAAGTGACAATGAAGCAAAGCACCCCTTGCAAAGTCACAAGTACAACATAATTAACTAATCCTGAACTGCATTTTCCTCATTTTTAATGTGATTTTATGTCATAAATATGACATAATAACTTGAATGTACAAGATAACATATGTACAAGTTAATATGTCATACATACCAGACAGGAAGCTCTGATATTTTTTTTTTACCTTACAGTTCAGGGCTTGCCTACAATTTAATGTTGCCTGCCTGTAAAAAAAATTTCCTTCCTGTGCTTTGTCTTAACCTTCCATCTAATTTTTTCATTATATCCCTGCTTGCAAAGAAATTGACAAAGAATGCTGCTTCCACTTAATATATAATACTCTGCTGTACATAATCTATACTAATAAAAGGCAAAGCCCTCACTCACTCACTCACTCACTCACTCA
>JANRMT010062815.1:14879866-14892353 GCA_026402145.1 Polypterus bichir lapradei | reverse complement strand
TCCATCCATCCATCCATCCATCCATCCATCCATCCATCCATCCATCCTATCCTATCCTATCCTATCTAATTGTAACCCAGTGCTTTGTTAGATTGTCTTGGAGCTGCTGTTTCTGGCCACTTAGTGGTTACAGTGGGAGTTAGAAGGGGCTGTAGGTGCCGAAGCCAAGTCACAAATAGCAAAATGATCCAAATGAATTAAGCTAGTTCATATTTTCTTCTACCCTAATGTGGTCGTTTCTGTAAAGCTTCAATTTCATAGATTATTCTAAGCTTATGAAACTTGCCAGTGGTTGAAGCTAGGCTAAACATACTGCAAAACAAACATACTTCATGCAAATTCTGAAAAACTGTAATGAAATAGTGATGACAAAGACTTCCATATACATGTAATTGGAAATCTATTACACACACAAAAGCTGTTATGGATGTAGCAGTCAGTCACAAGGCACCAAGTTTGAAAGCCTGGAAAGCTGACTTTTGGCAACTTTCTGGGCCAGCTTCCTCCAAGTCTTTCTGTCCTTTAGCTAATGCCATCTCATGCCTGTGTCAGTTTTGATGGAACCTACCAAAATGTTCTTTGTTGTCCTGGTCTCTAAATATTAGAATGCATCACATGTCCAAATTTAGTCAGTCTTAGCTTGGTGCTCTTTCTTTCCAGAGTGATGTCTGTCTTGATGTGACTTAGAACTCCTCTATTTTTAACCTTTGCTGTCCACAGTATGCAAAGCACCTTTCTTCAGCACCATATTTCAGACACATTTTTCTTTTGCCTAGTTTTCAAATGTCCATTTTTCACAGCCATCTATAGCAACAGGGAGCACAATGGCGCAGACAAGCCTGCATTTAGATTGGATTCTAACATCTTTGGCTTTCCCGATCTTGTACTTGCTCATTGTTGCACTTTAGCCTAATTCTATAAGTTGTTTGACCTTGGGGCCTAATTTGCCATGTACGTCAATTTTGGATCCCAGGAAAATCTATTGTTGAATGCATTTCATTTCTTTATTGTTGATCTTTTTTTTTACTGCCCCATCATGAGTTTGATCTTTTTGATGTTCATGCCCAATGTCATGCTCTAATTTCTGACTTGTTTGATTAGCAGTTCAAGGTCTTTCATTTCCCATTAGCAAGGCATTGTTATCCACATATTACAGGTTGCAAAGCATCACTTTCTGACTAATAAGAGGACTGGTTTTCTCATAATAGTTTTACAATGCATGTTGAAAAGAAAATTAAGCCTTGCTTCACCCTGTTCCTGATGCTGGACCATTCTGTCTCCCCGTGCTGTATTCTTTCAGGTGTTTTCATATAATAACCTGATTAGTTCAATCAAATGTGCCAAGGCACCTAGCTCTTCCAGAACCTTCCACAGCCTATTGTGCTTGACATAGTCAAACGCTTTTGTGTAATCCATAAACCATATTCTTCCGTGTACTACTTCTTGAAATAAAAATATTGACTAAAGTATAGAATTTCAGTATTATCTTCAGCTTCACATTTCAGCAGCTCACCCAAAAGACTTTAATGTACTGTGCATCTTTCATACCTCTTTTCGGCACTATCATAGCTAGCAATCAACCCTCAGGAGTTTTACATTAAAACACTACTTCATCTAAAAAAATGCTGCTTCTATCCTAAATGTAAAACTAAACTGAATTTCCATTTATATATACATCCATTTTCTGTACCCACTTGTTCCATTATTGAATTGTAAGGAACTGAGTCTATCCTGACAACAAAAGGTACAAAGTAAGAACCAGTCCTTCAAGGGATCATGCACACAGCCTCAATAATAATATGCCAATCTGGAGTCATTAGTCAATGTGGTATTCATTATCATCAGAATATGAGGGGGAAAAAAACAGCAAGAGAAAACTCAACTGTCATGGGGACTTTGAGGACTTTCAAACATAGTAATTGGAATGACACTGAATCCTTCAATGTTTCAGACACTTTCACTGTAACTAACGATGTGTGACAACATATGTTCCAAACATTCAAGAATGTTTAAAGATTATTGTTCATTTTTAAAAGGTGATAAATAAATGATAAAGTGCACTTTCAAGTAACATTGTAAATCTACTGGTGTAGACTCTTCGGTGACCCAAAGCGCACTTCAAGTAGTGCTTTATACATGATTTTCAGGTGAGTGCATATTAGGACACACAGAATAAATAAGAATAAAAATCTGCAAATGCAGAATCAAATCATAGTTCTCTTTAAAGGTGATTACTTTTTTTAGAGATATTGTAGTTATTACATCCAGAAAGAGTTGTTTCAAAATAATGGTTTCTGTTAAAAGATTTTCATATGTGTCTGAAGTTGTAATTGGCCGAAAATAATCATAAACTGATTTTAGGATTTGATTAAGTATACAGTACCCTTGTAGCACCTCTGATACAAAAATAAATGAATATAAACATCCCATTTAATCCTTCATAAAAAGAGCTGGTTAAAATACTGTAGTTGGTAGCAATGGTTAAAAGTCACCATAAATAAAATTCTGAATATCTGCCCTCCACCATGGGGACTACTGATTTAGGTCATATTTCAGTATTGTTTTATTTTCACTTTTTCTGGGGGTCACCACTTCTGTAGTTATTTGCAGGTTGGCTCCAGGCACTTCACAGATAGTCAAGATATAAAACAGCACATGATTGAATGAATTAAAAAGATAAAAGTGTGTGCTAAATTTGTCATTGGTTCACTCATGTCGTCTCCCTAGATCACCATCACCAAAATTATCTACCCTTTTCCCCTTATCCTTTATGAGATCTGAGGTTTACTTTGGATGTGCTTTATAAGATTTCATCTTTATTATTAAGCTTAAAGGGTAGACTTTGTAAACAGAGGAAGAATGTATATCTTAGAGGTATTGAAACTCCTTGTTCTGTTATTCACACATGGTGGTCTAGTATGAATTCTTTCTTTTTTTCAGAACTCTTTGTGTACTTTTAGCTGTGTCACATAGGATTAATATTTAAAAGTCTTTTCTAGATATTTATTTTAGAAACACTTGTTACTATTATAAATATTCAATAATATGATAGCTGTTGATTTATCATTGAGAGGCTGCTGCACAATTTTAATGTATAAAGATAAATTTCCTTGCCTTAAATCTGTATACATACATTATATGGTGATTATGTTATTGGACTTATTAAGGTTTATGTCTAAGCCCCAAATAGTTTTTATGGCAATTGTTTGGATTTTTAAGAATATAAGATTTTCCTCTAAAATCCATTCAAAAATTAATAAAAACTTCAGCTTCCATCTAAGCAGCATCTTTCACTTTTGCTTTTTAATGGAAAATCAGAAATAAAATCATTACATTATAGCCTGACATGCTTTTCACTTTCTGATAGCCCACCTACATTGAAAGATGTGCCTTAGTATTTAGTTACCTCCTATATGTAAAAAATGTAAACAGCAGAAGATATACTAAACTAATGTCTGATGAACATTAATGCAGGCATTAAATCTGCAAAGACTATTACTAATACCACAGGTGGAGAAGGGTTACATTATGAGGCATATAAGAGGTAAGTTGAGGCTAAATGTGTTTTAAATTGAAATTGAAGTTAATTAAAGATTACTACGATTCATTTTTATATGAATTAGAAAAGCAAAAACACTTTGCGGGGGTGGTAACACTGACAAACACGCAACTCTAATAATCAGCTCACTTGCTTCAAATGTTGAACTTTCCATTAATGCAGAAAATGTAAAATATTTATAGTGTTTTTTCTAACATCTATCTAATAAGAAACTTGTCTTTTCCATTTAGCACTTACTGCGACAAGGGAGACCAGCAGTGCAAGTGACCCATGAGCTAGACATTGTCTCAACTGACTATGTTCAGGACCTAACAGCCTTCAGAAATGATAGCCTACATCAGCCATCTGTCCAGCCCTACAATGTGTCTATCATTGTCAAGGGGAGACTGAATCTTCGCTTGGGGAATGTCGGTAAGAAAGTGATATTAAGTAGAACAAAGAATTTAAATATTTCTGCACTATTTTTGAAAGCTATAACTCTGTTATTTTGACTTCAGGATAGTTTGAGTTGCCACATTCATAAATTAAGTGTGATAGTAAGTCTTTCAAGACTCTTCATCTGTACAATCTTCGAAACTGTTAATTCCAGGACTGCAAAATTGCCAAATGACCCGATGACAGAACTGTCATATACTATAAGCTGTCTGGTGATAATGCATGTAGGTTTGTTTCAAATGCACTGTCTTCAGGCTCATTAGGAAATGGGTTTTATTTCTGTCATTAATATTATTAATTTTTGCAGTAGATAGGTCACAGTGACGTTTGAATTAGAAAATCTGGGAAGTTTTTTTTTTTTTTTGCCCCCAAGCTGCTGTAATGTTGAGTCTGCTCAGTAAAATAAATCCCTCTAACCCTCTCCTACTTCAAGGTCATTATTAAAAAATCTCCTGTCTGACAACATACAAAAATGCTGGATTTTGCATATTACCATGATTCGGAATGTTGTACTGTTGGAATGGACTGACATCCAATCCGTGGTTCATGAGTCCAGCCCTGCTGCAACCCTAAGTGGATTAAGCAGTGTACTAAGGATGAATGGAGTTACAAAAAGGTTTGAGGACAGCCACCCCGTATACTTGAAAACTGTCAAAAAAAAAAAACATGACTTTACAAACTGGAGTCAAAAACAGAACTGACTAACAGGTTGAAAAGCTATTCTATTAATATGGGTGAACGGAAGAAGAGATGGAGTCAGGGAGGCCTTGACAGGAACTGACGTGGCAGAAAAAGGGGTTCTTGATACCGGATATGATGTCATCAGAGGGTGCTGGAAGTAACGTCAGCAGGGCCAGACTGGTGGTAATGTCATTGAGAGGCAGGTTCTTCGGCTGGTCTGTAGAGGGACAAAAGGAGGAAGGGTCACGTGATGGTGCCAACCCATGGTCCAACTGAGAAATAGCACTATTTGAGCATGTAAACCGTCTCATACACACGTGAGTGACAGCAGCTTTGATAATGAATAGATGAATTGATGTTTTGCAGAGCTTATTTAAAAATAAATTTAATATACCACTGCCTCATACTTAAATAAACCTTTCACATTGTGACAACAATGAATATTAACTTTTTGGCATCCTTTGGAATGTATGTCATATATTGAATATTTTATATACCTTGGAAATAAAAAATGCATGAGAACTATGGTATAATTAGCTCTTATCTATCCATTATACCTTCAGCCCTTCTAAATGTTGCTGCTCTTTCTTATGAATCATGCAATTAATTGCAACTATATTTAAACCACACCAGAGAGACATGTAAAATGAGAAAACTACCCTCAAATGAAATGAAATTCTTTAAACTCCAGCTGCTTTGTATCTGCATATATATGCAACAGTGTTCTATTTCCATACTTAATGATATTACACACTGAGCTTGGTTCTCACAAACACATATACATTATGTTATTGCAGCATCTATAGGTGAAAACCAGCACATATCTCTGTTTCATGTTTCAGTAACGTACTGACAACAACACCATACGATATTCAGGTTATAGTTACATGCACCAGTAGTTCTAGGAATTCATTGAATATTCAAATTATTTTAGAGTAATTTATTTTTAACTAGGCTTATAAAAATGTGAAGTGAGGTGTCCTCCTTGCACACACCTTGTGTATGTCAGTAGGATATTTTACTGGTGTATACTAAAGGCCAAATATTTTATGTGCATTGTTTTTGACCAGCTTCTCTGGTTTCTTCTCATTTTCCAAACATACTGTATTCCATTAACTGGTACCTCTGACATGTAAATGAGTCAGTCTGTGCATGTGTGTGAGTATGCCCTGTAAATGACTATTACCTCAGCCAGAGTTGGTGACATCCTTCACATATAGGCTGTAGCCAAGTCTTGGGCTTAGGCTAAGATGCTGAACTTGAAGTGAAGCAGAGAATTGACCACCTATATGAGTGGGCAAAGGGACAAATCAGGTGGGAAATTCATCCAAAGTGCTCACTAAATGCAGTGTCTGCGAACACCAATCTGTAAGCTGCTTTTTTTGCTGCCTCCTGTCCTGCCCTTTTAGACAGTTTAGCACATCTAAAATAATTATTTCTTTTGTGGTTGGTAGAATCATGGTGTGCCTTGGAATTTTGGTTTACAAAAACCTACCACCACAGAAACACGTTTGGAAAACACTGCTGTACCTACACCTTTGCTCTGGGCACACTAATAAAGATCTCTGTAGCTGCTATCTCGCTTAACACTAGAATCCAAAAAACTTATGAAAATATTCATAATGCCGCGCCACCTTAAATTTCTTTGCATCTCTCCATCAGCATCTTTCTTTTGCAAATGTGTCAGTCAGCACTGGCAGCAAACAGCCTGCTATCCCATCCCCGACCGAGGCAGATAAGGCCAAGTCGTCCGCATGAGCTGAAATCTGTTTATCTGAGAGTAAGGTGTCTGGAATTGTATAGGGTAGATAATATATCATTATTCGGAATACATACATTTCATATTCCGTCTACAATGATCTGTAGAAGGTAGAATGGCAGGAAATGCGAGGCAAGAAATGTTGAACATATTACTAGAACAGAAACTTTTTTTCATGTTATAGTAATAATTAACAAAATGTTGACATGAAGTGTATAATGTGTGAAGGCTGAAGTCCAAATATCAAGTAAACACTTTCACAAAAGGTGTACCAAAACAAGTGTGCTTTTATTCATGAATATAACCAATGAAAAGGAAAGTGTTCAATTTACATGTTACTGGCAATGTGTAAAAACTGAAGCCCAACTGTCAATCAATACACAGTAGACACCTCTGCTTCGCTGGTGCAGAGGTAAGGACTGCTGCCTCATAATCAAGAGGTTGTGGGTTCGATCCCAGGTCCTCCTTGCATTTACCATTTTGAATAGTGAGCTGCTATTAATGTTACTATTATATAATAAAAACATACATTTGATTTGAGTTTGTAACACCAGTGTAAATTTATGCTACTTCTAAAAGGCAGCGCTGAAGGGATAAAAGCTGACACACAAGTGCACCTCAGTCATTTCTTCTTGGTGTCTTGTTGAGCAAACAGACACCATGGTGTCTATGGTGGATGTTACTTTTCTTCGAACACAGACATTCACATCAACATGTCATTTGAACAATATTTTTATTCAAGTATCCAAGAATAAAACTAAATAAAAAATATCATTCAAATGAGATGTTGATATGAATGTCTGTGTGCGAGGAAAAGTAACATCTTTTACAAATACCATAAATTTACACAAGATACTACAGACTCACATCAAGTGTATGTTTTTACTATATGATAGTAACAATAATAGCAGTTCACTACTCAAAGCGTTAAATGCAGAGATGGCAAGCGATTTGAACCTATTACCATGCCAGTGCAAAACGGTAGCTTATCCACGATCTGTAGTGGAGCAGCGTTACCACTGTGAAAACTGGTTGAAAATGAAACGTGCAAACACACATTATGCAAATGTCTTTTATTTTGTACTGACTGATAGTTGGGATTCAGCGATATGTCAATTTAAAAGCATACTTGTTTTGTTCCACCTTTTGTGAAAGTGTTTGTTGGATATTTGGGCTTCACACATCCTACGCTTCATGTCAGAATTATGTTGTTATTACTATAACATATGAAAACATTTTCAGTTTTAGACATTTAGCTGAAGTTTTTATTAAGCCGATAAGGAGCTATGAGCATCTTGGCGTATGTCTAGAAAATTTGAGGATGTCAAGGACAACGAAAAAACCGTAAGCTTCAGGAATTCTAGTGTTAAAAACAGACACCATGAATTACAGGGATGGTTATGTTGTGTTCTTTGCATAAATTAGCAAAGATGCTGCAGACTGAAATAATGAGTAGGGATAATTATTACACTTATAGTTTCCAGTATTTTGTCATTATATTAGGGCAGTCAGCACTGTAAGCTACCTGGTAGACTGGTGAGTTAAATATGAAGGTACTAGAGACTTACTTTGGTTTAAGTGGCACTCAAAGAGAACTTATTTAGCACTTATGTGATATGACTTTGATTCAGTCTTCTTACAGAAACATTTTTTTGTTCTATTAAAAACGTTTTCTGTCGTGTCCATGATATTCAGCCTTGACCACTCCCCTCCACACCGCTCACCCAGTCATTACACCTACTGCGCACATCATCTGTCCGTACCACCCTGTGACACTCTCAGTGCTAACTCGCCCTTCAACGCAGTCGGTTATAATGGCAAGGCAGAAAAGCAAATGGTCTATTCAAGAACGTTGAATTTTAGATCGCGATAGAAAAAAGCGTCTAGAGTTGATAAAGAACATCAAGAAAAAGAAAATGAACAAAAAAGAGCTGCATATAATAAAAATCAAGAACAAAGAGAATCGTCCAATAAACATTAAAAAGAAAAAATATTCAGAACAATATGCAAATTGAAATGCAAAAAGCAGTGTTTATAGAATGTAAGTTAGAGGATAAAGTGAGTTGTTATATTGTATTTTAACAAGGCATTAATGTAATAAAATTTTTTATTTACTTTTTATTATATTTTATTACTTTTTACTCTTACTTCTGCTTTTACTTTTTCTGTGTTTTATCATTCATTTGTATTTAGAATAGACCGTTTTAGTGAAATACTCAAATAACTGATTTTCTGTGTATAATAACTAAGCCCCAAACTGTCTTCCTCCCATACCCCGCATACTCTTCTATATGCCATCTCTTTAAATACAATCACTTTCTCTAATGGAGGAACGCCCCACTGCCCTACGAGCGGGGATAGGCAATTGAAGCAAGCAGGGGGCAAAGCCCCCTTTGAAATAAAAAATTTTTACTTTTCCAACCTTCTCTATTGTACCAGGACTCCTCACCCCTTTTCTTTAGCGCTATCTAACCAGACCGACAAATATCATTAAGGATCCTTCACACCCTGGTTACCACCTGTGTGAACTGTTGCCCTCTGGTTGGCATCATAGATCTTTGAAAGCATAGACAGACAGATTCAGAAACCGTTTCTATCCAATGACCATAAATACACTGAGCAAAAATAAGCAAATTAAAGCGGGTTAAACCATTTGTGTTCAGTGCTGGGAAATAGACTCATACATACAGATGCTGCCCTCATGCATTTACTCCCTAGTGAAATGGTATTATTTGTTATTTATTGTATTGCTTCTGGTTTTATTTTTTTTTTATTTTTCAAACAATATACTTCTATCCATAAACTGGGCTAAATGTGCAATATCCTCTAATGCAGTGACATTTTTTTTATATTTTATTATTTTTATGCTGTTGTTCTTGTGTGTGTGTTTTTTTTCTTTTTCTTTTCACAAAAGTAGTGTTGTTTGCTTTTTTTGTACCCAGCTGAAGTGGTACTCATAATTTCATTGTACTTTTTTTTACAATGACAATAAAGGCTTTCTGTTCTATTCTAACCCTATCAGAAGACAAGTTTCTGAGGGTCACCAGCTTATGTGATAGGCCCCTTACAGCACAGCAGCTTCAAGGACACTTTGTGCTGCAGGTTTGACAAGACAAGTGGCAGTAAGAAAGCCATTCCTTAAAGAACAAAATAGGACCTTGAAATACTGGTTGTGGACTACTGCATACTGGAAGAAAGTCTTATAGACCAATGATTCAAAATTTGTAATCTTCAGTTCATCACGCAGGGTGATTGTATACTGTTGAGTGAAAGGATCGTTCCTCATTGTGTGACATCAACTGTCAAGCATGGAGGATGAAGTGTGATGGTCTAAAGTTCTTTAGTTAGTGACTTGCAAAGATTGACTGGCATTCTGAATTGAAAGATGTTATTGTTTATTGTATTTGATTGTTATAAAAAATCTGAGTAAAATTTTATACACTTAATGATTTCTTAACTTATTAACTTATGCTTTATTTGCCATTGTTTATTTGTTCTTTGCCCTTATTTCATGAAACATTAGGACATTAAACTACATGCATTTCCATTAAAATTGAAAAACTGAGGTGTTCTAAAACCTTTGAAGAGTAGTGTATATATACAGTGATGTGTGGGTCACAGACTTGCACAAGAAAGAATCATCACCAATATCACCCTCAATCTGAGATTTGCAATGGTAGTGGCCAACACTTCATTATAATCATGCCCCTTCTTCAAAAGATTAACTTATAATGTTTGCATGGGCTTTCACCAGCCAGGAACCTTAACCTTATAATTCATAGGGCCTATTTGCTCTTCCACTAACGCAGGACCCAGCCACTTCCCTAAAAACGTATGTGAGTCAGGCAGGATTAAAGCAAGTACTCGATCACCCTTTTTGAATTTGCGAAATTTGCTTTTCTTAACAATATTATGTTTTTGTGCCTCCTGTTCATGCTGCTGCTGCTTCACCGTGATAGAGGACAACTTATAAATTTGTTCCTGTAGTAAAACAATTGGATCAACAAATCTCCCCACGTGAGTTTCATTGTGAACCCTCATCCTTTCTTCCCGAAAAATTTCCAATACACCTTGTGGCCACCTGCCAAATAATAGTTAGAATGGACTTAAGCCTGTGGATGCCTGTGGAGATTTCCGAACAGCAAACATGAGGAAAGACAACACTGTGTCCAAGGATATGTTATGAGCCTTTGGCTTTTCCACGCTGAGATGACCCCCTCAAGACGTGTGTGTAAGAAGTTTTCAACAACGTCTCTCTGTGACTACTTGGGCCACTAACTGTTCAATCAGCCTGCCCCCAATGCGATCGGAAATCACCCAATACAAGAAGCCATTCTTAACCAAAATGTGTGGAGTTTTAAAATTAGGGTCCCCCTGCTCCTAATAGTAACAATCATCTGTGACATGTGCTTGTTCAAATGCAAAATCTAAGCTGCAGTTAGCTTGTTGCAAGTGTGCAAACTCCATCTGTGCGTAAGCTCTTGTGACCCCCCAAGCCCAAAGCAGTAGCCCCATCTGAGGAGGCTGAAGGTGCAAGCACCTATTGCGAAGAGCCCTCCAACTGTCCCAGAAACTCGCATGCGGGATCATCCGCATCCTCACTGGCCAAATCAGGTTCAGTCTACAAGGTAGCTTCCTGGTTGACCTTGTCAGCTGTGAGCCCCTTTGTTTCTGCTAAAGAAAGAGGTGCTTTATAGGTGCCTAAGACCTGTGGGAATAGGCCATTCTTCCTCTCAATTAAGAAAGGCCAGGGTCAAGAGTCTGATACAGCAGTCCAAACTTTAGAGTTCCTTACCTTATATTTCAGTGGGAGTAGTGCAATCTCATACTCCTTCATATATCCCCGTGAACACAGCAAATGTTTACACATTCCATTCTTGCACAGGGTATCTGCCACAGCAAGTTGCCTCTGGTGATGCAGAGATCACTACCAGACTCCAACAGGGCTGGGACCTCACATCCAGCTAAGCCAACTGAGACTTCAAAATTATCCTTTTCCAAGAACTTGGTCTGAGATCAACAGAACTCTGCCAAGTTGATCTCCAGGGACTTGAGCAGGTGGGAGGCTGCACTTTCTAGCCTGATATCCAGACTCGTCACAGCAAAAGCACCTGCAGTCGGTCCCAGCTGCGGAATTTCTACAGCAGTGACGATGACGTTGTACTGCATTTGCTCCCTTCTCAGATCTAAAGAACAGATAGCCTTCCAGCACAAGAGAGGAGAAAGAAAGTGAGCATATGGCCAGGTTGATGGCTGGTTTTAAATGTACCCTGCGTCAAACAATGGGCAACAGACATTTTATGCAGTGAGCCTGTGACCAATTCTTGCCTGCTTCAGCGCAGTTGGGTGGTTGCCAAGTGCAGCACAGTTGGGAGGGATGGCGGGGCACTGGGGTCTGAAAAATCCTAATGAGATGACGGATGGTGTCCTGGGGGATCTCCTCCCAGATCTGAACCAGGGCATCACTGAGCTCCTGGACAGTCTGAGGTGCAACCTGGCAGCGTTGGATGGACCGAAACATAATGTCCCAGAGGTGTTCACACGTTAAAAACAAAGAAAAGTTTTATTTTCTTCGCCCGTGGGCCACGTCTTCCCCGTGTCTTGCAGGCATAACACAGTCCCAAAAGCACAAACGCAAATAAACTCTTATTTTCCTCCGTTACTCCTCCTGACAAGCTTCGTCTACCTCCTCCCAACTCTGGCTCCTGGAGTAACAACTGCTGGCTCCTTTAATAACACCACCAGAAGTGCTCCAGGTGCTTGTTGACCTACTTCTGGCAGCACTTCCGGGTGTGGCAGAAAACCCGCCCAAGAGGGCTCAGTAGTTGTTGCAGCACTCCCTGGCAGCACCCTCGGATCCAAACAGGGCTGTAACCAACTCCAACTTTCGTGAAGCCCTGCAGGAGTCCGAGGCACCACTGCAGTCCAGGGGGGCTGCCATCCAGCAACCCAGGGGAGGTATTGTGCAACCCATGTCTGTTCCCCAGGGCCATATACAGAAGGTCCCCGGCCTTCCACCACAGTATATATATATATATATATATATATATATA
>JANRMT010062815.1:14829201-14879466 GCA_026402145.1 Polypterus bichir lapradei | reverse complement strand
CTTCCAGTTATGACCATTACGCGTAGAATTTCGAAATGAAACCTGCCCAACTTTTGTAAGGAAGCTGTAAGGAATAAGCCTGCCAAATTTCAGCCTTCTACCTACACGGGAAGTTGGAGAATTAGTGATGAGTCAGTCAGTCAGTCAGTCAGTCAGTGAGTCAGTGAGTGAGGGCTTTGCCGTTTATTAGTATAGATATATATAGTGTGTGTGTGTACATAAATATGTATGTTTTATAAATGTATATACACACTTTATTTCTGATGCACATTATATATATAAATAGTTAATATATATTAATAAAGTATCTATCTATCTATCTATCTATCTATCTATCTATCTATCTATCATAATTTTGTTTAGTGTTTAGTAAAGCTGTGTTACTGGATTTCATTTAATCAAATTAATTGGTAAATGCACAGCCTGTTCTGGAGAATCAGATCACAGAAGAGTGAGTGTAAGTGTGCAAACCTTCCTGTTCCATGAATATATATGTAATGCAGACACTTTTTTTATTACCCTCTGATTACACCGCTTAAGTAAAAAATGGAGGCAATATTGCTTTTGATTGCAGTGTGCCGCTTCAATACAGATATTATTTTTAAGTGCCGAGAAGCTCATTCCGTTAATGTCTTTTTTCAGAGGTGTAAATTGCAGAACACTATAAAACCATTTGAAATCATCTTGAAATTTAATCTGCTTAATATCTGCTGAGGGTTCTGTGCAGTGGAAGATGTTCATGTTTACTGCCAGAAGCACACACAAAATGAAATGTTAGACAGATGCATCGTTATACTCGGAATTTGTTGTCTATGAATTATAATACTAGGCTACTGCCTTTAAGGGCCTCATGGGTCGAATCTTCAGCCCTGTATAATAGCCAGGTTTTCAATCATCTAAGGTATTAAATTCTACTCCTCGGTGGCTTGAGAGTCGATAGCTCTGCTCCTCAGTTGCTTGAGGGTCTTAAAATGCCAGCCTCTGGGCAATATAATTTTATTTATGAAGAATCCAAAAAAAGCCTGAGCTGGGTGTCTTTATTGTCCCTGTTGCAAAATGGCTTATTCAATGGCAACAAAGGGAGGGGAAAAACATTTGTGGGATATACTGTATAGCACCCTATTCTGGTCCTTTAAATTGTTTAAAAGCAAAATTTTTATCACCCCAGGAACTACTTATTATCTTGCCAACTCAATAATTCACTTGTTTGAGTTATGTTATTGAAATGTTTCGGAGCTTATACCATGTAATTAAATAATTCAGTAGCATTCCTAATTCAGCTCTTTAATTGTGCACAAGAAACAACAGGTACTGTTAGATGTAATGTTTTCAGAAGTGGAAGAGTTACACAAATGTAAAGAAGAAAATATGTTTCTGCTGAGTAATGCATTTCAGTTGTAGTGCTTTCAAAACATCATAGTAAACTTCCTGATTTGCTATAATTACTCTTTATAGGTGGTAATGAGTTTGTGCTTAAAGCAGCTGTACCCTTCAGCAGCACATATGAGCAGTGCAGGTGCAGTGCCCTGGTGATGCCTCTGAAGGGTGCAAGTCAATGTCATATTAAGTGTAAGGTCATTTGTATATATCAAAAAATTACACTAGGCCACAATTTAGTTTTTGAGCTTGGAGATTTTAATTCCACATTTAATAAGTTGTCTAAGCTAACCATGGGATGTCAGAGTGACATAGTGCTCTGTTTCTCACATTTTCACTGATCTGGGTTTGAATGCCAGCATGGTTATTATATATGTGCAGTTTATTCTCCGTGTACTCTCATTTTCCACCCATGCCCCAAAGACATGAATGCTGGAGATACTAAACTGGCTCCTTATAAGTGAGTCAGCTCTGTATATAACTGTGCTGGCATCTTGTCCAGATCTGCTTTCCAGCCTTGTGCCCAGCACTTTTAGGATTGGTTTTGGCATGTACATCCAGAACTGGATTTTGAGGGTTTGATAATGGATAGATGGATGAATGGATAGATTTGAATGCAATAAAATGTGACAAAAATTCTTTTTACATCTGTTGTTTGAGCAAATTATTTTGCCATATAGCTGTGAAGAACATTGTGCAATGGCACTGTAGGTCTGATCTTAGCAATGGGCAGTGCTCTCCACACCATGTTTTAATCAGATTCCTTTCAAAACAGGTTCTAACTCCAGTTGGTGTCTAGTGTTTTTTTTTTTTTTGTTTTTTTTTTTGCAAACTTAACAACAAAATCTCACTACTTGCAACTAAAAAGATGTGTGAACTGAAAAACATGTTTAACATCTCAACAGATATTTTACTTCAAAACATGGGAAAACACATTTTGTTTTCTGGCACATCACATTTGGGAGTATTTTATGGACCTGACCAGCTAATCAAAAGAATCACCTGTAAATTTTCCTATAATGTACCATTTTATTGCAATTACCTGTTTTTGTGATTTCCTTTGATATTATAAGTATAAATATGAAGTACAACAACTACAACTGTGACATCTGTGGTGATCTAAAAGTACATGTGCTGCTATTTGGAATTCAGCTGAGATCCTCTAATGTTGTTGTTTCATTTGTGAATGGAACAACCATGCTAAAGAGTCAGTATATTAAAAAGAACTGTCCGCTCCATATGCATTTGTCTCTTGATAGGGCCAACAAAGGTAATTTTTGCCTCCTCTTCATATAAAACTTGAAATGATGAAAAATCATTTTAACACTAGAGTCACTAAAGTCACTTCAGTACACAAGTAGTTTGTCAGCATGCCCGTATCGGTCAAACAGAGGAAGCTCTGCAGTTTACTTGTGACTTTATGCTGTAGGAAGATAAGTAAATATAGGTAAATAACATTCAGTCTGGCTTTTATATAAGTAATATATACATGGTTTTCATATAAAGACCATTACTAAATATAATCAAAAACAGGACTTTGCATGATATGTTGGTGAGCTCTGTAAGCCATGCTGATTTGTTGAAGGACAGGTGTGGGGCAGACTGACTGGCAGGATGATGCGCGACCTGTTGCTGCATCCAAACTGTGCCGTGCAGCTGCGTTGTTCTTATATGTGAGTGAGCATTTCTTGTGGGGAGGGCTTCTGTTCTTTTTCTCCAATGTAGAACCATCATCCTCATTTGAGTTCACCCCTGTTATAGTATGTCTTTATTTGAAAACTATGGCAAGCCGAATTAACATTTAGAAATATCTCAAAATGAATTTTAAGATATCTGGAAATGCATTTTAGATATCTCAAATTGATTTACAAATATCTAAAAATGCATCATTTTAAGATATCTTGAAATGATGTGCTGTACATTTTGAAATATCTGAAATGCATTTTAAGATATCTTAAATGCAATTCAAGATATCTCAAAATAGGTTCCTGGGCATTTTGAGATATTGATAATACATTTCAAGATATCTTAAAATAACTTCCTGTGCATTTCAAGATATCTCAAATACATTTTGTGATATGTCAAGCTCACTTCCTGTAAAATTTCCTATTCTTTCAATGGAACTTCCTGTATATTGTAAAATGTATTTGAGATATCTTGAAATACACAGGAAGTTATTTTAAGATATCTGAAAATCTATTTGAAATATATTAAAATGTGCAGGAAGTTATGTTGAGATATCTGAAAATGAATTTGAGATTTCTCAAAATGAATTTGAGATATCTTAAAATGAGTTGGAAGTTATTTTAGGATATCTTGAAATATAATTAATATATCTCAAAAAGCATTTAAGATAACTTAAAATTCACTGTTGTTTGAGATATCTAAAATACATTTTTAGATATCTAAAATTAATTTCATATCTTAAAATGGGTCTCTGCTTCATTTCAGATATCTAACAATGTATTTCAAGATATCTCAAATTGTATTTCAAGAATATCTAAAATGCATTTTAAGATATCTTTAAAAGGACACTCAATTATTTCAGGATATCTCAAGAGCATTTTCAGATATCTCAAAACAGCTTCCTGTCCATTTTCAGATATATCAACGTCACTTCCTGCTCATTTCAAGATATCTCAAATACATTTTAAGATATAAAAAACAAGAAGTTCCATTGAAATAATAGGCAGTTTTACAGGAAATGATTTTGAGATACAGTAGAACCTCGGTTCACGACCATAATTTGTTCCAAAACTCTGGTCATAAACCGATTTGGTCATGAACCGAAGCAATTTCCCCCATAGGATTGTATGTAAATACAATTAATCCATTCCAGACCATACAAATTGTATGTAAATATATATATTTTTTAAGTTTTTAAGCACAAATGTAGTTAATTAAACCATAGAATGCACAGCGTAATAGTAAACTAAATGTAAAAACATTGAATAACATTGAGAAAACCTTGAACAACAGAGAAAACTAACACTGCAATAGTTTGCGCTGTAGCGCTACCAACCGCTGGCTAAAAGCACTTTTTTTAGTGAGTTTTAAGCACAGGGAAAAAATGAACATTTGAAAAAATCCATAATTTAATAAACCACCAAGAAAAATAATATTGCAGCAATGCACGCTATGTACCGATCGCTGGAAACAGAAGTGAAAACAAAATCAAGCCCAGTGCATCCTTTAACTGCCTTCCTACCTTAATGCGTCCAGCTCTCTCTCGCACTGCATGTGTGTCTGCATCTCATGCTGCCTCTGTGTGTGTGTGTGTGTGTCTGCATCTCGCGCTGCCTCTGTGTGTGTGTCTGCATCTCGTGCTGCCTCTGTGTGTGTGTGTGTCGCGCTCTCTCACGCTGCCTGTGTGTCTGCATCTCATGCTGCCTCTGTGTGTGTGCGTCTCTTTCGCGCTGCCTGTGTGTGTGTGTGTGCGCGTCTCTTTCGCGCTGCCTGTGTGTGTGCACGCGCGCTGCCTGTGTGTGTGCGTCCGTCTCTCCCGCACTGCCTGTGTGTGTGTGTGTGGGTGTCGTGCTCTCTCTCTCGCTTGCTGCACAGGAAATGCACAGGGAGAGACTGAACATGTACAAACCAAAAGGGAAACTGGCTTGTTCGTATACCGAGTGTGTGGTCATGAACCGAGGCAAAAGTTTGGCGAACTTTTTGGTCATAAACCGAGTTGTGCGTGTACCGAGACATTCGTGAACCGAGGTTCCACTGTATCTTGAAATGCAGACAATTATTTTGAGATATTTGAAAATGTATTTGAGATATCTTGAAATGCATTTGAGATATCATAAAATGTATTGCAGATATCTTAAAATGTGAAGGAAATAATTTTAAGATATCTCAAAGCGAGTTTCAAATATCTTAAATATCAGATATCTGAAATTTGTTTTGAGATATCTCTATATGTTAATTCAGCTTGCCATAAAAAATAGCAGTGTACGATTGGGGCGAGCATGAACGTGACTGAGAGAATAAAACTGAATTTAAAAAAAAAAGTTAACCTTATCAAGTACCATAAATTTACACTGGCCGTTACAGACTCGAATCAAATGTATGTTTTTATTCTGTAATACTAACAATAAGAGCAGTTCACTATTCAAAACATAGGCATCCGGGGTTGAACAAGCGACCTTTTGATTGCCAGTCAGCAGTTCTTACCGCTGCACCACCAAAGCAGTCATATTAAGGACATGTCGACGTTGCACCCTAACGCGAGTTTTTTTTCTGCAGTTATATTCTTGAATAAAAGAGCACTTGTTTTGTTATACTTGTACCTTTTGTGAAAGTGTTTATTTGCTACTTGGACTTCAGGCTTCACAAATTATACATTTCGTGTCTACATTTTGTCATTTATTTCTTAAACATGAAAAATGTTTCTTTGTGTTTACATAGATTGTAATAGACATAATGGAACACACATGAAATGCATGTATTCCAAATAATAATATATTATTTACCCTATACAACTCCTAGCGACTCACATCCAGGTAAACAGACGAGCTCTGAGAGAACTTTCTTCTGTGTTGGTGGGGGGATGGGCTGATTGCTGCTAATGTTGATTGACACATTTACAACACAAAAGACGCTGGTGGAGAGGTGCAAACAGATTTAAGGTGGGCCGGGATTATGAGTTTTTTCGTAGGCTTTTGTAATTCTAGTGTTAAAGCAATGAACAAGAAGTTGAAAGGTTTGGATATTTGAGGCAGTTGTTTATATGAATAACTGCTGCCAAGGCTAAGGAAGGCATTTTTGTTGGTCAGAAGGAAATCTCATGGAAAGCATTCAAGAATGTTGAGAATTTTCTTGGCAACTACAGAGCATCAAGCTACATCCTGCTGATCAACAATGTGCTTTAAGAATACCAAACCATGCAGTGCAACTTGTCACTACAGATTCATTGTCTGCATCCACACTTGGAGTTCTTCCCTGCTAATCTTGATGCAGTCAGTCACAAACATGATGAAAGGTTTCACCAAAACACTGCAACAATGGGAAAGCGATATCAGGGTATCAAGCATCTATCAATGCTGACCAGCTACTTTTGTGTACTAAAACAAGAATCATTAGATGCTTAGTATAAACAAAAGTCAGCAGCAAACTATTTTTAGCTCATTTCAAGTAATACAGTTTGACGGTATCATAAGCAATTAAACATGAAATTCATTTCATGTTTCTCCAGTTACCTATGTGATGCAGTCAGGGTGAAATTATATTTGTGTTCAGCCTAAAGCTGTCTATCATAAGCACCAAAAATTTGTCAGGAAGAAAAAAGTTTGAAAAAATGTATGAAATTAACACAAATATGGTATAAGTTTTTGTGTTGTAATTGCTAGTTTTATTGATAGTAAAAAGTGCCACACAATAATCTATGACTAAAGACTGGCAATTAAAAATTTGCACTGTACACCTTTGAACACTGCAGTGGTGCTTCTCGCATTAACCCTCAGTATAAAGGGACTTTGATTCAGCTCTGTCTAATCCATGCACCTCACTGGAACAGTGTGTGTGTTTTTTTATAGTGGCTGGAGTGCCAATCCTGCCAGCAACCCCCACTAAAAGTACCTGGAAGTCAAAGAACAAAGATAGTAAGCAATTTTCCTCCCCTGATTTATTCATTAGATATAATGGATTTTCTCATTTTTATACATAAGGGATATAATGAATCACATATCTTAAAATAGTTTTTTAGTCCTAAGCTTTTGACAACCTAACTGGGTTCCTCATCAGAGGAAAATGATTAGACATACAGGAATTCAATGCAATACAGCAAATGATTGGTGGGGGGGTGTTGGTCATAAACACTTTTCATTACTTGCATGTTCTTCTTTTTATGCATGCATATGCTGGGTTCATGTACAAATGTCTGTTAATTGTATTTTAATTTGAGATTCAGCCAGCTCTCTAGCACTTTCAGTATAAGCCCTGAATTTTACTTGCACTGTGTCCCAGTTAAACATGTGTCCCGTTGAACTTGTAAGTGTGTATATCAGAGATCCTTGGTCCTTCTTTCTGACAATATTGCAATGTTCTGACAGTATTGCGATGTGTGTTGCAAGTATTTTAGATGTTTGTCCCACGTATTTAGCTGGGCATGCACTACATGGCATACTGCATTCCATGTCTCTGATGCAAATTTCTTGCTTTTGGCACTAAAAAGAACTGCCAGCAGAGTGTTTGCAGGTTTATGTGCTATTTTGGAGCTTCGCCCCACCTTATTGATCCACCCCACCCCAACCCCTCATTTGCTATATATTGCCTTTGATTCTTGTATGTTGTCATAAAAACAATCAACAGACATCGTAAAGGTTTGGGGCAGCCACCCATATAATATGCACTGGCTGCAAAAGGTTAAAGTTTAACAGAGTTGTTCATAATACTGAGTCAAAAACAGAACTTAATATGTGGAGGTAAGATGGAGGCTTTAAAGGCCGGTGGAGGAAGTGACACTATTGATGCCGGAACCGTAAATGACATCATCACAAGCACCGGGACCGGAAGTGGCATCATCAGAGGCGCCAGAACCAGAAAGTGGCATCATCAGAGGCGCCAGGACCAGAAAGTGGCATCATCAGCGGCTCCAGAAACGGAACTGATGTCATCAGAGGAGCCAGGACCCAGCGGGATTCCCCATGAATGGTCTGCAAGGAGCTGAGAGAGACAGTCCGTGCACTCCGCCACCCCCTGGTCCGGTGTAGAATTACAATTACTCAAGCCCTTTAGTTGCCTCCTGCTCGCACGTCTGTGGCAATGTCTAAACATTTTCCTCTGAAGATGACAACTGATAGAGTTTCAGAATCTTAGGAATCAAAAACTATTTTAAGAAATGTGATTCAATTTCACCCTTATGTATAAAATTGATACAAACCAAAATCTGGTAGGAGAATTGTCATAAACGCATTTCTTATTAGTCAAGCTTTTAATATCAACAAACATAAATGAAAAAGCACATATTAGTGACAATTTGTACAGCCTGGAAAGCTTCACTGTTGTGGAAAATAATAATGAAACCAGATTAGAGATTTAATTTTAAAACAGTTCTTTCCTGTGTATCACATCTCTAATTGTATTCACTCCATGCGGCACTGTAGAATGTTTCGTAGGATTTTCTGTTGCTGTCTCACACCCAGGAGGAAATTTAAATCCCAATCTTTATTTTATTATATAAAGCAATTTCCCACCCTTGATTTAGGCAGAGCTCTTGATTCTAACTTCTGTTCCGTTCTTTTTACAACCAGCACTGCTTACTAATCAGTGCATCCTGTTGTTTGTTAGGAAAGATGAATGATTTTCATTTCTTTCTCTTTCACATTGTTCTGATTGCTTTGTGCCTTTAGGGGTTGTTAGAACTGCCAGTCTGCAATAACACTGAACTTTCTGCAGGTCAAGTACATTGTCTTACTGTGCTTGACTAGAATGATACCAGAAAATTCTGCTTTAATTGGAAGAAAGTTGAAAGGAGTTGGTTATTATTTTGCACAGTTATACAGAGAAGTGTTGAATTCAGTGATTAATTTCTCAGTGTGTCAACAGTGGACTTCTCAGCTCCTCATCAGTATCCTAGCTTAGTTAAGCAGGATCAGACATCCAGCATAAAAAACACCATATTTGACAAAAGTTCATCAGCCTTTTTAAACGTATAACACTACAGGTATTCATCACCTCTAATACTTTGAGTTTCATTGGGGTTTTCACCTTTGCCATCTTATCTAGAGACACATCTTTTTTTTTATTTATTACATGGAATGAATTTAATAATGTCAGAAGTGGCCAGTTTATAAGTAATTAAAAATATATGTTTTTATATGTAAAGAAGCAGTTTATTTTAAAGTAGTGGTGATCCCACAGTCATAGAGTGAATATTGAATTAGAGTTCAAACTGCGTAATGGCAAAGTAAACAGGTTTTCAGGGAAAATCATAAAAAAAGAGCAGTAAAATTAATTAAATCTACTCAAAGAAAATAGATCTATATGTAATCAAAAATGTACTTTTTTGGTAAAGAATGTTTGCTTGATTCCAAAGTGTTTGAACTTCTGTTACTATACTTGATCATTAAACAGTTATACCTTAGAACAAATTTTATTCACATGCAAAAGTTTATCTGTGATCTTTTTATACCAAGTACTACATGTTTCAGGAGGTTCATGCATTGAATTGTTAAAAAAATCAAACACAAAGCGCACTTTTCATCCACTTTTATAAACAAGTGTTCTTTTTTAATGTGTTTTTTATGTACATACTCTGTTATCATGGTTTAACACTTCTGAGTAACACTAACATGCAAGATTTTGCTGGTGTATCATTACCATTTCTTGCCATCCAGCATACATGCTGCCTTACTGACAGAGCATTTGTGAAACCAGATTGACGACTTAGGCAAACTATAAAGGCTTATTGCTGCAGTCTGTCTCTTTCTACCATCACAGCTATAAAGTCAGAAGGTACACAGCCTGATGTTTTCTAATGATGCTTTAGCAGTTCACAAAATTCATGTGTACATCAGTTTTCTGAGCCTTTCTTTCCATGTTGGGTGATTAAGTTAGAACTGGTCCTGTATAGGTTGCCAAAAAATTGAAAAAGCTACAGAAATAATTTGTGATTTTTTATTTTCCCCAGCATCTTTTCAAATAAGCACAGTAACCTTTTCCTGGCTCTAGTTTATCATTAGAACACTAACCACCAAATCCAAAAGAACTGTTGAAGTAGGAAATTCATTTTTACATTTGTAAAGTTATTTCCAGCAACTCAAAAGGGTTATTACTCTATTTAAAATTGTTTCCAGGTTAAGTATTACTTATGTGATTTTTTGTTTTTAACTCTTTTGCAGGGCATCTCGCTGATCACCAGGGAAGTCGTAGTGATACCCTTCCGCCATCCACCTCAAGGGTCATCTCTGCTTATGATAGGACCATCAGCTTTCCAGGGGGAAGTCTGTCATCTCTTGGCCTCAGTCACTTAAACAGTTAGCATTTTTCTTGCTCTAAATCCTGTGCCTCATACTAGTCAAACCACATATATTTCCATGGTTGTTTTAATTGGCATTGGGTGAAGTCCAATGTTTCCTGGTCTGTTTAAATATTTTAAGCTACAATGGTAATAATGTATGTTCAGTTTTGTTGTCGTAGCTGTTGTTCTGTTTTTTTTTTCTTACGGTACATTTGTTCATTTCATAAAAGCAGTGCATTCTCCAAAGTATGGGCATTAGTTAGTTTTGTTAGGTTAAAGAAAAATACAATCAAGGTTTCATTTATCAGAAGGGAGATTTGACTGTTGGGTCTGAACTTAGCCGGAACCCAAGAGCTATCTGGTCACATTTCTTCATTCTAACCACAATTCTTGTTTCACAATTTTGAGTTAGTCATAGGGTAGAAATTAAACAATTTATGAGTCTAGCATTAAAGTACTCCAAAAGTCAAATCTGAATGATGCAAGGGAATAAGCTGTTTTTTTAATTTTTTTTTATAATGTTACTAACCAACCTTTATGTTCTCTATTTGTAGTATTCAACTGAGAAAACATATTTCAGAGGTGATGACTGAGGTTAAAAAAGTGCCAAAGATACAACCTGAATTCTGAGTCAATTTAGATAAACAAAAGTTTGCATTGCTATGTAGATTTGACATGTTTGTGTTGGTTTACTATGGAGATACAGTAAGTGTTTGAAGTGGAAAAAGAGAAGGCATTGTATGCTGCCATTTATGATCATGTCTCCAAACATGTTATGAAACTGAAACCACCAAAAAAAAAAAAAAAGAGCACAGGCCAATTTTGTAGGTTATGTCTAAAGTACATAGAATAATTAGAATCATATAAAACACACATTTGTATGTTTTTTTTTTTTTTCATGGTGAATTGTTAAGGCATTTTTGTACACTTTTGTTTCAT
Source organism: Polypterus bichir lapradei (assembly GCA_026402145.1). Lineage (NCBI taxonomy): Eukaryota > Metazoa > Chordata > Cladistia > Polypteriformes > Polypteridae > Polypterus > Polypterus bichir. Next base: position 14,868,194 of record JANRMT010062815.1, on the reverse strand, counting down.
TTTGGATAGTTGTCATTTGCTTGCAAGAGCTGTCTGTGCCACTACAGGAGACATCACTCTCACTCCATGCATTTGGCAGGTAGACAGGCTATGTACATTCAGTTACCCACATACTCTAAAATCCCAGATTACTGTTATGAGCTAGTAGCTCCTTTGTCTAGCACTCCAAACTATCACCTTACTCAGATGCAGTGTTGTCTCTGTTGTGACTTTCATAATTTTCCAAGTCCGTACCATAGTTAATGCATAGTGGGAGCAGTAAGGGATCTCTGTTGGTTGAGGATATATTGCAGTTTGTACTGTTTCTTACATCTTTTTCAACCATGCAAGAGTTTACAGTACTCTGTTACATACATACTGAAGAGTTCTGTAAAGAGAAAAATCAACCCCAATATGTTAAACTGACCAAGCTGAACTCCTCAGTTGTGTTGTTTAAAGGTTGATGTTTTATGTATTTTCCATTCGTTTGACACACAAAGGAATAATGGAACTGCTAATCTTAAAACTGCAAGCACTTGGTGTACCATTTGGTGATAGAAAGTAAAGGATGATATAAGAAGTGACTGAATACTTAAATCAAAATTTTTTAAATATTAATATAGTTCTCCTGACCATTCCTGGCCACTTCAAATGCTGCTTAAACTGCAGTTTCCACTTCTTTGTTTAGAAAACTTGGTATTTCCAAGTGTAATTTGTGCATTTTTAAGCAAGGGTAATGCAAGAACAAGACAAGATTTAGGTTTACATTTCCTTTATTTGAATTTGTATCAGATTTACTAAATCTTTTAGACACTGGGCCTCTACAGGCAGATGATCGTGATTGCACTAATGCTCTTTCCAGTAAGTTTTGCAACATCTTAAAGCTTTAGTGGTTGGAATTCTACAGTGCATCTATTCAGCCTCTTGTGGGTTCAATGGTATTTAGTGTTTAGTGTGATAAAAGTTGATAAACTTGTCGGTAATTTTGGCTTTTTACCTATGCATTCTAACTTTTCTTACAGCTTGTGCACCATACTTGTACAATTAGTTAAGAAACACAGCAAGATAGAATAATTTAATATGAACACTGGTTTTAAGGTATTTTTCATCTGAAAAAAATATGTATGAAATATAATCATCCCTTTTGTTTTCTAAAGTTGTTAGATTTATAGAGGGGGAAATGTGAAAAAACTGGATGGCTCTAGCAGCAAACATGGGATGTTGAAGAACATCAAATCTATACAATAAACAGGATCACATAAAAATGTCCTTGTTTTGTTAGCTCAGGCATATTAAAAGCTGAATTAATAAATGCCTGCTTGTGTCCTACCCCAGTCAACTCATTTATTGATGTTTTCCAAAATGTTTCATTACATATTTTTACCTTTCATTCAAATGTTGTATTATCTCTTTAGTATCCAAATTAAGTCAACCCCTTGTTCCAACAGTAGTCTTAGACAGTTTGTCTCTTAAAGCTATAAAATTAAATCTTCTTTTAAAGGGAATTCCAAAATAACAGCAAAGAAAAATAGTTTTCTTGCAAAGTATTATCTATCTATCAATAGCCCTATTCTGGAAAAAGTTAACCATCATAGTGTCATAGTTTCATCATAGTCACTTTTAAAATAAAATAAAAAATACATTCAATTTATATACCCAGTATTTAGACAGCAGTTTTCATTCTGTTCAACACTTCCCACTACTGATATACATAAGTGTGTGTCTGTCAGAACTATATAAATACATAATTAAGAAATAGAAGCAGTGATATATTGTTGTAGTAATGTGTACTATAAATCATGAATATTATAAAGAAGTCATAAAATAGACGTGCAGCATTAGGATGATAAATTGAATACAAATCATAACAGATAAAACACAAAAAGCAAGAGCTGCCAAATAACACAAACATTCCTTGCCATTTGCTTGATTCATATTCTATAATGTCAGTCAAAGTTATGAAAGTGTTAATTGTACTTTCAAAAGCACTGGGATTATTACAGAGAGAATTCAAAACTACTAAAAGACGATAGAAAAATTATAAATAAAGTCCTGGTTTCGCTCTGCACAGCTCTAAGCAGGTCAGTTATTTAAGGTGAGATAACTTGAACATGTTCACAATTCACAAATAATTTAGACCACTCTCTTTCTCTCACTCTTGTTCTCATCCCTTTCTTGTTAAGATGTTGGCACACCTCCACTTACCAGTGAGGTTTTATCTAACTCATTCCTTGACTGCAAGTTCAGTAGATTGCTTGCAATGAACTAATAAGCCACATCTCAGGTTATCTCAGGTGCAAGCTCTGGAATCATTTTTGGAGTCTGCATGCTCATTCAGAACTTCACTGGTTGTTCATAGTGGTATGTGATGTCCCATGGAGTATACAGAAACCTGAATCTTATGTGACTTTGGCATGGACCAGGTATGCAAGAAAGTTTAAGTCTTTGCTGCAAACTTAAGGAGTACCAGAAAGCTAAAATGTTATTTATAAGCACCTGCAGCAGCATTCAGCCCTGTGATGAGCTTCATCTCAGTTATTTATCTTGTGCATCACCTATGCAATGGTCCTACTAAGTATAAAGAAATAATGCCAACTGAGAGTATTTGCTATTTATTATAGTTTTCAGACATTTTACAGTTAATTTTATTTCTACATCTGTCAGTATCTCATTTACTTTCAAAATACTTTATGCAATCTCATTTTTAATATTTGAATATACTGGAAACAGTTTAGTATTTCATTTTCTTTGTGCTCCCATATAAGATATTTGGTGTTGCATTTCTGCAATTCAGTATCTCATTTGCATGGCTTGCATCTTGTGTCAATGATAAAGAATCACATTTCTGAGTTTCAGAATCTCATTTAAATGGTTTATCTTTTGTGAGTATAATTTACTGTCTCAGCCCTAAGATGCATCTCATGGGAATGATGTGGCATCTCATTTATTTGATTTATAGTATGTGGTAATGATTTAGTGTCCCATTTTAGTTTATATCCCATAAAAAGAAGTTTCTCAAGTATCTGTTTTTATCAATTTGGTATCTCAATTTTTTTTTTCATCTCTAAATGTTATTAGCATTATTTAGTATCCTCATCCAGTAATTTATTATCAGCTTGTTTTTTGCTGTTTGCCAGTGAAATTGTATTTTATTCCCATTATTTTATTATTTTATACTAGTTAAAAACATATTAGTACCTTGTTAGATGGGATTATATTGTGTGTTTTTATTTTGTCCCTTGATTTATGGTTACATTTATTGGTAAGATTTGATATGCCTTAAACCAACTTTAGGAAGTTCAGTCAAGGTTCAAACGTACAAATCTATTTCTTTTCTTCTTTTCCTCAAAGTGAATCACTTCATGCAAATTTAAGTCAACATTTTTAAATTTAACCATTGAAAATGTTTTATTCGCTTTTCTTTCCTTTTAAATTATGTACCTTTGTAAAGTGTTAATGTGAAAAATCAGGCATAACATTTTGAATTGAAATCAAGCAGTTCAATGGTCTTTCCATTTTCTAACCATCTTACTCCAGCATAGCCTCAAACAGTCATACCAGGATAATTTAGAGAAATGGGTCAACATGGTAGAGGAGGATTTTGGTATTTCAAGAGGAAAGTGACAAACTCTCTAAGAATATGCAAACACCATTCACAAGGCAATACAGCTTCCATAGTCTTGGGACTGTGTACTGTTAGGTGAAACTACTTCATGTTCAGTTTTTTGTTTATTTTTGTCCTTCTAGACATTCACATGCTTCTTTTATTTTGAATTCCTAAATTCAGCAAAGAACACCTGTCGAGCACGGCGGCTTGCTGACACTGATTCAGAACTAGCATCCATGCTCTGCAGTCGGATGAAAGAGGCAAATATCGCTCTTCAGCAGATAAGCCAAGAATCAGACAAGATCCGTCAGAGAAAATTAGAACGGATGATGGCTGTGCGGCAGTTAGAGTCAGATAAAAACCAAAGTGAAGTGAAATCATACATCATGGTAAGTTGTACTGTAATTTTATAAATCATACATTAACTTTTCATTATGTGATATGTAAATAAGTAGTAAAATATAATTGAAGTTGCTATGTAAAACATTAAAAAAAAGATCACACTCTGACCTCATTAATCAGCACTATTCTTTCGAAAAGCAGATGTTTTTGATTATTTTGTCAAGAGTTGGAAGTAAAGAATCCTTAATGCTAATTTTATTTGATTGCTTTGATATATCCTTCTTCTTTTTCTGCTCTTCAGACTCGTCGAGAAGAACGCATTCAGCACTTGAAGGACTTGCAGCTAATTGAAGCCTATAGAGAACGTAGCAAGACAGAAAATATAACCAGCATGCTGAGTCATGCCATTACTGCACAGCATACCATCTATGCCTCACTGGGCAATGCACAGTTTTTTGAGTTTGCCCTAAAAAACCCTTTTAACGTTCAACATACTATAACAATCACCTGCAAAGACCCAGAGCTAAGGTACATATGAATATCCTTTTTTATGTCTTGTGATTGCAGTACACATCGTTCTCAGCCTCTTTCATTTAAAAATGTTGTCAGTAATTGTCACTAAAAAGTTGATCAAATGATCTGTGGTTTCATTGAACTGCTTACAAGAGCCTGGTTTCACTGCAGTAAAGCCTTTCATGGATGACATTGCACAAGGCAGTCGTTACCTCATCAGATTGGCTGCTACAGTATTTATGGTCTGAATTGGTAAAGTTAAAATGCTGTAAGATTCTGTTTATATCCAGCAAACACAGTGTGCCTTTAAACAGAAAGAAAAGGTTTAGATTTACAAAAGACTACACTCACAAATTTGATGTGTAAAATATTTAATATGGAGTTTGGAATTTATTGAAGTTTGTTCTATAAAAATGCAATGCACTGTGTACGTTAATACTGCATTCATAGTCTTTCCAAGCATGTGAAAATATTCCAGCACATTTACTTATCTTAAAAATAGCTGATTCATATATTTAATTCAGTATTATTACTAAGAAGGTTGTTCCAAACTCTTTTGTGTCACTCTGTTTAAACAGCTGCTTCTTATTTTCTGATTTTCCACATCTTAAGTTCAATGTAATTGTATTTGTAAGAATTACTTAGTAATGCTTTTTTTTTGGTCTGGTGCCTCCTGACTCACTGGTACGAGAAAACTCGTATACATTTAGGTCCGTAAATATTTGGACAGATACAACTTTTTTTCTAATTTTGGTTCTGTACATTACCACAATGAATTTTAAATGAAATAACTCAGATGCAGTTGAAGTGCAGACTTTCAGCTTTAATTCAGTGGGTTGAACAAAAAGATTGCATAAAAATGTGAGGCAACTAAAGCATTTTTTAACACAATCCCTTCATTTCAGGGGCTCAAAAGTAATTGGACAATTGACTCAAAGGCTATTTCATGGGCAGGTGTGGGCAAGTCCGTTGTTATGTCATTATCAATTAAGCAGATAAAAGGCCTGGAGTTGATTTGATGTCTGGTGCTTGCATGTGGAAGATTTTGCTGTGAACAGACAACATGCGGTCAAAGGAGCTCTCCATGCAGGTGAAAGAAGCCATCCATAAGCTGCGAAAACAGAAAAAACCCATCTGAGAAATTGCTACAATATTACGAGTGGCAAAATCTACAGTTTGGTACATCCTGAGAAAGAAAGCAAGCACTGGTGAACTCAGCAACGCAAAAAGACCTGGACGTCCACGGAACACAACAGTGGTGGATGATCACAGAATCATTTCCATGGTTAAGAGAAACCCCTTCACAACACCCAACCAAGTGAACAACACTCTCCAGGGTGTAGGCGTATCGATATCCAAGTCTACCATAAAGAGAAGACTACATGAAAATAAATACAGAAGGTGCACTGCAAGGTGCAAGCCACTCATAAGCCTCAAGAATAGAAAGGCTAGATTGGACTTTGCTAAAAACATCTAAAAAAGCCAGCACAGTTCTGGAAAAACATTCTTTGGACAGATGAAACCAAGATCAACCTCTACCAGAATGATGGGAAGAAAAAAGTATGGAGAAGGCGTGGAACAGCTCATTATCTGAAGCATACCACATCATCTGTAAAACACGGTGGAGGCAGTGTGATGGTTTGGGCATGCATGGCTGCCAGTGGCACTGGGACACTAGTGTTTATTGATGATGTGACACAGGACAAAAGCAGCCGAATGAATTCTGAGGTGTTCAGAGACATACTGTCTGCTCAAATACAGCTAAATGCAGTCAAATTGATTGGGCGGCGTTTCATGATACAAATGGACAATGACCCAAAACATACAGCCAAAGCAACCCAGGAGTTTATTAAAGCAAAGAAGTGGAAAATTCTTGAATGGCCAAGTCAGTCACTTGATCTTAATCCAATCCAATTGATCCAATTAAGCATGCATTTCACTTGTTGAAGACTAAACTTCGGACAGAAAGGCCCACAAACAAACAGCAACTGAAAGCCGCTACATGTAAAGGCCTGGCAGAGCATTAAAAAGGAGGAAACCCAGCATCTGGTGATGTCCATGAGTTCAAGACTTCAGGCTGTCATTGCCAGCAAAGGGTTTTCAACCAAGTATTAGAAATGATTATTTTATCTCCAGTTATTTAATTTGTCCAATTACTTTTGAGCCCCTGAAATGAAGGGATTGTGTTAAAAAATGCTTTAGTTGCCTCACATTTTTATGCAATCTTTTTGTTCAACCCACTGAATTAAAGCTGAAAGTCTGCACTTCAACTGCATCTGAGTTGTTTAATTTAAAATTCATTGTGGTAATGTACAGAACCAAAATTAGAAAAAAGTTGTCTCTGTCCAAATATTTATGGACCTAACTGTATATATAATCTGCTGTTCAACTCATCTTAGTGTCTAGTTATGGAAGACATTGAACTTTTGTGGTTCCCTCCTATTTTTGGACATCTAAACAAGAGAAAAAAAATTAGGCCATTTTTGTACCATATCTTGTACAGGAAATCAAGAGTAAATCAATAGGTGTCAGCCCTAATGGAAAAAGTGGATAAGTAACAATAGGCATTTGGAGTATTGTTTTATACTGTTGTGAGGGTGCCAATCACATATTTGATAATATTTTTGATGTTTACTTCTTTACTGGTTGTCCAAATTTCATACATAAGCATGTGGTATCGTTTTACACTATTTCAAATTCAGTGAAAACAATTAGATGTTATTTTTGATTTTTCTCCCTTTGCTAGGGATCTAGCCTTCTATGGAGCTCTAGGGTTAAAAATGACAGTTACAATCAAGGATGTTGTGACTTTAAATATTTAATTTTATGCACAAATTTTAATATTTGACACTGTTATTCCTGCATTTTATGTACTTCTACATTATGAAGTAAATCCTTACATTTCATAATGACAAATCAGGCCAGTTGATGTTAAACTCAGATTCTTTCAGCTTTTTATTGTTATTTGGCTGACATATTTATCCAAGGAAACTTGCAACATTTGAGCTAGAATTTGTTGCATTTCTTTTGGTTTTTTTTGGCACACAGATCCAATTTATTTTTATAAAATACAATTTCTTTTTGTATAGCCCAAAATCACACAAGGAGTACAAAAACAGGCTTTGTCAAGGCTGTGTCATTTGAGAGCCCCCCAACCTTAACTCTCTAAGTAAATAATAACTGTCATTATTACTTATGTTTTAGTGCTAATGACTAACAACAGAGATGCAATATGCACAGTTAACCATCAACTCTAGTCTGGCTGTGCTAAACTGAAGTAGAGCCTTCAGCCAGCATATGAAAGCTGAGACTGAAGGGGCATCTCTTATAGTAGCAGGCAGACCATTCCACAGTTTAGGAGCCCTGTAACTAAAAGCTTGACTTCCCACTGTTATTTTATTAATCTTTGGGATCATAAGCAGACCAGCATCTTGAGATCAAAGTGTGTGCTGTTTTTTTTTTTTTTTTCCTTTCAGAACCAACCACATAGGGGTTTGGACACCAATATTATTTATGGCTTCAAGCTTTGATTTCTCCCCCCTTTATTAGATCCAGGGTCATTCAGGTAGCTCATGGCAAGACCACAAGTTTTTTTCGATCTAGAAGCAGACAGACAACCATTGGGAAGGGTTATCATGGAGCGCTGAGCTGATGTTGTTCCAAAGACTGCAGAGAACTTCCATGCTTTTCACACTGGTGAAAAAGGCTTTGGGTGCAAAGGTTCCACATTCCACAGGGTCTTTCCAAATTTCATGTGCCAGTGTGGTGACTTAGCAAACTACAAAGGAACTGGGGGAAAGTCTGTTTATGGCAACACGTTTGCTGATGAGAACTTCACCCTAAAGCACACAAGACCTGTTATATTATCAATGGCTAATGCAGGGCCTAACACCAATGGTTCCCAGTTTTTCATCTGCACTGCTAAGACTGAGTGGTTGGATAGAAAGCCAGTTGTGTTTGGTTCTATGGTGGAAGGAATGGGAATCATTACCAAGGTGGAATCATTTGTTTCCCAAAGTTGCAAATCCCAGACGTTAGTCAAAATCAAGGACTGTGGACAGCTCTGAGTTAACCAATCAAGTTTCCTGATGGGATGCTTTTTTCCCAGTACCCTCACCTACCCCAGATCCATCACATTGATACCATTGTCCCAAATATTAGCTGCATTTTGTGACAGTTGAATTTATTTGTTTTTCAGTCTGTGTTGACTGCAGGATATGTGAAGTAACATGGTCATGGTCACATGGTGTCAGTAGTGGGATCTGAAACTACAAAGTCAGGGTTTGAAGTCCAAAGTCCAAAAAATTATGTTTTGACCTTAAAAACTTGTTGAATTTTTACTGTTATTGTCAAGTTGGTATATTATCTCCCAGCAAAAACTGTGTTATTTCCAATCAGTAAAACATTTTGCTTCTGTGATGCAGCAATTTCTATCACATTCTACATGTATTATTTTTTTTTCTAGTGTAATGATTTGCATTTTGTATGTTTTAGCCCAGGCAGACTGGCGTTCACACCCCATTTGCTCCCTGTGTGGATTTTGCATGTTTCTCTAGGTGCTTCAGCTTCCTGCCAAAAACATGCAGACTAGATGAATTGACATTGCTAAATTGGGCCTGTTTGTTTTCCTGGTGATGGACTGGTGGCTTGTCCAGTGATTTTTGGAATAGGCTTCAACTGCCCAGGGATCCTGCCCTGGATAAGTGGAGTCATTTTTTTTGGTATTTGGTACAATATATTAGCAAAATTGATGGCTTTTTCTAAAGCTGTTTTTATTTAATTTTAACAAAATTGCAGCAAATTTTATTAATTTAGTTTCCAGTGATGGTGTCATCCTCGAGGGACATACAACAAACGTAATATTAGAAACATTAGACAATGTAAATATTACAGTATAAAGTATGTTACACCATTGTTATCATTATTATTTAGAGAGTGTTAATTTTTCTGTTTGTGATCACACCGTGTGTTTTGTTCTTTGCATTTTGGAAAGAAGCATACAATTAAAACAATTACAGAAACTTAACCTACCAGTAATTATATGATTTTTGAATTGCCACATACCAAGGTATTAATTCAGTTTGGAATATTAAGAGTTGTAGCTAGAAAAAAAAATACATAACAAACACAAATTGCATTTGGCTTGTCTGGGAAACAATACCTTGCCTTTGATTAGCCATTCTTTTAAAATGTTGTCACATACTTGTAGTTAAAGCAAACCTTAAAGGAGCCCTGCCCCCCATTCTAGAGTAACAAGTCACTTGAAACCCTATGAAATAATAACAGTAAGAAAAGTTGTATTAATATTTACAAGGAGTTTGTTCCTTCTTGATGGAAGAAAAAAGTACAAAGCATCTGCAGAGAGAGATGGAAAACAAAAAGAGGTGGCAACTGTCTGGAGCAGCGACTTCAGAAAATGGAACAAGCCGGGCCCATACTAATGATGTGTGGCATGGCCTATCATTACCAAGAAGAATGGAATGGAATGCAATGAAATTTTTAATTATTACTTATTGCCAATTTATGGAAATTTGTTGTACTTTGTTTGTGGTTGCCATTCTATCTATGTCTTTTGTTGTTTAAGGCATGGTGGCAAAACGGTTAGCATTACTTCCTTAAAGCCCAGGTTACATTTTTTGCTAAAATTTTCCATCCATCTATAGCCTTTAGAGACATTTAAAAGACTATTGCACCGTCATAATCCACTCAAAGCTAGCTCAGTTCCTCCTTTTTTATTGACTTCAATGCATTTCACCAAATTCAGTAAAGTTCACAGACACTCCAAGGAGTTCACGCCTTTCTACTCCTTAAAAAATTCATTAGATACATAAAAACAGTGCAGCCTAGTGACTAATGCATTCAATTGTAAAGCATAAAGTTGCTGGTGCAGTTCCAGCTATAGTTTCCTTTTGTGTTGATGGTGTGATACTTCAACTACCACTGATCTATTTGAGAAAAAAAAAATAACAGTTGCACTGGTAGTAAGTATATAGAAGTAATTCAAATAGAAATGATTGTCACTAAAATATGCATATTGATCATAGAAGTCCATTATTTCCTTAAGTCATTAGCATAGCTGTTGAAGCCTTTTAACAAATGAGGTGAGGCAGTTCAATGGATTAAGTAGTGATATTCTTGAACAGCTTGTCAATAAAAATTACCAATGACTTCCTTCACATGAATTAATTTATTCACATTCATTGATTAATAGATAAATTTAGCCTTGATAGATCTGAAATTCATTACTGGACAACTAGGTAAAGTTATCCCTTTTTCCTTACTCAGGCAGACAATAAATATTAATGTCTTTTTCTCCTCCTTCAATATTAAGAATTTGTTTCAGAAACTCCTAATTGAAAACAACAAAAAGTAGTGCATAGGGGTGTATCTGGAGTAAATGTAGTATGGGCTACATTTGTGGAATACTGATCTAAAGTAAAGTACTGCACAACTTGAGTTTGCTGTAATACGCTTTAATGATAAATTATTGAGAGACTTGTATTACTTACTGTGCACAGCGGTGTCATGTTTTGGTGCCATTACCACCGGATCCAAATGCAGAGATGCCATTTATTATAAGCAGCCTCATTTTGTATCTGTGGATCACAGTAAACCCCAGTCAGTGCAGAGGAAGCACTCATTCAACTCTTCATTGCGGTCACTGATCCAGTTGTGTGGTTTCATATGGTTGATTTTTTTCCTCTTGTTTTTGTTTTGGCCTGTTTTTTTGTAATTAATACAGTAAATAATATGATGGTCAGGCACACTTACAGTTGGTTTACAATTAAATTCATAAGCATCAGAGATGTTTCTGTAACATCTGTACAATATGTTTCCACCTCTAGTATTAGTATTACCATATTGTAGTAGTGTGGCAGCACAGACTGAAGTTCACATAAATTGAAATTACCCGTCAGAAATTTGAACATGCAAGTTAACTTCGTTTCATGCTTTTTATTGGCTCCCCACTTCTGAGCTGCTGCAGCCATATCTGCACACTCTGAAATGTAAGCCACTGTAACAAAGACTTACTTAAATTCATGCAAGCGATGTAGCAGCATAGTCCAAAATGTAATAGTAGTTAAGTGTGATTTTCTGTGCGCGTAGTGTGCAAGTTCTTTCATGGTTTACATAACTGATGATAATACCAAAAAAAAAAAAGAGCAGATTCCCAGATACTGTTAGACATTTTATAAAAAGAAGAGCTGCCTGACTGACTAGTGGTAGATATGAAACAGTTTTTTAAAAATAAATTTGCAAAACCCAATAGAGATCCATAGATAGATCCAGTAGAGGGCAGTAATCTATCAAAGACCTATGTCTGTAATGCTAATGATTAAGTCCATGTTCCATCATGGGGGCCCACTGTGACTGCAGGTTTTCATTCCAGCTAACTTGGGCATTTATTTTCGACTCCTACTTTAATTAAGCAAACAGTTATTTTTCCAGTTTCTTTGTTTTAGCATAAACACAGAAATTGGAATCATGGATTTGAAATTTTTTATTGGAATGCAGTAAGAACTAATTTTGTTACATAGGAATAAATCTGTCTTTTTTAATCTTGATTTTGAAGATTGTCTTTGTCATCATCATCATCATCAGCAGCAGCAGCAGCAGCATCATTGGCTGGTGCCATATTTTATGTGGTAGTACAAATGATGCCAACAGAATAAACAAATTGATTAAAAAGGCTTGGTCTGTCCTGGAAATCATGCTGGATTCACTGAAACAATGGTGGAACAGAGTTCACTCAAGAAGCTGATATTTTGGACAATGATATTAACCCTCTGAGTGAGCTGTTGGCTAAACAGAAGAGCACCTTCATTAAAACAATATAGATGAGAACAAGCCATTCATCCCAGCAAAGCTTGCCAGTCTTATCTACTTAATTCTTTTAAAATAACATCAAGTCTAGTTTTGAAAGTCCTACTGTCTAACACTGCTTGGTTAATTTATTCCATGTGTATTTGGTTCTCTGTTTAAAAAACTATTTTCCAACTCTGTCCCCATGTTCTTGATGAACTCATTTTAAGGTAACCGATTCAATCCACTGTACTAATTCATTTCATAATTCATCATAACTCATCTTAACCTTTTTTTAATCTTTTTGCTTAACACTAGAATTACCAAAGTTTATGATAAAACTCATAAGTCCGGTCCACCTTAAATCCGCTCACACCTCTCCGTCAGCGTCTTTTGTCTTGTAAATGTGTCGATAAGCCCAAGCAGCCTGCTATCCCATCCTTCCACTGCTACAGAAACAGAAAAAAACCTCTCCCAGCTCAAGCCATGTTTACCAGGGAGTGAAGTAGTACCTAGAGTTGTATAGGCTCAAAAATATATTGTTATTTGGAACACATGCATTTTATGTGTGTTTCATGTCTACAAAGATCTATGTAAGTGTAGGATGACAGGAAATGCAAGAAATGTTGAACACATCCCTAAAAGAAAACCTTTTCTCATTTTTTAGTAATAACGAAAAAAATTTGACATGAAGTGTACAGTACAGGCCAAAAGTTTAGACACACCTCCTCATTCAATGTGTTTTCTTTATTTTCATGACTGAAGGCATCAAAACTATGAATGAACACATGTGGAGTTATGTACTTAACAAAAAAAGGTGAAATAACTGAAAACATGTTTTATATTCTAGTTTCTTCAAAATAGCCACCCTTTGCTCTGATTACTGCTTTGCACACTCTTGGCATTTTCTCGATGAGCTTCAACAGGTAGTCACCTGAAATGGTTTTCACTTCACAGGTGTGCCTTATCAGGGTTATTTAGTGGAATTTCTTGCTTTATCAATGGGGTTGGGACCAGCAGTTGTGTTGTTCAGAAGTCAGGTTAGTTGGACGATCATTTATTTTTCAACAGGACAATGACCCCAAACACACCTCCAGGCTGTGTAAGGGCTATTTGACCAAGAAGGAGAGTGATGGAGTGCTGTAAATGGTCATGAAAATAAAGAAAACACATTGAATGAGGAGGTGTGTCCAAACTTTTGGCCTGTACTGTATATCAAATAAGAAGTTTCACAAAAGGTTCAAATATAACAGAACAAATGCTCTTTTATTCAAGACAATAACTGAAAAAACAAATCGGGTCAGTGTGGCTTGTTGTCATGATTTCTTTGGTAGTGTAGCTGTAAGATCTGCTGACTCCTGTTCAAAAGGTCGTGGGTTCGAGCCTTCCCATGTCTCAAAATAAATGTTTTGAGTAGTGAGCTGCTCGTATTGTTACTATTACACAATAAAAACATATATTTGATTTGAGTCTGTAACAGACAGCATAAATGTATGGTACTTGTAAAGGTTAGCGTTTCTTTTATTCAGTTTTATTCTCTCAGTCACTTTCACGCTCGCCCCAATCTAACACTATTAGTTTTCAAATAAAGACGTGCTATAACAGAGGTGAACTCAGATGAGGATAAGGGTTCTACATTGGAGAAAGAGAACAGGAGACCAGCCAACCCAATCAAGTAACGTCCACTCACATATAAGAACAACGCAGCTGCACCAGAGGTAATGGCAAAAGATGGCACTGTTTGGATGCAGGAAGAGGTCGGGCGTCATCCTGCCAGTCAGTCTGCCCCACACCTGTCCTTTAATGAAGCAGCAGGGCTTACAGAGCTCGCCACGGTATCGTGCAAAGTCCAGTTTGTGATTATTTTTTGTGGTGGTCTTAAAATAAGAAACATTTATATGTTACTTACATAAAAGCCAGATTGAATGTTATTTACCTTAATTTATTTACTTATCTTCCTACAGCGTAAAGTTACAAGTAGACTGCAGAGCTTCCTCTGTTTGATAAACTGCAGCTTGTGCATAACCTTTTTGGACTTGCACTTTACACATCATGCTATATAACTTAACATTCTGTTCGCCTTCTTAATGGCTTCTGAACACTGTCTGGCAGTTGATAGTGTCAGTTCCACTATGACAATAAATATCATATGCTCCACTTTGATCATATCCTTTTGCGTACTCATAGAATTCCATCATGTTAGTAAAACATGACCTGCTCTGTCTGAACCCACAATGACTGTTCTGTCAAACTCCTGTTCTTGCCATGTGTTGCTCAGTCTTTTCAATGATGATATTTGCAATGAACTGTTCTAATAACTGAAATATTATATTAATAAAGTTTCAATCTATCTATCTATCTACCAATCTATCTATCTATCAATCATATAATAAGTTCTCTTTCCAAAATGGATGTACTTAATTTAAAATGCATTTGTAGAAATAAGTGGAGTTGTGTTCATGCACGGTATGCCCTGTGATGGACTAAGACCTTGTCCAGAAAGGTTTCTTGCCTTTCATACAATACTGATGGGATATGCACTGGCCCTCAGAATCCTGAATGGATGAAGCAGGGTAGAGTATGTATGTATGCCTATAACATCTTAAGTTGTTCATCAGTTAGTACTTAATTTTTGTAATCACTACTGCTAATGTTAGAAAGAACTGTACCTGACACATCTGATTTCTTATTTCTTGGGTTAACTTATTTAATGAAAACATGAGATAACAGATTTTAAATCACAGAGAAAACTTGTTATATTTATGTTGTTTACCACCTGATTTACAACTTTGTTTCAGTTATTTTTTAATTTGATTAATGATGCATTTTCAGATTTAGAAGTTGACAGACTTTCCTCATACTTAAATTAGTGATATCATTAATGTGCCACATTGTATAAGACTTAGACTTCACACTTACTAACAAAAGAAAAACAGATCAGATGTAATTAAATTAATAACCTGAAATTGTCATACGCACAGAATGAGTGACATTTTGGATGTTATCACCTTGAGTAAAGATTAAATGTAAGTTGTGACTTTATAAGTATTTGGCTTCTTTAAATATTTAATGCATTTAATCATACACACACACAGATTACACAGTATATGGGGGTGGGGAGGATTTTGGCCAAAAATTCTGGAATTGCTCAGCAGCACAGGAGTAGGTTGTGGTTATCAAAATATGCCACTAACTACCATGTGCCTACAAGTGTGCTTAATCGAACCACAGACAGGCATCTAGCTGAGTTAATCAAGTGTGAATTTCTGGCATTAATTCTACAATTGCACAGGTGACATTGGCGATTTCTTTTCTCCAAGCCACCAGAGCAGATTTTCAAGAGACAATGATGATTGCATTTCTTGACATTGACAGACTTGTTAAAAAGCTTGTTCCCCCGTGAACAGACTGCTAATCAGTGACATTATATGGAAGTGCTGAGGCATCTGTGTTAAAGCATCAGGGAAAAAATGCATTTTGCACAATAACAGTGCTCCTACAAATGCCACATTATCAATTCTTGCTCTGCCCATCACAAGCCCACTCCCCTCACCCCCATCTGAACCCTTCCACCCCCAATATTCGTTATATCTCCTCTAGCTCCTGCCGCACCCCACGCAACTGTGTTTGATCTTATTCAGGAATAGATCCCAGTTGCCCCATGGGAGAAAAACTAGGGTCATAAAGCTTATGAAACCGTTTCTGGATAAAGGCAGAACCGTAACAACAGGTACTTCCACCTTCAGCTTAAGCTCTGCAGTCTACTTGTGACTTTACGCTGTAGGAAGATAAGTAAATCAAGGTAAATAACATTTGATCTAGCTTTTGTATAAGTAACATATAAATGTTTTTAATGCAAAGACCATCACAAAACATAATCACAAAAAACACTTTGCATGATACCTTGGCAAGCTCTGTAAGCCCTGCTTTTTCTTTGAAGGACACGTATGGGGCAGACTGACTGGCAGGATGACGCCCAACCTGTTGCTGCATCCAAATGGTGCCATCTTTCACCTTTACGCCTGGTGCAGCTGCGTTGATCTTATGTGTGAGCGGACGTTTCTTGTGGAGAGGGCTTCTGTTCTCTTTCTCCTATGTAGAACCCTCATCCTCCTCTGAGTTCACCTCTGTTGTAGCACGTCTTTATTTGAAAACTAATAGTGTCAGATCAGGGTGAGCATGAAACCGACTGAGAGAATAAAACTGAATAAAAAAAAAAAATGCTAACCTTTACAAGTACCATAAATTTACACCGGCTGTTATAGACTCAAATCACATGTATGTTTTTATTGTACAATAGTAACAATAAGTAACAATATAAAAACCGGAGAGATGTGCTCAGATTTTCTTTTCTAGTTAAGATTCTAGCAGCTGCATTCTGTAGTAGTTGCAATCAATTGATGTCTTTTTTGGGTAGTCCTGAGAGGAGTGCGTTACAGTAATCTAGCTGACTGAAAACAAAAGCGTGAACTAATTTCACAGCATCTTGCAAAGTTGTAAGAGATCTAACTTTTGCTATATTTCTTAAGTGAAAAAATGCTGTCCTAGTAATCTGATTAATATGTGATTTTAAAATTTAGGTCAGAGTCAATAATTACCCTTCAATTCTTTACCTCTGTCTTGACTTTTAATCCTAATGGATCGTTTATTTCTAATACACTCATTATATCCATTTTTACCAATCACTAAAATTTCTGTTTTCTCCTTATTTAGTTTGAGAAAATTACTACTCATTCATTCAGAAACACAAGTAAGACATTGTGTCAGTGAACCAAGAGAGTGGGGGTTTATCAGGCACTATCGATAAATACATTTGTTTGTCACCAGCATAGCTGTGTTAGCTCATGTTATGCCTTGAGATTATCTGACCTAATGGAAGCATGTAGATCAAAAAGAGCAGTGGACCGAAGATAGACTAGAACCATCCATTGACTAAGGCGATTTCTAAGAATATTGCCATCAATGGTATCAAATATGGCTCTCAGATCTAAGAGGATGAGAACAGATAAACTGACTCTGTCTACATTTACCCGCAATTCATTTATTACTTTAACAAGTGCAGTTTCTGTACTGTGATTTGTTCTAAAACCCAGCTGAAACTTATCAAGAATAGCATGTTTATTGTGGTGGTCATTTAGCTGCATAATGGCTGGCTTTTCTAGAATTTTACTTAAGAAAGGCAGGATAAAAATGGGTCTAAAATTTTCCAAAGCAGAGGAGTCAAGATTATTTTTCTTGAGCAGGGGTTTAACTACAGAAGTCTTAAGACAGTCTGGGAAGACCCCCGTATCTAATGATGAATTTACTATGCCAAGAATACTATCAATTAGCACGCTGGATACTTCTTTGAAAAAAACTTGTTGGTATTGGGTCAAGGATGCAGGTGGATGGTCTCAGTTGAGAAATTATTTTATATAAATCAGGTAAATCTATCCTGGTGAAAGAATTTAATTTGTTTAAAATCGAGTAAGGGGGTTTAAGAGGATCAGTATGGGGAGATGTACTATATTATTTCTAATATCATTAATTGTGTGATTAAAAAATATAGCAAAAGCCTCACAAGTTTCACTGGAAGTATTTTGGAGGCATTCCATTGAGTGACCTGGGTTTAGCAGACAATCAAATGTAGAGAATAAAACTCTGGGCTTACTAACATTGTTATTTATAATTTTAGAGAAATAGCATTGCCTTTCACCATGTTGTTGTATTCTGTTATTTTAGCCTTCAATATCTCATAGTGGATAATCAGTTTAGTTTTTCCCCAGTTACGCTCAGCTCTCCAGCATGTTTTCTTTAGATCAGACACTCTTAGGGTCGTCCATGATGTAACAGTGCTGGAGGATTTTCTAACGTGTCTTTTCAGGATAGACTATGTCAATGGCAGCTCTCACTTTTGTAGTAAGCACTACAAACAGACTTGTTGCTTAAAATGTTCGTAAACTTTGAAGCTGCAGATGAATCAAAGAAGCTGTTTTTAACAATATGTGTCTTAATTTTTTCTATCATTTCAATATTATATTGTAAGAGAAAATGGTCTGATAAACCAATATCAACGATCTGCTTCACATCAAATTTTAGTCCTTTAGTAATTACTAAATCCAACATACGCCCTGCTTTGTGTGTTGTCTGACTAACGTGCATGAATTCTTTTGCTTTTGGATCACACTGATTATTGATATGAAAATAAAAGTTGCCAACTTAGGAACATGTCATAGTTCATAATTATAATTGACACCAAGTCTGAGAATTCCTCAAAGAAAGACACATTGTATTTAGGAGGTCTATACACAGACAATACTAGAGACTGAGAAACTCCTTCAATAACAATGGCAAGATACTCAAAGAACTTGAATGTACCAAAGCCGACATCTTTACATTTCAACCAGCTTGAGTAAATATTTGCTAAACTGCCACCTTTCTTACCTTGGTGATATGCATGAGTAAAGCTGTAATTCGGAGGTGCAGATTCGATTAAAACAGCCACATCATCAGATATAAGCCACGTTTCACTTAATGCAATAAAATCGATTTTCCTATCACTAGTAAGTTCGTCGATGGAAAACGTCTTGTTGGTTAATGCTTTAACATTTAATAAGGCAATATTTAAGGTCTCGGAATAACGGAACTGAATTGTAGGAGTGTTATGGGTATTCGAGATGGAAATAAAGTTATTCGTATTAGTGCCTCTTTGTGCATATTTTTTATTTAAGCTATAGTCTGTTTTTTATAGTTGAGGTGAAATGGTAATTAAATTATTTGCATTTATGCCACACACTGTGCATTGAGGTTAGTTATTAGATTATTGATGCAGTGCACTTTTGAGGAAGATTTCGCTATAGAATTCTCATTAAGGCATTACGGAAAGAGTTAGAAGTAATAATACATCAAGTAGAGACTAGAGTCAAGAGAGACTAATTACTTTAGAGATGTTTTCAGAGAGGACTTGGTTGCCGAATCTATTAGGATGCAGACTATCCCGCTTGAAGAAACATGGCCTCTCCCAGAAGAGGTCCCATTTGTCCAAGAACCTGATGTTTTGTCCCTTGCAGAAACCTTTTAATTAGATGTTTAATGCCAGCAAACGACTGTAGTACTCATTCGATCTTTTAACCAGAGGTAAGGGACCCGTGATGTAGATTTTTGCAGCCTGGGTCTTCTCCTTTGTAACTTTAATAAGTGCTGTGAAGTCCACCTTGAGAATCTTCGACTCTCGGTATCTCACATCGTTGACCCTGGCATGTATTACAATGGATCCCACTGCCCTGTTCTCGTGCCTTTCGACGACTGTCAGCGCTCTTCTCATAACATCTTGAACACGAGCACCGGGAAAATAAGAAACAAAACATTTCTGTTTAAAGTAAGAAATGTTTAGGTCTCGTACGATTGAATCTCCAATCACAAATACATGGTTGAAGTCAAGTGGGGGAGTGGAGAGGGTCGAACCAGTTCTGGGTGGAGATGCTTGCCTGGACCGATGGAGGTGATGTAGCCTTAAACCCCTGCTTGCATAGCTGAAAGAGGCCGAGTTCCTCGTCGATGATGTCGTCACTCCGACGATGAGGCACGGGGGTAAAACTCACTTGGCCTTGAAAATGAGCGGCATGGCATGGAGTCAATGTTACTGAAACACGATTTGGTCTGACGATTTCAGATGCCTGGGAGGATTCTTTCAGTAGACGAGCCTTCGGTTCCCTCAGGTGCCTCCATCTGGACAGGAGTTTCTGGATCTGGTTATCGAGGACTTGGAGTTCTTCAATAACGCACTCCATCTCACTGTTGGCCATTGTCTGCTTCTGCTTCATGTCCTAGTAAAGAACAAGAGAGAGTGAGTGGCACCTTGAGTAAAAAATGTAAGGTGTAAGCCAGTATAGGCAAGATTATGTGCACATTTTTATGATGTTGATTGTATTATAGATTATGTGCCTTAAATACTTATTCAGTATTTCACTGATTTGTTCTGCCAGTTGTGGTAGTCGACCAGGGAAAAGCCTTCAGGAAAGCTGTTGGCCATCCATCTTCTCCTTAACAGTACAAAGTGCCATTGCTTAGACTGCAAAAGTTGCAAGTGTGCTCTGAGAAAATGTAGGTTCAAAGATGTCACACCCACTCTATTCTGAAAAGCGAGTCCTGTGTGATTACCACCTGTTCCCCAATCTGAAGCAATGCCTTGGATGTTCTAAGACAATGAGGAAGACATCCACTCAGCTATAAAATGTTTTAAATGTAAATTTTGTCAATAGTGCATTGGAATCAACAGGGATTATTGGTGTTTGTCTTAATAGGTCAGACTTTTTGGTCACCTGTATAATAATGTATACTGGTGCATTTAGTTCCTCTCTTGAAAGATCTTGAAACAATTATTTTGCTTCAAAACAGCACACTGAAATAAACATCTGTGGAACATTAGAGCATTACATGGAGGCTTATATCCAAGCCCACGTTCATATCTTGTCTCAGGCTTAGGAAAAAAAGTTGGCGAAGTACCTGATTTTGGATGTATATTACTGTAATACCTTGTTGTTAACACTGTTTATTAAACTCATGCACATGGTTATTGTGTTGGAAGCATCCCTTTTAGAAAGTCACATTTTTTCTTTTTCCTAAAAGTATCAATGGGCTAGGCCAATTTGAAAATACCAGAGCCCTGCTTGACACAAGAAAAGTCAGCAACACAGAAAGCCAAGATTCAGGTTCACCAAAAGTCTGTTGCATGCTCGCTGAGAGAATTTTTTGGAGGCCACCGACTTGAGGATTGGTTTCCTAATAAAATAAAACAAGGGACTAATGTAAATGACTGGCTCCAGTGGAGAAAAAACTGAAAATATGGAAACAGAGGGCAACAGTTCATTAGTGAAAGGTAGATAGGTCATTTTATTTAAAGAACAACAGCTATGTCAGTGCAAAGGATCCCAGTTAGTAAGGGAATTAATTTATACATAAGAGGAACTGTTGTACATTTATGTTTTGAATGTTCTATACTTGAAAATTAGACCCTCTGTCACCCATTTGAAATATAACCCCACCAGGTTCACCAGTAGTAAATTATAGTAAGTGAAAGTGTCTTTAGAATTTGTGTATTCATTATGTGTTGGTAGATTATTTCAAAGTTTGTATCCACTTTTTTGTAAATTAAGTTCTTACTGTCTGCAGTGTAATTTATCCTGAGAGTTACGAATTAGTCTGTGCCTGATTCTAGAATGTTTTCTGGTGTATAAGCCATAATATGTTAACTAAGTCACACTTTATAGCTTTAAATTTTAAAGGAACCATTTTAAAATTGTTAATAATTGTAACTGAAAACCAAACATGAGACATATGTGATGTAGTATTGTCATCATATTTCCTCATTCTGACTATTACTCAACTATACTTTTGATTAGTGACTGAATGGCCAGTAAGACATATGAATGTAGACTATTACAGAAAAAAATAGGTTTAGTCCCTCTAAAATGCCCTGGGTCTGCTTCCTGGTATTCTCTAAGTGAGTTATTCATAAAACATCAACTATGAGAGAACTATACTTAAAACATCAACTATGGGAATCACCCAAAGTACTTCCTAACTGCATGTCCAATCCTTCTTAAGTGGATACTCTCAAGCAGAGAAAACAGAGGCTCTAATCCAAGGTCCTCTAATATTTCTGAACTTATCACCGGTAGTGAGGGCAATATTTGTATTTCACCTGCTTCTACTCTTAATTGTCCAATCACTAGCCGGAAATCATTACCATAGGTGAAAATGTAATTATACACTGACCAAAAAATGAGAAGAGAAAATTTAGCTCCTTCTGCACCACCACAGTCCAGTACAATGTCTGCAAAAGTGACACTGCTTCTCCAGTTTACTTGTCGATCTCACAATCACTTGTACCCTCACTTATGGATAAAAAAGAAAACCTTAAAATATTTAAACTCTTCCATTTAATGCCAGTTGCTTACCCTCACCAGCAAGAAGCTACCTTTTATTTTTGGCTGCAAACTGATTAGTTCAATAATGTTGTTGGAATTTCTGTTCCAGTATCCTAGCAGAAGCTCTCTTATGATGACTGATCCAGCAGTAACTGTCTTATATTCTTGTGTGTTTCTATCAGAAATGGGTATCAACGGAGGTCATGATTTTGAGTAGACAAAATTCAGATCCTGTATGTTGTTTATGTTTCTGCTCTTTCCCAAATTCATTAAATGCATATACATATTTTACATCTCTAATAGTGAAAGGTAAATTGTTCCAGAGTTTTATGGCCCTTTAGATAAAGAACCTGTCTCCTACAAGATTTTATTTATTCCAGGAATTTTAAGAGGGCCTGCTTCTAATTATCAGTGTAAAATCTAGTGTTTATCTATTCATGAATTCTGTATGGTAAGGGGGAGTTAAATTATTCAATTTGCCTTTAACTGGAAGACAATATACACACTTGGGAACTTTAGTTATTCTGTTATACTTATTGATCTTAGTTAGGATATTTGTTACAATTGAGGTGATTATTTTTAGGCTTAGTATAGTTTCAGTATTAAGTTCTTATTGATATAAATGAATGAATCTCCCTGTAGAACACAGGTCTTATATAGTGTAGAAATGTGACAGCTGTGGCATGTTAAGTAACAGTGTACTATAATTTCAGACATCTCTACACTTTGAATTCTGAAAGACAGCTGATAAGTTGAGCAAGCACACTGAAATATGCTTGCTAAAACTGTTTCTGTAGTCATATATGACATGGGTTGTCATAAATTCTAATGAAATGTATTGAATTTAAACCATTAGGGTAATATAAGTTGTGTGAATTTATAATCATTTTGTGTTTATTTAACTAAAATACAACTGAACTCATGATCAGTATTACCCCTCTTTGTTCTTAACAGTGGTGGCAACACGATCTTGGAAAGAGTCACAATTACAAAATAAAAATTACTAACAGAAATATTGTCTATTGTTGTTATAGATAAAATTCCTAAATGTAACTGAATCAAATGGCAGAAATAAGCAAAGAAACATAGTCAAAAGAATTTTTCCTGTAGAAGAAATGATGAGGATGAAATGAGAAAATATGGCTTAAAAGTAATTTCAAAATTAAAAAAGACAAGTCAACCATTATATGCACTTTTATGACTGATTGAATTAATGTAACTCCTTTTTTTAACAGTGTGATTGTGGACTCCAGGGAATGGAGGTACTTTAAGGAATTGACCAAAACCCTGACACCTTTGGAAGAAGACATGTTTTATCTTAAAGGAAACACACTATATCCCCAAGTCTATCTCCGTCCCAAAGAGACCATCTACATACCATTTAAGTATCAAAGATTTTCAGCAGATCACACAGTGTTAGGCCAGGTAAGATTATTAAACTACAGACTGTCTTATTATTATTATTATTATTACTATTATTATTATTATTATACATGACTACAGCATGGAAAAAACATTTGTGCAAAGTTAGTTTATAGTAATTTACACTTAATGGAGCCCCCACTGCCTCCCTTATCTATGTTAGCATAAAGTCATATCTAATCCAAAAAATGTCCATATGATTCCCAGTTTATCAGTTTGTCCGTCACCCACACTATGGTGGTGTTTCAGGTGAGCTGTAAAGATAAGTTAGATTATAAAGTTGCTAGGAAATAACCCACATAAAGTTAAATTGCTTTCATAGGTCAAGTGTCTCTCTCTCTCTCTCTTTTTTTTTTTTTTGCTTGTTATACTTTCTTGAGGTACGTGTGACTGCTTCTTATATCCATTAGGTCAATACAATTTGCCAAAATCAAGATGTGTGGTAGTATATATAGTTTAAATTAGACTTTTAAAGGTTAAATCAATTAATGGATTAAGTAAGATTATCATGATTTATATTTTATTGAAGGGGTACTTGAAACTGTCAGTTTGATTTCTTGCAGTTTCTGCTGTTCCTGGATCTATATCAATGTAGTTAGAAAGATGCTGGCTACATTCAACCAATCAAATTTAAAGTTAACTGCTTACATCGTAAAGTAGAGACTCAATGCACAAAGGCACTCTATTTCACATCAGTGTCAAAAAATGTTCTGACTTTATGGTGGCACTCTTCTTTTAAACTGAAAGGATTTTTCACATATTTTTAGTGACAGAATTCTTTTTTTGTGCCTTTTCATGCAGCTTCTACCTTTAGAGCAGGAAATCAGTTCCACCACTTGAAAGTGGTGTCTGTTTCAAAATTTAAATTGCTTTCACAAAGCAAGTTAAAACTTTTAATGGTTCACATTCTGTAATAGTCATGTTTGGTTAAGATTTTGACTGTACTCAATTGCTGTGCATGTCTGTCATGAGCAGTCCTGAGAATATCTAGATTCTTTACAGGTCATTCTCCGTAATTATTATTTATTGTTTCATTCTAGTGGCTGTTGATTCCAAAAGACAAAAGATTTTTTGTACATCTGATAATGTACACACTTTTATGCTCTGTTTTACATTGTTACTGTACATGGGCTTTAGAAAGCAAATCAAAAACACATAATTCAAAAGATATTTCCTATTTTTAACAGCCAATTTAATCATCAGAATAATCTTTAATAATTTAATCATTTATAGCATACAAATGTGGTGCCTTCCTTAAAATTTTAAAGGTGATAATTTATCTTTGCCTTTAAACTTTGAAAAATAATTCTGTAGCTTCAATTTTCATATCTAGCAAGTCATACTTATGTGTTGCTAAGCAATATTCCGTGAAACTGCTTGCAGTAACATTCAGAGACAGCTTTTGCATACTTTGTGCAGGGGCCAGCAGGTCTTCCATCTAGTCAGAGTACTGATGTTGCACTGAGGCAGCTGCTGAAAGACATCCAGCCTAAGATAATTAAGGTAAGTAGAGATGAATTTTATCAGCCTTTGTCACTTGGTAGTGACAGACCTGTGCCATATAACATACATAACAATGAATCATTTATACGATGCTAGGCATACTTTTTCTTAGTTACAAACTGTCAGAAATGCCCTAATAGCAAAACAGGGCACACAGAATATGAATTTATGTCAAAATTCTTTTAACAAGTATTGTACAACTTAAAAGTAGCTTTGAGTCAGAAAGTACAGAAGGAAGTCCAATAGTTTGCTCATGTTTCATATTGTTAAAATGAATGTTAGAATAAAATATATCACAATAATGCCAACCAAATGGGTTGTATAACTCCCATGGCCTGTTTGTCTTGTTTTCAACCATATTGGAAAACATGACATGCTGTGTAAATAATTATGGACAATTAAGGCACTACTTGGGATGACTGAGCTGTATAATGCACATGTCCTTAGCAGATGTATTTTTAAAAATGATTAAATCAAAATCATTTTGTGCGTGGTTTTTGTTAATTTTATTTATAATAACCTGCCTTTTTGAGTGGAGCAGAGTATCCAGCAATCAGGTTGATATTCCTGTTTTATAACACTTTAGGATAAATAGATGTAAGTGACTTTATAGTTTTGTGTTTTGCTGTCAGCATTAATGGAAAGCCTATAGTAAAACTCCTCATAATATTACTGTGTTTTATTGTATGTTTATTCAGCTCCATACTTTATAAATTATGCCAGATTTTAGTCAAGTCTAGATGACTATGACACGACTATCAGTATTAATAATTTGTATGACTCATCACAGTAAAGGCCCAAATGTTACATATTCTGCAGTACCTCCTGCCAGCAAAAAAAAAAAATTGATGAAAAAACTCCTCTTCACATCCACAAAAATAACTATGGACAAGAGTCCCTGATCTCTAATACCTATGTACAGTGGAACCTCGGCTCACGACCAGAATTCGTTCCAAAACTCTGGTCGTAAACAGAGTTGGTCGTGAACCGAAGCAATTTCTCCCATAGGATTGTATGTAAATACAATTAATCCGTTCCAGACCGTATGAATTGTATGTAAATATATGTAAAGATTAAACACAAATGTAGTTAATTACACCATAGAATGCACAGTGTAATAGTAAACTAATGTAAAAACATTGAATAACACTGACACAAAACACCCAGGCTCCCTGCTCAGCTACACAAGCAGGCGCTCTCGCTCTCTGTCGCTCTCTCTCGCTCTCTCTCTCTCTCTCTCTCTCTCAGAACAGAGAGGAACATTTGAACAAATCCAAACTTTAATTTAAAAACCAACCACAAGCAACCAAAAAAGTAACAGTGCAGGAGATCACGCTATTAGCCTTACAGCCCGATCGCTGTAAACACTTCTTTTAAAATGAGTTCTAAGAACAACGGAAAAAGAGGAACATTAGAACAAATCCGAAATTTATTTAAAAACCAACCACAAGCAACCAAAAAAAGTAACAGTGCAGGAGATCACGCTATTAGCCTTACAGCCCAATCACTATACTGTACAGTAAACAATTTTTTAAAAAAATGAGTTTTAAGCACAGGGAAAAAAGGAACATTTGAAAAAAGAGAAAAGTAACATTGCAACAATTCACGCTACGAACTGAAAAATTAACTTTTGAAAAATCCGTAATACAAAAATCACCAAGAAAACTAACCTTGCATGAGTCGAGTTCTGGCATGAAGTGAGGAGGAACTGGGTGGAGAGGAGGTTACAGTTTTGAGGGAGAGTCTGGCTCAGCGATGGAGGGATGTTTTCCTTCAGGTGTTTTCTCTCTTGTGATTTCTTGGGTTTCTGGTGTTTTTAGCTGTTTAGCTGGTGGGAGCGAAAGCCTTATGCAGCCATTCCAAAAACAAAGTCCTTGTGACCCAACCTTTCGTGTTTGCCCTCCACATTACTGGCAGTCTGGCTTCGTTTACATTGTGCTGCTTGAAAGCACGAGGGTTCTCAAACTGGTAAATGAGTAAACTGGTAAACAGTTTTTCCACCTCTTCCAGCACTTGAAGCCTCTGCCTGGTTAACGCTGTAACTCCTTTTGCAATATCAGCTGCTTTAATAGATTCTTTCTGCTTTAGAATAGTCGAAATCGTAGATTTTGACTTCTTGTACTCGGCGGCAAGATCAGTAACACGAACGCCACGCTCAAACTTTTCAATAATTTCTTTCTTTACTTCGATTTCAATTTTCTTCAAAACTTTCTTCTCACCACTCTCCACTTGTTTAGAAGCCATAGTTAACTGCAAAAGCACACGAAATACTGTAGAGCACAAAGAGAGCACAGGTAAAGCACGCACGTCTGACTGAGAACAAAGAACAGGGAGCGGCTCTGTTTAAATACAGTAATCGGCGCGTATGAACCAGCCAGGCAGGCACGCACTTGCAGGCTCTCTCTCTCTCTCTCTCTCTCTCTCTCTCTCTCTCTCTCTCTCTCTCTCAGCAGCACCCACCCTCCCCCTCTCTCTCAGCAGCAGACAGGCACGAACCCTCCCTCTCTCTCTCTCAGCAGCAGGCAGGCACGCACGTGCAGGCTTGCTCTCTCCCTCGCTCTCTCTCAGCAGCAGGCAGGCACGTCTGACCGAGAACAATGCAACACGTGCGGAAATCATCGGCGCGCACAAACCAAAAGGGAAACTGGCTTGTTCGTATACCGAGTGTGTGGTCGTGAACCGAGGCAAAAGTTTGGCGAACTTTTTGGTCGTGAACCGAGACGTTCGTGAACCAAGGTTCCACTGTAATGACAAAGAGTAGGTTTCCTACTCTACAACTGGCTAGAATTTCCATTGTTCC
Organism: Polypterus bichir lapradei; assembly: GCA_026402145.1. Taxonomy (NCBI): domain Eukaryota; kingdom Metazoa; phylum Chordata; class Cladistia; order Polypteriformes; family Polypteridae; genus Polypterus; species Polypterus bichir. Next base: position 14,840,317 of record JANRMT010062815.1, on the reverse strand, counting down.
AGCTGGATCTTAATTGTAACCTTTAAATTTTGTCTTCCCCTTATCATAGGGTACCTAGGGAGTTTAATCACCCATGAATGCACCCACCCCTGTTGTGTCTGTCATTCCAGAGATATTCCATTTAATGTATTATTGTATGGTGCTCTTCTCTGAGTACAGCGTTAAAATGATTACACACATTTACAACTGTAATTCGGTAACAGTGAGTACCTAACCATACACCATTTAAATATAAAAACACAATAGTAAGAAGAAACAGAAATTCTTCCTGTTTTCCCCCACACCACTAAAGATGCTCTTTAATCACAGTATTCAGAAAAGGTCCAGTGCCTTTAACATGTATAACCAAATCTCAATCTCGCCTACTCAAAAGCCATAAAACGAAGCAGTACTATAATAATGTTAAGCTAACAAATAGACATGGTCCAGAGACCTACAGCACTGCCACCTGAAAGCAAGACATGTAAGCAGTTGTCCTTCTATTTCTCCATAGTCTTCTTGGTGTTGTTAACATTGATGTGCATTTCATTATTACATTCTAACTAAAGATCTGGCTTACTCCATTTTGAGCTATTGAATGTTTTTGGCTCTAAATCTTCAAGAACACTCAAAATGGCTTTCACTGTACCAAACTTCTGTCAGAACTTTCATCTTCATAACTGTCACATTTTTAGAGGTCTCATGTTTTTGTTAGCCATATCCAGAGACATATAGTCATATGAAAAAGTTTGGGAACCCCTCTTAATTCTTTGGATTTTTGTTTATAATTGGCTGAGCTTTCAAAGTAGCAACTTCCTTTTAATATATGACATGCCTTATGGAAACAGTAGTATTTCAGCGGTGACATTAAGTTTATTGGATTAACAGAAAATATGCAATATGAATCATAACAAAATTAGACAGGTGCATAAATTTGGGTACCCCAACAGAGATATTACATCAATACTTAGTTGAGCCTCCTTTTGCAAGTATAACAGCCTCTAGACGCCTCCTATAGCCTTTGATGAGTGTCTGGATTCTGGATGGAGGTATTTTTGACCATTCTTCCATACAAAATCTCTCCAGTTCAGATAAATTTGATGGCTGCCGAGCTTGGACAACCTGCTTCAAATCATCCCATAGATTTTCAATGATATTCAAGTCAGGGGACTGTGATGGGCATTCCAGAACATTGTACTTCTCCCTCTGCCTGAATGCCTTTGTAGATTTTGAACTGTGTTTTGGGTTATTGTCTTGTTGGAATATCCAAGCCCTGCATAACTTCAACTTTGTGACTGATGCTTGAACATTATCCTGAAGAATTTGTTGATATTGGGTTGAATTCATCCGACCCTCAACTTTAACAAGGGCCCCAGTCCCTGAACTAGCCATACAGCCCCACAGCATGATGGAACCGCTACCAAATTTGACAGTAGGTAGCAGGTGTTTTTCTTGGAATGTGGTGTTCTTCTTCTGCCATGCAAAGCACATTTTTTTATGACCAAATAACTCAATTTTTGTCTCATCAGTCCAAAGAACTTTTTCCAAAATTAATCTGGCTTGTATAAATGAGCATTTGCATACAACAATCAATTCTGTTTGTGGCGTGAGTGCAGAAAGGGCTTCTTTCTCATCACCCTGCCATACAGATGTTCTTTGTGCAAAATGTGCTGAATTGTAGAAAGATGTACAGATACACCATCTGCAGCAAGATGTTCTTGCAGGTCTTTGGAGGTGATCTGTGGGTTATCTGTAACCATTCTCACAATCCTGCACATATGCCACTCCTGTATTTTTCTTGGCCTGCCAGACCTGGGTTTAACAGCAACTGTGCCAGTGGCCTTCCATTTCCTGATTACATTCCTTACAGTTGAAACTGACAGTTTAAACCTCCGAGATAGCTTTTTGTAGCCTTCCCCTAAACCATGATACTTTGTTTGATCTTTGTTTTCAGATCTTTTGAGAGTTGCTTTGAGGATCCCATGCTGTCACTCTTCAGAGGAGAGTCAAAGGGAAGCACAGCTTGCAATTGACCACCTTAAATACCTTTTCTCATGATTGGACACACCTGTCTATGAAGTTCAAGGCTTAACGAGCTAATCCAACCAATTTGGTGTTGCAAGTAATCAGTATTGTGCAGTTACATGCATTCAAATCAGCAAAATTACAAGGGTACCCACATTATTGCACAGCCAGTTTTTACATTTGATTTAATTTCATACAACTAAATACTGCTTCACTAAAAATCTTTGTTCAGAAAATACCCCAGTACTCAGATGTTCCTAGGAAATGAAAGACATACCACTGTTATCTTTTTGTTGAAAGTAGAGTGAATTATTATGCAGGCTGAAAGGGGTTCCCAAACTTTTTCATATGATTGTAACAGCAAGATTTGCTTTTAATCAATTGGCAGTGTTTTTCATCTGCAGTTTCCACCAGATTGTAGGAATTCTTTAGAACAAGGGTCTCCAACCTTTTTTCCCCTGAGAGCTACTTTTACAAAATGAAAATGGCCGAGAGCTACTTATGTTTTCTAATGTTTATCCTCATAGCTTATTTCAACCTGAACAAACTGAATAAGCTTACAAAATTTACATTTACAAAATGTTGGTGTGTCAAGTTTTCAAATTTATGTAGGATTCATTAACCCCTGCGGTGGGCTGGTACCCTGCCCAGGGATTTGATCCTGCCTTGCTCCCTGTGTTAGCTGGGATTGGCTCCAGCTGACCCCCGTCACCCTGTGTTAGGATGTAGCGGGTTGGATGATGACTGACTGTCTGACTGGTTCATTAACCCTTTGGTGAGCTCCTTGGAAAGGGGTTGCAAGGTACCAGTAGCTAGCAAGCGATGTGTTAGAGACCCCTGCTTTAGAGAGACACATAGACAAAATAAATATTTGCAGCCCCATCCAACGCAGAGTCAATTTGTGCACAATGCCCCTGACTTTGATAATCTTTTTGAAATTGGACTTGAATAATTCATATACACCCTTGCTAACTGTTTGCTCAGGTCCGCCAGGTCAGGCCAGTACAGTACACTCTTTAACCTTTGACATCAAATCACTCTAAAGTGGCAATCAGTTAAAACCTGTTATCCCTTTTAGAATCAGAAGGCAGTGTCTTATTGGAAATTATGCCCAATGTCCCTAAAATGACTTTCATGATTATTTTTTTGCTTTTTGTAATGCAGTCCAGTTGCCCTGTCAGACATAGGTTAATGTGGATAGCTAAATTCAAGTTTCATAGACGTTTTAAGGATGCCTTTACTTTTTCTTTTGCAATTTATGTATTGAGGATGTCTGGTTAGGCATTCTTCTTCTTCTTCTTCTTCTTCTTCTCAGTATTATTACAATTTTACACTGATACTCAAAGTCTAATTATGAGTGTATTTCAGAAAGATTATACAAAATTAACTTTATAGCTTGAAAACATTGACCTGCCTATCCTCTGTTTTCTAGGGCTTTTTACTGTTTTACACAATCATCAAAGCTTTTCCCAGCAATGTTAAGCTTGAGACATGAACCATCCTTGAGACTAAGTGCTAGTGCATCATATTGCGCATTCACTTATTCATCAACATACCAACAAGCCATTTTAGAGTCAACAATCATTTAGTGCTTATGCTGGGGTTTTGAACCGAAGACTCTGTAGCTATGAGGCAGCAAAACTAATCACTGTGTCACCAACCTTGAAGCAGAGGGACCAAGTAAAGGACATTGAAGCCCATAGGCACATTCAATTTTTATATTTGAGTTTTCCCACTGAAAATCCTTGATTTTTCTTTATAAATTATGTAGGAACTCCACATACATGTATTATTATTTATCATTGCAATTAAAATTTTAATTATTTACTTGTTACTATCCCCAGAAAGTTGATCAGTCACACACTTACTTCATGCATACTGTATATACTGTAGTGGTTTTAAGAGACTCTTAAAACACTCAAGAGAAATGAAACCATAGCCATTAAGTGTGCAAAGATTCCACCGTATACACAATCATCCTAGCCTTTACATTCATAGCTCCTCAGCAAATCAGACACACAAAAGATTTAACTAGCTGACTAAAGAATAAAAATCTGTGTATACAATCACACATTTGCATTAGCTGACAAAACAATCTGTCAGTTCTAATCATCTGGCATTGCATTGCAAATCCTTTAGCCACTGTCATGTTTTATCACTGTTGTTCCCTATTTAATTGTATCCTGTAGTGAACTTATAAAAATGCATCGTAGCACTGTTAAAAACAATTTCCAAAAAGATTTTTATACTTGTTTAAAAAAAATGAATCAACAGTCAGTTTTCTAATTTTCTAATATTTCAATAAGCTTCTTGGTAGAAAATTGATTTCAGTGAAAATGTTAGTTTATATAAGTTTATACGTCTAAATGTTGAGTGACCTATCATTTGACATATTTACAGTAAATTTAGAAAAGGGTATATGGATGGACAGATATATCAATGCAGTTGAAATAACTGGGTCTATGATACATTTTTGGTGTCCATCAATATTTTTCTTTGAAGAGACCAGGTTGCCTGCTATAGACAATTTTACATTATACTTGCCTTAACTGCCTATTGTATTTGTCATTTGATTTTCATATCACAAAATTCTCAATCTCTTTCTTATTCAGATATTCTTTAGGACAGAAGATGAAAAGCCCTTGGCAATCTGTCAGGTGAATGTGGAGAATACACCACATGTTATAGACCAGACTTTCCGATTCTACCACCCTGAGCTTACATTCCTGAAAAAATCTATACGCCTGCCTCCCTGGCACACCCCACCTGGTAAAGCACATGGATGAAATAACAGCATGTGATATAAATTCTTAAAATATAGCTCTGTAACAAAACATTGTAAATCATAGTGAAATGTTAGCTATTTTTATCTGTAAAGTATTGGATATTATGCATGGGACCAGGTCAACGGATTTACCCAACCATAACTTACTAGAATAGATTTATCTTATAGATATGGTATTCAATGTAGGAAACACAAGATTAAGAAACAGTTTAAAATTTAAATATAAAAAACATTACAAAAATGCAGAGCAGATTACTAGCAACATTATGAGCTTCTCCTTCTCTTTATATTATTTGGTGTTATCAAAAGGAGATATTAACCTTTGCTGGCTCTTACAAATAGTAAATCAATGTATGAGGACGGTCTACTTTCATCATTAGTATCTTGGTATTTAAGTGACAGACATTTTTGGGTGCTTCTTCAGTGTTTTCACTTTTCAAATTAGTATGATATTACTTTGTTGAAGGATCTTTTTGCACCCCAATACAGAGTACTTTTTTTTTTATTGCCCCTTGATTGCTCATTCTGAGATGAACAATAATAATAGAGAATTAAATTATAATGGAAGTGGATCATTATATATGAATTTTCAGATTAATACTTAGAGATTTATTGAGCAAGTGCATATTAGAGAGAAAATTTAGGCTTATATTGTATTATGATGTGGGGTTTGAAGAAACAGACTAAGCAAGTTATAGCATATCAAGTGATAGCTGGAGAATGAGGAGATGAAGAGATGCATTGTGATAGAAGTGAGAGTAGGCCAAAGAAGGTGTGCAAAATTGCTGTTGGATGGCAAGGAAGGGTAACATTGACTAATGCCAAGGAAAAATAGAATTATGAGGTAATTAGCAAGCCTGGTAAACACACTGAGATTTTTGAGACCCAGGCTCCCCCCAGCCTGCGCTCAACAACTCTCCAACTGTGCTGTGCTGTGTGCTGAAACAAGCAGGAATTGGTTGTCTGTTGCTGGTTCAACTGCAAGTTTGCAGGCTCACTGTGTAACATGTGTGTCGCCCAGTAGTTGACATGGGGAACATTTAAAACCAGCCACTGACCTGGCCATGTGCTCACTTTCTGTCGTCTCTCCTCCAGAATGAACGTCTTTGATGAAGGAGACTATCTGTTCCTTTAATCTGATAAAGGGAACAAATGCAGGACAACTGCATTTAAGTGGCTCAGTTTGTACCACTTCCAGAACCTGTTACCATTTCAGACAGTCTGCATGACACTGGAATAAAGAATAAAAATATAACACATAACTTGTATATGCTGTAAGAAAGTAAAATGGTGACATAAATATACCTTTTGCTACAGATCCCTGTTACAAATAAAGATTCCTCTGAATCTTTTTCTATTTAAAACTCATTAGATTTTTCAAATCCAGAGCAATTCAATAATACATTTGAATTGCATTGTATTATAGCATATCCTATTACAAATTAGAAGATCATTGTGCATTTGACCAACTAAGAAAAATTACTCTGTGAGCTAATGTGTAATAAAGACAACTTCTGTAGCTTGGTCATTATGGAAGGGTGTTCCACTCATATAATCCTGAAGAGAACAAAAGTAAAGGTCTGTTTATTTTTCAAGGATATCATCATGTAAATATGAACAAGCTCACTTTTCACAGTTGCAGTTGACAGCGTAGGTTGAGGGAGATGCAATTCATGCCCATTTCCACTGCCCATGTATCTGGTACCCAGTGAGATAGCTAGAATGTGTGTTAACATCAGTGCAGTGGTTTGCCCAAATTACTGGATTCTGTTACATTAAAATTGTACTACTTTATTATATATTGAATAATATACATTGTAGAATCAATTTATATTTAGGTTATATGTTTCATTTTTCCCTAGGTGCTCCAGCTGGGATGTCTGTTGGAGAACCGCAGGTGCATGTGAGGTGTAGTGACCCGAATGTCATTTGCAAAACCCATGCAATGGTATGTGCAACACTGACCTCAGAGAAAGTCACAAGAATAAGATTGAGTGTTATGTAAGAAGAGCAAAGTGAGAGCAATTAACAGAAAGAAGCTTACCCAGATTTGTTTTCAGTTTAGTTTGTGCTGATACTCCTGCTGCTTAAACTCTGCCCTAGTTCCTGTTTAAACAAACCCACAGCTGCTTTAACTGCATTTTTTCCTGAACAGGGTTTTTTTCTTCAATCTGTAAGTAAAGCAACTGTGTGAAAGTGTAATATAATGTACAATACGGCAAGGCATTGCTAGACCCAGCATATATTACACATATGTAAACAGTTTTTAATTTACTTGAAGAATGGTTTGGTAAAACACACCTTGCAAGGATACTTTGCCTAATTGAGAATTATATGCATCTCCTGGCAGGGATCCTGGAAGATTCTTGAAGGGGACTCCACTGAAAGCATAAAGAAATATGTGTGCTCCACAGACAATAAATGTATAGGGCATGAACCTCAGGGGTACTGGTGGCAGCCATTTGTGGTGGGGTAAAGAAAATGACTAGCTGAGGAACAAGGTTATTATAGTTTTACCTTTTCATATTGGTTTGCATTTCTATATTATTTCTGATCTTTCTTGGAAAATCAGTTCAGTTTTTGTTTTCTTTCATTGTGTATTTTTAGTATTTATAATATATTTATGTATATATTATTTTCAGTTGTAGTAATTATAGTATGGTTAAAGAGCTACTAAGGAGTTTAGTTTTGTGTCACTATTGGGCAGAACTGTACACAAAACAGGTTTGGATATGAGTTTAATGTTAGTGGATGCTCACTATACTACATGGTTTACTCTCTGGTTTTGTTTTTCTCTGATAAAAACAAGCATAATCAAAACCAAATGCTGAATATGAACAGTTTTATCATTTTAAAGATATTTTCTTTGTCATTTGTATTGAACAAATGCGCGCTGGCTGTTGGCATGTTTACTCCTTTTATTCCCCAAAATGAGCCAATTTGTGATGAAATTTAGGCGAATTTTAAGGTTTGGGGTTTTTTACTGTAAATATCTACAGCACACAACTGCTGCTCCAAGACAACATGTTTACAATTAATGCCTTCAGTATTGTATTCAAAAATCTCCCATACTGGGCTTTGTTATTTTATACCAACCAAACTGATCTTTGATTCTATCTCAAGCACATACAATTTTACAGATAAAATATTGCCACCTGCATGCCTGAAAATCAAAAATCGGAAAATAGATTCTACTTTATTCTGACAGGTGTGATCATGAAAATCATGGGAGCTTAGGAAGAACAAGGCTCTTAGGGCTTGAATCAGGGTGCAGACCCTATTGACCTGTTGAAGGAAACAAAGAAAAACAAGCATATAGTGTCAAGGATAGGTGCAGTGTGACTTGAATAGCCCATGCATAAGAATAGTAAACCTTTAATGAGCAGTTTAAGAGCAGGTAAAAGGAGTGCGGACAGCCACAAAACAACAGAGACAGCAGGAATAATATATAAATTTTCTAAACCCGCTTAATCCAAAGCAGTATCGCAGGAAACCTGGAGCCTATCACGGCAGCTTTGGATGCAAGGCAGAAACAATCCCTGAACAGGGTGCCATTCTATTGCACCAATACTATATATATATATATATATATATATATATATAATATATACTGTATATATACAATACGTATGACATGGCTGACGTTAAGAACAAGAAGAGTGTGATATTTCAACTATTTATTTGGAGCAAGAGAAAGATTGAGAACATGGGGACAAATATTTTAAAACATAATTCTGCCACCGGGTCATTTTCACAATATCAGGTGTTTTGAGCGGTGAATGTAAAACTAAAACAAGATAAATTAATAAATACAGATTAAATACTAAAACAAATTAGTAAGTTTAGTTGGCAGACTCTCTTCACCTACCTACCTGTATTCCAGTAGAGACATTGCCAACTCAATAAGGCGTGTATCGCTTCAGTGTCAAACAACCTTTTTAAAGCAAAAGTGATTGGTCAGCAGCAATATGCTGATCTTGTATGTTGACTGTAAGTCTCTAGATCAGTGCTGTTTTATTTTCAAAAAAGATTTCTCTTGTGGAAAGTGGCAGATGAATTCTTGACAACAAAACGCCTGAGAGGCAACTGAAACATTACCCACGCGTGATGCTTCTGACAATCATTCTGACTTTAGGCGTTTGAATTGCATCTTCATATACAAGAAGCGCCAAGAAATGCAGCAGTTCATTATAACAGTTACCAGACTCATGCAGCCTGGAATTTGGCTTAGTGTGTGCTGCTGTATTAATTGCTGTGTACATTCTTTATCTTGGGCTCACTCAGAATTACAGCTATAATGGTGATATTTATGAACAGACTGAAATTCTATACGGGATAATCTGTATCCAGTACTTCTGTCTTGAGCACCAGAGATCCAGTGGATGGCAGCCTTTGAAAGTTGCCAAGCACATTCAAAGAAAAATCATCACCTTGGTATGCTTCACTAACAATTGGACCAGAATTTATCATGCTGTCACTATCAGCTCCTGAAGAACTGTCATTATTATCACACAGTAAATCGCTTTCTTCGTCACATGCTTTACTTGCCCCTATTCAGCTTGTTGTGTCACCTCAAATGCTGTGTGAACGCCCACCCTCTGTTACCAGCCGCCAATCACTGGATGAATAGATGCAGGTGGCTCGTGGTGAATAACTTTGTTTTAGAGTTAAAAGTTACAAGGGTTAAAGACTAATGGCAGGAATATTTATTCAAAAACCAAAAATTATATTTTTAGTAAATTATTATCTTACTAGCCAACCCGTGGCGTCACATACGCCACATAATTATTTATTGATGTGTGAACACTTCCTGAAAGACATAGTTGTTCAGTGGAGTGTGATTTCAAATGTGCGTTGAGATATCTCTGCAGTCGGAACGTTTTCGAACAATTAATGCATTGAAAGACCTGTGTGGAATGTGTTTGTTCAGTGGAGTGGGTGTTTAAATGTGCTTTGAGATATTTCTGGAGTGTGAAGGTTTTTGAGTAAATGTTGCATTGAAATTCTGATGTGAAATGAGTTTGTAAATGTTTTTCAGTAAGAGGATAGTGGGAAGGTGACGTCACATCAGCGTGGCTGCAGACAAATGTTTGTGTTGAATGGATTTGCACATGGTTGAGGAGATCCATCTCAGCTGTGAAGTCCTCGTTACAAAATGTGCAACTGAAGGTGTGAGTGGAATGAGTTTGTAAGTGCTTCTTAAGAGCGCAAGTTGTTTTGAAGCACTGCTGGCAATGTTCACATTGCATCATTCGTTCAGTGGAGTGTTTTTTTAAATGTGCATTGAGATATGTCTGCAGTCGGAAGGTTTTGGAACAAATGGTGCATTGAAAGTCCTGTGTGGAATGCGTTTGTTCAGTGGAGTGTGTGTTTAAATGTGCTTTGAGATATTTCTGGAGTGTGAAGTCTTTGGAGCAAATGTTGCATTGAAGTTCCGGTGTGAAATGCGTTTGTAAATGTTTTTCAGTAAGAGGATAGTGGGAAGGTGACGTCACATCAGCGTGGCGATCACATGTTTGTGAACTTTGTGTGCACATACCGACATTGTCAATAGATGCAACCAGAAGGTTATCACGTGTGTATTTGAGAGGCAGGAGAACTTTGTAATGCCCATGATCCAAAGGACTGCTAAAGAGCAGGGATATGGAGAGACGTTGGCCCGGATTGTAAACTCGAGGAGAGGCATGACAACGTTCTCGGAAGTGAATGGAGATAGTAGCTGGAAGCATTTGGGACATCGCCACAATTTCTGCCTTGCCACCATAAACTCTGGAAGTATTCATGTAGTCAGCGTATTGTTGAGCAGACTGTATGACTATGCTTCTGTGACTAAGAATAACGGACAGCACATCGCCGAAGTTATCCCAATGTTGGCAAAGGTTGCAGCCATGTTGCGAAGTTCGAGAGCAACAGTTTCGTTGATGACATTTTTCCAGAAATATCCGACTGATAGAAACAAACAGTTACCTGATGCATGAATTTGTATAACATTGAAAGAAGTGTTGTTTTCATGAAATAGATTTGAGGCGGTGGCCATGATAGGCAAATGAACAGTCAACGTGGCTCACAGCTGCATGTGGACTGTAGCACAGACCAAAGCGAGTGAGGATGTGTTTGGTGACGTGTTGGGGGTGGGCACATGAGCAAGCAGTGCGCATGCCACGAGAGCGAGGGTGAACGCGGGAGGAGAGTGAGAGTTGGTGGGCGGGGCTCTGTCGTGCATTTCCAATGACACGGGAGGAGGGCTAGAGTGGGCGGTCGGGACTCTGTCGTGCGTACCACATGGTTGGCGACTTGGTCGATTATATATATATATATATATATATA
>JANRMT010062815.1:14762267-14803989 GCA_026402145.1 Polypterus bichir lapradei | reverse complement strand
TATATATATATATATATATATATATATATATATATATATATATATATGACAGCAACACTCATCACTCACAACAGTGACAAAACAATTACATTGACAATCATGTTACGTTATTTTCAAAATGTTTCCTTTTCTTTTTCATTGCTTCTTTAACACACTACTTCTCCGCTGCGAAGCGCGGGTATTTTGCTAGTCTATACTAATAAAAGGCAAAGCCCTCACTGACTGGCTCACTCACTCATCACTAATTCTCCAACTTCCCCTGTAGGTAGAAGGCTGAAATTTTGCAGGCTCATTCCTTACAGCTTACTTACAAAAGTTAAGCAAGTTTCCTTTCGAAATTCTACACGTAACGGTCATAACAGTTGACAAGGTCCGCCATGTTAAACTTTCTTATTTATGGCCCCATCTTCACGAAATTTGGTAGGCGGCTTCCCTGCGCTAACCAAAACTGATGTACGTACTTATTTCGGTGGTAGGATGCCAATGTCGGCCGCCATATTGAACTTTCCAACTTCCCGTGTAGGTAGAAGGCTGATATTTTGCAGGCTCATTCCTTACAGCCTATTTACAAAAGTTAAGCAGGTTTCATTTCGAAATTCTACGCGTAACGGTCATAACGGTCGACAAGGTCCGCCATGTTAAACTTTCTTATTTATGGATCCATCTTCACGAAATTTGGTAGGCGGCTTCCCTGCACTAACCGAAACCGATGTATGTACTTATTTCAGTGGTATGACGCCACTGTCGGCCGCCATATTGAACTTTGCAACAGTCTTTGTTACCTATGGGCCCATCTTCAAGAAATTTGGTACGCGGGTTCCCAACGCTAACTGAATCCTACTTATGTACATGTATACGTCCATAGCCTGCAGCTCGGTCGCCGTGTGAGGCGGCATTGGGTCCCCCATCCCCACACCTTCCACATTGTTGGCTGCCTGCCTATATAAGGCCGTCCGTCGCTCCGGTCTCTTCATTCCCTTCCTTGCTTCACCATGGTATTCACGTCACCCTGGTGATAACTGCAGCCTTTTTATTTAATCCACATCTTCTCTGCTGTTTTATTGTTCGTTTATTACAATTCTAGTTATTGTATAGGTATTTTAGACTTAGTTTACATTGTTCAGGTACCCATTTCCTTTATTTGTTCCAATTGTACCCCCATTAACATGTTTATCGAGGTGATCACCATCGATCAAAGAACTGTCACTTACCAAGTGGTTTCCATGCCCGGAGATGCCGCCTGCCTTTTCCATTCTCTGTGTTACATATTGCACGGCCATATCAGGCTCACTCTTGATATCCGGAGGAACATTGTGTCTTATGTATTGAATGACTGGGACAGGTTCATGGTGTGGACTGATGACAGTACAGGAGATAATTATACTACACAGAAAGCACTATAAGAGTGAAATGCTTAAGCCCTTCACCTATGGTTCTGAATGTGAGTTGATGGCTACCACTAAATTGTTCGATTGTCCTTTCAAGTGTACCAAAATGGCCAAATATTTTACACCTTTGGACAACCGCCAATGCCTCTTAAACATCTTAGATTCACAGGTAACGATTTGAGTAGTGGACACTTTGCTGTTTATGAATGTTTAAACTCTCAAAAGCTGGATGCGAAGTTATCGATGAAACCGGTTGTATGCTTACAACGCTTGACAGATGCCGAATGTCACTTCAACACAACAAGTCCTGCAAATGCTAATGTAATTGAAACAAACCATGAAACTCAAACCGATTATGACAGCAGCAATCCAAGCTGTGAGATTTGAGGCAAGATTACTGTTCACATGGCCAACTGTACGTTGCATGCTCAAGAGTAAGCTCAGCGCACAGCTACAGCTTGGTCATATTAAAACTGGAGGGCCGAACTGACAACGTGGCATACAAAGAGATCCTTAACAAATAATTATTGGTATATTTTCCCTCAGTTTAAAAAGGTTTAATTATCTTCTTAATAAAAATTTTAAGGCAGTACTTTGCCGCTGCGAAGCACTGGTATTTTGTTAGTAATCAATAAACATCATACAGACAAAAATAAGACTTTTAAATAAATCTTCTTTGATGGTCAATGTTTTATTAATTCAACCTCTTGCTTTTATAAAGAGTGTAGGGATACTTCAGTAGAACACATTTTAGGATTTCATGTGCCATCTTCGGTTTTTCCCTCAGCTTTTTAATTCAAACCTACCTGTTTCTTAGTGTCTTCAAGACCCATTCCATGTTAAATGCCATGATGATCAACATAACATGGGGCGAAATTCCCCTTTTAGAATCGGCACCAATCATTAGAGCAGGAGGTGGTCCCCTTTTGATGTATCGCTGCCATTCATCAGAGTAACCAGCGAGTCACTGTGACCCAGTTCCTTTAAAACAAACAGTGACTCACGGCGGCAAAATAGTTTAACAAACCCAGCAATACCGTCTTACTGTTTTAGGTGCTTCATATTATGTAGGTTGAAAAACATATATCCTAATAAGGAACATAAATATTAGATACAGTATCAACTATTACTTATATATGTGGAATTTCTAAAATACTAATTCTATCAGTTAGTTTGCCTGCACATGCCTATCCCTGCCCCCAAGCAAACTTAAAGCATTTCTGAGACCTCGATAATGTTTCTCAATAAATTAGCACACAGATGTTATGGGACAGACTATGATGTCCATGTGTTAATACTCCTCCTATTTGTAGGCTATAATTTACTGACAAGTAATTTCTTTTAATGAATTTAAGGTTCTCACTCTGTTAACACCTGGTTAAATTTTCTTTCCGCTTTATAAAAACCAAACAGGATGACGGATGACAACAATACCCCAATGTAAATTGATGGAGGAACAATTGCTGTATAGTCTGCTTTAAAAGTTAAACTGCATAAAAAATAGCACGACTCATTATAGAAAACCCTCAGTCCCCAAAAGATCAAAAATGTGCATTTCATAACAGTCTCCTTATAATTAACCAGTTCATAAGTGCTCTTCCAGAAATATAATAAAGGCATTAATACCAGTGATTAAATGCTAGAAGAGCAAAGCATGAAATCCTAGATTACTTATGGAGAAAATGTAAGTAACCATCCTGTTTATGCCTTTGATATATCAGGGTTCATCTTGTTAAATAAACTTCTCTTTAACATTGGTCTCCAGCCACCTTAGCCATTTAGCTCATCTATTCTGTACTGCTACCAGTTGTTGACCATCTTCAATTCTTTGGCATCTGACTTATGTTTTACTCTCTACAATGGTGGAAAATGCTGAATAAAATCCTTCTTTAATGTCCTCCTCTGCTCTCTCCCATATTCTTTTAAATCTGTTGTAGTTGTGGTTTATTTAGGTTGCTATCCGGGTGTCGAAATGCTCAGGAGGTCTCTCACAACTTCATACTCTTTGAACCACAATAGAAAATATGAATTTTATATGGTATTACTCATAACACATGTCGATAAAAAGGCAGAAATTACAGTACACTACTGGTAACATAGGCAGGATGCTTTTGATCCAATGATCACTGGATTGTAGGCCCAGAACTTTGTGTTTGGCACCACCTCCATAACATTCCCATCTTAGCCTTGATTAAACTGTCCTAACATAATATTCAATCTACAGCATGTTTCCAGGATTTCAAACACACATTTATGTAAAGTCCCAACCAGCCCTTTAAATTTACTCAAATAAAGAAACTAAACAGGATACAAGACTTACAATATGTATTTATTGAAGTTTGATACATGTTTAATTTCCTTTGAGAAAATGTAATCTGTCTGATGACACCAATGCAAGCAGTTCTTTGCCTCTTGTGTGCATGAGTGATTCTGTGCGGGTTAGCCTAGAGGTTGAAGTAGCATCCATCAGCATCTCCACTTGTTACCACATTACTGGCTGGTACTCTGGGCTGCTTTGCCTGCTTCACCAGCAGGACACTGCAGTCAGGTTCATGAAACCCTCCTACACTCTGCATTTCAGGCTTTTTTAAATACCACTCCATTAAACTGAAGACAATTAGTAGTACAGCACCAAGGAAGAGTTGCGTTCCTTCCATCTTTAGAAGTCCCACAGTCTCCATACAATCATACTAAAACTGGATTAGAAATAAGGTAATTAAATTGTGTAAGAAATGTAGTTTGCTACAAGGGCAGTAGCTGGAGTTTTGCAAGCATTGTATAGGATTATTATAATAAAGGAGGAACTCCTTAGATGAAGCTTTTAATTTGCAAGATAGTAGACTTTACATTCCCATCTTCACCTATCGTAACTTTCAGAATAATACCAGGCATGGTCCTCTGAGAGTAGACCCAGAGGCTGACCCAGAATCTACTGGAGGAATTATCATGCAGCTAATCAGTAGAGTGGCTTGAAATTGTTCTATTTACTTCTTTATTTTGAAAAGTACATTGATGTTCAGGGAACAAACATTGTTTTTAAGATCTATGACATCTTTAATGAAGGATATAACCAACTAAAATAAAAGCAAAGCAGCATTTTTTCCTACTCATTTAATGTACAGTAAATCCTGAGATTCTACAAAAATAACAAAGCAAACATTTCTTTTTGTAGAAGATTGTAAAAAAATTCATTGTTTCATTAGGCAAAGTCACTGTGATGAAATCCAAGTTGTCCATCTGTTTAATGTCTATGGGAAGGACTTTTGATGAATTGATGTCCCAATGTTATGTGCAATAATTTGTTTTGTTTTTTTTGTCTTCTATCCAGACTGGAGGAGGGGAGTCATATACTATTGGACTGCGTTTTGCACCCAGTCAGTGTCCAGGTGTTGAGGAGATTCTCATTTATATCAATGATCAAGAGGATAAGAATGAGGAAACCTTCTGTGTCAAGGTCATCTATTTCTAAACAGACAACATTATGGAACATTCTTGTCTGGCGATAATTTCTCACCTTTTTATCAGAAAAATCTCTGATATATGAAGGGATTCAAAATCAAATTTGCATTTCTGTTCATTGATAGGCCTCATATGCCTTAAAGGGGACAGTGATTATGTAACCATTGGTTTACAATTGTTTTTATCGGCTTTGCAGGAGGTTTCTGTACTCCCATAAAACTCTAAAGGTAGCTTTGAGTTGAGTATGGTACTGTGTAAAGGTCCGTTAAGAATTGCTTGAATTTACCCAGTTGGTTTTATTGTAAATGATAATTGTAGCAGCTGCTGAAATAGAGTTGGGGAACTTCAGATTATGTTTTCTGATGACTCTTGGTCAAAATGATGTTGTATGATTGGCTACACATGAAATGCTGTTTTAGTGATTGACCAATCATTTGTACTTGGATTACAAGTACAGTGGAAATTGATTCATTTTAAAGGTCATATGATGCTAGTTAAAATGACATTTAAGTGTTTACTTACAACACGTTACCTTGTTATCTTCAGAATATTTTCAGACACGGGTATGAATATGTCCAAATATGGCACAAAGTCTGAGAGTCAGCTAATTGTTTCCAAAGTTGTCAATGCTTACTTATCCCTGCTCTTAAAAGGCAATGAAGCCTAACATCTTCCCTTGTAAACTGACACAATACTATACTTCTCAGTAAAATACATTCTGATTATCATGACTCAAAGGCTTGTGAGCTGTCCATTTCCAGTCTTCAACAACTTGGTGTGCAGTTCGCAAGGCAGGTTTAGTGAGAACTTTCTCTTGTCTTGGGGTTTCCTGTTGATCAGTTTCAGTAAAATATTGAGATTGAGACAAATTTGGAAAAGTATTTTATCATTTGATTTATTGAATAAATTACTTCAAGATAATCAGACTACATTTTTATTATATATATTTTTTTACACTAATGCAGGATATAATATGCCCAATTGTGTATGCAATTAAAAATGCAGAATACATTGAAATTTGGAAGATAATAAATCAAACAATATGGCTTTTTCCATTTTAAACCTTAAAGTATTTTTTATACTATGCATGTAAAGAATAGTTAGATTTTGTGCAATGCATAAATAATTTATATAATATTATTTAATTTTCCTGATGTAATCAAAAATTTTGTATATGTGAGTCTTTAATGCTGTAGAATTTATTTATGTTTAATGAAAGATTTTTTAATGAACCTGTCATATACTTGTAATTTCACTTTTGATATTTTAGTAAGTCTATTCATTAATTTTTTTTACAAAAGGATTATAAATATACATAGTTTACATAATTGTGAATGTAACTGTAATTAATGTAATTGAAGGCATAAATGAAATTGAATCATGGTAAATACCTTATACATTTTCTAAATAAAACTAATATTGTAAATGAAAATTTACTCTTGACTAATTAAGTATACATTAGCACCAAAAAATGTTTTTTCCAAATCATGAAATTTCTTAATTATGTGGTATATTTAGGAACAAAAGAAGTTTCAGTTAAGATTAAGCAGAATTTTTGCCTATAATGACTGCCACTTCAGTGTTCACCAGCCTTTTTAGCCATCAGGTCACCTTTTGTAATCAAAACAAATCAAAAGTATGACATCATAAATGCCGTATCTAAGCTATCCAGAATAGACGTGCATTCAACGTATTCCCAGAAGTTATTTATTTTGTTCACTTATTTCATCAAGGTGCTGCAAAGTGCTGACAATCATGGCATTAACAGGCAGTGAGATAGCCTGAGGCCGCAAGTCGTTTCTAGTGCAGTTTGTCAGGTTAACATTTGTCAAGCTGTCATATTTCTCTACCCATCAAGAAATCCGACACTTCTGTTTTCTGGTTCAAGTGGACAGTGTTATGCACATTCATATTTTGTTTTCACTAGCCTTTTCTGATCTTGAAATTTCAGAAATTTATGCAGCCTTGTTACTTTATTTGCATACTCATTTTCTATTCTACAGGGTAGTTTGTTATATGCAAATTTCTGTTTTGAGCATTTATAATTTTCAGTAGCTAAATGAAGCTTGTGAAGACAAAAACAAATAAATAAAAACAATAAGGTACAGAATACATGCTAAAAGTATATTCCATAATGACAGTACCATACCACCCTAGAGTGTAAGAGACGTACATTCCATACTCTTCATGTCTGTATGAGCTGAATGAGCCTTGTCTTCTTTGGAGAGTGTTGTCTATGTCTGTACTGTGGAGAGAGTAAGGGCTAACAACAGTAACCTGTACAGCAGTGACGAGACATGTTTTAAAGATACATTGTTAATGTATCTGACCTATTTGCTGTAGTTCTTTATTGTGAGTTGCTCCATTATCTCCTCAATGAGCTACATAATTATTTGAGTGGTCTGGATTCTGAATCACTCTCTAGGCAGAAATTCATTGGGCACCAACATGCTTACTTGCAATGTACACAGTTAACTCCATCTTTTTTGCCTATATTGCCCAAAGTGTCAGAATGAATTTCAATGGACTTTTCTCATAATGGCTGAGCAACAAACAACTTTTTTGGTTGCATTGGCCAAAGCATGCAAATTTCATGCTTGCTTGCAACATGCAGAATAAGAGCCAACTTTGCAGTCTACCCAAACAGAAACAAATTGCTCTATAATTTAAATACTTTGCCTAAACACTCTCTTTTTATGAGCTTGTCCTCTGGATACATCAAAGAAACAAATACAACACTGCAGAATTAGTCAAGTCAAACTTTATTTATAAAGCACATTTAGACAGCTGAAACTGAACAAAAGTGTTGTGCAAGAAAGGGTAAAAGAAGCAGTTAAGATATATAACTAATATATTTTATATATATGAAAAAGTTTGTGAACCCCTCTTAGCCTGCATAATAATTTACTCTATTTCAACAAAAAAGATAACAGTGGTATGTCTTTCATTTCCTAGGAACATCTGAGTACTGGGGTTTTTTCCGAACAAAGATTTTTACGGAAGCAGCATTTAGTTGTATGAAATTAAATCAAATATAAAAACTGGCTGCGCAAAAATGTGGGTCCCCTTGTAATTTTGCTGATTTGAATGTAACTGCTCAATACTGATTACTTTTAACATCAAATTGGTTGGATTAGCTGGTGTGAAATGATGAGTCTCAACACACTAAAAGAAGGTTTGGGGCAGCCACCCTTATATTGTTCCTAGCTGCAAAAGGATCTTTTAGAGCACAATCGATGTTGTTGGTTTGAGTTCCCAAAATGAACTGACTCGGTTTGGCAATATGGAGGATTTATAGTCCATAACCCGGAAGTGACTTCAATCTGGGAGCCGGAACTGGAAGTGATGTCAGTCTCGGAACCGGAACCAGAAGTGATGTCAGTCTCGGAGCCGGAACCGAAAGTGACGTTAATTCAGGCAGGTGTTCCCGTATTTGATCTGCATAATTAACAGAAACAGGTTTAGAGCACCCCGCCACCCCCTGGCCCGGCGGGTAATCACCTCCACTTGGTCCATTCAGCTCACTCCTAGTCGCACGTGTGTGACACTGGTTAAGCCTTGAGCTTCATAGACAGGTGTGTCCAATCATGAGAAAAGGTATTTAAGGTGGTCAGTTACAAGTTGTGCTTCCCTTTGACTCTCCTTTGAAGAGTGACAGCATGGGATCCTCAAAGCAACTCTCAAAAGATCTGAAAACAAAAATTGTTCAGTATCATGGTTTAGGGGAAGGCTACAAAAAGCTATCTCAGAGGTTTAAACTCTCAGTTTCAACTGTAAGGAAAATCAGGAAATGGAAGGCCACAGACACAGTTGCTGTTAAACCCAAGTCTGCCAGACCAAGAAAAATACAGGAGTGGCATATGCGCAGGATCGTGAGAATGGATACAGACAACCCACAGATCACCTCCAAAGACCTTCAAGAATGCTGCAGATGGTGTAACTGTACATCGTTCTACAATTCAGCGCAATTTGCACAAAGAACATTTGTATGGCAGGGTGATGAGAAAGAAGCCCTTTTTGCACTCACGCCACAAACAGAGTCACTTGTTGTATGCAAATGCTCATTTAGACAAGCCGGATTCATTTTGGAACAAAGTGTTTTGGACTGATGAGGCAAACATTGAGTTATTTGGTCATAACAAAAAGTACTTTGCATGGCAGAAGAAGAACATCGCATTCCAAGAAAAACACCTGCTACCTACTGTCAAATTTGGTGGAGGTTCCATTGTGCTGTGTGGCTAGTTCAGGGACTGGGGCCCTTGATAAAGTCAAGGGTCGGATGTATTCAACCCAGTATCAACAAATTCTTCAGGATAATGTTCAAGCATCAGTCACAAAGTTGAAGTTACACCGGGGTTGGATATTCCATCAAGACAATTACCCAAAACACAGTTCAAAATCTACAAAGGCATTCATGCAGAGGGAGAAGTACAATGTTCTGGAATGGCTGTTACAGTCCCCTAACTTGAATATCATTGAAAATCTATGGGATGATTTGAAGCAAGTTGTCCATCCTCGGCAGCCATCAAATTTAACTGAACTGGAGAGATTGGTCCAAAAATACTTCCATCCAGAATCCAGACACTCATCAAAGGCTATAGGCGGCATCTAGAGGCTGTTATATTTGCAAAAGGAGGCTCAACTAAGTATTGATGTCATATCTCAGTTGGGGTGCCCAAATATATATATTAGTGCTGGGCGGTATACTTTTCATACCAAAAACCGTTTTTTTTTTTTTTTATTTTTGTTATGATATGGATTTTTCCTATACCGCAACACGGGTTTAAATTGCCTAAACAACATTCGCAACGTGGCGCAACGGGAAACTGTTTAAGGGGGACCTTTTTCACTGCTACACCGCTAAACACATGCCACAGAGGTGTTACGCAGGGGCTCTTTTTCACTGCTACACCGCTAAACAAGCATACAATGGAGTACAGTACATGCGTTAGTAGAGGTATTGTGCAGTGAAAATGGACAGAGAAAATTCCGAAACTGAAGCTGTAGCAGACGATAAAGTTGAACATGATGACACAGAAGAACCTTTGCTGGAAAAATGAGTCATGTCTGTAGTCTGGAGATACTTTGGACTTAAAAGGTCAGGTGTGGACCATTATGTTCAAATGTGTGAATACTGTTTCCATAATACTGCAAGCCAAGTTGTATTTTTTTCAACACTATGTAATGTACCTGGGTACTGTGTAATAGTGTGATGACATGTTGACTTTATTCTCGCCATTTCCACTTTAATCTCAACACTTATGACGAGAATAAAGTCGACATTTCTACTTTATTCTCGCCGTTTGTCGAGATTATAGTCGACATGTTGACTTTATTCTCGTAATTTGTTATTAAAGTAGAGCATCGTAAACTAAACTTCATCTTAAAATGAATATTTAATTTACTAGATTTTCTTAAACCCCGTCATAAGTTATGTAGCACATTAAATGCTTTGTGTTGTGTTCCCCGAGCCATGTTAATCGCTACGTGCTTCTCAAACTGACTTCCTCTTGCACTAAGCACACAGAATACATTAATTTCATGATATTCCTGCTCCTTGAACAGAATGCTAAGATAAATACTTGATATAATTTTCATGATGAAATGCATTAAAGCATGTATTAATCATGCGGGGGGTCACGGTGGTGTGGAGGTTGCACTGCTGCCTCGTAGCAATGGGGTCCCGGGTGTTCCCTGCTTTGAATTTGCATGTTTTTCTGGTGGGTTTACTTGGCATGCTTCAGTTTCCTTCCAAAGTCATGTAGGATGTGGGGTTTTGTTATGCTATATTGACCCTGCTAGTGTATGTATTGCTTGTATTCACCCTGTGATGTGCTGGCGCCACGTTCAGGATTTCCTACTGCCTTGCACACAATGCTTGCTGGGATGTGTGCAGCCCTGAATGGACGGCATAATTAAACATGCATAACGAAGATTTTTTTTTTAAAGTTCTGAACACTCCGTGGTCTAAGTTTATAACTAGTTTTAATTTCACACGACGTTGATCATGTGGCGATTGGTTATGTGGAGAAAGAAAAAGGAAGGATAGGAACTGGGGGTTTAATACGTCAGAAAGAGACAGCACACATGCAGTAAAGAAAGCCTGCTCAGAACAACATCCATTGAATTCTGTGTTTGTGTCTTCGACCACCAGATCACGAACCCAACATTTACACAATATTTAAGTTAAACCTGTGCATTCATACATCCAGTTTTTTGGAACCTCGTCACATCTGCCATAAAGTTCTCTACACTGAACGTACACCTGGGGACCTCTTACTGCGAGGGAGAAGCACTACTGCCACGCCACCATGCATGTTTAATACCGGTTTTAATGCATTCATCATGAAAATATCAAGTATTTATCTTAGCATTCTAAATTTTCAGAGAGCAGGAATATCATGAAGTGAATGGATTCTATGCGCCGATCGCTGCCTCTTAGTGTAAGAGGAAGTCAGTTTAAGAAATGCATAGCGATTTACAACTGGGTCAGGGAACACTTAACACAAAGCATTTAATGTGCTACATAACTTATGACAGGGTTTGAGAAAATCTAGTAAATTAAACATTGATTTTAGGATGAAGTTTACTTTATGACAAAATGACTACTTTAATGACAAAATAAACTACAAGAATAAAGTGGAAATGTCGACTTTAATCTCAACATATAGTTTTATTTTTCTTCACTGTGTCCATATTTTTTTTCTCTTCACCATGGCCCTAATACGATTCTGTATGGCTATACCACAAATAGCATTATAAATGCAAGTTGCAGTTTTATGATTTATGTATATATCTTAGCTCGAAGCAAAGTCCATATTAATGCAATTTGCCTTAATGACGGTTCAGTTGGTAAAGATGTCATCACCAAGTTGCACTTGTTTTATTTTATTTTTTATTTGGTGAATACTGTATAATGCACCTGGGCTTGAAGTAATAGTATTATTACTGGAAGTTGCACAATTATTTATTTGATTGATATTATTTATTAGTTTAAATATTATGCAGTTTAATAGCTGTAAAGTTGTTTAAAAAGTCACTTTAACATGTCAGTGGACAGAGATTGTAAACATTAACAGAAAGAGTAGTTGGTTTACAAAAAATATCTTTATTCCTTTTCTAAGACATGTTTAGTGCAATTCAACTTTTGACAAGCACCTCTGGATATTTTACTAAGTCGAAATGCCTCTTTGGATGGTTGAAAATATGTTGTCAAAATTTTAGTTTAAGTTGTTTGCAAATATTATTTAATAAAAAGGCTCTATATTTTGACTGCAACTGTCATGCAGTGCGATTCCTTCTCTTTTGCACTTGTGTGCACATTAAAATGTTTTTTTGTACAATGTAAAATTCTCATGACAGTGGAATAGTTTATGCTTAGCCAGTCTACTGCAATGGAAATGTGGTTAATATCCACTCATGCATGTGGAAAAAAATACCGTCCAATACCGTGATATAGAGTTTTGGTCATACCGCCCAGCACTAATATATATATTTATATTTTGTCATAAACTTGACTCAGAGACATAAAGTTTTGGGGCAGTCACCCGTGTAATTGGTATCCTGGCTGCAAAAGTCATAAAAATGTATACAGCACTGATGTGCACAAAACAGAACTGCAGGAATAGGGAAAAGGTGGAGGCTTTTAAAGGGGAAGACAGAAAGTGGGATCAAAGGGGCCGGGCTCATGAAGGTCTTCAGCCATAGGTTTGAGCCCGAACGTGACATCACAGGGGCCGGACCCGGCAAGGTCTCCTTCCATAGGCTCAGTTCCGGAAGTGATGTCAAGAGGACCAGATGGAATATCCCATGAATGGTCTACAGGAAAGGGAGAAAAAGAGTCAGTGCACTCTGCCACATCCCGGTATGACTCGGAACTGCCCTTACTCAAGCCCTTCAGCTGCCTCCCATGCGCACGTGTGTGATAATATATAAAAATAATCACAAAATTGCAAACATGACCAACCATTACATAAATGGTAAACTCAAAATAACCACAGCCATACATAAATATTTATAATCATGAATGTACATGAGCCAACAAACTATACTCAGCAAAAAAAGAAACGTCCCCTGACTTTCAACTGTTTTTACTTTCAGTAGACTTAATGTGTAAATATTTGTATGAACACTACAAGAGTCAACACCATAAGACATAAACTAAAAATGTTTCACAATGTGTCCCTGAATGAAGGGAGGCTCAAAATCAAAAGTACCAGTCAGTATCTGGTGTGGCCACCAGCTGCTTGAAGTACTGCAGTGCATCTCCTCCTCATGGACTGGACCAGATTTGTCAGTTCTTGCTGTGAGATGTTACCCCACTCTTCCACCAAGGCACCTGCAAGTTCCTGGACATTTCTGGGGGGAATGGCCCTAGCCCTCACCCTGCGATCCAACAGGTCCCAGACGTGCTCAATGGGATTGAGATCTGGGCTTTTCGCTGGCCATGGCAGAACACTGACATTGCTGTCATGCAGAAACTCACGCACTTTTTGCCACTCCTGTCTGGTCCAGCGAAGGTGGGTTTGTGCCCATAGGCGGCGTTGTTGCTGGTGATGTCTGGTAAGGACCTGCCTTACAACAGGCCTGCAAGCCCTCAGTCCAGCCTCTCTCTGCCTATTGCGGACAGTCTGAGCACTGATGGAGGGATTGTGTGTTCCTGGTGTGACTCGGGCAGTTGTTGTGGCCATCCTGTACCTGTCACGCAGGTGTGATATTCAGATGTACCGATCCTGTGCAGGTGTTGTTACACGTGGTCTTCCACTGCGAGGATAATCAGCTGTCCTTCCTGTCTCCCTGTAGCGCTGTCTTAGGCGTCTCACAGTGTGGACATGGCAATTTATTGCCCTAGCCACATCAGCAGTCCTCATGCCTACCTGCAGCATGCCTAATGCACGTTCACGCAGATGAGCAGGGACCCTGGGCATCTTTCTTTGGGTGTTTTTCACAGTCGGTAGACAAGTCTCTTTAGTGTCCTGCGTTTTTAGAACTGTGACCTTAAATGCCTACTTTCTGTAAGCTGTTAAGGTCTTAACGACCATTCCACAGGTGCATGTTAATTAATTGATTATGGTTAATTGAACATGCATGGAAAACATTGTTTAAACAATTTACAATGAAGATCTGTAAAGTTATTTTGATTTTTAAAACATTATTGTTGAAATACACAGTCCTGAAAAAGGGACGTTTCTTTTTTTGCTGAGTATAAATGTGACCCTCTTGCAGGGTCAAATGCCAGTGAGAAAAGAAGACTTCAATGATGACTTAAAAATGTTGGGGTAGATCATGTATGATAAGGCAAGCCATTCCAAAATAAAAGGAGCAGCAAAAGCCTGATCCCCATTTGCTTGAACCTCAACCTCGTCACAGTAGACGTCAGTGCTCTTGTTGGCCCATAAAAGTGAAGAGGTTCAGAGAGGTTAGACAAGGCTGTTCCATTTCAAACATTTAAAAACAAGTAATAGAATTTTAAAGTCGTTTCTGAATTAATATCAGTTCAAAATGCAGGTTGTTGCAGGGGTATATAAAGTTCACTTTTTAGCATATTATCCATTTTGGATTCCACAACACCTGCTGTTAGAGCAGTCTTGGAATTGTGACATGGTTCAATGGGGCCATGTTTTGTTAATCATAAAAGGTTATGTGATTGTGCCTTCACAAGCATCAGCTAAGTAATGTTTTTGTGCATACTTTATGAGACCAAACCCTGCAGGATTGATGCATTTACATTACTTACATTGTAGTCTACAAGTTAGTGCAAATTGTCCATCTCTTTTCTACTTCTGAATATACTTCACTTCCACTTTTTCAGCCCATCTAAGATTAGCTTTGCAGGCAGTAAGGGGGTCGTCTACATAGCTGACCACAGACAAAGTAACACATCTTGTGAGGAGCTTACCTTGAAGCTTTATCTAAAATTTGAAACTGTCAGTTTCACAGTTTCAGTGCACCACTGGACAGCTAGGGGTTGCTCTTTTGGAAGCAAATTAAAGCTGAAATCCAAGTCCTTTTGTTCTAGAGCCCTGATATCTTCAAGACATTAAGACTGCCATGCTGTTACTTATCCATTTGTTCAAGTGGAATCCCTCTCTGAATCGCAGTGCTTGAAGACCTCTTGCTGGTTTTATTGCCTGTTCCTGTTTTGCAACTGACAGCAAGCAGTAATCTACACAGAAATTGTGAATCACAGTGTTAACTGCTCCTTCCAGAACTGCTTTCCTTGCTTTCTTGACTGTTCAGTACAAAGTATAAGAAGCACAACTGGGTGAAAACATAGCACCACAAAGATAGAATACTGCCATTTTAAGTTCTTCCAAGTCTTTACTTAGATTACCTTCCAGTTACGAAAGAAAGGAAAGAAGATCAGTGTCTTTATCTGGGACTTTTACTTTAGATAGGGCATTGATTTAATACCTGCCATTAATGTTATTGGCTTCTCCCTAAATCTAAAGGATGTCAATGAATGTGTTAGTTAGGTCGAGGTCTTTCAGTAAAAGCACTCCCTTGGTAAGTGGCTATACAGCAAAAACCTCACAAATCTTAGTTTTCTTAGGATGATACACACCATGATGTGGAATGTATCACACCCTGTCATCATTGCGAAGCAGGATTTCTTTGAGTACTTTTACAGTATAACCCTATTACAGTATTTGTTTCATAAAACATTTATAGACTTCATAGAAATCCGGAAATGTATTCAGTGTACTTCCGAGGCCAATAGCATGCTGTTCTACAGTACAGGAATTGTCTGGCATTTGAAGTGTCTCATACTGTAATGGCCACCTACCACCTCTCATGAATACTCTAAGACTAGGCACATGAACTTTGTCTTCATACAACATTATTTCTTTCTCTTCACAACTATGCTCTAAGAAAATCTGGATTGTACTACTGATGCAACATCTATATATTATATAATTCATTAAGGCAAGACACCCATGGAAAGCACGCCAGAAGGGGCGTGGATTCACTAAGCCGCCGACAAGTAAGACACCTATGGCGCATGCAGGAAGGAGCCACGCCCACCAACTCCAAGACCATTGGATACGACAACAACTCACAGAGCCACGCCCACCAACACAGAAAAACCGGCGTCATTTATATTCGTCTGTCGTAGAGGACACATGCATTTCCGAGCCACGTTGACTGTTCATAGAGGCATATTTCTCACAGAGGTGAATCGCCATATGCAGCGTGTAAAACGGTTTGCGAGGGGTATCCCATGGGATCCTTAAAACGATCCTTTACAACTGAGGTTAAAGCACAATGAAGTAAGCAGTCTTTAAAAACCGAGTTTTCGGTTATGACCCACAACCGCGTGCACCATAGCAAATTGTTTTACACGCTACATACAGCGATTCACATCCGCAACAAACATGCGTTTTCTTAGATGCTCCTGCAGGAACACGAAAGACATTTCCCTGCCCACCAACACTCCTTTTTCACCGGCCCGCATCTACCCTCGCTCTCTAGGCATTCACACTGCCTGCCCATGTGCCCGGACGCAAAAACTCACCGACCACCCAGTTAGTCCCTTTCGTCTGTGCTAGGAGTCCACATGCACGTCTGAGCCACATTGACTTTTCATTATTCTTTTCGGTTTCAACACCCGACCACATCCACCATGAAAAACCATGAGAAAGGAACGACGAAGCCCCACCTCGCTACTACCGTGGTCGGGTGTCTTGGTGGATTATATAGAAAAAAAGCAGCCACAACCGCACAGAGCAATGAAAAGTCTACATGAGTCACAGGTGCATCTGGACTGTGCAAAGACGACAACAACTCAAGTGACGAGTTGGAGGTGGGCACATGAGCAGGCAGTGAATACTGAACGAGAAATTCAGTCCCGGACGATTGTGTGTTGTCGCTTTTCTTGCTGATTTATTACATTACCGATTTTTCAAATGTTAAATTTTCTCCCTGTGCTTAAAAATCATTAAAAAACCGTCCTGATTATGCGGCGTATGGTACGCCGCGGGTTGGCTAGTATTTTCTATTTCTTGTATTTGTTACATGATTAACTTTAGGTTTTTGTAGCTCATCTATTTTCTTGCATGGCCTTTTGAAAATCCATCAAAGTGCAGTCTTCACAATGTGAGGTCCCTCTCCTCTGCTATGTTTAACTTGCTGTAGCTCAAAAAGTTATGGTTGTTGATCTACTAATAGATCTTCTTCTGACTCACTTTTATTGTATTTTAACTTAACAAGGACTTTGTATAGTGCACATTCACCAGCCCCAGATTCCCTTCTTGGTTTCCTCATTAGTGTATGTAGCTTTACTACATTTAGCTCCATCCTCTTTGTTGATATGCAGAACAACAACATTTATTTATATTACACATTTTCATACAAATAATGTAGCTCAAAGTGCTTTACATGATGAAGAAAGAGAAAAAAGACAAAGTAAGAATTAAAATAAGAGAACATTAATTAACAAGAATAAAAGTAAGGTCTGATGGCCAGGGAGGACAGAAAAAACAAAACAAAAAAAAAACAAAAAAACACTCCAGACGGCTGGAGAAAAAATAAAATCTGCAGGGGTTCTAGGCCACGAGACCACCCAACCCCCTCTAGGGATTCTACCTAACAAATGATCAGTCCTCATTGTATTTAGGGTTCTCTTGGAAGGACTTGATAATGATGGTCACGTGGACTTCCGGCCTTTAATCCATCAATGTAGAATGTGTAGGAACTGTCCACTCTTTACTAAGATGCTCCCGTTTAAGACACTGACACACAAACCTTTACATTTCAAAAAGTCAGTTGTCAGTGGTCAATGTCCATGGGACACATCACAGCAGCAAACTGTCCACATGACCCCTTAGTAGTTGGTAACCAAGAGAGGCATAGCGGTGAGTGAGAGACAACGACTGGGTTCAAATAGCCAAAGTGCATATTTATTACACCTCAGTTCTAATACTAAAGTGCAGTGCAGATTAAATAAATAAAATAAATGTTGCATTTAAAAAAATCATTGTTCTTGTGGAGATTAAAAATTAATAAATCTCTCTATTATATAAAAAAAACATTCTGTGACAAGACAAGACTTTTTGAAGAGATTTTTTCAACTCCTGTGAGACTTTGGCCATGAGATTTTTTTCCAAGTCAAGCCCTCCTTTCAATCATATTCAAACACGCACATGGCCCTCTCACCTCTCCTTCGCGTGAATGGTTTTGTCAGACACTCTTCCTGCACTCTTAGCTCTTATAAAAATTTAATATTTTCCTCACTAAAGTTCCCAAATAAGATGTATTATGTCCAAATCGTATTGAATTTCATCACAAAGAGTTATCAACTGAAAAAAATGAGTACACGGACAATCCTAGCACAGAGAAAAACAATGAAGTCAAACAAATGGCAAAAATGTTGATCGGTTACATGGCAAATTGGTTAAATGCATATCAATAGACTATGCTGAAACAGTTGGTGGTGATCGTGTGGAAGATGAAAACAAGAACTTACAATATCCCAAAGAATAAACTACAACCGTTAACACCGACCGGTCTTCCACTGCACGAATTACTGTAGGAAGAAGGATGTATCCAAGAAAGGTAATGTAGTACATCTTCCACGGATAACATTAGACAACAAAGGAGATCTTGATATGCCATTCATATTAAAACGTTAACAGTTTCCCGTTTGTATAGCTTTTTCAAAGACAATTAACAAATCTCAGAGCCAAACATTCAAAAAAGTCGTTTGATTTAATAGAGAGAAAGAATCTAAATTCAGTCACAGGCAGTTATACGTTGTGTTGCCACAATGAAAGTCCAAACACAGAATCAAAATTCCATGCGACATTGACAAAAATTAAAATTCAAAAAATTGTTTTTACTAAAAGTTTTACAGCAAAAGTGTAGGTTTAAAAAGATTGTGCATGTTAATTTCAAAACCAAACAGAATGAAATCTTATTACTCAATGAAAAACTCTAATGCAAAATGATTTGCAATTTACTTTCAAATTACTACGTTTTACTATTTTTAATATGTTTAATTACTTGCTGTAATGTAAAATAGTTCTATTATGTATATGTAACAATTCCCATGAAAATAAAAATCTGTTTAAATTGTACATCCACATCTCCATACGCGAGCAGCAGAACCGCAAAGAGGCTAGCATGTAGCGCAGGCCTGGGGTTGGCAAGCTAAGCGAGCAGGGGGCAAAGCCCCCTAGTACTTTAAAATCACAAAATAAAACATTCCAAGACTGAGTTGTTCACCTCAGCAAGTCACCTCCATCTTCCCATACGCTACACCATACTTCTGGGATCCATGGGAGGGTCAATCCAAGTCCCCACTCCTACAAAACTGTTCAGAGTGCCATTGACAATGCTTCCTGACAGGGGCTGACCATACTGCCTCCTCCCTCCACAGCACTTGCATGGTTTCCTGAACTGCCTTGCCATTTCTTTTTGGTCATTGCCCTCCAACCTTTCTGTTCTCATTTCGTACTGCTCAGACTCTCTTTTTTAACTATTGGTGGACACAGGTACATACATGTTGTGCCCTGGGGTACTAATGAGGCAACAGTCCAAACCGTGCATGTTTGCATGTGAATGCATGAAATGTGAATCACCTCATGGACACCCCAGAGCCGCTCCATCATGCATCTACACCACCAAGAGCTTGAATGCATTGTATAATCAATAAAAAACTTGTGCTGCCAAGCATTAGATTTTCTTTTATGATAGAGTTGGGTTGGAGGTACAGGATATTCTCATATATTTATATCACTTCATGACATGAATTCCACATTTGTTTGGTAATTCCTTGACAGCAAGAGAGTGATTGTCACTGCAAAAGGGTTTTTTAAATGTATAGAATGTTATCTGTCTTTTACTGCATTGTCTTTAGTCTCTTTTTTAGCAGTGACAGAAATGTTTGTGCAAAAGCCAATCCCTTTCAGACTGATCAGCAAAGGACACTTTCCTTTATCAGCTTTGCGGTTTTCACCTGAAATGGATCTTCCAAGAAGACAAGACATTTTAGCGGTCATTACTTTCAATCTGAGGAGCTGCTTTCTTTCAATCTTCCCTTAGTGAGCATGAGAGATTTGATAACACAGTGCCCAGGTTTGTGCTACTATCAAACCTGTCCTTATACTGTGCATCGCCCAGGTCATTTGTACAATTAATGAAGAAAAGTGTATAATTCTTCACTGCTTCCCCATCACCTGACTCAATTTCAGGCCATTTTAATGACTTTGTTCATAAATGCATCTCTTATCTGAACTTTATTACCATAAAATTTATTAAACTTCTCCTTTGCTTCCTTATAAGCTACATCTGGTGATAGGTGTTGAAAAACCTTTGACAATTTCTTCTGACACCCCTTTAGTAAATTTCTTCAAATAGCTGCAGCCCTTCTTCATCAGTAATAAGATTGCCGTCTACAATTTTACCCCATTTGGCAATTAAGGAAGGACAAGACATAAAATCACCTTTAACTAATGGCACGTCTGGACGTGGGAGGTTAAACTTACATTTCAAGTGTGTTTTGACTCTTCTTTTTGGTTATCACCTCTTTTTTTTTATGATAGAGTTGGGTTGGAGGTTCAAGCAGTTCTCATACATTTTCAATCCTGCTGTAGGTTCTGGAATTTATTCGTCAGTAGCAATCGGTTTCCCTTTTCCTTAAGGTGGAGTTCATCTAATTCTCTTTGTCTTTTAGCTGCACCTCCGCCCGTTTGAACACTTGCCCGAGTATTGCTTACTCAGCTGCCACATCTGTTCTTTACAAGTGAAGCCGACAAGTAGTATAATCTGCAAGAGTTAACTCTGAAAACACAATCTTCAGGCTTGGCATCACAAATTGACAAGGTCTCTTCCAAGTAATTCTCTTACATGGTTATCTAGTCATTCAGGAGATTGCATGCACATATCAATCCAGCACTGAGCATCAACTATAAACTCATTTACCTTTTTCATTTTAGATACAAAAACTTTAATTACTTTTTTCATTCCTAATCAGAACTCAGTAAAGACATTAGTCGACTGTATGATTGAAGCTTTCATACTCTCATTGTACTTTAAATAGCTCCCTTTCTTTTTGACAATTTTCTCTCTCAACTTTAAGACTTTCAACGACTTGGGAAGTCTGAACAGCTTGTTAGCACTACATCTCTATGGCTGCTTTAAGCTGCTCGAACTCTGGGTTGCTTTCTGTCTACCTTTTGACTGAAGCCCTGGACGTTGTACTAGTATAGCTCCAATTGCTGCTTCCTCCAGTGTATAGACGCTTACCATTTGGTTCTATCATTTCAACCAATTTACATTAGAAATTGGTATGTGACTCTGGCAAGAGCCCCATACCCACTGCATGGTTATTTAAAACAACTAGAATGTTATCTTCTGGAAAGTATCAGTGCCTAGCAGAGCTATTTAACAATGCTCTATGTTAGATCTCAGTCAGCATGCAAACAACCAGGAAACTGAAGAAGCAAGGCACACAACCTTGTATATCACCGTTCTTAACTCAAGTCCTTCAATTGTTTGTTTCATTTCTGTTATATGAGCTAACTTTGACAGTTTTCTGACCTAAAGTCCAGGTACAGTTGTTGAGGGTTTCCAAATAGTTCAAAATGCAGCTACCAAAAAGGTTCCAGTAGGTAGAAGCAGTTTTGCACACTGGACTTGTCAGCCGAGTGTCTTTTGTTTTTAAAGTTTGTGAATTCAAACCAAAGAGTTCACACACAACGAAGAGAAAAAAAAAGGAAATTACTGTCCTCTACTCCAGGACATTGATAGTCACAACCAAGGATGGACTGGGAAATAATGACATAACACAGAAAGCGAGGGTGCAAAGTGTGCTTATTTCAAAACAATGAGTTGGGTACTCCCCAAAGCGACTGGTCTCTTCTGCTCCCTCACTTGCCTCCATTGCACAGCACTGGCTCTGCCAAGATCCTACTGTCTGCCACACTACTTTAGCTTAGTCCATATGGCTATGGTTCTCTGTGTAAAGAAAAACTATGTTTGTGTGAAATTTACCCTGAAGTTTCCATCCGTGTCCTCATGGAAGTCTTGATCAACTGTACTAATCCCCTTTATAATATTAAACACTTCAGTCCCGTTTCATCTGACTCTTGTGTAAACTGTATAGGCTCAGCTCTTTTTCATCTTTCCTCAAACTCATCGCCTGGAGCCCTGGTCGCTCTTTTCTGGACTTTTTCCTAGTGCTGCGATGTTGATGTCCTTTTCGTAGCCTAAAAAGCAAAACTGCACACAGTACTCCAGAAGAGGCCTCACCAGTACATCATAAAAGCTTGAGCAGAACCTCCTTGGTCTTCTGCTCTACATACCATAGTCTATAACCTAACATCGTCATTGCCATCTTAATGGGTTCTGAACACTGGCAGTTGATAATGGCGAGTCCACTATGACTCCAAAATCCTTCACTTGAGATGGACTTTCAATTTTCAGACCCCCCCATTGTGTATTTGTTACAGTCTACCAAAAGGGCTAAGGGTATATAAATAGGCCACACACACAAGTGAGGGGGGTGGTGGGTTCAGGGAGACAAAAAAAAAA
The DNA here is from genome assembly GCA_026402145.1 of Polypterus bichir lapradei. Lineage (NCBI taxonomy): Eukaryota > Metazoa > Chordata > Cladistia > Polypteriformes > Polypteridae > Polypterus > Polypterus bichir. The sequence goes on along the minus strand of JANRMT010062815.1, from coordinate 14,781,610 downwards.
AAAAAAAAAACAAACCCACCAACCACAAACGTTACAAAATCACAACAAGGCAGGACAACAACAAATATCTAGCTGCACAAAGTTTACACAGCTAGATCAATACTATCCACATTTATCACATAGGATGGCTAGCTTACAATTACATTTCTTTAATGGGCAACAAACAAAAACCCAAAACCAGGCCATCCAACCCTAACTCTTCATACCTTGCTCTGCTCTTCTTCACTCTCTCCAACCTAAAACCCAAAGAAGCTTCTTTCATAACCTACACCCCACCCATAACCCAGGTGATTTAACAACAGGCAAATCTCAGTAGGTGGGGAATTAGGGCAGGACTCGAGTTATCAGCACCAAATTAGAGTAGAGTTTAATAAAAAGATCATAACATAGGATATAATGGGATGGGTGGGTATGTTATAACCTAACTACAGGGTCACAGGGGGTTTGCTGAAGCCAATCCCAGCTAACACAGGGCGCAAGGCGGGCGCAAGGCGGGCGCAAGGCAGGAAACTGACACAAGGCAGGACGCCAGCCCACCACAGTCATAACATACCCCCACCCTTAAAATCTACTGACTTTAAACTAATCTATATATTAATATGAGAAAGAGCATCAGCAATTATATTTTCTTTACTTTTATGCTTAAAATTATAATCCATTAAGCAATCAAAGACCAACATATTAACCTCCAATTAGAATTAAACATACGGTTTAAAAAGGTAATAGGACTGTTCTGTAAAAACCATTACCGGGAGTACAGATGAACCAACATAAACTTCAAAATGTTGCAAGGCCAGCAAAGCCAGAGTCTCTCCATAGTTGACTACTGCAGTTGGAGAAACGGCATATAGGATGTTCCTCTCCATTCTCGTCTTCCTGTAGAACAGCCACAGCTTCACAAGCACTTGCATCTGTGTCCAGCTTAAAATGGCAACAAAGTTAGGAGCAGTCATTAATAAAGATTTTGCATTTTCAAAAGCATTGATAGTCATTACTCCATTTAAAAGAATTTTGCACTTCAGTCAATGGTGTCACTACAGTAGGGGGGGAAAAAAAAAAAAAAAAAAAAAAAAAAAAAAAGGTTAAACCAAACCCAGAAAACACCTCAGTTCTTCTTTTGTTTTAGGCACTGGGAACTCTTTAATAGCATTAATCTTTGCATCAAGAGGTCGTACCTTTCCATGCTTTCCAAGATGGCTAAATGTGAATTTGGACAAGCAACAGTTCAATGTGAGGTTAGCTTTTTCAAGATGATCAAAAAACAGCTTCATTAGCCTGAAGCTGTTCTGTGCAGCTTTAGGAATAAACCACTAGATCATCCAAATAGGCCTTAATATTGTAATCCTGCTAGTACAATTGTCATTAGTTGTTGAAATGTGGCAGGAGCATTCCTCATTCCAAAATGCCATCACTGTATATTGAACATAACAATCCGGTGTAACAAATGCAGAAATTTTAGAACCACGTGGAGTCAGAGTCACCTACCAATACTCTTAACAGGTCAAATTTACTCACATAGTGAGCTGAGCCAACTCTATCAATACAATCTTCCATTCTTGGAAGATGGAACGAATCCGGTTTAGCAACTGCATTTACCTTTACTAAAATCCGTATAAAACCGATAAGCAACATCTGGCTTAGGTACTAAACTACATGATGATGAACTCCATGGACTACTACTGTGAACAGCAAGACCATTTTCCAACAAATATTCATTTTTACCTATAAGTGTACATTTAACAGGCTTAACCGTATAAGCATGCCGTTTACTTGGCTGTACATGGTTTACCTCAATAATCAGGATACATTTGTACAAGTAGGTACATCACATGATAACCCAGAATGAGCAGACAGAAGACTTACAATATCAGCACACTCAGATTCAGGCAAATAAATTCTTGACGATGAGACTTTGATAACTTGCTGCTCACATGTGCATAGCACATAGATAACTGTCCTCAGATGTGATAGGCACAGCTAATGTCACCGAGGTTAAGGCCACCAAACTTAACCCTGTTTATCCTTTAAACAATCTTCCACCCGACTTTGTTACAGTTGTAACTTATCATGACAATCTGGTTTTACATTTACGATCAGGAGTATGGATGAGATCATCCAGAGTACTCACGTTTCTATCAATTACATAAGGACAAGAAAAACTAGCTTGCAAAGCAGAACCTGGGACAGGCAGGAGAACCAATACTTTATCTCCTGGCTGATTTCTTATCACAATATAATCGCTTTGTTTTTGTTTGAGAGGACTCCGAAGTTTGTTTTTTGTTAGCTATTTCACAAGCATAACTTAGTTTATGACAAAAGTCACAAACATAATCCAATAAGTTTAGTAGTAGCTGAAGTTTCAGACGGCCTCCTCTCTTTTAGTAACTTTAAAAAGGTCCCCGTACGGTATGACCAACAAAGTTCCAAAGGACTAAATCCTAGAGAATCTTGAGCGACCTCTCAACAGCAAATACAAAAGGGATATCCTCATCCCAGTCTCTCAAACTGAGAGGTACACAGCATGGACTTCAGGGTCTGATGGAACCGTTCTAAAACCCCTTGAGATTCTGGATGATAGGCACTTGATATTTTATGCTTCACTGCTAACTGCTGTAAAACTTGGGCGAACAATTTAGACATGAAATTAGACCCCTGAGCTGACTGCATAACTTTAGGTAAACCAAAAAGTCACCAAAGCCTTTACAACAACAGATGCAGTATTTTTTACAGGAATAGCCTTAGGATCTCTTATGGCCCTGCACATAAGTTAATATTGATCCCCAGATTTTGTTCTAGACAATGAACCAACACAAATCAATATGTTCAAAAAGTCCCCCTATTACTGGGGTTGGATACAGTGGAGCGCGGGGGGCTGTTGGGGGGTCTCTCTTGCTTTGGTTTTCCAACCATTTGACAAACAGCATGTTTCGTAATAACATTTATCAGACCATACCCCTGCCGGGTAGAAATGGCTACGTATTTGGGCACATGTTTTTTATTCCCAAATGACCAGCTAAGCAATGTTCATGGGCAACTGATAACATTTAAACGATATAAAAACCAGGTACAACGATTTGAAATTTTACATCCCATTCAAGAGTTGATGCAGATGATTGACATTTATGCATTAAAACTCCATTTTCAACAAAATAAGCAATAGACAGTTCACCTGATGTTTCCTTAGACACATTAGAGAAAAGTGAAGCAAGTTCAGTGTCATAGTTTTGCTCCATAATAAATTACTCTCGTGAAGTGGACCATGGCAATACATCTTCAGTTAGTCTCATTTGGTTTTAATTGTCTTAAGTTTTTCTCCTCTTAAGGCAGAGTCGATAACTGAAAGTCAGATGTCCACTGATCAATATCATTACAAATGTTTGTTAAATTCACATCTAACTGCTCACACCTATCTACCCCAAGTCTGTGCACGAGTCACCACACGCAGAAAACGTTTGAGGAGACTGGCATGCCAATTCATCAGAAGAAGGTGTAGGGTTTTCCAAAACCTCTGGAACAGGAGACATGTTACATTCATAATGGGCAATGACTGGGTAACCCCCGCCACAGGAAATCAAGGGCACACTAACAGGAACGAGCCCTGACACCAAGTCAGATTTCAAAATCACTGTATGAAGAGGAACATTCACAGCCTCGCACTAATACACTTGATCCCTTTGAGGTCTCAGACGGGTAAAACTCCTTCCAACAAAAAGGACAGGCACCTGTAGCGCTTAAAATTTTAACAGGCTTTTGAATATAAGGATGGTCAGGCGTTACTGAGCCATTTGTAATAAAAGGTTCATAACCATTACTAACAACCCATCAGACTTTTCTTCAAGTTGTACCAGAGCCCCACATTTTGGATCTTAATTTCTAATTGTGTAATGTTGGGAGGAAAACCATGACCCGGCTTTCTACAATAAAACCAAACACACTTGGTCTACTGCTACATTACTAGACTTCACTGCTTTATCCTGTAATTCTGAGGAGAGGATTCAGTCAAACCTCTGGTTTTTATTATTGCCTCACCAAAATATTTGTGGAGTAAATACAGATTTATGTGCAAGAACAAATTCATCAGCTAATACAGCTGCTTTAGAGACTTTCAAAATTTTGCTCGTTTAAAATAAGTCACAATTCATTTTGGAAGGCAATTTTTTTTGAAATCCTCAAACAAGTCTAAATCTGAGCTGTTGAAGTTACTAAACACTTTAAGATGCACACCATCTATCAGAAAGGTTCTCCTTTTGTGAAGCAAACTCCACAAAAAAAGTTTGATTAACCTGTTTACGGATTTCTGAACTTTTGTCGATATGCCTCCAGAACAGGGCTGCAACTAATGATTTTGGCAGTCGACTAATCGTTCAGTTTTTTTTTTTTTTTTTTTTTTTTTTTTAAAATATTAGTCACGATTATTTTATGCACGGCTATTTCAATGCCTGTGACCGGTGGTTGCACATCCTGTTCTGGGCTCCAGTGCATGTCTTACCTCATCTGCTCACGTCTGTCCACCTGTGAATGTCATCCTGATAGCTCTGCATTAACACAATTAAAATTAATGAAATTAAAATCAGTGAAACATATGAATCTGAAAATAATCAGATGTTTCTATATTAGTGTGACCATCACAATAAAAAAAAAAAACAAAAAAAAAAACATTAAAACGATACAAGCTAAAGTGCATATAGTCTTTAAACAAAACAAGTGCATTTAACTTAACCAAAAGTGACCACTGGTGTGTCTTAAAGTCCAAAAGTTTAAATAAAGTTTCAATTCAAATAAAAATGTACAGTTTATAAAAGATTCAGTTCATATATTCCTAATTGCAGTGCAGGAACGTGAGCATTTCGAGATGCTCTGGTGTGAGGCTGGCTCTCTTCTTTGAGACAATGCTCCCAGCTGCTGAGAAGAGACACTCAGAAGGAGTAGAGGTAGCAGGAATGCACAAGAATGATTCTGCAGACAGAGAAAGATGTTTTAATCATCACACTCTGAAGGAAGTGTTGTAGTTTCACATCATGTACTATTATGGCAAAATAAGAAAAATAGACTAATATGTAACAAGCTAATTACTGATATGCTCAAACACAAGTTACCCAATGTTATAGATGGTTTACTGTTCATATGAATTCAAATATTTATTTAAAAAAAAAAAAAAAAAAACCACACACACACACACACACACCTACCACCCCACACTAGGACGGCTCAGCTGCTCCTATTCACTCGTTTCCTATAGCTCCAAACACGTTAGCAAACATAACTGAAATTATATTCACTTAACCCTTAAACTGCCACAATCAGCTAGAGTCAGTTTCCATTGCAATTTGCCAGCACGCCGGAGCAGAGTATATTCAGTGGCGTACATTCATTGAACCCCACAACTGGCTATATTTGCTTCACAGAGCAATTTGGCAGCACGCTGGAGCTGATCGGTCAGTGCCATACTGTAGTTGAGCAGCCAGCTCTGGCAGAACTGCATCACCGCGGTCTCTGGGATTCAGCTGCTGCACTAGACAAGCCATCAATCATCAGCACTTACCTCTGTGTTTGCGTGCAGCCAGTTCAAGCGCAGTTGAATTTCATCAATGGCTTCAGTTGCACCTTGAACATAGATTGTTGCAGTAGTTTTTTTTTTTTTTTTTTTTACACAGTTCATTTGCACTTTCTAAATGTGCAGTAATTGTGATGCTCTTTGCATGAAGGAAAAAAAAAAGTGATCCATTAAAATTTCACATTTTCTTTGCGAATTGTGACGTTTCCTTAAAAAGTGCAGCTAACAAGTATTTGGCGTCCGGGGTGCATTAACCCCCCCAAATATGTTCCGATTTAAGGGTTAACCATTATTGTCAAAACCTTGATATACACATAATACAAACAGCAACGTTAACACATGACGCTATTTGCTAAAACTTACCTCAAGAGATGGCGGCATCACAGCTCCAGGATGCTTGTGTTTCAGATGCTCATGCATTGCGGTGGTGCGGTTGTGTAAAGAAAGCTCTGCTTTGCAGAACCTGCATTCAACAAACCCCCCCCCCCCTTCGGTGAAGTGCTCTCTCACACTTTAGAAAATTTGTCTCAATTTTCCCCCCCAAACCTCATCTCATTCCCCCTCCTCTATCCAACTCACCATTGCAATCACGTTTATTTTCATCTACATTCTTCTTCTCTTCCTCCGACGTTCTTTGTTGGTAGGACTGTGTGCAGTCTCAACAATAAACGTTACTGCCCCTTGACATGTATGTAGTGCATTGTAGTTACAAAAACCAATGTGGTTCTTTGTGACTGGAGCCTCTATTGAAGGTTCTGTTTATTACACATCGACAAAAAAAGAAAAAAAATCCATGTTGACGATTTTTTGTAGTTGACATCGATTACGTCAACTAAATGTGCTTTTCCGCTTAATTTGCATTGCAACAATAATGTCCAGACATCTTTTGGCCAATGTAATACAGTTACATGGAGTACAGTAACATTCAAATACCATAAAATGCCTATCAACTTCAGTTTCTTTAAAAGGAGGAATTAAACATATGTTTGCGAATATCAAAATTAGAAGGATTAGAACAAGGGCCAGTAGTTAAGGCCTCAACTTCAAGATCACGAAGTAGAGTGGTTTATCTAGTTTCAAACTCCATCCTTCTCATCTCCATAGTCACTTTTCTTTCACGTGTTCTGACTCCATTCTTCCAAGCTCCTGTAATTTAAATGCTTGATGTTTTAACTCAAGATCTTTCGAACGAACTACAGTAGCTGTATTTTCTAGAAGATCATCAAAACAATGCTATGCTGCCACACCTGCCTGTGTACTTCCTAGATCAATAGAAGACACAACAGCAGCTTCTGAAAGCAATGTGGGTTCTGCCTCAGCACAAGGATCAGGCAATGCAACATTACCTTTCATAGTACTTGCTGAAACCTCCCTGTCAAGCAATACCATCTGTTGTCCAACCTGCTATATCCTAACTACAGGGTCACAGGGGTCTACTGGAGCCAATCCCAGGCAACACAGGGTGCAAAGTGGGAAACAAACCCTGGGCAGGGCACCAGCCCACCACAGGGCACACACAGTAGGGACAATTTAGAATCACCAATGCACCTAACCTGCATGTCTTTGGATTGTGGGAGGAAACCTGAGCACCCGGAGGAAACCCACACAGACACGGGGAGAACATGCAAACTCCACACAGGGAGGACCCAGGAAGCAAACCCGGGTCTCCTAACTGCGAGGCAGCAGCGCTATCCACTATGCCACCCAAACAATACCCCCAATGTTATTAAGTTACACTCAAGTTCAGACTTAATTTCACTCTTACTAGGATGACAAGATATCAAAAAAGTCACAATAAGTAAGAGATCTGCCTTTCTACAGTTATCAAGAACAAACAGTGGGAACACTAGTAAACATATGCAAATCAAAATCCACAGGAACACTAAAAAGCAGTGAAACAACCTGCCACAATATACAAAAGTGGACCCTTCAAAATGAAAGGAAACACTTCCAATTATCCAACTAATTAAGTCCACAATACCAAGCAATTACTGATGTACCAAATACTACCACTTAAAAGGCCCTCAAAAATCTTTTTGAATATACTAAAGCACTTTATGGGGGTGGGGACTCGACTCCAAAGTCAACACAGGACCACCAAAATCAGTCTGGCCAAAACAACTCAAGAAGTGCACAAAAATACTCAAGAAGATCCCAGACAAGCCCCCAATATGTTACAGCGAAGGGTGTATAAATAAGCCACACGCAAGTGAGAGGGAAGGATAGAAAACCAGCTAAATAAAAACAAACAGACAGACTCCATTGATTGGCAAAAAGGAAAAACACCTCACAACATGGAGAAAGTTACATAAAACAGAAACAAGGCAGGAGGACAACACTAACTTAGCTACACAAACTTTATACATCTATATACATAGTATCCACATTTATCACACAGATGGTTAGCATATAACAATTACACTTCTTTAATAGGCAACAAGAAACAAAAACCCAAAGCCAGGCCATCCAGTCCTAACTCTCCAGCCTTCTCCTCTCACACTCTTTAACCTGAGAGCCAAAGAAACTTCTTTCATAATAAGCACCACCACCACCACCCACATCCCAGGTGATTTCTTAACAAAGCACAACTCAATAGGTAGGTAATTAGGGCAGGACTCAATTAAGTCATCAGCACCAAATTAGAGTAGCATTTAACAAAAAGATCTAGTATCACAGTATTCAAACCTAACCTTTTTACTTCCTACGTGTAATACTTTACGCTCACTTACATTAAGTTTCATTTGCCACAAGTCTGCCCAAGCCTGTATGCTGTCCAAGTCCCACTGTAATGAATCAACGGATTTGAGATTATCTGCTAATCCACCTATCTTGGTATCATCTGCAAACTTTTATAGCTTGTTACTTAAATTGCTATCCAAATCATTTATGTCAGGGGTCCTCAATCACGGTCCTGGAGGGCCACAGTGGCTGCAATAAGAAGCACATACTGCTCAAGTAACACTTCTGCTTCACTTTAGTTGGCTCGTTCATTAAGATTTTGAACCCTTTATTTCTTGTTTTAGCCTTAAACAGCTGAATTCTTTGTTTTTAGTTGCTCCTAGTTAACAATAACATGCAAATGACAAAAGAGACCAGCATTTCTCCATTTAGCTTGTTACTATTTACACCTGTGTGTATTTATCGTACACTATTGGGTTTAATTAAATACTTGGAAGGAAAGTGAAGAGAAAAAAGTGAAGGACTGAGAATTACTCATTCATTTGGATGACATCCTTAGGAAGGGGAAGAAAATCTAGGATATGCGAATGACTTGACATGGCAGAGTTAAAGCAGTAACAAGCCATGAAATTAAATTATTGGCAAGAATTGCTTTCTAATTAAGCAACTGGGTTAGAACAAAAACCTGCAGCAACTGCGGCCCTCCAGGACTGTGATTGAGGACCCCTGATTTATGTATATTAAAAATAGCTGCAGCTCTAGCACTGACCCCTGTGGAACATCACTCTTAATGTCGGCTAATTCTGATCGGGTTCCTCACACCATCATCCTCTGCATCCTGTGTTTGGGCCAATTCTGCACCCATCTACATATAACACCCTGAACTCCAACTTCTTTTAGTTTGATGCCCAACTTCTCATGTGGCACCTTATGAAATGCTTTCTGAAAGTCAAGATAAAAAATATCATATGCTCCACTTTGATCACATCTTTTTGTTGCCTCCTCATAGAATACCAGCATGTTGATAAAAACATGACTTTCTTCATTTAAACACATGCTGAGTGTTCAGTAAAATCATTGTTCTTACCATGTGTTACTCAATTTTTCCTTTAATAATTCTTTCTATTAATTTACCTATGATACACATTAAGCTTACTGGCCTATCATTGCCCAATCGCCCATTTTATATAACAGGATAATATTTGCCATTTCAAAGTCTTTTGGAATTTCCTCAGTGTGCAGTGACTTTCTAAAATACTGTATGTGTAAAGGATAACCTCCTTAAGAACTCTAGGATAAATATCATCTGGTCTCGTTGATTTGTCTGATTTCATCTTATTTAATCTAAGCAGTGCTTCTTCTTATACAATTTCAAAATCACTCAGTACCTCCTTGATAGTCCCTTTTTCCACTGGGAGATGATCTATTTCCTCAGATGTAAATATCTCTGAAAAATGCAAGTCTAGAACATCTGCTATTTCACTGTCTTTGTTTTTTAATTCCCATTTACTATTCCTGATGCATTTCACCTCCTCCTTGAGTGTTCTATTCCTACTAAAATACTGAAAGAATCTCTTTGGGTCATCTTTAGCATTATCTGCTGTATTCCTCTATAACCGCCTGAACATTATTCCATTAACATGTTAGCTTAGAGAAAGTAAAACCATTCCATTATCTATGTAGTTATGTAAAATCTACATTCTATTCAAATTTAGCAAAAACGTCTGTTACTTTACCATTAATTGAATAGGTTTGACTCATCCATTGCCCATAAATGCAAGATCTCTGCTTTCATTATATCCCCTGGTTGCTGATCAGAAATGTTGCATCTCTTAGACATCTGAGAACGGTCCTGCTCATGATCAGTATTTCATTGTGCTTTGCCATTTGACCAAGGGCAAGATCCACTGTTACCCTGCCAGTGCTATGAATAGTTGGGAAAAGACCCTCTGGAATTGTACTTAGTGGGCACTACGCTTGTCATAGTGGGCACTGGTCTTGTAGCGACCAGCAGCAGGGATTGTGTCACTCCGTGTTTTGTTTTGTTAAATCTTTTCTTACATTTTGTTTATTTATTATATATATTTATATATACACTAGGAGGGCCAAGCTCAGTGGCACCTTTGGCGCCCAAACCCCAGTTGCGGCCAGAATATTAGTAAAATCTGTAAATATACAAAAGAAAATTATTATTTATTGGAGTCAAGATCACGAAATTCTATAAATATGTACAAGAAAAAATTATTATTTAATGGAGTAAAAATCATGAAATGAGAATAAAATATTTACTCTCTTACCGATTAGAGTATTCCCGTTACACTGAGGTCAACTATACTTGATGAGTATTTATAAGAGACTAAATAAACAATCCATTCATTTTAACTGACATTCTTATAGATAAAAAAACTTTTTTTTAAAAAATGACTAATTTAAATAACAGGAAAAATCACATGAGTCACTGTAACACAACCTTTAGCTAACTAAATCACCTAAATACAAACATCGGTGTTAAGAAATGATCTTTTTCTTTAATAGTTTGTTCCTGTGAAAGAAAGTTTACTCAATCAAAATTAAAAACCACATCTTTTTTGATATTTTAGTTTATAATTTAAAAATGGAATAAGAATCTGAAAATCAAATAACATCACATTAAAGTTTGACAAATTCTTAAAAGAATGATACCAAACATATATGTAGGTTTTAAAATAAGCCCATTTAAAATGTGACAAAAAACATGAAATAAAAACGTCACCGTTGCACTTTTAGACTTAAGATTTTATATATAGAGAGTAGATAACGTCTACCTAATTCTTTTCTCTTTAAACGCTTAACGGTGTTGTAGCTAAGTAAACAAATTCAGAATGTTTATTCCTATCTTTATCATTTGGATTTACTTTCATCTAACCTGGGGTCTTCACGCTATCCCTCCTAATAAGCCCACATGGATATCCCACAGCAGACTACCTGTCTGTTTCAATGGAAGTCACCTGAGACTCACATACTGTATCTCCCCCATTTTTCCCAGTAAATCTCAGCACATTATTAAAAGCATTAGTTGTTATACTGTAACAGTCACGTAACCTGGAAAGAACAAATAAGGGGAAAATAGGTGGTTTTCAAGAAAGACTGAAAAAACTGTATGGAGTTTGACCCACCTTACTGGCTGTTATTATGGGAAATGCTCACACATTTGCACACTTTCAGACTGATTACAGTGATGCGTGCATTTTGGCATTTACAGAGAAGTGGCTGAATGAAAATGATTCGGTTGACTATTTGTCAATTGATGGATTTGGTGCATCAATTCTTTTGGACAGCGACTCAGCCATCACCGGTAAGTCACACAGTGAAGGTGTCTTCCTTTAATATAAATAAACAATGGTGTAAAACAATGATGGTTAGAGAAAAACTGTGCATGAAAGACTCAGAATTTCTGTGTGTTTTGCTGCTCCCCATTGATCTGCCCAGAGAATTCCCACAGATTTTCATGACAATCGTGTATATTCACCCGAGGGCAGTGGCGAGTACGGCCATTAACACCATCTCTAGAGTGATAAAGAGGCTTGAATCACTGTCTCCTGACTCTCCGGACCTTATTTTGGGAGAGTTTAAGTTGCGTGTACTGAACAAAGCACTTCACAATTTTTACCAATATGTCACTTGCCCAACTTGTCACAACCAAGTTCTTGATCAGTACTATGGAAACATCAAATGCACCTATGAATTGAGAGCAAAACCACCTCTGGGTTCATCAGATCATTCCTGTGTCCAGTTTATTCCAATCTATAAACCGTCTGTAAGAGATAAAAGCCAGAAAGCAAATAAATTAAAGTGTGGGACTCTGTTGAGTGCACTGACATGCCAGTGTTTGAAAAATCCTGTTCTGACATTAATGAACTGACACATACTGTAAGCTGTTACAAAAAGTTTTGGAAGGGCACCATAATACCCACAAAATCAGCCAAAATATACCAACAGGCCATGGATTAACAGATCTGAAACAATTCATAACCAGAAAAAATAGGGCATTTCAACAAGGAACATTAATGGAACAGAAGGAGGCAAACCACGAAATAAAGTATAAGTATAAGGACAGGATTGAGGATGACCTGCAAACTTATACCTGGGCTCATTATGGAATAGCGTGAAGATGATGGCTAGCATGCATACAAAAAGCATTAATCGAGTTGAACTGGCAAAAGTGACTATCAGTTGGCACAAAACTTGAATGAGTTCTATTTAAAATGTGAAACACAGGATTTTGCTTCAGAAGTAAGCCAGCAAAAGAACAGAGTGATGACTGGATCCAGAAGTCAGCCCTTCTTTAACCAGAATAATGTCAGAAAGGTCCTTAAACAAAAAAAAAAAAAATTAAAAAACTTGGGTCCAGACGGAGTGAGTGGTCATTTGCCTCATTATTGTGCAGAAGAGTTCTCTCCAATATTCCACTCCATATTTGAAATGTCCTTGGAGTTACAGCAGACCCCAAAGCATGGCACTAACTTCTCATATCATGAAATCCTTTGAGAGGCTAAGTAAGAGACAGCTACTTAACAAAACTGAGGCTCTTCTGGACCCTCACCAATTTGCATATGGAGTAAAGAGGAGTGTGGAGGATGCCAGAGCAACTTTTGAATTTATTGTATGAGCACTTAGAATGATCAAAAACCATGCAAGATTGCTGCTTACAGAATTTTGATCAGGTTTTAACACAATCCAGTCCCATATTTTAGTTGAGAAACTGATCGATCAGTTCTGTTCGGACCCTAACTTGGTGAGGTGGATTATAGAAGTTTTAACAAAATGAACACAAAGACTGAGTGTCAATGGCTGTTTCTCTGAGAGCCTAAGTACATCTGTGGGCACTCCACAAGGTTTCTGTTTATTTCCTCTTTATCCTGCATACAAATGACTATAGGAGTTTATGCAAGGACAGACATACCCTGAAATTTACAAATGTTATTGCAAGTCTACTACAAGATAAGGAAAACAGCCATGAACCTATTCTCAAGTTTGTACAACGGTGTGATTACTCTAATTTACGACTTATTATTTCTAAGACAAAAGATATGGTTTTAGATTTCAGGTGCTCTCCACCATCCGCTGTCTCAACTCTATTTAAAGGAGAGACAGTGGAGATGGTAGACCAATACAAATATCTGGGGACAATCAGTAATAACAAACTAAACTTTGATCTTAACACAGCGCAAATCTGTAAAAAAAGGATAGTCACGACTTTTCTTTCTTAAAAAACTCAACTGTGGCCAAAACCATAATGACACTTTTTTATAAATCCTTTATTGAATCCATTGTTACATTTGCTTTCATCTGTTGGTTTTGCAACCTCAGCAATAAGAATATAAATCACCTTAACAACATTATAAAAATTTGCAGTAAGCTTATTGGTTCACAGCAGACATCTATCACTGTTAGAAAGAAAGCCAACTCAATTCTGCCAGATAGTAGCCGTCCTCTTTGCTCTAAATTCCAGCTGCTGCCATCAGGCTGTAGATTTAGATTTCCAAAGTTAAAGAGTAGCAGATTTAAGAATTCTTTTATTCCTAGAGCTATAAGCATTTTATATTCTGTAGGGATACTGCTAAATGTTAATAAATTCTGCATTATTTTGTATACTGTTGAAAGTAATTATTATTTTTTGTATTAATCTCAAATGTGTGTTTATGCAATAACATTGGTTGTCAAATGTGTGTTTGTTATCTATTGGATCTCTGTAACAATGTCTTCTGTTTTTTTACTTCCCTGCTGCAAACAAATCTCTGGGTTAATAAAGTCTACCTAAACCTAAACCTTAATAAAACAAGACAAGCCATCTGGTTTTGATCTGCCTTGCTTTCTCTAGAGTAGATTAAATCATATCAGATCAAACCACAGGAAATGTGCCGATTCTTTGGTGAACTTAAGTACCAGGGTATCGACTTGATATGACTGTAGAGCAGAGTGACAAACCACCCACTAGTTTTTCAATGCCCTATAAGATCTTATCGTGAAGACAAGGATGGTTTTATCAGTTCAACTTCGGAACTTATCGAAAGTGTAACGGACATGAAAATAAGGTAAACTATTTATTACATTATAAACTTGTAGTGGTTGTGGGGATGCTAAGATTCACATCGTCCGTAGACAGTGATTTATTTATTTCATTGCAGGGACCCAGAGACTCTCAGTCCTGACCTAGCATGCACACATTCACACAGAAAGACAATGATAAGCAGCACAATGAACCGATGAAAAATAATTAATATATTAATCAAATAATGAAAAATAACAAACAGTATTACAAAAAACATGTATGCAAAAGCCCTCTCCAGTTCTCTGACAGTGATAATTACATATATATTAATGTATGTTAAATTGAGGGTCTCTGTTCCACTTTCTAACAGGGATGTCAGAAATATGAATAGATCTGTACAATTTATGGACCATGTTCATAAATTAGCAAAAGACTACATTAAATGCTTTCACTTTCTCATGCTGGGGTTCACATGTGGTGATATACTTATTTTCACAAATAACTCAGACATGCTTGTTGCAATAACAAAAAAATACAATCCTGGGACGAGACAAGACTTTTTAGCCTGGGACAAGACGTGACTTTTTTAGAGAGATATTTTCACGTAGCTTAGTTGAAGTTTTTTTCCTCTTATAGAACAATTGTAACTCACAATTTTATCCCCCTGTAGTTACTACAGTGTTGCATACAATATGAGAGCGTACAGGTGCAGTTTGTCTCAGAAAGGCATTTTTTTTCCGAACCTCTAATCCCTCCAGACACTCACCCTCTAAACTGCAAACACTTTACAGCAAACAAGAACACACTGTCGTAAAATGTACATATTGCAAACATAACATACAGTCCTGCACTTCCCCCTTATTCTTAAATATCAGCACCAGTACACTTCTTCTCCATTCCTCAGGCATCCTCTCACTTTCCAAGATTCCATTAAACAATCTGGCTAAAAACTCTACTGCCATCTCTCCTAATCACCTCCATACTTCCATAGGTATGTCATCTGGACCAACAGCCTTTCCATTTTTCATCCTCTTCATAGCTGTACTTACTTCGTCCTTGCTAATCCGTTGCACTTCCTGATCTCCGCATCATTCAACCTCTTCTCTCTCTTGTTCACTTCATTCATCAGCCTCTCAAAGTACTCTTTCCAACACACTCTCCTCGCTTGTGAGTACATTTCCATCTTTATCCTTTATTACCCTAACCTGCTGCACATCTTTCCCAGCTCAGTCCCTCTGTCTAGCCAATCGGTACAGGTCCTTTTCTCCCTCCTTAGTGTCCTACCTGTCATACAACTCATCATACACCTTTTCTTTAGCCTTTGCCACCTATCTCTTCACCTTGCACCTTATCTCATTGTACTCTTGTCTACTTTCTGCATCTCTCTGACTATCCCACTTCTTTCTTCTTTGCCATCCTCTTCCTCTGTATACTCTCCTGTACTTTCCCATTCCACCACCAGGTTTCCTTTTCCTCCTTCCTCTTTCCGGATGTCACGCCAAGCACCCTTCTTGCTGTCACCCTTACTACATCTGCTGTAGTTTCCCAGCTGTCTGGTAACTCTTCACTAACAACCAGTGCCTGTCTCACCTTCTCCCTAAACTCAGCCTTGCAGTCTTCCTTTTTCAACTTCCACCATTTGATCTTTAGCTCTGCCCTCACTCTCTTCCTCTTCTTGATCTCCAATGTCATCCTACAGACCACCATCCTATGCTGCTTAACAACACTTTCCCCTGCCACCACTTTGCAGTCTTCAGTTTCCTTCAGATTGACTCTTCTGCATAGGATGTAGTCTACCTGTGTGCATATTCCTCCACTCTTGTACGTAACTCTATGTTACTCCCTCTTCTTAAAATACGTATTCACCACAGCCATGTCCATCCATTTGGCAAAATCCACTATCATCTGACCTTCTTCATTCCTCTCCTTGACACCATACCTACCCATCACCTCCTCATTTCCTCTGTTCCCTTTACCAACATGTCCATTGAAATCCACTCCAATTACCAATTTCTGTCCCTTGGGTAACCTGTTCATCACTTCATCTAACTCACTCCTAAAATCTTCTTTCTCATCCATTGCACACCCAACTTGCAGGGCATATGCACTAACAACATTCATCATCATACCTCCAATTTTCAGCTTCATAATCATTACTGTGCCTGACACTCTTTTCACCTCCAAAACACTCTTGACATACTGTTCCTTCAGAATAACTCCTACCCCATTTCTCTTCCCATCCACACCATGATAGAACATTTTAAATCCACCTACAATCCGACTGGCTTTACTCCCCTTCCATTTAGTCTCTTGCACACACAATATATCAATCTTCCTTCTCTCCATCATATCTGCTAACTCTCTCCCCTTACCAGTCATACTGTCAACATTCAAAGTTCCTACCCTCAGTTCCACTCTCTTTACTTTTCTCCTCTCCTCCTGCCTCCAGACATGTCTCCCCCTCTTCTTCTTCTTTGGCCAACAGTAGCCCAATTTCCACCAGCAACCTGTTGGCTAACAGTACTGGTGGCGGTCGATGTTAACCGGGGCTCAACCGATTCAGTATGGAAATTTGTATTGTTGCCTGCATATTGATTTAGCAAAATTCTACACCTGATGCCCTTCCTGATGTAACCCTCCCCATTTATCCGGGCTTGGGACCGGCATGAAGAAACACACTGGTTTGTGCTTCCCCTGTGGCTGGGTTCTCTACAAGTAACCCTGATATTTAGCCATGTAAACCCATAACCAGGTTACTGTTAAAGATTTTGTAGTCTGCTCCTTTCTATTGCATGTGTTGGCTTTGCACACGCTTTCACCAGCCACAGGTAGAATATAGTGGAAGCATCCACAAGATGAATTTCCAGAGTCAAATGCTTAGGCAATCACATTGTTCTTTCCTCTGCTTGAAATAATCCATCTCAATATTTTAGAAATCAATAAATTTATGCTGATGAGTTGAAGGTGCTGTGCTAAACTCAGAAGCACAATCACAGGAGCAGTGTTGGGGGCAACACATTAAAAGTAATGTGTATTACGTAGTAAGATTACTTTTTAAAGTAACAAGTAACCTAATGCAATAGTTATTTTATAGAAGTAAAAATATCTGCTGTCACACACATCCAAATAGGTCTTGAGTAATTGTAATACCACATCAGACCAGGGGGCGGCAGGATGTGCTGACTGTCTTTCTCAGTTCCTTACAGACCATTTCTGGGAAATCCCACCAGGCTCCGGCACCTGGGGTGGCATCACTTCCAGTTCCAGCCCCGATGATGTCACTTCCTGTACAGGCCTTTAAAGCCACCAGCTTACCTCCAGTCTGACAGTTCTGTTTTGGACTCGGTCTTGTAAACATCTCTGTTCAATAATTTAAACTTTCACAGCCAGGATACAATATACGGGTGGCCGCCCCAAACCTTTATGATGTCTGGAGTGAATTACTTGTTACACTGCATTATCATTATATCAGCTGTACTGGGTATAAGGCAAAAATCAGATGTATCAGTATTCCACTCCTTTGCATGGATCAGTCACACAGCCAATCAGAAAAGAGTGCGCTCCATGCAATCAGATAAAAGAAACATATTAATAAGTATCAGTTTAGTTTTAACTGTGCCCTTTGCTATCAGTATGTTGAAACACTGTGACCAGGTGACACAGTGGCCAGTGCTATTCTGCGATTCTTTGGGGAGTCAGGTTGGGGATGTAAAAATGAATTAAATTTATTTACTAAAAACACAAAATTGCACTGGCTTTATGTCTGTTTTTGAATTCACAGCAGCTTATGATGACGTTTAACTCTTAATTGGGCAGTTTAGTGAAGTTGGAGTGTTTTGCTAAAGGCGAACTCCAGAAGCGTACTTGTGCATGTAAATGAAGTTTTTTAAGAATGCAAGTTTCTGTGTTGAGTTACAAGCTTATCCTGTTTATGTGTGTGTATGTAAACGTGGTGGTAAATTGTGGTGCAATGGAGTCCCAGTTCCTTAGAAATGGCTTTCTAACTCATTCCTCATTGGTATGTTTCAACAACATTTTTCCTGGAATTTCATTTGATTGAGCTTTAGTGTTCTTCTAGAAATGTTATGGTGACCACTTCACTGCCGCGGTAAGGGTCAATATATGATGAGGTTTGAATTCAACGGGGCTGATTACAAGTCAATTCAGTCAATTAACTTTGGTCAGCTGTTTGAATGAGTAACTTAGGGGACAATAAAGGTATTGCATAACTTTTTGTTTAAATTTATTAAGTAACAATTTAGAAATGGTGTGGTAGGTTTGCTCTGGTTCTCTTTATCTAATACTAGCAAAATACCCGCGCTTCGCAGTGGAGAAGTAGTGTGTTAAAGAAGTAATGAAAAAGAAAACGAAACATTTTAAAAATAACGTAACATGATTATCAATGTAATTGTTATTGTTTTGTCACTGTTATGAGTGTTGCTGTTATATATATATATATATATAGTGGCATCCGGCTGGGGGTGGAGCCCAGCCGGGAAGCCCAGGACGACCGGAGGAGGGCTTGTACCTCCTCCAGACCGCGAGGGGGCGACCGCCCTGGTTATATTGGGGGCCACGGGTAGAGGGCTTGGAAGCCCAACCCTCTAGGGGCCTGTGGCCACCGCCAGGCGGCGCCCTGGTGCCTGAACAACCCTGGACCTCAGCACTTCCGCCACACCAGGAAGTGCTGGGGGGAAGAGGAGCAGGGACACCCGAAGGGCTTCCCGGTGCGCAGCCGGCACTTCCGCCACACTGGGGCGTGTCTGTGGAGGAATGCCGGGAAGCAGCTGGAGCCCATTCGGGTTCCTATATAAGGGGCCGCCTCCCTTCATTCAGGAGCAGAAGTCGGGTGGGAGAAGGACGGAGCTGGAGCAAGGACTGGAGGCGGCCAGGAGAAAGGCAATTGGACTGTGAGGCCTGGACTTTGGAGGATCGGTGCTGGAGGCACTGGGAAGTGCACTGATCTGTAAATATAATTATTGTAAATAAACGTGTGTTGGGTGCAAGAAACGATGTCCGTCTGTCTGTGTCCGGGCCAGCTTTCACTATATATATATATATATATATATATATATATAT